>JAEPQZ010000011.1:0-600000 GCA_016758905.1 Umbelopsis isabellina
GACTCATGTTTTTGCTGGGGGTTCGAACTTATGACCTCGCTTCTCCTCTCCCCTGCCATTATCAACTGAGCCACCCACCCACCCCTGGTGGGAAAGAGGTCGGTGCCTATATAAGGATGGTCCCTCTCACTTCATCTGGCACCCGCCCTTCGGACGGCTCTGCCAGTCAGTAACCCCCCCATTCGGTGCCTATATGAAGATGGCCCTGGTCATCTTCATACAGTTGAACGTCTCCTGTGACGGCTCTGCCGCTTTGGCACCCGCCCTTCGGACGGCTCTGCCAGCCCTTAGCTCTGCCAGCTTGCTAACACATCTGTATGCTCATCTTTGTTCAGTCCGGAGCACTGAACTATAATTATGTGGTTAATGTTGTTTATGCTCACTCCTTTTTATACATCTTTGGACTCTATGCAGCCTTTAGAGTTAGTTGTTTGATGTCGGTGCTTTACAAGTATTTCAAGATACTCTTTTTGTAGTGGTAACTTCTCTTTTATCAATCATTTTTGTAAGTGATATTTCGTAACGATATTAAATGCTACCTAGCTTGCACACTCTGAATTTCAAGACGTACATCATATATACTTGAAATTTCGGATTAGATAGCACTTCACTATATTCTTAGCTTCCACAGCTTTTATGTTTGCTTTGGTTAAAGACAGTCACTCTCGATTTCTTTTCTTTTTTTAACTTTTCGCTTTTAACAGCATGTGTTTTCGCTGGGTTTTTAAGGCAGCTTCCGTTTCACTTCTCTTACTCACACTTCCTTTTCTACCAGTTACATTTCTAATTTACTCAAGTTCTATCATTGGCTTTAACTATATATTCCATTTGGTTAGTTTGCGGGTTTATATTTTAGATAAATGATTCATACTAAAGCTCTAAAAGTAGAACAAGCCACACGTATCAGCAGAGCGATTTGGAAGTTTATTCAAGCCGAACAACTCGTAATTGGTATAATTTACACTTTCTATTGTCATCTTACATATTGTAGTACCACAGCTTCTTCATTCAACATACTGGTCAATTTCTCAGTCGGATAAATATTTATTTTACTAGTTCCATTTTCTGAAATAGCTGTAATACATATTTGACAATAGTTCATGATTAATTCTTTTACTCTTACAGCTTTCATAAAATTGATAGTTGATACTTTCTGCTATTTCATTAAATCTGCATTGGGTGAGGGTGGTCGGTGTACCTTTATTGACTTGCGATGGTATGGATTTTTTGTTGTTCGAGGAATCTCTGTGATGTACGTCTGTGGTCGAATTGGACTCTAGTGAAGCACCCTTTTCTCTATATTTTGACTCATTGATCTCTTACTATATCTATGATTCTACTGAGTCCCCTATTACTAACAAATCTGAAACTCTCTGTCGTTTTGACTCTCGCGCACATGTCTAATTTCGCTTGTTTCAATGTGTATGACTCCTGTGGAAAGACCTTGGCGGGCACTCTTTCACCTTCTCTTCGGTTTCTTATGTATATAAATCTTTCAATATCGCTGATTGTAAATTCGGGGTGCTTATGCTCAATGTCTGTGACTGCACCTAGACGAACTAACAACGTCACTATGCACCGATCTCTGGTATTGATCTACGTCACAAGAAAATTTATCTCAATTCCTCTAATTCCGGGGATATAAGTCGGAACATAATTTTACCTTTTTTTTTTTTTTTTTTTTTTTTTGGCCGGATAAATATGTTCAAAGGAACGTCACGTGATGCCTGCGAATCAATCTGCTTTAAACATGGCGATCGAATCGGAAGACAGGGAAGTTAAAGCAATCCTTCTGCTTTAAAATTGTATAAATAATGGCATAATATGTAAGCAATTCTAGTAAAAAATCATTCAACAGCCACCTATTGATAATGTCCTTCGCTAACAATCAACCAACTACTTTCAACAACTACGTTGAAAAGATTGCTATTGTGGGAGTAAGTACTTCTCAATCATATATCTGTTTCAACTTCATACTTAATAGCGAACTGTTTGTAGGCAGGCGGTCAATCTGGAAGCCATATTACGGATACGCTACTCAAGACTGGTAAGCACAAAATCACTGCTATCACTCGTGTTGATAGCACCTCGACTTTTCCGTCCGGAATCGAGATCAAGCGTGTAGACTACGACGATCAGATGTCTCTTGTTGAAGCACTTCAAGGTCAAGAGGTCCTGATCATCACTCTGGGAATATTTGCAGCACCTGATCAGCAAACAAAGCTTATTCGAGCCGCTGCCGCTGCAAAAGTTCCCTGGGTCATCCCCAACGAGTTTGGCAATGACAATGCCAACCCGGCATTGCTCAAGGACATACCTGTCAACGCTGGTAAAACCCAATATAGGGAGGAAATTGAAAGGCTTGGTGTGAGCTCATGGCTAGGTATTTGCTGTAACTTTTGGTACGACTATAGCCTCAGTCGCGGCAATTTTGCAATTGACATTAAGAACCGCACCGTGACTCTGTGGGACGATGGCAATACTCGCATAAACACCTCCACCTTGCCCCAAATTGGCCAAGCAATCGCGAAATTGTTAAGCTTGAAAGTGCTTCCTGACGATAAAGAAGATACTAGTCCATGCCTGAGTAACTACAAGAACAAGTTCATCTACATCTCGTCTTTTTGCGTCAGCCAGCGCGAGATGCTGGACTCACTCAAGCGCGTAACAAATACTGCTGAACAAGATTGGAAAGTAACCTCTCGCCCCGTCCAAGAGGTATACAATGAAGGCTTGGAACTCTTTCAAAAAGGCGACTTCGCAGGCATGATTGGTGTGCTGTATGGCCGTAATTTTTTCAAGGATAATGCCGGTAATTATGAACTTACCAAAGGTCTTGACAACGAGAAACTGAGCTTGCCCAAAGAAGACCTGGATCAGTACACCAAGCTCGCTGTAGAAGCTGCAGATAATTTGTAAAGCGAATACTTTCTGATTGTGTGCTTTTTGGAGCACTTCTACAGAATTTGTAACTTAATGTGCAAGTTAAAAAAGTGGTGCAATTATTTGTTGTCGAAGCAACCGAACATTCTTAATAGATCAATGTACATCTTCAGAATGATCACTTGTTGGATAATAAATGACCATTTTTGTGAACCACGTATCTAAATAACAAAATTTGTCTTCCCCTACTTCAACAAGTCTGTGGATGACAAGAAATTTCAATGACATGACACAAATGCAATTTCTGGAAGAACACGCAGTCACCTTTTTTGTTACAATTAAAAGTTGGCCCGTCAAAGAGATGTCCACGTATTAAACAACTTTGAGTCTACTATGGTGTATATTATTCGGATGTTCATTCATTTCAAACAACTATACGAGTGAACGACTGCTTGCGCTTAGTTATAACATGAGCCTTGCTCTCAGAATGTGATGTAAACATCAAAATGAGTTTTGAATATACACACTTGAGTCAAAGTAGTTGAATCTTAAATGGATGTATGAATTGTCGATAGCACAAATGAATCTCATTAGGTGGATAATCTCCAATATGCTTTGGGGCTAAGTACACAACCATTTTTTTCATTCATGATTCCAATCGTAAGAAATCACAGATCCAAAAATTCTTGCATTTTTCTTTGGGCAGCTGTGATGTATTCTCCTCTTTCATTAATAATGGCTAAGTTAACATGGGTTACCACATGTCTCTTTGAGTCTTTACTTGAATAAGCATCTAGCAATAGTCAGCTTTGTGATGTATAATTTAAGATGATAAGGATACAGATCAGACTTACTTAATAAGAAATTTGTTTGTCAATCACAAATTTTGCGGCCTGGTCAAGCATACAATCTCTTCATTAATCAGTTTTTAGTTAGGCATGATAACAACAGTGCATTTTGAATGATTGATAAATGGTAGCAGCATTTCCCATTTGCTTCAATGCTGCTATAATGTACGTTATAAATGACCGAAAAGCACCATGTAAAAGTGCATAATCTTCGTTATCACGGCTAGAACTTGCAAATCGGCGTCGTTCATGCTCTTCCCAGCAACATTCGACCTGTAGATTTAGAGCTTCATTCTACGAAGGCACAACCGCAGAATTGTTAGTGTTTATGTTTTATAGACCCTGACATTGTTCTCCATCAACACGCAAGCGCTCAGATGAGACCTAGACCTGTCTCCTTGACTGGTCTTGGAAATTGAAAAAACTATTTCCAAATCTGTACCTGTGCATGGTCCTGATATCGAAACAATTGTCATCCTACATGACTTCTTTCGAGAAATCATCTTGATTCTTTTCGCTTTAATATGTACCAATAATCACAGCCTCAGTACTGGTAGGTGAGCAAAGGTGAATATATCGATGACTGGTGGATTCAAAGATGAAATATCTTAAATTGGAATTGATTGTATCCCGAATGAAGATATAATATGAGAGTCATAATGTACCGGACCAAGGTTATAAGACGCTAAGCAAATTCGCACTTGTTATTCCCGAAATTTATAGTCTGCCCTCTTTAGCACTTCGTTAAACTCAAGGGCTAATTTTAAGTAGTGGATGAACATACCAATCAATAAAAGCTTGTGCTTGGCTTTATGTGACTCCAGAACTCAGGATTTTAGTATCGCCATCTGCAAGAGCTAGAATTCCCCATCTATCTAAGATCTTCTTTAGGTCATTGACTTCAAATGGAACAAATTCAACTCTTGATGGCTGCCCTCCCAAGAATATGATTTGAATAAAGTTACATATATCTTCTCCTGACTTGTTGTATTACAATAGCAAGGATATTTTAGTTCCGATACCTGTTCCTTTTTTTGTGCTTTCCATGTCAGCTTCATTCTGCGGGTTGAAAGGTAAGTCTGGCTGGCGCTTTCCTCACAAACATGTTCACAGCTCTGTCGACAAAATTTCCGCACTACTGTAAGTTGTTTGAATTTTCTATCGTTTATATTTATACCTTCTCTGTTAGAGATCCATCTTTATTACTGAAACTTTGCGAAATAAAGAAGATAATAACAGCATCATAGGTTCCTGTTCGTTTAATTGAAAAAGTAGGAATAGCAATTTCAGAATCAATTCAACTTACACAGGATGGATGCACAAATGAAGTCTGCAGAGAATTGCTCCTGTCCGGTAAGGATAGTGAAAATATGTTGGTTTCCAAGTTTTAACAAAGACTGGAAGTTTTACCTTCTTCCATCGTTTAAGGATACAACTTCGTTCGGCTCCTGCTTTTTAATATGATAAAAATCAGTGGGATTGCGAAAAGTATGAGATAAATAAATGAATCAATATGTTGGAGTCAAAATCGGCTGTATTGTTATTGGTCTTTTACATGCGTGTATATCTATTGCGCCGACTTTACAAGTCGCAATATGATATCCATTCAAGCGATGTCGGTCAGAATTCGTCACATTATGACTATAAGTTTGATCAACGAAGATAATAAATGTATTGTCTATACTTACATCAGCTTCATTTTCACACTTACTTTTTCAGATCTTCGGTTTTAGGCTTTTATACCATTGTGGTAAACTCTAAAAAATTGTACCGCAGCACATTATCTTTCTTCAGAATTGAGCAGTACAAAGAAAAAAATAAGTGGATGCCGCAGTTCCTCACTCTGTTATGGTATTTCATTAACCGTAAACAACATGCCGCAGCAGCAAAAAATCCATTTTCCAGATGTTCTCTAAACAACATTTTCAGTTTTGAAATCGAACTTTATTCCAAAGCAATCTTCTTTTTGTTAGTTCAGTCCTTCGAACTGGAAGAACATTAGCCTGTTTGTGCTGTAATCATTTTCCCTTTTATTTGCAAAATTTCCAAATAATAATGTTGAAAACTATTTATTACTGAAGCTAACTATCATATATTATCAATCATTGGTGGAGCCTGTTAAAGGCGGGTGGTAGGAGAACTCCGGGGACAAAGTTGGTTATATTTTGCAGTTGGAGGCGATATCGACGGTAAAGGTTGTTGAACAAATCGGTAGCAAGTAGCTTCTCTGCAATGTCCGCGTAGCCCGACTTGGGCACAGACACTACGGCAGGACTAGCAGCAGTAGAATTAGAAGCAGCATACGAAGTTTGCTGAGGTAGATGTTGGTCGTTCCGCCAGCGAGGATGAAAAGCTACAATTTTGATTTTTGTTGTTGTTGTTTTTTTTTTTTTTTCGTTAATATTTTTGTGATTGACGTTATTTGTATTTACTTGAGTGTCTTCAGCGTTTGTGGTTTTTTTTGCTGTTATTTTTTTTTTTACAACCGATCAATTTTCTTTTACAAAATACATCATTCGCAACAGTAGGGAAAGTTTGACTGAGTAAGGTATTGGTATATGTAGCAGCATATATGCCGTTTTTGAATCTACTAATGAGTGATAACGATCTATAGGAGTATCCAAAGTAATAGGTCCAGCGAAATTTGAGAGCTTGAGATTGATAAGAATACAGTGTGAGGGTATTTAAACAAATTGGGTGTCACAGATCTTTTAAAGTTTATCCAAACTTTGTGATTCGAATGGTCATCGATTATCATAGTGTCGTCGTCGTCGTTCTGAATAGTTATAAGGTTGATATGAGAAGCATCTGATTACTTTGGAGAAGGCGAAGCATGTATTCATATTTTT
This sequence comes from Umbelopsis isabellina, assembly GCA_016758905.1. NCBI lineage: Eukaryota > Fungi > Mucoromycota > Umbelopsidomycetes > Umbelopsidales > Umbelopsidaceae > Umbelopsis > Umbelopsis isabellina. The sequence goes on from JAEPQZ010000011.1 coordinate 6,581, forward strand.
AGATTTATTTAAAAGATTTTGCTGAAGTTGAGCCATGGAGTCTTGGAGTTTAACCATTTGAAGAATCTGATTTCTTTGTTTGTTCTTCGTTAGTGAATTGCATGACTTGGAAGCTTTTGCATCAAGTCAGCGTTTTGCATCCGAAATTCAATTTTTTGTTTCTGAAGTAACAATAAGTCAGGGCTGAACGTGACGTCTGATGATGGCAATCAAGTTTCTATCGTTCTTTTGGCTAACAGATTTGGTATTTCCTTGCGCAGGTTTGACGTTGTCTCGAATGTCTGAGGGGAGTGCGTTCCATTCGTATTAAGAGTGGACTGGTAGCTCATGTAATGCAGGCTGGGATACTGCCATGCCATGGTCTTGCTCGAAGGGTTCGAAGCTTGGATGATGCCCAGAAAGAAGTTGTTATAATTATCTTTTGTTTCGCGAAATTTCCAGATAACAACAATAAGTTCTTGTAAGAAGTATAAAAAATAAGTGATATGTATGTAATTCTCCTCAATCATTTCTTGAGCCGCTATTTTGAGAAGGGCCTGGGTATTCCATGTCATGATTGACAGATACTGGAGTAGTCGACAGAACAGTCAAATACCGAGCTGCGTGATCTTCGTAGCCCGTATCACTTCTACTTTGCCTTAAAAATTGCAACAGTTCTTCAAAGAGTTTTGCAACTCGTCGTCGAGCCATGGTGATGTTGAGCAGCACTCTCCTTTCTGCACCTAAATAGCATGCACAACAATCTTGCGAAAAGCTTGGCATATTTCATCTCAGAGCTATCTTCACCGGTATTGTGTTTACCCAAATCACCGTTGTAACTTTCTGAAATCCGTTCGAATGAGTGAGTTTCGTGCAAGACACTGTTGTAAGCCCAACGAAGTTGACGAATCCATTTATGCCATTCTTGTTCATCTTCGCAATAGCTTGCTATCGCTTTCCTCAACATATATTTCTTGAAGCTGTTTGGAGACATGCTTGTCAGCTGCCTTTCATTTAAAGCTGTGTTACGTTCGATAATTCTCACACTTTCAATTCTGTGAGGTTTTTCGAAGGTAGGCGAAGCTCCTCTTTTAGATGGTGCAATAGAGGTAACTAGAGATTTTACTTTGCTGCCATTATTGAACAGGTTGGTTACAGCATTTTCAAGGAGACGATCTTATTCAGAAGCGATTTGCTGGTTTCTTGCTCGAGCCGGGCGTTAAGAAAATCGTTTCGTGAACGAAGGATACGCTCGCTTCTTTGGACGGTTGCCATCAGCTCCGCCGACGGTTTTGGTTTGACATAGTCATAAGATCTCAAATGTAAAGCCAATTGGATCTCCTGGGGTAGCTGTCACCTTGCTCGATGGCTCTTGGAAGCTGGTGATATTGATTGACTCCAGTTCACAACAGCATGATGTCAAAGGTTCAGGTTCAAGTTTTATGCAGCGAGTTTCCATGTCAGCGGTATTGCTGCAAACAGGGACGACACAGTTAACTTCGAACGATTGATTTGAAACTTTGTGGTAGAGGCGCTAAGCTCCCTTCTAATACTCAATATATAATAAATTATTGTCCTTCTACTGGCAAAGACGCTGTTTCAGCATATTCCCAAGTCTTCATAAAGAACAAGTCACATGGAAGCTGACGGACCCAAAGACTACTGTGGCTTGAAAAGATACAGCAAATACTCTTCCACAATGCTTGCGAACATTAACAGACAACCATATTAAAATTTTACGGCAACAACATTATGTTTACTAGCGTTCCGACCATGCATTGTTAAATTGCCTACCGTATCTTATCTATTAGAAGATTTCTCATATCATCAGAACTCGAGTAGCATATTGAGTTCAGGTGCTATTTCTCCATCATCTCTTTGGTTAACTAGGCAGTCTCTTGAATAATAGCTAGTATGCTATAACTTTTGCGTCCATTATACAGAAAAACCGGTAAATACATTAATCGTGTCTAGTATGTCTATATCTTCAGCTCATTCGGAACATTAAGGTCATTTGCTAGATTGTTTTGCTTTAGCGCCTTTAACTTGCAAGATAATTTGCAGGGTTATCTACTACACTCATTTTAGCTGCCAGCAAATTGTAACCAGCCATAATAACTTTGCTAAAATACATTCAACACAGAGCTGCATCAGCTTCATGTCGATTGCACATATGCCGGGTCGCCAAGGTGTGGTCGAATTCCGTGCAAAATTGAATTGAAGACCGTCCTATCTCAATATTCCATAGTCGAAAAACTATGCTCTGCAATAATGGAAGCCGCTGTCTTTATTGAGACTTTAAAAGCGAAAAGAAGAGGCGAGGTTATTCCATTCCTAAACTATTCACTGGGTTATTCAACCAGAGCTCTACCGAAATGTGCTTGTGGCTTTCTGATTCTTTTTGTTCAGCAGAGGCGAAGCTTATTGTGATTAATCGTGGGAGAGTTGATCACGCCTCAACGAGCACAGCATGTCCAGCAATTTCCTACTTTCTTTTGCAGTAATCCTTGCGGGCAAGCTCGTTTGGAGGGTCGGCAGATGCCCACACAGCCTGTTTGCGCAGCAACAACTTGCGCAGCGACTAACAGTCCAGTTATTATAGTGGCTATCTTCATGTGTTTTGACAAAACACTGGTGGGATTAGAGTAAGATCAAAGAATAAAAGTCTAAAGACCCTGTGTACCTGAGCTGTTATATATCTGCGAATTTCCTTCCAATTTTCCGAACAGCGTCCAGCAATTGCGCTCGGCATTCCTTATATGGGCCAATGTCGCACGATAGTCTAGGTATTGAAACATTGGATAGTTACTTGCATGATCACTTTTGGATCCTTTATTTTTATTTAATGAGCACATACAATAAATGCATGGTATCTACTGTCTTTATGGCTTATACTATGATTCAGGACAACGTATACATGTGCTCGTTGAATAAAGACAATTTTATGTTGAAATTTTCCGCCTTAAGGGGGCAATTGTCCGTGAAATCCAGCAAATTGCTATGCTGTACCGAATCTCAAAAGATTGCCCTTTCCTTGCGTCAGCAACCAATAGGAGTACTCAAAGTGCGTGTGATTGACACTAAAGGAAACACATAATCTCAATTGAAGTAAGCAAAGCGTTACTAAATAGCAATCCAGGCATTCTCTTTCATGTCATTAGCGAACCGTAATGATAATAAGGCTCAAATATAAAAGTTCCTGCGAACGGAAACAACAGATAGTAGCTTCAGTATATCAACTAGATTAAATCAATTGATATTGTTCCTTATTTATCTCCTGCACCACAATGTCTGCCTTAGGATAAGGGCCAGAGCTTTAATTCTTATAATATAAAGATCAAAGTTGAAGAAAATAAAAAGAACTTGACATAATGCTCTAAATAGTCAGAAGATTAATGTCCCAAAGGCAACCATTCCAATTTTGAAGCGAAGGAGCAACGCTTTCACGGCTTGTTAAAATTTGATGTTAGTTATCACCTCAAAGCCAAACGGTAAAAAAATTCTGATCTGTATATAATCTGATTTCAATTTTTATTGTGTGGTTCGATATTCATGTTCTATTGTCTAGCATCCTCGGGCACAACAACAACAGAAGGTCGAGTATAATATTTAGTGTTGTTGTAGACAGATTCTCCGACTTTCCAGTCCTTGACATCTTTCATAATCTCGGCTTCACGAGCGAGCGCTGCTTGTTGTCTTCGATGGTTGTCTCGGTCTGATTCAGCTGTAAGCAAAGGTATCAAGTGGATTCTTGACCAGATATTTTCGCGCTTAAGCTCTCTAAATAACCAGTAAAAGTTGTATTAGATCGACAGTTCCATAATACATCAAACGATTCATCATATATAACGAAAAAGCTAACACAAATGCAATTTGCCGTCATTACCTTCTCTCCAAATTGCCTTGGGCAACTCTATAAAATCCAAAGCCGCAAACGGCAGTCAATCCAGCAAAGATGACCAAGCCAGATGGGCCACGCTTTGGCAGATATCGTCGATACTTGACTTCTGAGTATCCACCAGGAGGAGGGAGATCCTGTGTCGCTTGTGTTGACATTTGGTGATGGCGAAACGACTGTACCTTCTCCCAAAATTGTTGTATATGGCTACCAGCGAAAGTGATGACATCACGAGATGTAAATCACGTGACAATTTCCTATTTCAATCACCGGCATGGTCCTCGCGTTTGCTATGCATGGCTCGATTATACTCACGAACGACTGTAAAGAAGATAGTTAAAGCGCATAATCCGCGATCATCACTGAGCAAAAATGTTGACGTTATGGTATGCGAAATAGAAGTATACTGACTACTGCTTTCAGTGTACTGATTCCTAATTGGTAGATCTATTTGGACTATCTGTTATTCTTACAAAGGCTTGCGCGCGAAGCTGATGCCGAATTGTTACAAACAAAGGGCACAATGTTACAAGCTCATCACCTTCAAAAAGTAGTGGAGGTAATGATTTCAATTGATAATTTTTCTTTCATAGATGTTTACTAATAATTTCTATCAAAACAGCAAACTCTCCAACAATTCCGAGGATGAATATCCGTAACTGTATATATATATAGGGAAAGAACGTTCCTAGTTTAGCTCAAGTATAAAGAACGCATTTGATATTTAGGGGTAAAAAAATATTATCAGACAGTGTGTCTTTGTATAAGATATTTGGTGGTTGCCACTTGCAACATAATGGTGTAGGGTTTTTACAATGGTCATACATACATCTGGTATAGTTATCGGCAAAAAATTATATGCCGTGCTGATATGCTTTGATGATGCCGTCTGCACCACCACTGACAAGCCATGGCAATTTCTTGTGAAATTGCACACTAAGAACACCCTCATCGGCCTTACGTCGGTGTGCCGTAAACTCTTGTAGGCAAGCTCTGGTAGTGCTAGAGATATCCCAAAATCGAATAGATCCGTCATGACCGCCTGATACCAAAGTAAGACCACTTTGATCAACATCAAGCGTCGTGACTCCATCCAGGTGTGCCGACATGGTGAAAACACATTTGCCTGAAGAAAGTCATATCAGTATGTACTTTACTGTAAAACTTCCAAGGCGACATTTATCTTACCGCTGTTAGTGTCGTAGAACTTGATGTGTTTATTTTCGTGTCCAGAGATAAGCAGCGGCAATGTTGGATGGGAAATGATCTTGTTGATTTGCGTGGAGAACGTATTGTCTGCACCACAAGTTAGTATTGACGCAACTGTATGCATTTATATATATATATATACATATCACTTGCCTGCTGAAGAATCGGCTTCTAATATTAAGACGACTTGGCCAGTCTCAACATCAAATATTTTGATATCAGCGCTTCTGTATGCGACAGCCAATTGCTGCAAATTGCTGTGGCAGAAATCCAATGACGTTGGGACAGGTAGAGTTCCTAAAGCCACATATTGTCAATAGTTGAAAACAAAGGAAGATGATAACATCAGCATTGTCATCTAGCTTACGTTGTTCATTAGCATATTCTTCAACCACTCCATTATATGCCCAGGTGCTTTTTAACAAATTTGAGCTTGATCCAGTATCCCATATCTTCACCGTTCCATCGGCAGAAGCAGACGCTAAAAGCGTAGAGTCCGTTATCGACGGCGGGAAAAGTTTGAAGTCCCATATTGCGTCAGTGTGTCCAATATAGGTTGTAATGTTCAAGGATGAATCTATATGTTATAAGAGCTGAAGGTTAAAACATGTGTGTTTGAACTTTAGAAATGAGATTGCTTTCTTACCCACTGGGGCGTAAGGAGTTCTATCTGATGGTGGTAGTTTCCATATCCTTATCGTGGAATCCAAACTGGAGGAATACAAACGACCTTGTTCTGCTGATACCTCAACTTTTGTTACACCGAGCGTGTGTCCCCTATATGTTATGAGCGGGTCGGTATCTTCGTGTGGGTTCCTAATAATGTGATTTAGTACAAATTTTATACATGTATCGAGTGGAGGGCTGCCTTTTACTTTTTTTGACCTCTAGCATCCTTTCCAAGAGACTGGTTTAAATCCCAAAGTTTTACGGTGCCATCATCAGAGGCTGAAGCGATCAACATAACATCAGCATGTAAGCTGACCGATCGCACTGAATCAAGATGACTAAACATTATGTTGGTCAGTATCGCATGCTATACTGTAGTAGGTATCACGATAGAACTTACCCTCTAAGAGTATTCTTCACTCTCCACATTCTAGGCTTCTGCTCTGTCTCTGATTCTCCGGTCTGAAAAGAAAAACTTATCAGTCGTTGTGTGTTTATAACTTAAGTCAATATAGATGGCATACTTCGTTCGCAGCGTCGTTCGGCAGTTTCAAATTTTCTAACTCTTCAAGGTTCAAGTCTGAATGCGACCCCGGTTTTTCATCCGCTGCAAGTAGAGCTATAAGAATTGTATATTTCAGAATTACGTATACGTAAAACTGGTACTTACGATGTATCATTCGTTCGGCATTCTTCATGAGCTTACGAAATTTGTCCTCACTAAGACTATATTTTTCTTTAACATCCTTTGCCTGAAAGAACGTTTAGTTAGATCCTGAATGACAGTTGTTTGAATAACACGATATACAAACCAATTGCTCGTCTTCACTCAGATACTTTGACTTTCCTGAAGCCTCTCCATCTTGAGCATGTTGCTTTCGCTCTTTTGCGATATTTATGACATTATTGAACATTGCAACCTCATCAACATTCGCCGGGACTTCTACATCTGGTATAGCAGACGGCGCATCGATTTCATTTTCTTCTTTTACTCTGAGGTCGTCATCTGAGACTGACGGACTGTCTGCAGGTTTAATTGATTCCTGCAGCTGTGTGGTTGATTGTGTCTGCTGGGATATTGCTTGAGCGCTAGCTGTCTCATTGTCCTTTTGTGAATGTCGTTTGGATATAAACCTGGAATCATCACGCATATGCTGGCTGAACAAATTTGGCTGGGAGAAACTTTTACTATATGGAAGTTCTGCCGTGGAGGAGAAGGCGGCGGTATATGGCAGTTTAGATGTAGAAGAAGCCAAATAATTGATTTCTTGTAAGCATCTATGGAAAGGTATTGTATATTTAGTAATTCAGTATAGAAGTTGATGTGAAAGTGTTGAAGCTTACGATTTCAGCAATTCGCGGCTCCGAGTTTTAGCTTTGTCATCTATCGAATATTGTTGATTTGGTTTTTCTGGATTATCTGGTTTTAGTCCCTGTTCATTTGCATCTTTTAAGGAGCTGAGAGTTGGGGATGACGCTAGAAAATCATAACATAAGAAACTGCATACAACAAAGCATGAGCCATCATGATCAGGAGCTTACGAGGATTGGGTGAATCAACAGTGCGATTGAGCTCCTCCTGCTGTTGCAATGATCGGGTTTTTGGATTCATCATATACTTTTTCCTTCAGAGATATCGTCAGCTCCATCTTCTCAACTATGCCTATACATTTATGCCCTACAAACCTCTCTTGGCGTAACGCGTATTCTAGCATTTTCACCCGTTTCATTAGATCTAATTTGAGATTGGCGAACCCTCGTCGTTCTCCTTCTAACATTGCTATGCGAGCCTAAAATTACGTTTATGGTCAGTGATATTCGCCATGTAGTTTCTCGTGCTTGCTGTATGATCCACAGGATGCTATCAATGCATATCTGCGTCGTCATATCCGGTCTTTGTAGACACACATATTAAATTTTCAGCACTAGCGGAGCACTTACTTTATATTCTGCTTTCTCTATCTCCCATTCATTCCGCTCTCGTTCGAAGCGACGCCATTCTTGCTGGAGAAAATGCAATACGCCTGGTAAGGTATAGGTAGGCGATTGTGGAGACATAGATAACGCTGGCGTGCTCATCGCTTCTTTCGCGTTAGACTCCCTGTCGTTGGTCGATCTTTGTACCGCTGAGGATCCTGTTTGCTGCATCGTAATCGATGTACAACAAGGCAGACAGTTGACGAAGTTGATCTTATGATCCTTGAGGCGAACTTCACTTGACTACCCATTTTGGAAGATGAGCTTGAAAGCTGAAGGTACCTACCGACCAGTACGTCATCCGACAAAGACTTGATACGTTTCATAAAAATTTGAATTCCTGCAAGATTTAGTTGGATGTGGCGGGTTCTTTGAGAAGTATTCTCTGTAAAAGCTATATACCGTAGCCTGTCCATCATTTAGCGATATTTGGTGCAAAGTTGTGCTTTTTATTAGTATTCTACTATTATTTTGTACAATGGTGATTCGTGATATCAATGTTAAATCGGTCAATCATTATGTTGCAAGTGTTCAATAAACGACGAATATAGCTCAGGAGTTTTGCTCAAGGCTTGCTTTTCAGCGATAATTTCTAGCACGGCATTTCCCGTTTCATCATATGCTACTTTGAGTAGTTGTCTGATAGCCATCTAGAATTCAAACGTTGTTATATAAGCAAGATGCCAATGATGATATGTATACTAGGTGTAAAATATGCTCACCAGTGCTTGTTTATCGCCTTGCATATTGGACAACTCCACTTGATTTACAAGTGCAGAGGTCGTCGAATTTTTTCCTTGGTCTGATAGTAACGGTAGTAAGGGTGATATACTATTATAAAGACACATTCGTACAGATTTTTTCTCATCATGAAAACGTTCCAATAATGCAGAAAGGCATTCCTTCTCAACCTCGGCATCTATGTTCTGTCCAAAAGAGTGGTAATGCTCCATTAATGTGATTAACGCTGCTATCGTAAGTTCTCTAGTACGTTCGTCCGAGTGGTGTAAATTTTCTACCAAAGTCTTTTGTGAAAGCGTCATTTCCTCCTCTGTCAATACCGAAGCTCCTATAGAAATAGCTGCCTTCAAACAAACAGTTGTTTGTTGCCTTAACCTATCCTGAACAGCTAATGTGCTCGCTCCTGTATGTGGCTCTGATATGGCGAAGCAAGGCATCAAAAGTCCATTGAAAATATATGCAAAGTAACGTTGGAATAGATATGCATCAAGGTCAAGACTATATAACTTAATACAGCATTGAACAGATCTATAAAGATATGTTAGCCAATTTCAGTCGATCGCTGCAGAAAATCAGAAGATCAATCTTACCTGATTCTAGTGCGGATACAAGAGCTATCTGTCTCTCTAGAATTTCCAGACTTGCTAGCCATCGAGCCAGCCCTCACTAATATTTCTACCAGTTGCTCTGGGACACCAACTTCTTCCAAAGCTTGAGAATTGATATGGTCTAACATGATTTCCACCATACGCATGTTCACCGAATTATCGTTCCATTGCTCTGGTGGTTCACTTCGGGATAGGCGAAGTCCCTCAAGGATTGTTGGTAAATAATGCGCATATATAGCAGAGATTTCTTGAGCTGGGTGCTGCAATGCTCGGAATGTACTGAATACCATTTGTTCCGGAAACAAGTTAGGGCTTGAAAACGAAAAGTTGTTTAGTGAGATACCATCCTTATGACTTTCTGTGTTGATGGAATTGATGGCCAGAAATTGAGTCCCGATGGTAATCACTTTGTATCGCAGTGCGTCGCTCAGAACCTCATCAACTCTTTCGGCATATTTTGTAATTGAGTGGCATAACACAGCACAGGCATCTGTGACATTGAGCACTTGGTCTACTAGCTTTCTAGTGGTAGGAGCGCATTTCAAAAAATCCAAGACTCTATTCAATGTATTGAGTGATACCGCATTTGGCGAGGAAAACTGGAACAACATCGATAGCAGCCATAGAGCCGTTGATGAAGATAGCCCCTTCTCCTGAATGGCAGGGTTGTTTGCGAATGGAAGCAAGATGTCGAGATAAAAGGTAGCATCTGGTATCTTGCTTGATATTGCTGCTATGATGCCCTCGATCTATATGATATGAAATAGATAAGTTAATGACTCGCGCAGCTTATTTTCGCCGTCTCCCCTCTTGTCTGTTGATCTTGTAGTGTACCAACCTCAGCATTTACAAGTTTAGAGTCCTTTTCAACGGATTTTACGGTAGACAACATCACCAGGATGGTTCTCAATTGAGGTATGACATCGCTTTGGCTAGCATATTCCACGTACATTTTCAGAGCTTTAAGTGAAGTGCCACGGTTTTGATGAAACGGCAGACAAAGAGTATGTGATATAGATTTCAAACCCGATATGAATGTGTGATGAATGATATATGATAGACCTATGAGATTTTTGTGTAAATGTGGAAGCCTCATAGTAGTTCATTTCAATCTAAAATGCCGGAAGTTTACCAACCTAAGTTTTTGTCACTGGTTTGTAAGGAAGACTTATATTCTTGAAGAATTCCTGCTTCTTCCATGTCCTTTAAGCATACTAGGTCAACTTCGTCCAAACTTTTGAGCCCATTCTTGCGCACGGTCTCTATTTCATCTACTGCTAGCGCCATCAATACCGGCAAAAGGTCGCCTGCTAACGTGTATCGTTCTATTGGTGAGCTTAATATCAACCACTGATGTATGCAGTCGGATAGGGCTTCTCTGACAGCAGCAGAGTGATCAAAGGTCAACAACTCCATGATAGACTTCTCGTCTTCGTTCGGTGATCGTACTAAGGGTTTCAGTGCAGCTGAATTGACAAGCACTATGTGCTTGCTCACCTATATTTCGATGAAGTGGATCAGATAGATGATCAAAAGATCACTCTAAGTTGCCTGTTGTATAAATACCTTCACGCCCAAAGTTCGCAATGCTGCATGTTTATGCCGTAGGATAGGTATGACTACCTCGGAGATCTTGTCTGCCCCGTAACCAATATAAGTTGATTTCATAGCTGCTAATGTAAGGAGAATGCTACAAGACTCTCTCTGCACTTCTGGATATCTATCCTTGATACCATTTTGAACGATGGATACTATATCATCCGCGGTCGTGGCTTTGATGGTGTTGCTGCTGCATTTGGTCAATACCAAGTTCAGCAAGCGCATGATACCATGCCGAATCTCTTCCGACTCTTCAGCGGGAGTTCTCATGTTGCCATTGACACATACTCGCTCTTTACATAATGATATGGTATCATTGACTGCGAACGACGTGTCGATTACTTTTTGCAATAGCTCATACAATAGCTCCAAACATTGTTCTCGACATTTTTCGACGTTATCATGTGCTATGCATCCCACAAAGAGATTCAAAGTATTTTTCAAGAAGGTATGTATAGCCTCCGGGGTGTCAAGTCGCTTTAAACTCTCGTCTCGCACAGTTTGAATTGCCCGACGTTTGGCGGATCTATCTACGGATTTGGCGTCTTGAAGAATGGACAAGGACGGTTGTAATATCTGCGAAGCCAGTCAAACAGTAGATCTCGTATTTGCATTTTTATTTTGTTTATTCTTACGTTCAAGGCATCAGTTATGTCAACACTCATGATCAGCGATCGCACACCACAAAAAAAAAAATGAACATGCAACGAGTTTTGCTAGGCAAAATGGTATGACTGGGTTATTTTATGCATCAACATTTTTCAAATATCTACAAACGCTCACTAGCACGTCTTCTTAGCAAACCGCCCACCATTTTAAAGCCTAAACCGTCGACAGTACCAGTGGACCGTGGCTGACTTGTATCGTCCATGTTAGCATTGCCTTCCTCTAGATCACGCTGTCGATCTGGCAGCGGTATCAAGCCTTGAGGATCATCAGTTAGATGCGTTCCAGTGTGCTTTCTTCCAGCCCTCGTCTGAGACTCGACATCGTTTTCTGCACCACTTCGTCGTTGATGATCCGAGCTTTCAATTCGATAGTCATCACCCACTCTTATTCGCAAACGGTCATCAATCCGCACGCGGGGAGCCTCACTAGGAGATTGCTTTAGGCTATCACTTCTCTTTGGCGTAAGGTTGGAGTTACTAGTTGGGACGTGTGTAGTAGACCGCCGTTTTAACCCTTCTTGACCAAATGACGAGGTTCCGCCGCCACTAGACGTATCCATCTGTCGATGTCGGTATCCATAGGAAGTGCTGCCCGCATCTGCCGACCATTGATGATTCCTCTCAACGTCTGTCGCCGTGCTCATAGCTTGTGGGATCACATCTTCTTCAATAGTTTCTGAAGTTGTATCAATGTGAAGTTTCTGAGCGGATGGTAAGCTGCCAGATGTTGATGTGCTAAACGTTTTGGACCTAGGCCGCTGATTTTGAGTCGGCGTTAATGTTTCATGTATCCGAGCGTTAGATAAAACAGTTTGCGAAGTTGGTAATATCGGGCCATGATCAAAACTTGGTGGGAGTGATGCTGTCATTAAACCAGTGGGGCTTGTCAGTTTATCTATGGAATGACCCGTATGATGGGTTCTTCGCAGGGTGTCCGGCTGATAAGGACCAACAAATCGCTCGCCTGTTATGAAGGGGTGATTTTTGGCCTGTTGTGGCGACCATCGTACAATGGGATCCAGCTTTAAAACTCCTTGAAGGAAGTCAATCAATGCCAAACGATTCTGCTTTTCTGTTTTTTTAATTCCATTAACAGAAAGCTCGTCTTTGGCTAGATGATTGAGTTCACACCTACCCCGGTCTTTTTCTTGGTCGCCCATGCCTTTACGTGAAAGTGCATAATCCATAATCAAGTCTTTCAGTTTTGTGGAATGGAAATATTTTTTACCCTGCATTTCAGGCTTTTTCTGTTCCCTGCTGTATGTTTCCCTTGACTTTAATGCATAGCGCTTGGTCGCGTCTCCAGTACGTTCAAAAAATCGATGAGCATTATCTCCTCGTTCTATCATGTAATTGGAGGGTACACTATAACGACATGTAGAGTTAGTCCATGCTTCTTATTGTCCTATAATGCAAACTGCCTGTTTCATCCTACCCAAATGTGTCCACGATTCGAGACACTTGGTTATACTCGGAGCTGCCAGGGAAAAGAGGCAGTCCAAGAAATAATTCTGCAATGATACAACCAAAGGACCACATATCTATCGCTGTCGTGTATTGAAGCCCTAGTAGGACTTCCGGCGATCGATAGAAGCGCGATTGAATATAAGTATAGACTTGTTGGGACTCATGACATGCTGAGCCGAAATCAATCACTTTGATGGCCGGTGACTCTAGACTACAAGACAAAAGTTTTTCTTTAAAAAAAAAAAATTCCCCGCGTAAAATTGCTGATTTGGTGCCTTTAAACTTACTTTTTCAGCAAGATATTCTCGGGCTTTAGATCACAATGTATGATCTGATTCTCCCTCAATACAATTAGTGCATCCAGCAGTTGAGTTGCAAAAACTCTAACCAGATTCGTTGATAACCCTTTGAATTGATTTTGCTTGATCAACTCATACAAATTGACGGAGAGTAGCTCGAATACTAGACAGAGGTGCGATTTATGAAAAAACGTGTCGTATAATCGGAGTAGATGATGTTTATCCTCAGGATCGCTTTTTGTATTCAGCTGTAATACAACAAAAGTATTTTTGAGTTACGTGAGGCTTAAACGGTAATAAAAGGCAAGCATGTCGTCGTCATAGTACAAAGAACCTTACATGTTTCAAGATATCCACTTCCATTAAACTCTGCTTCAGATAGGCAGGCTTGTTCTTCACTACTTTGACTCCAACTAATTGTTTTGTTATTAGGTTTTGGCATTTGACAACCTGGCCAAATGTTCCTGCGCCTAAAATATCCAGAATTTGGTATCTAAAGTAAATAGATTGGAGGTTGAGCTAAACCATTGTAGCACGTGGTCGGGATCTACGAAACACTAACCTCTGTCCTTCTTCAGTACCAAGAATATCATTCACATATAAGATATAATCATGTTCTTCATTGTCGAATCCGTCATTCTTGGCAGGTTTGCTAGGTTTAGTCAATACGCGACGAGGGTTCTTGCCTGGGTTGTAATTGTAAGCGGGGTTTATATTGGAGAACGTTTCGCTGATTCGTAGAGTCAAAGCTTGTAGAGGCTATAAACCATTCAATTCATAGTATGATTGAACAGATAATTATAATGAGTATCTAGTCTTAACAGCCCAATAAAGAAAAGCAAATGTAATTACCGCAACGTGCGACGATGGTGGGCTGTGCTTTGGGGGGCTTGATATCTGTGCGTTGGGTTCGACTTTTCGAAAGCCAGCCTTGGGATCTTCGAGAGCAGAAGAATCGGAGGATGCCAAATCCTCAAACTGAGTTGGCAATATACGGACTGGTCGGTTCTGTCTGATCTGGTGTGGATTTATGGCTGAACCATGGTTTGCGAATGCTGGTGGAGGTTGTGCATGTATGGAGTAGTCCGATATCCTGCGGTTGTGACTTTTCAGTCGGCCGCCAGAGTAGGTCTGTGATTTAGACAGACTATGCTGTTTGGCAGGTAAGGAATGACGGTGGAGGTTGTAGGCAGGAGCAGAGGTGGAAGGAGGAGAATTGGGTGGTGGATTATCCATTGACTCCATTATGGATGAATAGAGAAGACCCGGGTGCTGAGCTGGTCTTTTTGATTTTTCAACAGCTGAAATTTACTGCCGAATATCTCCAGTTGCCCTTCCCTTCTCCCACGCTTGTACCGGCTGGTTACATTGGTCGTTGTAACATGTACTTGATAGCACGCAGCATAAGACCGAGGACTCTTTTGACAAGAGTATCCGTTGCAGCAAGGACATTGTCAAGTACTGGAGATTCACCACCGGTCCAACCTACCAACGTTCTTCGCTTTGTGGACGACTATTGGGCCATTATTTCCAACTATGTTCGGGAACCAGGTCTGACCGTAACTTCTATAATTTTCAAAAGAATATAATGGCAACCTTTCTCTGACAAGTGATCTGCCTTACTTTATGTTACAGGCTTCTTTTCGTTTAGCTCTACGACTTCAAAATTGGCCATACGCGACACTGCTTTTATGCAGAAATTGCTCAGCACTGTCATTTCCGAAGACAACGCCTCGCCGGTCAAAGGTGATCTTATGCCTAGCGTTGTTGTTAAAAGTTGCTGCGAATTATACGAGGGCTTAGATCAAGTAAGTCGAGTATGCTACAAACAAAAGTTCACTTTTTCGACATATTTACCCTCTCCATGATTTAAGGATGAAAAAATCAAGTTTTTCGAGATTCTATCCCGCGACTTTGGTAAAACATGGCATATATTCGCAACCGTCCCATACTTAAAAACCTAGATTTACCAACATACTTATTACATAGGCGTGGATCGTAAATTAGCCGCAGCAGCATCATCTTCTTATTTGAAACTCGTCAGTTCAGAGGCAACTTCTGATGTAAAGTATTGCGGAATTTTCTGGCATATGATTGTACCACAGCGGAAGATATTAACGATACATTTTTTAAAGTCTCAGCTATGGAAGGCAGAGAATATCCTTAAAAATACCCTAGAGCCTTCTCATAGCAAGTTCTTTGACAGAGTAAATCAGCTTCCTGGTGGAATGAAATTTCTGGTTGATATGAGGGCAGACCTTTTGGTAAGTTGCTCTCACATAATCACTAATCTTCCGTATATACATGATGCTGGCTATCCCTATATAGACTAAATTATTTGACATTTCTGTAGGAGATAATCGGTGCATACAAGCACAGACAAGACCAAATAGGACACCTCATATCTTTGGACGCCAGCATAAAATACAAGTTACAAAACTGGCTCTTTGGTTTTTTGAAGTTGGAAAGGATAACTTGGCAGAGTCCAGCGGTACTTTTGGAGAAAATTGGCAGATATGAGGCTGTACATGCTGTCAAAGATTGGCGAGACATGAAGAGGTATGCTATAATTCTGTACCAGTGTGTGATATTCTTTTAAGGTTGCAGTATTTAATGATAGTGTCTTCGAGCAGACGTGTGGGCCCAAGAAGACGAGTTTTTGGATTCTTTTTCAACAATATGCCTACAGAACCGCTTGTATTTGTTCAAGTTGCGCTCGTGGATGCTATGTCAACATCTATTCAGAAGATCCTTACAGAAGATGATCTGACTACTCGCCAGGATCCCCAAAAACTCTCATGTGCGACCTTTTATTCCATAACGACGCAGAGGGGATTGAACGGAATTAATCTGGGCAATTTCTTAATTAAGCGTGTGGTCCGGGACTTGAAGAAGGAGTTTCCCCAGATCCAAACGTTCGCTACTCTTAGTCCAATACCTGGGTTCCGTGGATGGTTACGAAACCAGGTGGAGATAAATGAAGATATTAGACGCGAGTTAGAAGGAGTAAATTATTTTGACTCTGCTCATGTAAGATTGCGATCCCATCTCATGGTTGGTCTGCTTATTGCAGAGATTTATGCTCTATTTTATATAGGAAATACTCGATACTGCTGATTGGATACGTGACCGCAAGAAGGCCGATGCGATAAAGCCGGTGCTTATGAGATTATGTGCCCAATATCTCGTGTCCGAGAGGCGGGGCAATGTGGCTCTGGATCCAGTAGGCAAGTATCCCTTGAATAGCCGTATGTGACGACCTGGCTACTTACAATCCCTTCGTTCCTTTCAGCAAATTTCCACTTAAGAAATGGGGCTTGCGCACATCAGTTGAATTGGATGGCAGATACATCAGGTATATATAAGACTGCGGTTGCATATGAGTAAGGAACTCAGTGACTAACTCTACAAATGCAATAGACAAAGGCATTGCTGAATCATTTTCTATCATGGTTAACTACAACTACATGTTGGATCATATTGAAGAAAATAACGAGCAATATCTCGCTGGTGGAATAATTACTATTAGTGAACCTAAAGGTGAAAGTGCAAAGACACAAACATGGCTACGCAGTCGCATAGGGCATAATGTCAGGACGGTATCTTAGAATCCCATTGACACCAAATAGATTGTAATTGTAGTGATCTGCCCATAATATGTCTAAAGATCATGTCAGCTTTGCGTCGACGCAAATAAATTTCTTATATATCATCCGGTCCCAATATGCGCTGTTTTGAAACCCAATTAGCGATTCAGAATATGGCAAAGAGTAAGTGATTTCCAATGTATATTGATAAGTTGTACTCAAACCAAACGCATTATTTGAGGAAAAAAAAATGACGAAGCAAGGTTGAAATGGAAAAATCTGATGTAGATAATGTATGATACAGGACTCGTATAACAAGTTTACGTTTACATTAATGATGGTTCTTCTCCCATACTCTTCTTTATCTTGAGAAGGATGCTGGTCTTCCAATTGTCAAGTTTGGTCTTCTCATCATACGCATACACCTTTTGAGTGAAAAGATCGACCTCATCATTCTCCACGCATTCCACGATATCCTATCGAAGTGGTAGTGTGAGCACAGCTTCTTCCCATAATGTCACTCCCCCTTTCCAAAAATAAACGCACCTGCAAAAATTCATGTTCCCGAGTGCTTTCAAAGGTGACATCCATATTGCAGTACTTCTCGATAGCCTGTCGGACTCTCACAGTGTCCTAAACTCCCATGTCAACATATGCTAGAACACCAAGGTATGACTTGTAGTTGCCTTACCATTGTACATAAATGACAAAGCCCAGCTTTCAAAAAGTATTCTTTCACGGACCATTTCGTCAATTGGTTGTCAACAGAAGCCGCAGCTACACTTTCAAACTTCTCAATGGCATTGTCGTATTGGCCAAGCACAGCAGCAAGATGAGCTGCTTTGAGAGTGCATTTGCTCACCATCCTATTAAATTTGAAAGAAACTGGTCAAAACATGATGATGTGATTAATCCTCACAAGTTGCGCAAATACTTACGCCGGTGAATCGTCTGCGAGGTATAGCTGTGCGGCATTGTCCCAGTTTTCCAATGCTCCTGGTAGATCGACCAAGTCGTTCTCGTATATCTCAGCGACTTCACTGTGATGCTTTGCTGCAATTCTGAAATTGGCCATTTCCTTATCGATTGCGATTGCTTCCTTTATCGCGGTGACAGCGGCTAAAATCAATAGGTCAGAATTCATTCCATATAACAAAAAATCCATGTCATCTTCAAAAGTGTGGATCCACCAACCTTCCGGCTTTGATTTCTTATAACACTTTGAAGCATTCTCGTAATCACGGGAAGCTTCGAACCGTGCATCAGCTACCTTCTTATGCAGCTCTGCCGCTTTCATGAAAGCGTCTCCGGCGTCCACCCCTAATAGAGGTTGCAGATGGTTAGAAATATAATTTCTTTCCGTAAAAATCGTCATCCTCTGGTGATTATTCCATCTTTTAGTCGTGGTTCGCGTACTATCATCAGTGCTTTCAAGCAGAATCCCCGTCCACGTCGAGATATAGTCTCCGAACTTCCATTGAGACACTTGATGAACCTTGGGAATTGTCACTTCTCTACTGATGTTTCTGGTATTGTGATCGAAATGCGTCCGTCCCACTATTGCTAACAAGATGCATTCTCACTGCCTCTCTGACTGCATTGCATGTAACCATACTTACATCTTTGTGCTAACTTGAATGTGTTGCCAGCTTTGGCATATAGGTCGGCAGCGTCTTCGTATTTATTGTTGCCACCAAAGAAACTCCATCCGTTGAGTTTCTTTTCGGCTTGCTGCATATACTCTTGAGCTTGTTGTTCTGACATTAGCGTAGGTAAGTTGTTGTAAAGAGGCAAAGTTGAAGTATTGCCGATAAAAGCTTGCCCTCGTCATAGCGACGATTCGACGTATCGGAGTTTGAAGCCGCTTCACTGTGTTGGCTTGTGATGGAATACCTAAAACAGCAGTTGACAATAGCTCTTTAAACTTTCAGAGTGTACGTTTTAATAATGCAAAGATTCCTCTAAACGAGGTAGAGTTTAAGGATATTTCTCTATCCGTAATAAGTACTAAATGATACATATGCTTCTATTAATGTTTCTTCTCGGCAGTGCTTTTAGGTTGAATAGTAGGTGATTGGGTGTACAAAATCGTACCAATGAACACCAAAACTGAGCCATATATCGCTCCTACTGCAAATGGATTGTTAAAGTAGACAATTGATATCACCAAGGAGGTAAACTTTCGCAAGTTGAGAACAAGATTGAGTGTGAGCGAACTAGACACTGCTGTCATACGATTCACACCAGATATGCAAACATATCTATAAAAAAAAAAGGTAATGCAGATTGATTGTGGTTAGCATTTTGTGGATTCGCATGTTGGGCACAGCATCAAAACTTACTGGGTCAAAACATCCATGATAAGATAATACCAGAGTTTGGGTATCTTAAACGCCGAGATGATATTGAAAGGGAATGCTGAAAGCAAGGAAGCTGCTATAGGAAGATGCTCAATGGCTTGAAGCGGCGATACCAACGCCGATTTGTTGTAAATGTCAAGCTGGGCCAGCAAGTCTTTGTAAAAGAACAGAAAAATGGGAAGTGAAAGGCAATGCTAATACAATAAAATCAGTATCCAGCAAATATCTTTTGATACCGCTACAGAGCGTTTTTAACTTACTGTGTAAAACAAGCCTTCTCTCCAACATTTGCCATATTTCCTGTAAGTGACTTCCTGCAACAGGCCCAATCCTGCAGAGAGTATCATTGCCACACTCAATATAAATATACCTAGAGCAAATTCATTGCCTGATGAAGAGGATTCTTTCTGTAATGTACAATATATGGGTCAAACATCTATTGATTTTCACTTCATGTTACAAAGTAAATTTTTATTACCTTCTTCTCGGCACTAGTAGATGCGAGGGTAGCCCAAACAACACCAATAGTGACTAATACAACAGCTGTTATCTGTCCCTTAGAATATCTGTCAACCTGTTAGCCATCGATCATAGTTCCATCATGTGTTCCAATGTTCATCGTACACACCTTTTGTTCAATAACAGCCAGCCCATGATCATATTAACAATCAGTCCGCCACTTCGAAAAATGATATGCAGCGGCATAGAAATTTCGAAGCCTAGGGCAATGTTATTCAAAGCTGAAACAAGGTAGAACACAACAACTAGTATGATCCAGCGCTGGATTGGCACGGCCCTAGGTTTCAACGATGGTAAAAACGTTGGCCACCAGGTACCAGCTGGGCTCGGCCATTGAACATGATATAACATTCCCTCCATTGCCACGAAGATAAATTGGCCCAGTGTAATCAATTGGCCTGAACAACAAAGTAACTTTAGCATAAGCGGGTTGCACAGGATGAAATTTTCTGTGGACTATCCAAATCGAGTCGTTGGGATTGTGTGTTATCAATTACAAACATATATCTTACCACTTTTCGGGGCGTCACTATAGGAAAAAAACATCAGAAACAATTCTTTCGAGGTATAACGAGATTAGCGAATGACACTCACTTGACCAGGATTTCCAATGCAAAGACATTACTGCAACAACCACCAAAGATCAGGGACAATATAAGAATGTATTCGTTGGCAAAAAGCTGAAGCAGTGACTTCACGAATGAAGGCCGAGTATCGGTTGAACTTTCTGCTGCCATTTTGGTTATAATGAAAGGAAAGGGATTTCGGCTTTATGAGTGGGAAGCCTGGCAGTGTTATTCGTTTAAGCAGGTTACGGTACAACACGGCAATCGAGGCGAAAAATGGGGAGAAATTAAAGGCTGGATAGTCCCGCTCAAACTTTAATGCTGCTGGTTGATCCAATCAAAAGTTAATGAAATACAAGCTCTGAGAGTTGAGCACCTGGATCAACGTGATAGATTCAGTGAAATACATGCTCACAAGTTTGAGCATATTTCGGTTTTCTTTTTGGATTTATTATATAAATGATCAGGATGCATGGACTGCTCTCAAGACAAAATCAAATTATTGTGTAGGTGGATGTGGGGGGTATCAAGGTAAATAATATGCATTTGGTGAGTTGCTATATATTTGCTTTATATGTTCTCTGTCAGGAAGAACTTCTGCCGTTGAAGTTTTCATCGACGTTTGGTTCCATAAAACATCTTTAAGCTGAGTCTCCGGGGTACAACATTCTGATGCATCGCTATCGGTTGAAGCTGTAGAATCGGTGATTCGCAAAGATGAAGGACATGGATCCTTTTGTGATGCTTCCTTAAGGATATGATTTGGGATGGACGATTTTGCTTCGGACGGGCTTACAAGAGAGGCGTTGGCAGCTTCCGCAAATGACTTGGAAACTGACAAGTTGGAGTTGGAACTGATATTGGAATGGCACGACGTCCAACTGCTCTCAGATTGGATGCTTGATTGGGAAGGCGACGACAATATGTCTGTAGTGTTTCCTGTGACATGACTACAAGTCTCTTCTTCTTTTTGTTCCATAGGCTTCCGTTTGAATTGATTACAGTTGGTGATCTTGTGTTTCAATTCTTCTATTGTCAGCCGGTTGTCTGGATCTAGTTTGAACACTTGCATCAAGATATCGTTGACCTCATCTGAGATAGGCAATATTTTCTTTAAGAAGTCCGGCTTCTTTAAAAAGGTCAAAAATGTTTGGTCTCGATGATTTGCTTGTTTCCAGGGATTTCGACCAACTATGAGGTTGATTAAAATGACACCTAGTGACCATACATCGTTGGGCTTAGTGGCATAGGACTTGCTATTCATCGAGCCTTGACATTCTAAAGTATGTGTATTAAATATCTAGTGATACAATACTGTATGTTGATTAGATACCAATTTTACCTGGAGACAAATAAAAACTGCTGCCACAGCCAAATTCGTCGGTTCTTTCATCCGAAGTGGCCAAGCCGAAATCTGCCAGTTTACAAGTCTTATTATTGCCATAGATTAAAATGTTTTCTGGTTTGATATCTCTATGAGCAACACCTTGGCTGTGACAGTACGAGACGGCTTCTATGATTTGCAAAAACATCGTCTTGATAATCTTTTCATTGGATGTGAAAGATTTTTTCTCGGTGATTAAAGAGAACAAATCACATTGTGCCAGTTCCAAAGCTAACCATGTGGCAGTTGTGGTTTCGATGACTCTTTCTAGGGTAACCACATGCGGATGCCGGGATAGGTGGCTGTGTAGCTTTACCTCTCGCCAGACTTGGCCATTTGTATCTTTCACCTTGGGTATGCATTTGAGAGCATGCCATGTGCCGTAAATGACGTGGACAGCTTTGAAAACGCAACCATAAGCTCCAGAGCCAATGGGCTCCTTGATCCTGTATTGACCAACTATCTTATCACAATAATCTTCATATGTAAAGTGAAAACAATTTGGGCTCATATAAAAAGTGAGGAAAAGGTGAAAGTAAATTAAAAGAGAGAAAGCTAAAAAAAAAAATGAAATTCGTGGGATAATGAAAAAGGGATGTATATATATCTAGTTATGTTGTTTGTACTTGGGTACACACACACACCACAGCTGGAAAGAGAAAGAACAAATATTGGGTCAGAACTTTGGTTAAAAAGGACCATGCCTACGGACAATGACTTTATTTGACGTACGGAAGGTACCTGCAAATCTTTTTCACTGAATGACATGACCAAAGTGCGTTTGTGCGACCGGTATACCAATAAGAACAAGTTTGTTTTGATGATGTTGAGAGTATTTTCAATCATCTTGAGCCCTTTACCATCATATTAAGTCAGGAAATAAGATTTTCTGACAATTCTATCTGTTTGTAAAGTACTCACGGCCTTTCCACTATATAGAGTCATAAAGAGAATTGAACAAGTATTGAAAAAGCAGTTGGTTTAGGTATTGACCATGTCAAAAAGCAAAATAGGTCACGAAGGAGGAGCAGTGCAATGGACCTTGGTCTGGAACCACCACATTCGCCTTGTTTGCTCCAGCTAACCCCATGAGCTATAAACCATGCTGTCTCGTGAGAGGAGTACTGCATGTTACACCCGCCGGAATACTTTGACCCCATGAGCCTACAGAGTAATTGATTTTTTTTATACAGTGCTCACAGTGTATTTCCAATGCTATACAATCAAGCATTTTACTGACGGTATTGCTGTTTTTAGGCTTTTTCGTTTTAATTTGATATGATCTGACAATATCCTTATGAAGGACAAAATAGTAGCCCATGGCGGAGTTTTAAGTCGTCACATTCCACATCAAGCTTGTCCGCATAGGCTAAGCGCTAATACGTTTACTCTGTCAAATCTTTGAAATGTCGCAAAGAGAGCAACGTTCTCGCAATAGTCGAGACATATCTAGTACTTATACTATTGTCACCAGCGATGAAACAGAAGACGAGATAGTAAACAGGAATACACACTGGAGAATCAATAATTCGGATAGGACAGACAATCTGGCTGATTCCATATGCTCTAATGCATCAACGTCATCGACATGCTCGTCGTCTTCTTCGACCATTTTGGCCCCTCGGCCTGTTGCCGCTCAAACCACAGCCCCGCAGCCTATCCAAGAACAGCAAAGCTCTCAACCTACGAACAACGTAGTTTATGGTGATGAAGAAGAACCAAAGCGTTGCTGGATTTGCTTTGGGGAGGACGAAGATTCGGAGGGCCGTTGGGTCAAGCCCTGCAAATGCTCTCTTATTTGTCACGAAGAATGCTTGTTGAACTGGATAACTGAAAATCAAAAGGGCCAACCATACCGAAAGGTACAACTTCTCTTACCTATATCTGTTCAACGATTTGACGCTTCAACTCACTGGTTTATAATTATGGCTAAATTTTTAGGTGACATGTCCCCAATGCGCGACTCCATATCAACTGGTCGAGAGAATGAGCTTGCCTCTGTACATACTATCAAAAGCTGATACCGCAGTGCACTTGGCTGCACCTTATATCACTGTTGTAGGACTCACTTGCTCTGCATTGATTTCTTCTACCACATATGGCGCGTATGCTGTGTTGACTTTATTTGGTCCCAAGCACGGAGAAAGAATCATTGGCCGCCCGGGATTATGGACATGGAGAACTTGGGTTGGCTTGCCAATGATACCCGTAGTGTTGATCGCTTCACGTTCTCGATGGGCTGATGGCATATTACCATTTGTTGCCGTGCTTATGGTACGAGCATCTGGTGGCCCACAACAAATGCGCATTAGCTGGCCTCCAAGCCCTGCTGTTATTGTGGGATTTTTGCCTTGGATTAGGTAAGTTGTGTTATGGCTTTATTTAAAATATCCAACGGGATTTGCAGAGAAGTAACTGGGTTGGCTCCTAGATTACTATATAACAATGTGCATGCAATTGCCCGCCAGTATTTGTCGCGAAAGCTTGTACGAGGCAGACCTGGAACGCGCCAGATCGAACCTACTAACAACGGCAGACCTCAAATTTTACGACGTACAAGTTCAGAATATGATGATACTGAGCCAGAAACCGAACCAGATATGCTTATTGGCAGAGATAGCCGCGACATCGGAACTACTGTTGTTGGCGCCCTACTTTGGCCAGCCATAGGCAATGTGATAGGAAGGTAAGTCATACAAATCGAAGATTTGCTGGCATTGACTCTACATTGATTCTTATCATTGCATGTAGCTGCCTGAACCATATCAAGGTGATTCGACGATTCTTCCCTGAGCCTTTCCATCGAAATGTATTGGGAGGCTGCCTATTCGTTATTGCAAAGGTATGAATGGGTCATTCAAAAATTGTGTATAATATTGGACATTTGTTAAATATGGCATTGTAGGATATTGCAAACTTGATGTATAAATACGAAAAGGTACGACAAAAACAGTCGAGAAGAGTACAAGAGTACCGTCGGTAGGATTACCTTCATAAAAGAAAAGAAAAAAATGAGTTACTTGTAATTTGATCTTTGAGAGACTCGCCCCACATCGACATTTTTTTTTGTAACATAGCTTGTATTCATCCCCTTTTCCCTTCCTCCCGTGTTACGATTATTTATCCTATAACTACTCAATGTCATTCCACTGAATACAGTATTGAAAACATCAAAAACAATATATCCTTGCTTTCCATCCAATATTTTATGTGAACAGTCTTTAAATGAAAATTTGTGCTCGGTAAAGTCATTTATTCCTACTCAGTTGATTACATTATCATTCAAATTGATGGAATATGGGACATTTAATAAGCAACGTGCCGGACAATGGGGATATTTGCGGCCAGCGAAGTCGGGATCTCAGGGTTCAGAAGGTTAAGGTTTGTAGCGGACCGTATTGAATTAAAACCCTAGCCGAACACCGGGACTATGGCAGGCACACTTGGTCTTGTCCAACAATCATGACGACAGACTCTCTAGCCAAACTGCTGACTGTTTTGACAACAGAGCAGGCAAACCCGAAATCTGCCAACATTGACTCCATTCCAACAACCGAATTGCTGCAGATCATCAATGACGAGGATGCTCTGGTACCTATCGCTATCAGAAAAGAACTCCCATCAATTTCCGCTGCTGTAGATCAGATCTATCCTCGCATGCTAGCTGGAGGAAGACTTATCTATGTGGGTTGCGGTACAAGTGGTCGTCTCGGTGTTGTTGATGCGTCTGAATGTCCCCCCACCTACAGCGCTCACCCGGACCAAGTCATCGGATGGATGGCAGGCGGAGATGCTGCCATCCGTAAAGCAGCTGAGGGTGTAGAGGATTCATTTGAAAAGGGAGATCAGGATATGAACCAATTCTCTATCACAGAGAACGACACTTTGGTTGGGATTGCCGCATCCGGAAGAACACCCTACGTATTGGGTGCAGTTGCCCATGCCAAACAACGCAAAGCTTTGACTGTTGGACTTTCATTTAACAAGGGCATTGTTTTGGAGAAGGCCGTTGATATCATGATAGCACCAGTCTGTGGCCCTGAGGTTGTCACCGGATCAACTCGTATGAAAGCAGGAACAGCCACTAAATTGGTACTCAACATGCTTTCAACTGGTGTGATGGTCAGGCTAGGCAAGACACTTGGCAATCTCATGGTCGACGTGAAATCCTCCAATGAGAAGTTAGTAGCAAGATCAAGAAGAATAGTGAAAATGGCAGTTGGACCATCTGGTTATTTGGCAGGCAGTAATGATTTGGTTAACATGGACGATCAAACCATCGACCAAGTCATGAAAGCATGTAACGGTCAGGTCAAATTATCAATTTTAGTCGCCATGACCGGTTTGAGTGTTGCAGATGCGGTTGATCTGCTTGAGAAAAACCAAGGCGTGCTTAGAGCTGCGTTAGAGGAACGAAAAGTTTCTCATCAAAGCAAACATATCGAGGGATCAAACAAGTCTACCTCTAATGCAAGATATCTTGCAATTGATTGTGGCGGTACCAAAATGGCCGCTGCTGCATTGGATGAGCAAGGCAATATTGTAGCACAAGCCCAAATACCATCCACCAATTTTGCTACAACTGCGATGGATGTTTTCCTATCCAAATTACAACAGGTCGCACAATTGGCATGTGGTACAGAAACAAGCTTACCAACTTTTAAAGCGATCTGGGTCGGTTCCGCTGGCTGTGATGCACCATCATCACAAAAAGAGCTTAATACCAAGTTGAGAGGCACATTTCATGTCACGGACGACACAAAAATCCGCGTCACAAACGATGTGGATCTTTTAGCCTCTGGTCTGGGTAAAAAAGAAGGCGTGGTACTTATTGCAGGTACAGGATCCATTGCCATCCGATACAATGCAGCAGGACAGCGTATCCAGCGAAGCGGAGGTCTCGGCTTTTTGGCTGGCGACGAAGGCAGCGGTTGGGACATTGGCCAAGCTGCTGTTCGCCATGCTGGTGCAGTCATTGATGAGCGTGCTTCTCCCAGTATATTGAGTAAGCGAGTACATGCTCAGCTAGAGTGTGAAGATCGAGCAGGGTTCATCGCAAAAGTGTATGCAGGTGACGAGCCAACTCGGAAGGGCCGCATCACTAAACTAGCCGAAACGGTTCTCACGTCTGCCTACGAAGGCTGCGCAGTTTCACAAAACATACTGACGGAATCGGCAAAGAAAATTGCGCTAGTCGCAAGTTATGTGACTCAATCGGACGATACAATAATATTAGGTGGAGGACTTTTGACAGGCGCTTTGGCTTATCAAACATTGGTAAAAGACTCATTGATAGAATTGGGCATCAACATAGAAAAGGCAGTACCCATGGAAAATGCTGCTTTACCAGCCGCCAGATCCCTTTTAGATAATTAGACAAAACCTACTTAAAGTAACATAAATGGCATAGTTTATTACTTCCTTAATGGGCCTGCGAACTAATCTTTTCGCTATGTTGATTTTAGTAGTGTGATTGATTATGTAGTCATTGTTGCACCTGTGATACCGCGTAATAGTAAGTATCATTGTGTGGCGCCCTGAAAATGGATCCATTAACCATAAATGACAACCGTCCCTCGGAGACCCTGTCTCAATCGCGGGAAATATTGCAACCTAAATTTAAAATCATAAAATACTATACTCTTTAAAATATCTTCGTTCCTGGTTTCCGTTTCTTGTACCTCTTTTTGTTTTGTTCAGTTTTGCAAACATGAGCAGATTCATGGAGATATATAGTCGTCCAATGACACAAGTTGTCATTGTGGGCTTTGTGGCGTTTTGTCTCCCGGGTTTATACAATACAATCACGGTATGTTGATGGTCTAAATCAAAGCTGATCTGTTGTAGAATGGTGTTAATAATACAATAAAACAGGGAATGGGAGCAGCTGGTATGTGATAACAAAAAGTGTAGGAATAGATTTGTCTCGCAGCAGATCATGACGGTTGTAAATAGGTATGGTTGATCCATCGGTGGCTGCCAACGCCAATGTGGCATTATACTGCTGTGGTATCGTTAGTGCCCTTTTCATCGCTCCTTTGACTTTCAAGTATATGGGAAACTACTCTATGTTTGTTGGTGGATTCGCTTATGTATTGTATATGGGATCATTGTGGGCATATGGCGTAAGTACCATCTTCAGTCGAATAATTGCTACACATGAGGACGTAGCGTATTAACTTTTTCTGGTCGACTATGAAAAGCATATTGCTTCAAGAGTATTCTGCATTCTCGCGGGGGCTTTGCTTGGCATTGGAGCACAAATGTTTTGGATTGCTCAAGGTTCAATCATGACCTCGTATCCTGTTGAATCGGAGAAAGGCAGAGCCATTGCTATCTTTTGGGTTATCTTGTAAGATGATCTCAATTTGGGTTTAGACGGCGAGTGTACTAAAGTCGATTAATCGCTAACCGAATGATTTGCAGCAACCTTGGTGGTTTCCTGGGGAGTCTGATTAGCTTTGCCATCAATTTTGATTCTACAGCTGGCAAAGTCAGTGGTAAGCTAACATGATCTGAGATCGATGCCCAATTTCGGAGATGAATAACTGACTCCACCTTCGGAACTGTCATATTTGACATAGACTCCACATACATTGCTTTTACGGTCCTTATGATCATCGGAGCATGCCTTACTCTCTTGTTATTGCCCAGAAGCAAAATTGTTCGCAAGGATGGTAGCAAAGTTGATGTGGCACATCCGCTTCAAAAGTCAACGGTGAAATCCGTTTTGACTTCGGCTTTCGCAATTTTCAGATCAGGATTCGTAAATCCTAAATTGCTTGCTTTAGTTCCTTTGTTTTTCTCTAGCAACTTTGTATATTCGTACCAGTTTGACAAGGCAAGTGCTTTTTGGATTGGCTTGTTGGTATGAGATCACTTGTAGCTCATCATCCATCTATATGACAGGTCAATGGAGCTCTTTTCAATGTTCGTACAAGAGGTTTGAATGGCGCGTTGTATTGGGGCAGTCAAATGCTTGGATCAGTCCTCTTTTCTTTGCTTTTGGATCACAAGGCCTGGACTCGACGCAAGAGAGCCATTACTGCTGTCGGTATATTGTTTGTCTTCTTCAATGCCGTCTGGATTGGCGGGTTGTTCTCGCAGCTTCAATACGGCGTGTACTCTGCAGGAGTAAGTGAATAGAGCCATGCGTTCGATGTTGCAACTTACTGCGGAATACTGATGATATTTACGCATTCTCTGTATTAGCTCCCTGCCAATGAACGTCTTGATCTCACCAGTGGACCTCATTACGGTGGAGAACTAGTACTGTACATCTGTTTTGGCTTGGCTGACAGCATGTGGTAAGTATATAGGCTCACAACCATGTACAGACATGCATCACTAAGCAGTTATCTTTATAGGCAAACTTTCATTTATTGGATAATTGGTACACTCTCCAATGAACCAGCAGTTTTAGGTTTGTACACTGGATTCTTCAAAGCATGGCAAAACGCTGGAGCTGCCGCAGGTTGGAAGATCGATGCATCCGGTGTCAACTTCCTTCACTTCTTAATCGCTTGCTGGGTGCTTGTACTTATCGCCTTCCCTGGTGCCTTTTGGGTTGCGTTCACCACAAGTGAAACCACAGGTTATAGTGAAGAAATTGAGAAAGACCAGCAGGAACGCCTTGAGCGCGAAAAACTAGGTGATGACACCGGATTGGAAGAGACTAAAGAAGCTGCTCAAAATGACCATACCGCCACCACGACCGATGCGTCGGACACTGTATAAGCCACTTCTGCTGTGCAGAGGAGCAGAGTATTTAAAATTTATCACTCTCGTATTTGAAGAGTCTGTATAGGTCATAGCCATTAAGCTTGTTGATCTTTTTCCATTATTCCTTTGAGTTTAAAAACAGCAACTAATAGTATTATAATGAAATAAAAGCAAAAAGCAATACTTGCTCATATAAATAGAACCAATTTGAGGGGCAGTGCAAATGTTGCTGTGGCGCGGCTACCATTTATATCCATGTCACGCCATACTTATCACGCCATGTCCATCACCAACTCTCGTTGCATGGCAACAGGAGACTCCTTAAAAGAATCTGATAACAAAGTATATAACAAAGCCTTCAAAGATGCAGGGTTTTATGTCGTTGAATATATCTACTTTTGTGTACGAATTGAAGATTGATAGCTAGAACCGTAGCAATACATGGTGGTGAAAAATGGTATTTTGTACATGATTTTGAATTAGACAGACGCAACTTTTTGCAAATATAGTCGTGTACCTAACAACAGTGTTTAAAGTGACCGATCCATACCCAGTCTGCCGAGAGAAAAGTTTCCATGCTTATAAATGTCTTGATCAATAAGATACAAGCCCAAACCTTCACCACCTGTTCGTTGCAATTGAGTGATAGCTTTGGCAAGCTCCTCAATGGACTGCACACGATGGGTCAAGGGACGTTTCCTTGAGAGAGAACATGTGTCAATATATGATTCGTCACCTCTTTCTAGATTGCTACCTTGTGGCCTTACTTTAAAACATGGAAAAGGTGCGGATCGTGTTGATCGTTTGCAAGCGTAGTCAGGTTCAATGAAGCTTTGTTGACATCTTTTTCAAGAGACAGGCTGGACTCTTTATCATGTGTTAGTAAATAGGGCCCTCGTTTTTTCCAATACTTAACAAGAGAAAAATATACCAATGGCATTCATGGCAGAGTTCCACTCAGTCTACACACATTGGGACCAACCGGTTAATCAAAACTATCAACTCAGCGCTGTCAAAATGTTGGGTGTAAAAATCTTACATTGGGTTCAGGGATCATTCTTAATTGACTATGTCCACCACGGGTGGTTTGATAGTCAATTAAGAACTGAGCTTCTTCCTGTTGTTCGTGAGCTTGTTCTTGAAAGAACTTTTGAAGACCCTATAGACAAATATTGGATTACGCGGTTGGGTTACATTTTTCACACATACGTGTTTCAGTCCTATTAGCAGCTTTGCTTACCGGAAGAGCCACGTTGTCTCTTGCAAAGTAAGCGGCTGCGGAAAGATAGACATGACTAGCAGTTTGCTGTATTTGAATTTGCTGGGGAGGCATTGCTGTAAGTTAGTCAAACTTGAACGTTCACTGATCACGAGTGTCAAAATTTCACTTACTGCGTTCAGCGCATCCTCTGCTGCCGTAGAGTAGTTTTGTTTGGCCAAACTGTTCATATTTCTATACTATGTAAATGTTGTCGACCGGTGGATTCCTAAGAGTTGAATGAAACGACACCAAATGCTTTTGCAAGATAAAAATGCCGGCCCAATTCCAAGCTGGCTTGGAATTAAGCTCCGCTGCTCAGCGGTGCAGCCAGGTCACAAATATAAACAGCAGCACTGCCTTGGCCTGGTTCGAATTTCCATGGAGACAAAGCGCAACACTTTGCAGCGCAATTTCTTTATCAAGATGGTTGTCATAGTTTATACATAGAACCAGGAACTTTGGGACGAAATATCATTTGACCTGGCGCAGTTCATTAGCAAAGTTGCTCGTAAAAATAGCTATGATGTCGCATGAGCCACAGCAAAAAAGTGAAGAAGTGGCGATATACGCGCCACAAAACTGGGAAATGCATAATCCCCGATGTCCGCAGCATGTATGTTGATGACAATATATAAACCATGTCGCAAAGTCATTCATTGTCCCAATATCTATTTCAGAAAGCCAATTCATCAACTTCTTATCATTACAAAAACATTCTCCACACTTTATTAAACAACATAATAACATAATGGCCAGGTCTCGATGGGTATATGCGTCAGGCTCACATTGGATTCGTTTCGACTCCACTACTAGCCGGGAAATTGAAAAAATGTTTGTTAAAGGAGGAGCTGGTTGGGCAAATATCAGGGCCTTTGGAGGACAAGTCTATGTAAATGCCATTGAGTGCTATGTATGCTCACATAGTGGTCTCCGTTTCACAATTGCACGTATGTTGGAGTAAGGAAGCAAACAGTAAAGATTGTATAGTAGCATTTTCTGTAACATTATATATTTCATGTATCATCATCAATTGTACAAATAGCATAGCCGATAAAGTATATTTTTATCATCTATTAAACATTCCATACAAAGGTATTTTCGGACATTGACGAGATGATGCAAGCAAAAAGTGGTTGGCAGGCAGGGAACGTGCTGACCGAGCAAACTGACCGAGGTTGACTGGATATGAGCAAGGTCCGACGCAAACCTTATTATTCATCTCGTGATCTTCACCACCTTTTTCTGACATTGACAGTGTTCACAAAAGAAAACGGTGGCCACTCACTGTAATATACAATGAAGAATACGTTCAAGGACAGTTAACATTAATTTAAATGCCTTTCAAGGTAGTTATAAGTCACAAACGCCATGTTCACACTAAATTGCTGGTCAAATGTAAGTTACGTCTGATTGGCTGAGAGGCATTGTGAGACCGTGAAAATTTAGACTTAACAGTGGGAATTGCGTGCATTTGAATTTTCTGAGGCGCTTGTATAAAAGGAGGAGAGGAGCTGCACGCTGACCTGTTGGTTTTTTAGCAACACTCCCTACTCTTATTCCGAACCGTGAGTGTCAAACCAGACTTTCCTGATCGCACTGCTTGGAACATGACCTAATATCGCTTTACTTGAGTAGATGGCTTCATTCTTACGCGTAGCTCGCTCCACAGCTGCTAGACGCTCCACTCTTTTGGCTGCCACCGCCAGCATCTCCGCTGCTCCTCGTGCCCGTATTGCCCCACAATTCGCTCGTGGATACGCTACTGGTGAACCCAAGAAGGGCGGTAGCACAGGTGTCTTCCTAGGTAAGAACACGGTTAAACGAAAGCTGTCCGGGTTGATTATCTTGTCGTAAATCGCTCAAACCTAATTAATATCTTCGTTCAGGTCTTGCCGCCCTTGGCGCAGCTGGCGGCTACTACTACTACAGCACTACCCAAGATGTTAAGGTTGGTGCTAAGACCACCGAAAAGTCATTGGATAAGAAGCCTATTGACTACCAAGAGGTGTATAACGCTATCGCCGACATTTTGGAAGATAACGAGTATGTACAACTTGCGGTCACATGGCAGAATTTAATGACTTTTATCTTACCCCACGTTCCCCTCTCCCTTACAGCTACGATGATGGTTCCATTGGCCCTGTCCTTGTTCGTCTCGCTTGGCACGCAAGTGGTACCTATGACGATGTCACCAAGACCGGTGGAAGCAACGGTGCTACCATGAGTATGTGGCAAGAATCATTTTCGTGAACGCCAATTGCGGAAGCAAAACTAACAAACCCCGACTTATGTTCACAGGATTTGACCCTGAAGCTTTGCATGGTGCTAACAATGGTCTTGCTATTGCTCGTGAGCGCCTGATGCCTATCAAGCAAAAGTTCCCCGAGATCTCTTATGGTGACTTGTGGACTCTTGCTGGCGTCTGTGCTGTTCAGGAATTGGTATGTGATATATGTCATGTGGCTACCAGCATTTTTGATTGTTTGTTCTAATCCATTCATTCATAAATCAGGGTGGCCCTACTATCCCATGGAGACCTGGTCGCCAAGATGCTCTCGACGGTAAGAGCTGTACCCCTGACGGCCGTCTTCCCGATGCCACTCAAGGTGAGCGCCACGTTCGTGACGTCTTTTACCGTATGGGCTTCAACGACCAAGAGATTGTCGCCCTTGCCGGTGCTCACTCCCTCGGCCGTTGCCACCCTGATCGCTCTGGCTTCGAGGGTCCTTGGCAAGAAGCCCCCACTTTGTTCACTAACGAGTACTACAAGGCTCTTCGTGACCGCAAGTGGATCAAGAAGACTGTCAAGGATAGCGGTGCATCTCAATTCGTTGACAAGAACAACCCCGAGGTTATGATGCTTCCCGCTGAAATTGCCATGAAGAATGACAAGGAGTTCAGCAAGCATATCAACACTTATGCTAACAGTGAGGAGAAGTTCTTTGAGGACTTCTCCAAGGTATTCAACAAGCTTTTGGAGTTGGGTGTACCATTCCAGGGCAACGAAAGAGTCTACCATTTCAAGCCCACCACTGCTTAAAAAGTCGATTAATGGTAGTGTGTGTATATACCTGATTTTTCAAAAGCAATACAAAGCAAAATACATCAATCTGTTGAACGGATATGCTCTAACGTTTTTGTAGTTTGTGAGAGACACTTTTGCTATGGTTGTATGTGATTGTTGGTTTATAATAGTGTTGAATGGTGCGTTATTGGTTTTAATCTGCTTTTGTACACTGGTTATAAGCATTACCAATTTGCAATACGGGACAATTCTCAATTCGCAATTCAAACCCCCGATATGACCAGTGCCTAGAGCCAATCGTTTCTCATTTATCAACACCATTAACTTCGTTGTGAAAGTTTGCAAACTGCGCCTATATTGCATTGGCTGTCCTAAATTGTGATATCTTCATAAGAATGGATATCTGTGTTGTTATTTGAACCCATGATGGAATGAATGGCCCAAGTCGCTCGCTTATAGAAAAAATCATTGTACCAACACATCCTATGCCATATTGAACTAAGTATGCGCAGTTAGAAGTATAGCTAGCAGGCCATTCAAATTTAGCAACTCTACCTCTTTGATATTGGCGAATGAAAGCATCATATGCGTCTTAAATGCTGCCTACTGGTAACACACAGGCTTACATAAACAATTGCATCAAGCTAATATTCTAGCTGTTCAGAAACTCCATGACAACAATTGAGGTTGCTTTACCCAGATTTGCAGATTGTATGTTAGCGGAAAGGAGTTGAGCCCTAATGCTCGCTTGGTCAAAATTACAATATGTCGTGTTTGAATGACAACAAACACTCTTTGGTGGTTTGTCAACAGTACACTGAACGGAATAAACCAAGGTAACAACATATTTGTGGGATATGAGGGAATCACTTGAACAAATTCAAGATCTGTTTTCACTTATACACCACTGTATAGCATTATGGAAATAAGAAATGGAACTCATGTTCCAGGAGCAACTAAACTAAAACTAGAGTGGAGGTAAATAATTGCTCCCCTCATCAGTGGTGGTTATCAACACTACTATGACATATTATTACGACCACTTTGTGTAGCAATGAGAACATTGCCAACTTGACTTGTAAATAAAAGCCAAATTTTATCATTTTACACACCATCCTTTATTTGTTAGCATAATAATCAAATTGCGAAATATATTTAATACCAATTTCAAGCATAAACAAAACAGTAACAGCTGCTATACAAATTGAATAGATTCGTTCAAGTCGAGCAGTCGCATAATATTTTATATAGCGGGTAAGAGAAACTAGTTCAATTCATCGCGAAGCACACTCAAAGACCTCTTAAGCCACAAAGGCATAAGGAGGACCAAAGCAATGTAGCTGGATGATGGAAGAGTCCTTTCACCCCATGATTTATTTCCAACATCACTGAGCTCAGCTGTGGTATGAAAAATGGCGAAAATCTAGCGAAAATAGTTTGTCACGGGAGACAGCAATTGCAATATGGCCCCCACAGACTGGGCTCTCGGATCATCTGGGCAACCGGATTGGACATTGAGTTAAGGGAGCATGGAAGAACCATATAATCCCTGGTTGTAGATGTTACTCAGTTCTTTCTAAAATGTGAGATCATACTTATAAAGCGTTGAGGTTGCCTGGTAAAGAAGCTCTGCATTTACCTATTGTCAGTATACTCAACATGTCCATCTCCATGCTTTCAATGTCTGAATCATTGAGCTCCAATCGCAACCTTGGAGCATATCCAACTTCACATAGAGCCATGGCCATCTCTTCCATAACCTCCCCGCCATTCTCCTCGGCATCTTTATCCGACAAAAAACATTCTGAGTACCGGCACATCGGGTCGCTCCTCGAGCATTCACCCCCACCGTCGCTAGGTGCTTCTTCCCCGGATAGTGCCTCCAATTCCTCCACTGGCTCTCCATCACCAATTTCGTTGCATGAAAGGAGACAAAGAAACAAGGCAGCCTCTGCGAAATACAGACAAAAGAAGAATCAACAGCATGGTGAGATGAGGAGCATCATTTCCCATCTAACAGAAGAAAACGCGTTGCTGTCAAGGCAAGTTGAAGAACTGAAAAGAGAAAATCAAATGGTACGAGCAACCTGCGACCAGCTAAGAGGAAAAATTGTAGCTAGCAAAATGTTGAAGAGAATGATGAAGGCTGAAAATGACGAGCCC
This sequence comes from Umbelopsis isabellina, assembly GCA_016758905.1. Lineage (NCBI taxonomy): Eukaryota > Fungi > Mucoromycota > Umbelopsidomycetes > Umbelopsidales > Umbelopsidaceae > Umbelopsis > Umbelopsis isabellina. The sequence goes on from JAEPQZ010000011.1 coordinate 42,282, forward strand.
ATACGAACAAAAAAAAGAAGAAATAACAGCCAGCTGCTTGACGATGGCGCCAGCGTTGGTTATCCCAGTGACAACGATAGCATTTGAGTTCCATCCTTCATCCACTCGCCGCCCTTTCATATACCCCATTTTGTACATCCGCAATGTACAAATATCATTTAGCAAGCATACGGTCATTTCAATATAACACATCGCACTTCATGATTTAATGCTTTTTTGGTTTTGTGAACTTATAGATTATTTCACTTTCTTTCAATAAATTGATTTCGAGCCTTATGCCACTCCTCTAAAGAGCAATCGGGATATACCTCAAAGTTTCGCTTGTTGTCTATTTTAGGAGTTGTTGCCCAGTTACACTTGCTGTCCTTATTTAGCATTAGCCTATAGATATCTTCCGGTTTGGGCTCAGGCAAGGGAGTATCGATGGCAGAAGCATAAGGATATACATTCTCTGGCCATTCTTTGCTGTATGCGAACAAGTGTGAGCCGCATTCACCACAGAAATATCGGACGTTGCCGCTAATGAAGTAATAGTGACAGAGAATGAGGCGTCCATGAACAATGAACAGCTGCTTGCTTGCATTAATAATAGAAACTTACCAAAGCTTTTGGTCCTTCTTGGGAACGCTTTTGTCGATGATAGCTTGGTATGTCTTCATATACTTCTCACCGTGCAGTTTCAGCGTCTCATACTGCGGATTTTTTTTTTTGGTTAAGTTGTTAGCTCAACGCCATGTTGCATAGCAATTGAAATCTTACTATTCCCATAATGTTAACGGCATATCCTCCGCCGCCTTGACACTTTCGACAAATAGAGCTAAGAGTTCCATGTTAGGCATATAATCCGTATCGTTCAGACTACTACAAAAGTGAGCTTACCAATAGCAGTGCATGAACTAAGCATCGCCCAACCGCGAGAAACAATAGGTGAGTAGTGGATGAAAGCAAACGGTCATAGTTAGTTGCTTACTGGTGCAGGTGTTTCGGAAACGACATCAAAGGAAGTCTTTCCACAGTGACAAGAGCCGTGCAAATCCATATTGAGAAGTAGAAGTTAGAGTACGCCACAAGCTTGAATAGGGAGGGACACGAACTTATATACGTGACAGATATTATCCCGTGACGTAAACTAAATGTGGCAATTGCGCTTGTTTGAACCAACGCGAAAGCTACAAGTATCTTCAAAGCTAGTATCCTAACAATTTTGATTTAACACACATCAACTGTTTACTACGCTTATTATGCTTCATATTAAACAGCATTGACTATAGAGCAGCAAGTTTTTCGACTTTTAATTGTTTTCCCGTAGATGCACCACCAATAATTTCATTTTTTGTTATACATTCGAGCCGCAGCATTTGCCTTTCTGCAGTATTGAGCATAATATAAAACGCACTTCAAATAAAACATTACAGATCGTATTTCGTGGCATCGATTTGCGAGGATTAGTCGATATATTCGTTGTGATCTTTATGCCACTGTGTCATTGTCACATTGGAATTTTCGGCAAAATTCTGGGTTCCGTCAATCTCTGGTACGTGTACCCAGTTACAAATGCTGTCCTTGCGTAGCCATAGCCGATAAACGTCCTTATCTAATGGCACTGGCAGTGAAGTGTCAATAGCAGACGCCATCGGATACACATTGTCCGGGTGCCTGCTATCATAGCCATAGAGATGGCATCCACATTCGCCACAAAAGTAACGCAGGTAGTTGCTATTGATGAGAAAAAATGAGGTGAGAATCTTGGTGAGTTGTATTAATAATCAAAGAGCATCATGGGTCAAGAATACGAACGTGAGTTTAGATTCATTAGTAGTAGTATCGAAATTGGTTACCGCCCTATAGACTTCTAAATACTCCTCTCCATTCACTTTCAATGACTTATACTGGAACGCGAATATGAGACGAAATGACAGTATGAGAGTCGTCCACGTCAAACCTTTGTTTACCTCTGCCAAAATATCTATCGCGTAGCCACCACCGCTAAGGCATTTACGGCAAACTGAACTAAAGACTATATGAATCAGCTCAATATGCTGTCGCGTTGCACCACATAATAATCAAAGTTCCTTACCAATAACATCTTAGGTACTATCAAGTATAATCAGTTGTCAATGTGTAATGGCTGATCAACAGGGTATTAAATACTTCAAACTGTAGAGCATATACTCACTGGCACCGGTGTACGCGATACTACAGTAAATGTGATCTTTTCACAATGACAGGAACCTCGAAGCTCCATTATTGATCCAGAAACAAAATAAAGAAGTTTCCCCTACTTTTCGTGGCCATTTTAACTGAAAGTCATCCATGACGAAATTTGAACGCCGTCACTCTAAGCCTGGTAACTAACTCCTGCGCAGTAACATATGGGAAAATGCCATTTCTTTCCAATTTTATTACAACAAACAAAGCTAAACAAATGATAATCAATAATTTTCTTTTCCATATATTTTCTGTTAGATCAAAATCTTATTCTTCCTTGGTCTCGGGGGAAGCTTGGGGCTCAGAAGGAGCAGAAGTGTTGGCGGGTGCCTCAGCAGAATTGGTGCCAGCAGCAGCATCAGTGGCAGGTGCGTTCGCATCGTATCCAGGATACTGAGAGTAGTACTGTTGATAGTACTGATAGTATTGGCTATCTTGGCCCTGGCCTTGACCTTGACCTTGACCTTGACCTTGACCCTGATCTTGACCCTGACCTTGGCCTTGGCCTTGTTGACCATAGTACTGGGCGTAGTAAGCAGCAGCAGCAGCTTGTTGATCACTAGATTGACCCTCGGCACTTCCGGATTGCTGGCCATCTTCAGTTGATTGTGGCGCACCACCTTCAGCCTTGGAGCCATCTTCATTGGTAGCTGGGGGATACTGAGAATAACTACCGTAGGGATATTGATAATAACCAGCTGCCAAAAATGTCGATTAATGCAAATTCCATAAAGTCATGAAATTTCTAATTTGCTTACCATAGTTTGAACCACCCTTTCCGTCGCTGCCAGCTTCCCCTGAGCCTTGGTTGTAATATCCATAGTACTGGGAGTAATCATAACCAGCATTTGCACCTGCACCTGCACCTGCTGATGATGAGTCGTATCCACCAGACTGACCACCATAGCCGCCTCTGTCATATCCGCGGTTATTATAGCCGCTATTTGTTTGAAATGACGGTGAGCGATAACGCATAATATCAAAAATCAATGCTGAACTTGTACTTACCCTCGACCACCATAGCGACCACCTCCGTCACGCTAAATAAGTGAAGAGAAAATGGCACACAACAACAATAGCAAATTTCGAATGGAACAAGGTATATGGGCAATGAGAAATGCAAAGTTAGTACACGAGATGTTCATGTTACCCAATCAACTTGGAGAATAGAGTCGAAGAATGAAGAGGAAGTGCCTCGCAGGTCGATTATCCGAACGAGTAATCCAAATCGCAACTACACAATAGCATCGTTTGACAAGAGTGCCCAACAGAATAGCAATGATGGCGACATAATCACTGAACCACACAAAAACACAAACACAAAACAAATGACATGTATGTACATTTCCTGCAATCTTCTCCTGGATAAGCTGTTTCGCGAGAGCAATGGCATCGGGTTGACCTAATCATGTACAACGACAATTCAAGAAAGCAAAAAAAAAAAATGGTGTTCATGCCTCGAGCTCGGTGACGAATGCGTATCGCATATTGCCAACATTTCCAGTGCTGAAAGCTTGTTCACTATCTGGAACTTGCCAGATAGTGGCAAAGCTAGACAGACTGTACTTTGCAGCAAATCATTATATCTATAAACTTACCATACAGAAGAATAGTTCTTTCTTCTGCTGCGCTGGATGCTTGGTCGACCTTGATTCTCGCTCCAGATTCTTGCTCTAAACCTCGAATAGTCTCACCGCCTGACGAAAAACCGTTAGAGGAATTTGTCAAAATAAATTGTCACTTCAACAGTTGAAAACTTGATACCTTTTCCAATAATCAGACCAACAGATGATTGTGGTACATTGATTGAATCGTTCTCATCGCCAGGTTGACCACCACGATGGCCACCAGGACCACCGTATCCACCTCTGTCACCGCGAGGTGGACCATAAGCATTGGCGCCACTACCATAACCTCTCTGGTTATCATCGTAACCACCACGCTGAGAGTAGCCTCCTCTATCTCCCTATGACCAGAAGAATTAACAATTGTCACAAACCATTTACCAGTTGTCGCACTTGCTTACTCCGTATCCTCCGTTAACGATCTCATCAATCAATGCTTTTGCCCGATCGACGGCATCATCGGCACCTGTGATATTGATGGTACGTTCGTATGATCGTTCTCCAGGGTTCTCTTGAGCGATAGCAATCTTTGCACCACTTTGGCTTTCGAGAGAGCGAATAGTTTCGCCTCCACGACCAATAACAAGACCAACTTTATTGCCAGGGACAGAAACACTGACAGTATTGCCTCCTGCGCCGTAAGCGGATGGCATGCCACCTCCGCGTCTGTTTGAATCAGTCGTAGATGCATCGTTGACTACCTGCATAACCATATCTTTAGCAACTTGAACTTGGTCATCTTCGCCAGTGATATTACAACGTCTTTCGGAATCTCCTTCATCTGCAACAACATTAATACCTGAGACTGTACCATGTCAAAACACGAAGCTAAAAACCGTACCTTGTCCGAACTGTATACGTGCACCGGAAGCAGCTTCGATTCTTTTCAGATTTTCACCTCCTTTGCCAATAACTAGTCCAACAATACTGTTGGGAACGCCAAATTCTTCCTTTCTAACGTGTTGGGAAGCTGATGGACCATATGATGAATGCTTTCGTTCGTCGCTTCCAAGACCATATCGAGGTTTGTCTCTGCTTCCGTAACTATCGTCTATATATTCAAAAAATAAGTTAGTCGAGAGAATCCGCGAGATTAGAATTATATTTGGAGTTGTATTACATGAAGATTGAGGCCGGTCATACGCTCCACGCTTATTTTCTCTCTCATATTGGTAATCGTCATCTCGAGAGTCACGTCTGCTGTAGCCTCTATCATACGAATCTTCATAGCCTCTCTTTTGTCCAGAGCCTAGCATAAACAAAATGTTAACGGCGTATCGAATCTCAAAGTATACGCCTTTGCGAATTTACCCATGGTAGGTGAAGCTGAATCTTTGTTTTGCTTCAGTTTCTCAGCAATAGCACGCGCCTTGGACAATGCATCGTTGAAATTGAGGTTGGGATTGCCTGAATCGAGTGAGGGTGGTGGAGGCACTGACGAGTAATCTCCTGAATCAGACATGTTTAGAGGTGAAGCTTTTTGTTCGAGTAAAAACTTTGAAAACTTTGCGATAATACTGCTGAGTTAATTAGCTGATGAACTGAAATCTCAGCAGTCAGTGAAAGTCGCTTTTGGGCCGTCACAAATTTGCGCAGGCATTTCGCACATTGGTTTACATAATCTCAGAGAAAACATACACTGACCAACTGCAGGAGCGAACACTAGCCTCACTCTCAGATTACTATTAAACAGCTTAATAGTCTAGATTGATGTCGTTGAATAGACGAGAAAGCGACCAGGAAGCGAGGCGTTGGAGATCAAAGGTGCGCTCGCTGCAAACAGTGAGGAACATTGTGTGAGAGAGATAGCTGATTGACGAAGTGTACGTGCCCATCTTGCCAGGAATAACATTGCTTTGAACTTTCGTTTCGAATAAATCTCTTGTTGATATCGCAAATCGGATAATACTCTTTAAGTGAAAACACTGTGGCGAAAGCCTGAGCATATTGAAGCAATAATTAGACGGTATTGCCAAAACAAGACACGGAAGTACTTTCCAGAAAGATCGCCGGCCATGAGTTGCGTAATACTTTAACTTATAGTCATGCATACCATGCGAAAAGACATAAACCATAAATATCACCAACGCCGGTTGGATATGTGGGAGATTTACAGGACGGTACATTGAACCCTAAGTGATACTCACACTGTTGGACCACATGCATGTGGGTTTTTCTTCATGTGGAGAAATGGACGGTGTACAAAAGAGTGCCGGCAAAATGACTTATTACATATTATTGATATTTAAGCTGACTAGCACTAATGAGCCGACGACCAATGGATGTATTATTTTAGCCATCTTTTGCCAAATCGTTATTGAAGATGTGATTAGATTATTAACCATAAATGGATGGTCCATATACAGTGGATATCAATATAAAGAAACACTACCAACATGGTAGCGTAAGCAGAATTCAGTAGATGGTAAGAAACCATATGGACATTTAATATTGCTCTCATCCATTTAGGCATCGGGACCCGCTTTTTTCACCGGCCCATTGATCCGACATCTTGGAGTCTAAGCTTTTCACGTTGTTGCTTGCTCCTGCTGTCTATATACTGACTATGTTTCACAACATCTGCAATCTCGATTTATGACTACAAGCTTTTGTTGTTTCAAAATACTTTAGATGAAGACTTGCTTTATGCCTTATAGCTAGGCTAAGCTGGAAATACATCTTTCCAGTCTTGTTTCGATATTTATAATTGATCATTATTATCCCGTCCTTTGTCGTTACAGAATATTAGGTTACTGCAAACGACACAGAATTTACCTACCTGAGCCCATTCCACATTATGATATGATATCACAACAGACCAATATTGGTGTTGCCTGGAACAGCAATATATTCTGTTTCTCATTACCAATACCGTGGATTTCTTAACGGGGATATTATCATGCAAAAGGCGTTTTTCGTGGGTTGTCTAACTCAGCTAATATTGGAAAGTCGTACAAAAAGAAATTCAATATATATATGTGTGGATCGCGAACCAGATTTGAACAGAATACTACAAGCTCTTACCATGAAGGCGACATTGATCTTAAGTGCCATATCCTTATTCACTGCTGGTGCAGCGGCTGCGTCTTGTTCGGCTTTGTATGGCCAGTGTGGAGGTACGACGCGTTGATGTGCTATATGCTATTGTTTCATATCTAACCCTATCCCTTAACAGGTATTGGCTACACTGGACCTACCTGTTGCCCGTCTGGAAGCACATGCGTGGTTCAAGCTGGAAACGCCTACTACTCTCAATGTCTACCTAGTAGCAACAGTGGCACAGCCTCTAAAGCTGCATCTACTTCGTCCACCTCCTCTAAGACCACCACCACAAAGTCTACTGCCGCATTAGCATCATCAACTAAAACTTCCACATCGAGCAGCTCAGCGTCGCCCACTCTTGTTCCCGTTTCTGGAGGTATGATATCGATCTTTATTCCATGGCTACTCTATCATGTACTGATATCAATTTACTTTTTCGCAGGCTCATCCGGTACTGGAACCACGACCCGTTATTGGTACGCTATCGCTGTGATTTTGCATAAATTGGATTGTTTAGTAATAAGGTCGACTTTTCTATAGGGACTGTTGCAAGCCCAGCTGCGCTTGGACTGGAAAGGGTAGCGTTACTGCTCCTGTCGACAGTTGTGCAGCAAATGGTGTTTCGGTCTTGAGCCCTAGCACCACAAGTGGCTGTGATGGTGGAAGTAAGTTAGCATCATAAATGTCGATGATCGTCGCCTGTAATTAACAATTAAAAAGCTGCTTATATGTGTAACAACCAACAACCTTGGGCTATCAATGATAACCTTGCTTACGGTTTTGCTGCTGCAACCATCGCTGGTCTCACCGAGCAGGACTGGTGTTGTACTTGCTATGCATTGAAATTCACTTCTGGATCAGTTGCAGGAAAGACTCTTGTTGTGCAAATCACTAATACTGGTGGTGATCTTGGTAGCAATCAATTTGATTTGCAGTTGCCAGGTAAGCTGTTGATATAATTATAATATAACTATACTTTATAAAGAAAGCTAATAAATCCATCAGGTGGTGGCGTTGGTCTTTTCAACGGCTGCTCTACTCAATGGGGTGCTCCTTCCACTGGTTGGGGAGCTCAATATGGAGGTATTTCCTCGCTCTCAGATTGTTCCAGTCTACCAAGTCAGTTGCAAGCTGGCTGCCAATTCAGGTATGAATATAAAATTAAATGAACGGCAGAGATGTATATATCATAAGCTGACAAATATTATTTAGATTTGGATGGTTCGAAAACGCTGACAACCCCTCCGTGTCATTCCAACAAGTGCAATGCCCTACTCAGTTGACTTCCATTACCGGATGTGCCCGCACAAATTAGTAACATGGACTATTAGTTTGGCTACATGGTCTTTCGACCCTTCTATTTGAGGCATTATCTCGTACTATAGACTACTGTTGCAATTCAAATATATTTCACCCATTGACGTCCACAAAAAAGGACACACATATTCTTCTAGATAGTTTGAACATTTTATGCTCGAAAAAACTTGCTAGATCATCGCGTCTATAGATATGGAGCGCCAGCTAAATGACGGTGTGAGAGTCACAGCAAATACCCGTAAAAGTATCATGGTCGATGGACCTTTTGAGTTGGCATAAGGAAGATAGGCGTCTTCATACCGTTCCAGTAAATGTTTCAGACAAGGTATGCATTTGCCGAGAGCCTCGGGCAAACGACCATTAGTCTGCAGAACCAGACTCTACTGTTAATATCACCATCCACTTGACGGCCAATTTGGTGCCCCACCAATCACTCTCTCATAGCGTAATATAAATTATATTGAACATCCTATACACAAACATTTACGGGATAAATTGCTAGCGGTCTATAACTAAAATAGCTTTATAGGCTCTTTTGAAAGTGCTCGACTATGTGTTTATGGTATGAAGTTGTTATTTACGACAAAAGCGTCAAATAAGGCATCACCATTTGAATCCTCGATTAGTCAAATACTTGCTATTCTGATGTTTTGTGCCGCCTGCTCGCATTTTTTGCCTTTGGTCGTAGAAAGAAATAGTAGTTGTGACCTCTTGATTTGATTCGCCGATCATGGCTTGTTTCTCTATTTCGAAAAAGGATATATCGCTGTCTCCTCTCCTGAGAAAGTTCGTACTCGATAGGTTCGCCAGCGTTTAGTTTCTATCATATATTCATATGTCGCAGTTCAACATCGTGGTGCATCGACCACAAGATGGGCAAGACTTGGCATTTTGGTCCCTGCTTCTGATATTAGCTCGCTGTCGCTGTTCTTCTTCTTGCCCATTTGCTACGACTTCTTTTGTAGTGGTAACAATACGCACCAAACTGCATTGCAGTGGAAATGTTAAATAGAGTCAGTTCATACACCTAGTGATAGCAATAACTCTGGTTCCCTGTGACGGGAGATTTTCGGTGGCCTATTGACCAGCGAATTTTCAAGTGTCCATATGTAAATTCCTGGCTTGACAGTTATCATTTGGTAATTTATCCGTGTTACTTGTAATGTGCATTCCCATACCCAGCTGCGTTACAGAGTAAATGTAATTTGAGTAAAGCAGAAAGGATCTATTGTGCATTGATAAGGTAGAATATAGAGATTGACGAACAGCTGGGGCTTTACCAACATTGCCCTACAGATCTTCAATAACAGTTAGAACTTTTGAACAGGAGTGGTTGATATGCTTCCTTTACCGAAGCTTGAAATGATAGTTTCCTTGACATCCACTACAACCAATTGTCCCAGACGAAGGTCTTATCTGCTTACATTTTCATTGTACTGACGTAGAATTTTTCTCATCGCTGCTCCCTGCCCTCGCTTTATCTGAGTTAACAATTTTGCTTCAAGCGATGGGTTTTTTTTCCAAATCTACTTTGTTAGTTTTAAATCTGTTCTTCCAATAAGCTTAACTTCTCTAAGGTTTTATTCCAAGAGCAGCGTTTAAATAGAAAAGCTATGCACTACTCTGTTATTCATCCCAAAACCTTGGTTCGTCATCCTAAATCAATCGATCATTTTGCATTTACCGCTGTATTTGATTGGCCTTGAGACATGCAAAAAAGGAGCCAAATCGGCCGCAGTTTGCATGTGCGCCCCAAAGAAGTTGTAGAATAAAATTAGGGCTCCGACGAGGCAACCCGGTATTGATTTGACAGCTACCCATGCGATAGGCACTCCCAAAATGCACCATTAACCATATGTATACGCAGAAGCAAATCAAGAATATCAATTTTTAGCGATTGAAATTAACAATTATTTGTTAATGCTATGTATACGAATTGTTGAGTAGCAAGCTGAGTCATCGATCTGACGGACGTATTATTCAAGGTCCAAAATTTCTTGTTAATCTCAGGCCGATGAACCAGGCATGATATTTTGCACAGCTGCTAAGTAAGGCTTTCAATTTAGGCCTTACCGTACTGACCGTATTAGCTTATCCATGGCAATTACTTTTTTGCGGACAACCAATGTCAAGCGCCACCAGAGCTACATTGGGACGAAGAAATGGCGGCTGCTTAAAATTGCAGCAGGTCATTGGTTTTAAGGAAGGAAATGAACCCAAAGCCTTTTGTTTATTAATTAATACTTTCTTTTCTTTGACCGGATTGCAAAGTTTTATTTTGCTATGCCTGTACCTATTCCTGCACTCATATCGTACAGGGCTGTTGATGCAGTAGAAGCATGCAATTTGTCGGAAGCAGTGTTTCGCTCGAAATATCGCTCCCGGAAACCAGTAGTCATCAGATCAATTGCGCCAAGTAGTCTTTGGTTTGATATCAGCAGTATGGCAGACACAATTCAGGATCCAATTGTCATGGTTGCTCACGACAATGAGAACTTCATTGACAACGATGATTATGTGGCCAAGATACCACTTTGCGATACTACTTGTGCCGACATCTCTCAACTTCACCCTAAACAAAGATTGTACTTACGCAGCAAAGTACCAGACGTCGTCAGGAAGTCACTCGATATCAAACATCTCATGGGCATGGCGAATATCAGCAAAGTCAAAGATGACTTGATGAGACTCTGGTTTTCATCACCAGGATGCATTACACCCCTCCATTACGACCGCTGTCATGGCACACTGCTACAGCTTGTAGGAACCAAAAGATTTGTGATATTTGATGGAGAGGAGACAAGACAACTCTATCCCTGCGATGGTATCAACGGCCCCACCCATGCTTCACATGCTCGGCATATCGGAAAGAATATTGACACCAATCCAGCAGCTCTACTGCACGACTGGCCTAAAATGAAAGATGCCGAGCCTTGGGTTGTAGACCTGCAACCCGGGGATCTCTTATATACTCCACCAGGGTAAGTAGCCGCCATTCCTTTATAGAACATAGTTGGACAAATGCAGAGTCAATACTAACTTTGCATATCAAAGCTTCTGGCATGAAGTTACCAGCACTAGCGTTTCTCTTAGTATCACAATTCCTTGGGATATGGACTCTCAGGAACAACAGCATATACCCCCACATATGGCATTTTAAATTCCATTTACTTAGTACTAAACAGCGAAAACACACGACTTGATGAAAGAAAGGAACAAATATATTTTACATTGTTTGATAAATAGCATAAGATAGACTTTTAACTTTATATCCATCACGCGCATACGTTATTCTACATTTCATTAGAGTAGGTTAGATATCCATTAATTAGACATAAAGAACATTCATTAATACTTACATGACTGTCGACTGTTATTGACTGAGAACTGAGCATATGAGAATGTCGATATCGCTCAGCCTATGGTAGAAACGAATTTAGCTATGAGTCTCCAATACAAGGTTTGACTGTAATGCTTACTAACCCTATGAGAATCATAGTCAAATTGAATGTGTCCGTAGGCAGTATTGCTCTGCCGCCGTGACATTCCCATATTACCATGCTGGTTATTGCGCAGTTTGTTTTCATTGGCCCAGTGGTCGGTGTATGATGTAGAGACCAGCTCCTGATAATGAAAAATGAATACGTGGGACAAGTATGCAGAGTTGCATTTAAACTTCAAAGTACCTCATATTTTTTGTCCTTTTCATGGCCTTTGACGTTGATTAAATCAGGACTATCTACCATGCTAACTGGTGTTGGAGGCATCGATATGTAAGAACTGCCTCTTGACTAAAGCGTGGCATTAGTACCGGTTCATCATAAGCTGAATAATGAGCTTTTCACTTACTGAAACCGTGGATTGTGAATCCTGCGATATTAAATGATTTGGTCGCCATATTTCTTCCTTATACTTTTTAGGAGCTATGTGGACATTATACTCGACTGAAGCTGGTTTTCTAGGTATGGCCATCCCTGGTGGCACAACATAGTCGGCACTGGTACACTTTTGCCGAGGAGTTTCCACGGTCGGCAATTTCTCGGTATGCTGTACTTTTTGCTTCCTTGCTTTAATAGAAGCCATTGCCATCTCCCGGTGTTTCCTATGGCTAGACTCCATCATACCTCTTTGTCTATTTGCTTGTTGTTGTTTTCGTAGTGATGGTTGGTTCTTTGCTTTTTCAATCAGCTTATCCCAGTTTTGATCAGCTAAATGGAAATCACTCATTGCGTTGTCGTTATTTTTTGCCGGTCGTACTTGTGAAGTAAGATCATCTTCACCAGAGTTAAGGACTGCAGCTATGTCCAGCATTTGGCTCTTAAAATCATCAGCCTAATGTAACGCAGCTGTTAGACACTTATCATGTATTGATATGAATACTGCAATACTCACGTTTAACTGTCCACTGCGGATTTCGCCTGCGCCAATATGACTAGTGTGCTGGAAGTTGGTAGGTTTGCCTATCAAGCTCTTGGAAATCTTCTTCTTTTTTTTCATATTCATTGACGCATTTTTGTTGTTTCTTCGTCGGTTCCTTTTGGCTATGCTAGTAGCTTCTTTTTGGGCGAAGAAATTATTTGGCTTGGCTGAGTTGGATTTCAATACTACTGGATGTTCACGGTGGGCGATGCCTTTCGTTTGACGCTCCTTGAGCGACTTAAAAAAGTTGTTCTTTGGCTTTGATATCGAGGAGCCCATAGATGAGTAAAGGAAAAGAGTTAGGTCTTACAGGGGCTCAGCAATTCTGGTTTCTTAAATGACTTTTCTCAATGCTTTTAAGCGTTTGCCTTTTTTAGCTATGCCAAAACATACCCAAATACAGTAACTGATGGTGGTGCCGGCACCCTTTACATCATTATTAGCGCTGCATATCGTTGTATAATGGTAATTTGAGGTAATATACCGACAGCCTGAGTACCTGGCCTTATTTTTCTTGTGAAAGAACTGCCTCTTATGTTCTGGATAATTCCTTACATAGCTAGGGTGGCAAAATAGAAAGTAAATAATCATGCCGGGGTAATCATTCTAAATATAAACAATGATAATTGAGAATCATGGAGCATGACAATCGCTCTATATTTCGATTTAAGTTGTTGGTAGAGGCATAATTAATTATGGAGAATGCCTTTCAGGTACACATCACTGCATCATCTTTTTAGCTGAAAATGAGTTTTGATCTCCGTCAATGTTACTTTTTGATCATCTGCAGTCATAATGAGCGTCAAATATGGCAAACCACGTATCTCTAGCTTAGCTCGTGCCATGAGAGAAGTTACCCAAGACCACTTTGAATGAATTTTTACAAATTGGAGCATCCAGTGGAACAATTCGGTGCTAGATCCTGAAATATCTGGTTTGCTACAAAGTCATTGCTATGTTTCCAAACTCAAAGTCTACGGGACATTGGCAGCGCAATAATGTTGTACATGTCAGCTGCAGCATTAGGTCTGGAGCTCCCTGACTCACATATATTAACGGCATAACTGTCGATGGCTGTTGGCTTGATCGACACTCGCCAACCAAGGAGATAGGCTGTGCAGCAACTAATAAACGTTGTATTACCTTTTTGGGACAATTCATTTGTGTGCCCACTTTCGGCATCGTATAATTCGATCTCATAGAATTCAGATATATCAAGAAAAATAGTGCCCGCGACACACTCTTTGTAAGAAGAAGATGCTCAGGTTCGATTTAGCTTAATACAAAATATTGATATATGACAACTTCGTAACTTACTACGAGAGTTTGAGAGGTCTTGTTTCACAAAATGTCTTATAATACTGCTAAGGCACTAAAAAATTAGCTTTCTCATTCCATCGCGATCAAACTTTTTTTTTGGCTTTTTCTTTGCCATTTTGCAATTTCAGCATAAAATAGAGTGAACAATGCGGGCTATAAACCGGTGGAGATCTCGAATGCTGGTTTTTTTAAGTCTACTCGCTCTCATCATTTTGTTCCAAGGCTACTTAGTGCCTCAGCCGGAATTCCTCGTCAGCGAAATCACTCAGTTAACTCCAACTGAGTACCCGGATCACTTTGTATTGGATCAGCCGGAGAAGACAGAATACAACCAATCATATTTCCCAGAACCAGAACCGGAACCGGAACAACCACCTCCAGTAGTTGAAAGCAACTTGCTTGGATCCAAGAGTTTTACCTCGCAACTGCCACGAATACAGCACACTTTCACACGTGAAACAGAGGAGCAGACTGCCCTCCTAAAAAGCAGACGGGATTCAGTGAAAGACGGATTCAGACATGCATGGAAGGGTTACAGTAAGCTAATACTACTCAATGTGCTGAAGTGGTGGGATCTGTGCTCTGACCGATGATTGTTTGCTCTCATTTAGAAACGTATGCTATGGGACATGACGAGCTTAAGCCCGTTTCTAACCAAGCATACGACCCTTTTGGAGGTTGGGGAGCCACTATCGCCGATGCACTTTCCACAATGCAGGTCATGGAGTTGTATGATGAATTTGACGAAGCAGTGGACGGTATTGTGAAAACAAACTTCTCAATGTCCAGTAATCACGATATATCAACTTTCGAGACCATCATTCGATATTTGGGCGGCTTTTTGAGTGCATATGAGCTATCAGGAGATCAGAGATTGCTTCGTAAAGCCGAGGAAGTTGGCCAAGTTGTCATCGACGCTTTTGATACCAAATTTGGGCTACCCTACCACCGTTGGAACATCGCAAAGTATGTAGACCAAGGGGAGATTTTGTAATTAGAAATGTATGCTAATCTGTTGTTAGGAAAACATCTTTTAAAACATGGGTGTCGTTTGCGGAAGTTGCGTCTGTACAGATGGAATTTTCTACACTTTCTAGACATACTGGCGATCAGAGATACGCCAAAAAGGTCAGTCTGCGAATTACACGTCTCGGCGTACATAATTTCACTAAATCTCAAGTTATGATATCAATACTTCACATTACAGGCACAGCAAATTATAGATTACCTTTCAAGTCTCGGTAAAGAACAAGGTGTACATATACCATACCTTTTCCCCTTTGCAATGGATATTGGTACAGGAAAGTTTACGACAGGTAAGACTTTTGTAGCCGACTGCGATAATGTTCTCTACGTAACCACTCATTTAAACAATAACTGTAATAGCGCAATCATCATTCGGCGCGATGGGTGATAGTGCTTTTGAGGTACGCTAATTACGATATATGATACTACATGGAATCACCACTGCTTACAGTCAGTTGTCCCTTTAGTACTTCTTGAAACAGTACCTTCTTGTCGATGGAGAGGAAACCCAATACTCCAGACTTTGTTAGTATCCGTTTTGCTCCCATTTTTAGCTGTTGCACCCTTCACACCGTCACATTTGCTCATTTTATGTTAACTTGTACAGATAAAAATTCGATCGAAGGAATGAAAAAGTATATGATTCGACAGACGGATCAAGCCAATCTTCTGTTCATACATGCTTTTGACACAAGGAACAAAATAATAGCCAGCTCAATGGACCATTTATCTTGTTTCGTTCCGGGCATGCTGGCCATCGGGTCCCGGATTTTTGAGGACCCTGAAGACTTGGTAATAGCTGAGGGTCTGTTAGAGACATGTGTCCATATGTACCTTACAAGTAACACTGGTTTGAGTCCGGAAACATGGACTTTCCAAAGTGGTAAACCATGGGACCCGACTACATATAAAAGATATAGTGACTGGAGGCAGGCATCGCCGGATATGCAGAATCGCCTTGATCTTAGTGCCGCTCTCAAAAAGCTCGACAATGCCATCAAAGAGCAAGTCAATGATTTGTTGGACAGAGCCGTAGATACTCTGGAGAAAAGGAAGTTTGGCCCACGCCTTTCTGGAATTTTCACCGGCGACGGCTCCTATTTATTGCGTCCAGGTAAATATATTGCATACGTATGCTTGTAGTAAGAGCGATCAAATATTGACATGTGTGTGTTCCATTTAGAAACTGTTGAGAGCTTGTTCGTGTTATATCGAGTCACTGGCAATCCAAAGTACCAGGAATATGGCTGGGAAATATGGCAGGCTATTGAAAAGTACTGCAAAACGGATTCCGCATACACCGCGGTGAGAAATGTCAACTTTGATATAAGCAACATGCATCCAAGAGCAATATCTTCTATCCATAAAGACTCCATGGAGAGTTTTTTCTTTGCTGAGACGTTGAAATACCTTTACCTGTTGTTCAGCTCTCCCGAGGTTATATCTCTGGACAAATACGTATTCAATACAGAGGCACATCCTTTCCTGCGCAGGAGCAACAATTTTGATACCCAAGTGCTCAGCTCCCCTCGTGCATAGACAGGCCACCTAAAAATATGCTTGCCTTACTACACGTACCCATTGTTTGACACATAGATTTATTCTTTGTATCGATTTTCTAGCATATAAGTTTTTGATTTCGACACTTGTTTTCACATTTGCTCCCACCATGGTGGATTACACATTGAAAATAAGTCATGTATAAATGATGAATCTTTTTTCGATGCTTTATAAGCATACGAAGCATAGCATACGGAGCATAGCATGATTGAGATTTTTTTTAATCGTATTACAAGTTTTATAATAGGTTTATATAGAGAGAACGGTATTATGTCTACAGTGTGGTTTAGAGGCTCACACCTTCAAGCTCAATTCGGTATCAATGGCTTGAAGGCGAGTTCGCATAGTCTCCACTTCTTTAAGTTGACCTTGCAAAGCTTGAATTTCTTTCTCCAAAGACAGCTGTTGCTCTTTGGTACCAATGGTTTCCATTTCCCAGGCACCGTGATCGCCAGTCAGTCTAAGCAAATGCTGATGGTATCTGAACAGTGCAGGGCGGTGAGAAATGGTGATCAAAGTAATACCAGTGTCTTTGGCATGGTTGTACATGAGACCTTCGACGTCAGTGGACACTGCACTGGTGCATTCATCCAACACAGCAAATTTGGGTTGATGGTAAAACATGCGTGCCATGCCAATCTATTAGTGGATTTGAATTAGTAAACTTGCTACAAGTTCAAAAGTTGCCAACCCATAAACATACTCTTTGCTTTTCACCACCGGAGAAAACATCCTTCCACTCCTTCTTGGTTTCCCATCCGCCTTCGCGGTCGGGAATATATGCCAAGTGAACGACGTTGAGGATCTCCAAAAGCTCCTTATCGGTACGACCTTCGCGTAACATGTCTTCATGCGAGTGAGGATATATGACTTGATCTCGCAGGCTGCCAATACTAAGGTATGGTCGTTGGGGGATATAAAAGATATCGTCGGTGCCAGGCTTGGCAAGGCAACCACTGAACAATGGCCACAGGCCAGAAATAACGCGAGCAACAGCTGTTTTGCCTACACCATTGGGACCAGTGATCAAAAGATGTTCACCAGGCTTGACCGAGACGTTGAGATCCTTGACAAGCATTTCTCCACCACGCTCATTTCCAGGAGCAGGAGTAACGATAGGAGCTTGCTTGAACTCAATGCCATTGTAGTTGGCAATAATCTTTCCTTGAATGTTGTCCAAGCTATATTGAGCATCAGGGTTCTCAGAAGATTGGAACTCGTTAGCGTGCAAAGAGTGTAGCACAGAGAGCAAATTATAAACTCGAGAGGTGTAACCAGCCAACTCGGCAAGTTCTTTGTATGAGTACATCATACGGCCACCGGCATCAGATAGAGAAATCATAAGCCTGAATTGTAATTTTGAGTTAGGCTCTAAGAAACATGATCTGGCAAAGTACTACATACGAACCTTTTGTTTGTGATGAAACCCCTGGTACGACTGCTCTCTGGACTATCGCCAGCCTTGACAGGAATCACAGTGCCAGCCCATTCGGGAAGGAATACTGGAATAGCGCACATTCCCAGACCGAATGCACTCCATACATATTTGATCAAAAAGTCCTCAAACATGTTGTAAGTAATTCTAATTTTGTAAATAGAATTGATGTGTTTGATAAGACGCATATACGTCTTTTCGAGGATTGAATGCTCTAGATCAGCACCGTTATAGAATGCAATTTCTTCGGCGTTGGTGATCAAGCGCGTATGGGCACCTCTAAAATCACCCTCAAGCTTGGCCTCAATGGCAGCAAGCTTGCCGAAAGATGGCGTAACAGCTCGAAGAAGTCGTGCTGTAACCATATAGTTTACAAACAAGCCAACCATGCCAGCCATACCAATGGACTTTGTCAGCTGATAATTGAAAATGACTGTATCTAGTAATGGTTTAGCTAGATTGGAATAAAGCGATGCCAAAGTGTCACAGAACTTTGCGATATCGGTGGTGATAAATCTAACATGATGGATTAGAGATGGTAATCTATCAGGAAAAGATGACATGTTGTATGTACTCACTGATCAGCTCCTTGTATTCTGTTATCCAGATTAATAATTCTATAGAAGGCATTTTTGTCGTCCAGGTATAAATCATGGACATATCTAGTCAAACGCGTTCTAAATCCAATAGAGAGTTTGGATTGCAAGTATCGAATCTGTCATGAATGAAAGATCAGGAACCAGTTCATCAAACAATTTAAAATTAAAAAATCCTTTCTACATACCATACTGTTTGTATACGTCGCAGGTATGGCAATGGCAAACCATTCCACTAAACTCAAAGCAAAGGCGCGGCCATTGGCGGCCACTAAATTTTTCACAATGCGACCATCTAGACGAGCAACCACCACACTAAGCCAAGTACGCAGAACCAAGAAGATCGAATGCAGCACAATCAATAGAAATTCCTTGGTTTTAAAGCTAGGCATAATGATCTTTGCAATGGCTTTGAGTTGTCGAATAAACTCCTTATTAACGCCAACCTTTTGAAGTGTGTCAACCGGTTTAAAGAAGCGCTTATGTTGACGGATGGTTTCTTGTGAGGTGATAGCTAACAATGTCTTTGGAGGTTTTTGAATAGACTGCTGAGAGAACGGTAATAGAACTCGTTCAACGGCTTCATTCCTTGAATGTAGGTGAAGGTCATTCTTCTTTTGGTCAGCCGCGGCCTGGCGTCTCCGGCTGTTCACCAATAAGGCGCCCGCGAAAGAAACAACAGCAGCCGAAGCCAGCTGAGCTTTCCTCTGAGCCAACGCAGAAGCAACAGTTTCTGCCACAGGCTTTGAAAAGGTTTGCATGTGGATTCGAGGGAATTTGGGAGAAACCGATACCGGCTATTCAGGCAATCACATGGAGAAATAGAAATGAAATTTTCAATGTCCGGTCATAGGGCTCTTTGACATGTGAAGTCAAACGATGAAATCTTTGAGAATACGAGAATCCTTAGAATCCCAACAATGTTAGATAGATGGCATTGTATCTAATATATATAGCAACGTGCTGTATAAGACTTTAATCTACTTTAATTTTATGCATGGAAATCAAAACTTGAATGGTCAATGAAGTGGAATATATCATGGGTGCAACTTCAGTGCTCTTTCTAAAATTTGCTTTTCGCTGATGCGACATATCAGAGCGAAGCGCTTTCGTTGATTGGTCTGGTGAGGGGCAAAAAGTGTAAGTAGCGTGCTTATAAGTAAGATTGTCATTCAAGCCATGTCTGTATTACCTCAGTCTTGAGGGCTTGCTGGTCGCCGGCAATGCCTGCTTCGTCATAAGCCTTTTGTCTAGCTAGCACTAATTGGTGTAACACGTGGTTGACATTACGTTTGACGTTGACAAATATATCAACAGGCTTCTTTTTGCCCTTCTTGGACGACCTGGGCTTGACCTTGGTTTCACTGTCGGCAAGTTCAGCGAAATATCCTAATGCCATCTCAGGGTTATCCACAAATTTCATAAACATTTGTTCGTCAACGAATACAATGTGCAACAAGTATTTCAAAGCCTCTTCAAATGTGCCAGAGTATTCAATGC
This sequence comes from Umbelopsis isabellina, assembly GCA_016758905.1. NCBI lineage: Eukaryota > Fungi > Mucoromycota > Umbelopsidomycetes > Umbelopsidales > Umbelopsidaceae > Umbelopsis > Umbelopsis isabellina. The sequence goes on from JAEPQZ010000011.1 coordinate 62,330, forward strand.
GATATGGTCTGGGGCGATATTCGTCTTCTTCTTCTTCTTCCTCTTCCTCTTCGTCCTCTTCCTCACCATGCTCATGATCGCAGCATCCTCCTTCTGGATCGTGTTCATGTTCATGTTCATGTTCATGGTCATGGTCGTGGCCGGCATGTTCGTGACCGTGTTCATCGTCGCCGCCATGGCTATGTCCACAACCGCAACCGTCCCCTTCATGGTCATCATGGCCCTCGTCATCCTCCATGTCTCCATGCTCGTCAGGAAGGAAAACACTCTCGTTCATAATAAAATACTCCCATCGCATTCGAACGTAGTTGATGACATCCTCTTGGCTAGCTTTGATACCCTTTTCCTTCAAAATTTTGGCCAACTGATCGACACAAGCATCCACAACCATATCTTCGTCGACTGTAACAAAATCATTGTCGTTGTCTTCCTGGCAGAATCCATATTTACTCAAAAGCACAACGTTGGCATGATCTCCATAAGTATTGAACAGTTCTTCGCCCTTTTTAGCTGAACGATCCATGACGAGATCGCAGGTATCTTTGGGAGGTTGCTCGTCCTCCTCATCTTCATAAATATTGATACCCTTCGATTCCAAGGCCTCCAGATCTTGCAATTCCTGATCGGACTCTTCGTCGTCGTCAAGTTCTTTCTCATCCCCATCTCCTACCTCCTCGTCGGCATCCTCTTCTCCACCACTCTCCTCGATATCTTCCTCATCTACATCAGACCAACCGCCTTCTTCATCTTCTGCTCCATGAAGATCATCATCACTCTCGAAAAATCGATGTTCACAATACTCTAAAGCGCCACAGGCGTCACAGACATCGAAATCCGTTTCAAAGTGGACATGTTCAGAGCCACTTTGGTGATTGAAGATATCAGCAAATGGCACCATGGCGTTTTCATGATACGCATCCACTTCGAAAGCCCTTGATGATACCAGAGTTGATATTTTGCAGAATGTCTCATAGCTATAGAATTTTTCTTGCTGGTCTTCGGGAAAGATGTATCTGTATTTCTCGAACAAAGGCTTCAGTATTTCTTCATAATCCTCGCGCAGATCCTTCTTGTCATTTTCGAGGGCATCTTCCATCTCGGTTCCGTTGAGCACAGCCTGCTCTTCCTCAGACCAAAACACGGGCAAGTCTTCCATAACTGGCAATGCTTGGATATACCCATACCAGGGACTATCTTCGCCCTGGGCAGACTCATACATGACAGCCAAGGCTAAAGAGCACCCACCCTCCAACTGCTCATCCTCAATCACATTAGCAATTCCTGTTGTTTTGCTTGAAAGTATGTTCACTTTTGGTATCTTGACAACTAGAATATTATCAGTGAGTGATTGTTCCACGTATGCTTGGGTTTTCCTCCGCTCTCTCGCTCTCGCTCTCGCTCTCGCTTTGTAATTTTATTTTTATTTTTTACCTGGGAGACCTTCCTCGATATCACTTTTGGCAAACACACCAAGCGAGCCGTTGGTGTCTTTGACTTCTATCAAGTCCTTGGTCCATTCCACTTCATTGTCTTCAAACCATTGCACGAGAGTAGCTAGTTTGTCTGAAGCTGGCATTGCGTGTTTGAAATGACCGCAGCTAATAGTACCACCGAGGATAGTTTTAACTCGACAAGCTTGAGTCACAGCAACTAAAAAAAAAATTTGGCACTCCACAGCTTGCAAACTGCATTTTCCCAGTCACATTACCTAAATAAGCTATTTTTACAAACATTGGATCAAGGACTGATTCAACAGTGATATATTTTATATTGAGTCTGTTGTAATGAATCTGCTAACAAATTAAATGAAAAAAAAAAATTATGTGGGGATGCTAATTGAAATGAATTAATAACCTCGAATGCTTATTTACAGTGAGGTCAAGATACTTTGAGCAAACAAAATTACGAAACGACCAAAGAAAACTAAATCAAATGGCTATTTGTTTGACATATATACAATTTGTGTGGTGTGGATCGACTATGCAAAAATATCAATATAAGAAATTGCGATCTACATTGAGCCACTTGTTCGTATCAGTAAGCCATTTTCCAATAGTTTTCAAAGGTTGGTTTGGTCGTTGTGATTCTCCAGCAAGGGAGGGGGGAGCTGACACAGGTCTAGATCGATTAGGTGCCTTGGCAGATGATGATGATGATGATGGGGATGGTGATGGATCCTTTGACTTGGCAGCTTTTTTAGAGTCATTGGCCTTTCCAATTACCACAGCCTTGGCAGTCTTTTTGATGTTTTTCATGGTACGCTTGGTAGGTGATGGGGGCAATGCGGGAATATTATTTTGCTTGGATGAGTCAGTTCGGCTGTCTTCCTTTAGATACGAAACCAAAGAGTCGGAGTCATCGTCATCTGGGCAATTATCAATGATGTATTCGGGGATGTCGCGGAAAGATACCATTCGTCCGTCTTCTCTGGCTTTTTTTCTTGCGCTCAATTCAGAAAGGGCAGGCATGCTCAATCTGGCATTGGCTGCGGTATTGCGGATCAATTCCAAAACTTCATCGTCTATGGTTCCATCGGGCTTCTTGGCAGAAAGAGCTCCAATTCTATTCAGTTTAGACTTGACTGCTGGAGCGCTTGAAATACTTCTATCCCTCTGCGCACCATAAGTGACAGCAAAGTCATCAGTCATGTCGATAGTACGAGAACCTTGGCGCTGATGCCGGGATGTCGAACTGGATGTAATAGGAGGGCTATGGTACAAAGAATAAAGATTGTGAACCGCTGAATCAAGCTGGGATTCGGTGCCTATCGTGCTTTGAGGCACAGGTAGTACGTTTACGGACATGAAGAGCTGTTGGACAGCTAAGTGTGTTTGGATAGAATTATGAAAAGTAAAGAAGAATCAATTAAAAAAAGTTACTCTGAAGAAATTTAAGTATTTTAGACTGAATTTTTTTTTTTATTTTTTTGCGGTTTTCTAAAAAAAAATGATGGTGAAACCGTTGATTCAGGATTTTTATTTCCTGCCCCCCATAATCGACAAACTATGGATACATGCGCTTTGGAATGATTTTGACATGGCAGCTAAAAATTTGAAGTGCTCATGTGTATGACAGCTGCGTATCAGTTGCCTTGAAAATTTTCAGCCACTGTGTGTCCTTGGCTGCTCATTTCTGTCAAGTGGTGTGATTGGTATTCTCGGAACTGAGCCATCGGGCATTAAAAACGGCAAAAGGATCTGCATCACGATGAGTAAACGATGATGACGGTTGGTCGTTAAAAGCTGGCCAAAAGCTTATATGGACTTTCAGACTGTTCGATAATGATGTATTTCACAATCACCTCCATAACTCTAATTCATTAAAAAAACAACTAATTTACTGTTTTGCATCTAAATATCCCTCGGTCATATTGGTGCCCATGATGATCCTTATCATTTCTGTCAACACAGGCATGCACAGCAGCAAAATCATATGATGTGCGCCTGCCGATCTGTCTTAACGCCATGAATGTCAAATGGAATGTCGATGACAGGCAAGTCGGTGCAGGTGGTGAAATAGGCACATATAAGGCCGGCTATGTAGTACCTGTGATGAAAAGATGGGTCGACGAACGAAATCAGACGGTTTGTGGTCTGACACAAATTTTCGTCTACAAAAGTGACTCTGCGTTGTCGGCTCATATTGAAGTTATTGCATTATTCAAAAGTTGAGCATGATACCCACGTATGCTTGGAATTAATGACTCATCAGATAGCTGAAGGTTTGTTCTGCTGCAGACTTTCGGGGCCCTTGAACGTCAAAAATAGTTCTATGATAGAAGTCACTTGATTTCCAGAGCTTGGCCCGTAATTGACGATTATATCATCTACTTGATTTGGCGTTCCATAAATTGGCTGTCAAATGGTTTAATGTAATAGCTGTGCAACAACAGATGTGGTAGCCTATAGAAGGACAAGATGTGATTTCATGTTTAATGATCTGCAAAGGTTTTGCGAGGAAGGCAACATTGTACAGATACAAAGGTTTTGCGAGGAAAGCAACATTGTACAGATACAAATGTACATATTGTAGCACATTTCGGCAAACGCTTTTTACTGAGCCTTATTACTTGGTTTTTCCTCCACACCTCTTATTACGAGTCCGATATCTGGTTGTAGGTATTTATTTCACAGCAAGAGAACCTAGTTTTTACTTTATTTGATCATAACTTGAGTTGTTTGCATTGAATGTGTGCTTTACTACTGGTTGAATTGTTTACTACTTGGCGAAATATGAAACAGTGTGTAACTTTATTACACTTTGAAAAGCTTGCTACTTGGTAAGATATTTAGCCGAATGTATATGCTTTCGTTATCTGTGGGATCTTACCTACTTGGACTCCATCTTCAAAAAGTCGATGTAATCTGAGGTTGGACGTGATAATTCTCACTTAACCAAGTTTCTTCACCAAAATTGATTAATATTGACTATCATACCTTCGATGCTCATACTTGTAGGTTTATTGCGCAATATTACCAGAGACTTTTAAACTATTTAGCAAGAGTTTCAAACGCATGCTTCTGTCCTTGATATCCGTCTGCTTACCATGGCGAGATATACAATGTATGCACTGGGATCAACTTCACTTTGTGGTGTGTTCATATGATTGAGGTTATAAAAGTCAGTATGACAGAGATGATGAGCCAGGAAGACAAAAAATATCAATCATTTTATCAATTTATCAGTTGCTTATCAAAATTGGTGTTTCCATCTATCAGGGGCGAAATATCATTGTTTAAAATCAAAAGATTTGTTTCTTGCTTTCGTTCAACATCACTGAATTTTAAACCTTCTGTGTTAGCTTTGCACATTGCTGCTCGATACTGAACATTAGCCATGGAAAGTTCTGACATTGAACATTGCACACGCACTCAAGATAGGTCCTCACCTGCAAAGACTAATGGTACTGAAACCAATAGTCACCTTAGCGAAGACCATATCGTAAACAACATCAACCATGCCAGAGGAAGACCAGCAAGTTGCATCTTTGTCGCCAGGTACCCATTAATATTATATTGCGATAGGATTTTCTTGTTTGTATTGCTTATTACTTGTCACCAAAGTCTTTCCAAGTTACTCAAAGATTCTGAGCTCTGTCACTCGGTGGCACAACATTTTGCACAATGGGGTACTGTGTTGAACGTCAAAGTTTTTAGAGACTGGATGCAGAGGCCGTATGGATTTGTCCAATTTGAGGTTGGTGGACCACATAACAGTATTATATGCCTTGATTCATCGATTTATGGAGAAATTGCACACTTTACAGAACATATGCGACGCTCAAAGAGCATTGAAAGAAGCCTCAGGTACTATTTTGAACGGCAGATGCATTCGTTGTGAGCCAGCCCGAGTGAATAGAACCATCTATCTGGGTGGTATGTCCAATCATACAAAAAAAAAGGTACCTTTCTCATCTCAGCTTCCCAATACATTAGCCGCACCTCATATTGATCTTGTCCTCCCTGCCAAGGATATCCAATCTTTTGCCGAGAATTTTGGTGGAGTGGAAAATATCACTTTGATTAAATTGTCGTTAAAGCAGCCGCCTGCCGTTGACGCATTCATCCGCTTTCATTATCGCGACGATGCAGTGAAAGCGTATCTGGTACGACATTTGCCGTAGTTTACCTTGCCTATCTAGCTATTCTTAACAAATTACTTTCAAGGCTATAGCTGCTGACCCACCCTTTCAAGCTGTGGTGGTGGAGTGGGCAGCTAATGTCAATTATTCAAATGATGACCCATGCGATGTGCCAGAACAGTACTTTTCATCCATTGTGTATGTCAAAAATCTGCCTTTCCATGCCAAACAGGAAGCTATCTATAATAGGTTCGGTCGATATGGAACGATCGTGTCGGTTGCTATTATTGGTAGAAAGCCTTTTGCTGTCAGAAAAAAATTGGGCAATACTACTCAATGCTGTGCATATGTGCATTACAAAACACAAGAAGAAGCTGTTTGTGCTCAAGAAGGTGAAGTACGTAATGATCCTGCTTTAAGCTGATTCAAGGCATGCCTCAGAGTTTTTTTCTTTTGTTTTTGTTGATGTTTCGTACGTAGAATGGCTCGTCGATGCAAGGACGGACATTGCAAGTCACTCTAGCTCATGACTCCAATCTATCTTCTGGCAACGGAAACAATAAAACGCAGCATCCATCACATACTAATGATCGCAAACATCAAAGCAAGATACTATATGCCGCTGCAAAATACTCAAAACCTCAAGAAGATTACAAAGCTAATGGTATGCCAATTCAGTCACTCAATAAGAACTACCTTGAAAAGAGACATCAAGACAAGGTAAGGTGTATATTACAACAACCAATAATGCATCACTAACTGATTATAACAAATTCAAAGTATGTGACAGAATCAGGTGCGACGTTGCCATTGTATCCATACACGAACGGGTATCAAGGTAGTACCAGACTCCGAGTATGCAAGTTTATGAAAATACAATTAACAAAGAGTAATCACGTAGCAGCGAATAATCTCATGCAATATCCTCCTACGCACGCTAATCCGGTCGATTATTCTGGAATGTGCTACTCCATGCCTCCAATGTACCCGTATTGCCTGGACTATGGAAATGGATACTACTATAATACCGGGTATGGCTATAACGGGACATTTTATTCTGCTGTCATGCCATATCCTGCAGCCACAGTGGCATCCAGACACCGCCATTAGCACTCGTAAAATCACCTTAAACGTCGTTGGCGAATTTGCACAAGAAAGTCCGCATATGAAAATTGACTCTCACATGGGTGGTGATATGAAACTATAATTGATTACTTGCATATTAGCTCATTAATAAACACTAGTTTTTTCATAACTGTCTTCAAATAAAGATAAACATTTGTGTTGTGTGGCATTGATCTATTACTTATACCATTGTGGTGACTGCATTTACTGTGTTTGGATATTGATCGAATGGGTTTTGTTCGTGTCACGGGTGGCTAGTCATTACCATAGTCGGAAAATGAATATGCGATGAATGTCATTGGATCACTTGGGTTAATAAAGAAGGGCATATCACTTGATGTGGAGTATGAATACCCCACACTACATTTTCTCTCTTCGCCTCCTCTTTCTTTTTCCTTCATTTTTCGGCTTGTTTGTCCAAACATTGTATTTATTGAAGAAGTTGCTATGCAATTGCCACCAAAGGGAGACCATACGTTGCAACAATGCCCGGTACGATCACCGTGTCTTATTCTAGTCAACACCGTCGATATGACAGTGCTGGTGACTGGTAGCCAACCTTACTGGTTTACTGAAGGCAAACAAGAGCACACACAGTCACCGCGTAATTTATGTGAACTGTTTGAACCAACAGAATCACCTAATTATTATACCACCATCAATACCGGTCGACTGCTTTACGTGTGCGCTCATGCAGTTTCCTCACCACATCACATGCTTCTATTGGCTTGCGACGTGACCGACCTGGAAACGGCAAATCAGCTTTGTTTACGACTCACTGAATATGGAGTCATTGAAGCCTGCTCCATGGAAGGGACTTCACAAGACATGGTCAAAGATATACTGCTGCTCAATCGCCCCATCATGTCGTTTGTTCCCGACGAAGACGTTAGCATTTTGTGCACGGCGTTAAACGAACGCCAACCGTGTAGAGTACGGTGGCAGGTCAATCCTGCGACCTCATACTGGGATGAAGAAATTGATGACCTGTATTATGTATGGGCGGATTTGTACGTGCAAGATCACGAAGACAGCGTCACTTGTATCGTTGACATAGCTGATCCAGCAAGTACATCTGAAAAGATAGTCTTGTCTAATTTCACATTGGACCAGGCAGAAACTCAGTCACAGTTACTGCATATGGTGCAGATGAGATTGATGGAATCCAGCCTGTATCAAGCGATGAGACTTACTATCATGGCGGTTGCCAAATTGAGTTCGACTGCCATCTTATCTATAACACGGGGTATTGGCCAGCAGCAATCTATTTACAAACTGACGAACCAGTTGAAATTGAATCTACGGTGTCAAGAGAATCGTCCTACTGTACAGTGTTTATTGATGCTGTTGACACGCTACCGCCTGTTGGATACCCCACAACAACCAATACAGTTTGTAGAAGACATCTTGGATACATTTAGTAAATCAATTGCTCCAAATGATACAGAATCGACGCCACTCTCCATTGTTTAGTACTGGGTGGCTTACATGCTGGCAGTTGTCTTAGTTTTTTTGGAACCTTTCCCATTTTGCGCTTGTATATTTAAGAAAAGTACCATCAGCATTACAAAAACAATTTAGCATACTAATTTGTACATAATAGAAACAATGTTTATTGTAAAATAAAGGCTGAGATGGGAAAAGTAGTTGACATTGCTGTGTAGTGTATGGAAAGAGTTCTATAGAATGGTGGTATGTTTGAATACAGTCGTTTTATGTCGATGGACAGGCATTGTCGCCAAAGCAGCAAAGAGGGGTAGGCGGAGCAAAAGGCGTTTTTAAATCTTGTTTCCACGCTATGCAATCAAAAAATCAATCAGTGACAATTCGATATGAGGCTCTGCATACTTTGTAAACGCTACTTACAGATGCAATCATGCCAATGAAACTTCGTGCACCGAAATTGAGCATAGTCCCCAGCTATAAAATGTCTGTCATGAGCAAAATGCATCCTCCTCTGATTTACACCAGCTAAATTCACTTACTTGTTTGACACCAGACCCAACGAACTCTGCTTGTTCCAACCTTCGCTGCAAGAATCCAATAGTATCGATCGCTTTAGGTGATACGTCTTGAGTCATGTATAACTCGGTAGAGGTGTATACAGCAGCCAACGAAGCCCGTTTCGTATACCAGTTCATCTTAATTGAAGCTTAATGCCGTGATATTAATATTTGAAACACGATTGACATTCAACTTACATCAGGACTCTTATCGCCGGCATAGAACCAAATGTCGTCTACAAGGCGACCGAGCTGATTAAATGACATTGGTGTATTGGTAGGGTGGGCCATGATGGCAAGGGCTTCAGGCCAGCGTTTGATGTATGGGCGAGTCATCTCTAACCGGGTCATTACCGCCAACTTGACAACCTCGTTAGCGGTCAGACTGCGTACAAGTGGTTAGAAAGATAGGGACAATGCATGTGACATTTTTGTAAGGAAGCTCACTTTTCCAATTCACCAGCAATCTTCTTTCTTTGCATCTCCTTCTCCAAGTTGAGACGGCAGTCTTCCAGGAAATAGTCTATCAAATCAGCGGGACCGTTGGGAAACAGACCGTGGGCGACGGAAGGATATCCAAGTGTTTGTGCGCCTAATGATATGCTTTCAATGGTCCAGCCATTAGTAGGTACAAACGGCAGTGTTGCTTCCAACAACTTTTTCTGGGTCATGGCACCCAAGTTAGGAGTGGGGGCTGCCTTTTGCGTTCTGTATGTATATAAATAAGAATAGGTTATAGGCCACTCTAACTCTATGAATGTGTTGGCAGGCGGAATGTAAACATACGGTTCGGGTGTTGGAGCTCCAACATTCTCTGTGCTATAGCATCTCAAAGCTACACCACATGCTTTGAAAGTTGTAGTCTTGAGACTAGAGACTCGGAGCGCGTATCGTGTGCTGTTGGCAAGAATTAAGCTGGCTCGGTTCATGTTGGCAAGTACGTTGGAACTTTTTTTTGTCAATACCTATCAAGGCACATACAACACCTTTTGCAACTCAAAAATTGCAGTCACAAGCAGTCTTTCAGCATAGCTACTGTAAAGTTCACCATGTACCTTTTTCTAAAGACCTTCAGTACACCCTTTTTCACTGTATAACCAGACATTGCAAATCAATAATTTCATTTTGATAGAGTAATAAGCATCTTTATATATCTAGTTATTTGCATCTTACATAAGACTTGTGCTTGGAGGCAGAGGTACGTGTTATCCTCCCCCAAGAAATCCCATATTGGAGTTCCGCTCAAGCATTCATACGTGGGGGAGTCCTATTCATATTTCTCTGTTGGACCTATGACCACCGCATTATGCATTACTGTTCCAGAGGCTGCCTCTAGTGTGGATACTATCCAGTTCAAGATAGTGCTCAGCGAGGAGGTAAATGACGGTTGCCCGTGTTTTCGCGCCATGTTGCATAAGATCTCAGTTGTGATGGCCCGCGCACAGTGCAAGTTGAAAAAGAAGTCGATAAAGCTGACACTTTTCATATATGTTGAATAGGACGGTACTGCATACATAGAAAGGCATGACTTGTCATCAGCGATATGTTTTCGCTCGTTTCAACAGATAGAATGGCTGCATGATCAACTTGCATCGACTATGCCAGATCTTTTAATTCCTCCACTGCCCGATCCTCCTCTGCCTGATCAAATTGAGGATCAAGATATTGTTGAGCGGAAGCGTTTACAAATTGAAAGATTTCTTTCAAAGCTAGGACTGCGACAAGAGTTCATCGAGGCATCATGTTTTATCAAATTTCTCTCGGACGACATGGTAAGGTGACCCCGTTTACTTGAGCAACGCCACAAACATGCAGCAACTGGGCTAAGCATTTGCATCGAGTAGACCGAGACTGAGTTAGGCAATAATAACAAGAATGCTTTACTTGCATTTCTTCGCTTCAATAAAGCTAAGCGACCGAATGCCGACAAGGCTTTCAGGCAATTCAAGACGAATGAAACAGTCCAAGATGTAAGTGATATAGGCGAATTAACAAGTAGGCTTTTTTGGAGCCCGGGAACTAATTACCTGTCTTTAGAGCAACATGGATGCCCATCATCTACAGCAAGTACGAATTTCAATGCAAGAGGCGTTCTTCGGCAACAGCCTAGAAGCGTTCGAACGAGTCGGGCGAGAAAGAGACGCATTGGCGAGCTACATGGCACATATGGGAGATCTTGCTATCGAAGCCACACAGAGCAAGAACATGTTAGGGCCAGGAGTCAAGTTTGACAATCGTGACCAGCAGAGAGCATTAGATCAAAAACTGCAGGTTTTCGGTTTGCTTATGGATGAATTATGCTTCATTAACAACCGCCAACAAGTATCGGAATTGCTCTACATGGGAGACATCCTCACGGAATACAAAAATACTAGTGATCCACTAAAAGCAGTTGTAAATATTAGAACCGACCGTTTGGCTGAATATGTACAAGCCATCAAGCAAAGAAATAAGAAGAGGGACAAAGCCGACAAGCTCAAACTGAAAATGGCTCCCAATTCTGTAGAAGTGCAAGGAGCAGTTCAAGAAGAGGACAAGGTATGAAAGTGATCATTTAACTTGCTTTAATACAATTTCACTGTACTCATGACGTATATGCAGGCCAAAGAAGACGTAGAGCAACGGAGAGAGGCGTACTTGGCGGCGGACAGCGTAGCTAATCGAGAAATAAGCTTATTTGAGGACTGGATGAGTAGCGATTTAACAGACACCATTAAATCTTATGTAGCAGCAAACATTGCCCAAGAACGCCGAAAACTTCATAGTATGGAGAAGGCTTTCCAAAAAATCAAGGAAGGCAGGTCAAGGAAACTGTCGTTGAATGATCTCGAGGATGCTGATGAAGAGGTTCCAGACCAAGAAGAAAGAAGAAGAAGGTATAGAGAGCAATACGAAGCACCACTGACGTTACGAACATCTTCGTCGCTCCCATCACTGAACCAAGGGCGGAAAAAAGCGCAAGGACGTACAGTGTATGCTCCGGATGCCATTGAAGAAGAAGAAAGCTATGGAAACACAAGTTCATCGTTCGATGAACGACATAGTGTTTGGACAATGAATGTCCCTGGTAGGACAGGCAAACATACCATTCCATTTGACGAGCCAGCATTGTAATATTTCTATTTTATATATCGACCATTTCTTATAGCAAACCCATTTACTATGGAAAATAAAATCTTGACCAAAAAATTGTACAACTTCTCTGAACCCCAAACTGCTCCCCACTCCCGACAATTCTGGGCATTCCTTAGAGCCACTGCATTGTGTGGAATCGCTCTTTTCCGCTCTTTTCCTGCCGAATTTGAAAGTGTCGGTTCATTATAATTTGCAGAATGAGATTGTACGCTCGGCACGCAACATTTCGGAGAAAGCTCTTCACAGTTGCAGGTGCTACAGGGGTACTAGGTGGTATTGGCTATTACCATTATACCACCAGAGCTCGGGTGAATGTTGTTAGTCACGACACGGACGACCCCCTTATTGGTCCTGGCCTTGACGCTGCCAGACCCACAAAGGAGCCACTGTTCAACCTGGACCGTATACCGCATTTTGTAGCCAAACGGTTTGAAACAAACGCTCCTCCAAATGGCTTATTATGGAATATAGCTAGCAATATTGTTATGGGTGCAGTAGGCACAAGTAGCAAATTGTTTCTCAAGGCATTTGCTCCGACCAAAGTCTTCAACAGGGAGCCTTTTTTGGCGCTGCTGGATGATGATAATAGAGACCGGCCAATTATAACGGGTAAGTCTCCATTGTGCTTGATGTAGGCGTTGGATTATTAGTGAACTGTTGCATTAGTTGCCAATCATGCCTCAGTTTTGGACGATCCCGTAATATGGGGAGTGATACCACTTCGAATGTTCTGTGTCGATAGAATGCGATGGGTTCTTGGAGCTGCAGAGATCTGTTATACCAATCCGTAAGTTGAACTTAGCCTGTGACCCAAAAAAAAAACCCACCTCCCCCCAACCAAACTCCAGTAACATATCTCATTCCTCACATGTCCTGTAGAATTTCATCTTTGTTTTTTGGATTGGGTCAAGTCATACCAACGGTGCGAGGGTACGGAATATACCAACCAGCTGTAGATTTTGCTATAGAGAAAGCCAATCAAAACAGTTGGCTGCACATCTTTCCAGAAGCACGGGTCAATCAACAAGAAGCTTTACTGCGATTCAAATGGGGTGTGGGGCGCATCATTATGGAATCAGATAAATGTCCACTAGTAGTACCTATGTGGCATACTGGTATGTCAGAGATTCGGCCATTGGACGGACCGCCTATCAGGCTATTCAAACCTGTCACCATTGCATTTGGCGATCCAATCGATTTTCAAGATACCCTCAATGAGTGGCGATCGGGCAACATTGATGAAGAAACAGCCAGAATACGTATAACCGATAGAATATTTAAAAATCTCAGAGAGCTTAAGGAGAAGACGGAGAGAATGATGTCCGATATCCAAAGTGGTGTAAAGGATGGAGAAGGTGAACTTAGAGACACGAGCAAGCCTTAGATTACTTGCATACGTATAATTGTACCAAATATTTCATTTTGCACATAGCATTCAATATATAATAGTAGCTGAGCAAGGCAGAATCCAGCAGTTCTGATAAAAACTTTTTTGTTTTTCTTTATCAAATTGGAATGTCTATAATGGCAAAAGTATGTATATTGTACAAAAAGGTATTTAAGCGGTTTTGGTGGTTGGTAGTTGCACCTCATTAGTGGTTCGAATGACCTCAGCAACACTGAAATGCTTTCGCTTGCTAAGTGGTCTACAGGCTTCAATGCGAACAATGTCACCCAGTGCGCAGTTTGAGTTCTCGTCGTGGGCAAGATAGTTCTTGTGGGATCGGATTGTCTATTGAATGAGGGGTAATAAATGAGCAAACCGAGTAACAACAAAAAAATTATGGTGAACACGGGGCGACAAAGGCATACCTTCTGGACAATGGGGTGGAGCTTTTGGCTAACAACCTTGACCTTCACGGTCTTGGACATTGCCGTGCTAACGACCATGCCAATGAAATTTTGTCGCATGCTGTATATATGTAGTAACCGGGTTGAAATGTCTGCCAGAAAAAAAATATGGTGAATGTTTATGGCTGTGACTGTTTACTTTCTGAGCTTTGTGAGGATTTGGCACATTCGAGATGGCAACTCCTCTGCTCTACTTTATTTGACCCCGCAAAGCTAGCTAGAGAACCCGTTGATCAGTTAGTAAAATTGAAAACAATTGTTTTAATACATTTTTTGTTATTTATTTGACAATTGACCTATAATTTTGGTTGTTTCTGAATATTTCCTTAGTTAAATATGGTATGGCCGGTGCTGGCCATTGCGATTTATTGTGACCAACGACGAAGCTTGGTAAATTGTTTGTCATCCAATAACTATACATGAAATGATGAGAAACAATTATTCATAGAATACAGCAGATAAATAATGGAATAGCCAGGTTGAAAAACTTACTTGTACTTTACCATTATCACTGGTTTGCTCCATGATAAGCGACTTGCGCCTGCGCTTGCATGATTAGAGCGTTGGACATCCGAGATGATCTATCTATTTTCACGGATGCACTTGCCTCTCCTCAAAAATCTCGTCTCCAATTGAGCCCCAGTTATAAATTCCAGCACCATGCTTCTTCATATCACCACGGACGTTCGAGACGTCGCTTCTGCATTCCAATTGTGAGCACTACCAGTGATCAAACCATTTGCATCTGCAGCTGAACGAGGAAACTTTACCTTTGCTCATGGCGGTCATGCTTCTCAACCCACGGACTATTCTTACTGTGACCCATGCTTATGCACTATGCTTTTTCAGAGGAACGATATAATATCGAGTAAAATAGGTAAAGTGAAATGGAGGAATTTTGCGTACGCCTTTTTTTTTTATATAAGTCGCCACGGCATGAAACCAAAAACCCAGAACATATTGAAACATGTCACAATCCTGCATTAAGGTCCATAAATGGATTGCCTACTGATTATACATGCTGAAAGCGTGATTTATTCATATCCTTCATATCCCAATGTTATGGCTTTAGCAAGGAATTGCAGCATCCGTTCACAATACTGGTCATTGTACTCGGTAGGTTCCATTTGCGATTGCTGCAGATAACAGTTTCTTATAAACCTGTAATGACTCAATATCTTGTTGACGTCGTTTCTAAAGCGATCAATGAGTTCGTTCGTTGAGCACTGCTGGAGAATCGGAGAACTACATATGACGACAAATGAGCATATGCCATTGAGCATGGCATTGTTGTAGTAAGGATTATGATTACCCGCTTGAGGGGGATGATAAACGATCCATTCAGCTATGTTTGAGGTCCGGCTGGTAATTGCTTGCTGTATTACTTTCACGAAATCTTCAAGTGCAAACTATAGAACGAAGTGGTTAATGTGAAACTCAGACATCAATGCTCAAAGGTACATATATCCGAATGCATACCTTTATATAATATTCTGTTTCGGTTAAAAAACATTTTAGTATTATTAGCACAATACAGGCAATCTTGGGCATTTGCCTAGAAAAAAATCATCAGTGGACGGCATCAATTCTAGGCAGAGCAGATATTGACTTACGAGGCGGGGCCAGCGGTTATAATCAGACAGACTTCTTGTATGAAACGCCCCATGGCTTCCTCGTCAGGTTTTGATCCAAAGATTTCCATAAAACTAATTTCATCAAGATCTACAGTCCCACGCACATTGACGTCCGGTGCATCTTTGTTATGCTATAATCAAATCAATAACATGAGCAGAATGTGTTCAGGCGATTGTGAAAGTGGCTCACGTTCAGCTGTGTTCTAACCATGTCGACTTTATACTCGACATTGGCAGCTCGACCGTCATTTGCGAATAATAATAATTTGTCCATTGCCTGTGATAACTACACGTGATGTGAATAAGAAATATATCCACGCTCGGCTTATTGCAATGCGATGTGGACTTACTCCAACATTGGATGACGACCAGTATAGCTTGTTTCTTTTGAGGTCTTCGAAGAAGGGGTATAGCCGATTTGAGTAGAGTTTATCATAGATGTACAATCTGCAAAAGCGTTGGTTGGAGTTGTTCAAAGGCGAAAAGCATTCAGCATATGATATACTTACATTATAAGTATAGAAGGCATTTGAGGGATCCACTTTATGGGTACAGTCTGAATACAAACAATCAGGATATATTGGTCAAATGAAGGTGGCCATTACAAGAGGCAATAATACCTCTTGAAATTTCTGGGAATAAAGAGCCCATTGATTCGGACGCTCGACAACGTTCTGCAGTATCTCATCGCTATCTGCGATACTGCATAGGTAGTTAGTATTATATACGCATTACTTGTCATGCAGATCAATGATTACCATTGGTTGCTGATGTATTTCGGGTCAGTTTGAACTTTCGCCAGCCAGTCTTGTGAGGACATTTTTAGGTCGTATATTGTCTTTTCTAATAATCTATTTAGCTTTACGTCGCCATATGCATCATTGGCATATAGCTAGGACAAAACACAACTGAAGTTATTAAAAGCTCTCTGGATATAGGAATGCTGGAGGTGCTTACATCGTAACTGATGGAGAACAGGTTCTCTTTGATGACAGTAGTATCGCACACATAGTCATAATAACGATAAAGCCGCTCACAATTTTTTCGTAAAAATGTTAATGCCCATCTCTTGAACGTGGATGAGCGAGAGACCTTTGCTATATGTATAAGCGCGTTCTCGATCTGGCCCTGGTAGATAACTAAGAACAAAAATTACGGTTTTAGTGGGAAACAATGAAAATGTTGATCTTGTCAAAAACTTTAACGAACATTCAGTGTCATTTGGTCTTCTCAAAGTGTATATTTGTCGCATCAGTTCATTCAAACATTCAGGATCATTTAGGCTTTCGAGCAAATCCATTATCTTGGCTAATACACTCGCGCAGTTGGACTAATTACATCAAGGGGCGCGATTATTAGAGACACAATACTCAAAGAAACCTGCAGCAAGAAGGCTCAACTATACCATCAACGTCTCTTCAGAGTAATCCACAATGTTTTTTGGTGCTCCAGATTCAGCGTGATCGAAACGAACATGACACATGAGCGCCTCGGTGCAACTTGTCCTAACGTCAATCGTGTTAACACTCATAGACATGGTAAACTCGATAGACACTTATTACTAACAAGTCGCTCTGCTTATCTGGTACTCTGAGCGCCATTGGACAACTATGTCCGTTTATGATGCATGTCAGCAGACGCTCAGCAATGTTAGGGTCCATTGCTTAAACATTGATTTAACAAAACCACAAAAGTTAACGCTGGTAGGCAAATTTGGCAGTCTTAACGACAAGTGACAGTCAATTATAATTCTATTTCCCAATTGAGATGCGAGAGTTTAGCTGCTGAATAGCAGTATGTATGGAGGTATTTTACACGTTGGATATTAGAAATACAGAAGATAGAAAGCAGCACTGATCATTTAACTTGAGCGAGCATCAAGGACTTTTGTACACTATGCATTTGATGTTTTCCGGAGGTGATGAGATTCTTGATCTTCTCCTGTGATCAATATAACATATTAATATTAATCTAATTGACAATAACCCAAGTGCCAGAGTCAACATACCACATCTTTTTCGGATCTATATCGTTCGAAATCAGATCGTGCCCAATGTCGAATCTCGTCTGCATCGCTCTTGTTCAAGTCTAAATTCCATGATCTCGTTAGTAGTCTGAACGACTGGCAAGACTAAGGTTGTAATGTTGTATACCTTTGAGCGATCTTAATATTTCCCGGTACAGCGATATGACTCTTCGCTTTGCTAGAAACTGCGACATGTTAGCCGAATGTTCAGGGCGGCATTCATAACTCCAGCTTTTCGTAGTGACTTACGTGCTCTAAAGACAAACCGTCGGCTTCAAAGAAACGCTTTTTAGCAGCTGCTTGCATGCCTGCTCGTAGTGCCAATGACGGGAGTGGCATTACTGTGAAAACAAAAAGTATAGTAGGCCACAAATTTTCCAGTAGCCCTAACCAAGCCAAAAATTTCAAAAGCATTCGCAGCTGTCAAATTCATTGTTATAAACACTTCATGATTAATAAATACTTTTTAATCGGTTGTCAACATCTATACTACATGGCTGATATTATTGCTATCAAAATGCAAAAGACTCCCGGCTCGTTGCTAGTTGTAACAAGTGGTTGCAGGAAGCATATCGTCGCAAATTATTATCACTTCTTGAGAACCTTTCCAAATCTCCCTTCATCATGTCCAGTCTCTTTTGCTCGGTCAAGTAGGCATGAATTGAATCTGTGTACATATCAACTATGGTCATGGGTGAAGTGCTTGCGCTTCTCTGGAATTGAGACTTTCCAGGCTATTAACAGTTGGCTGAGATGATCTTTTAGAGGTGATTGACTTCATTGAAAAGTTGACCTACCGATACACGGGTATTATCAGGTTTTTGTTTACCGCCAAAAAACTGGTGCTTGGGTGACTGTCCATACAAACGTTATTCTTGAAAGTCCATAATTCCAATTAGACAAAATCACTCACTCGTACTGGAGATAATTTGTTTTGGTCTTCAATGGCCATGGGTCTTTTTCGAGTAACTGCCTTAACAGGTTTGCTAGCTCCAATCTGATTCGATATTGGTGCTGGTAATGAAAGGCTACTGGCTATTGGCTTCCGATTGACAAGCGATGATTTGTTCGTTGCGTTGAAAGTTACGGTAATTTCAGCGATTTGGTCTTTGACTCCTGCAATCTGTACAGGTAATCAGTCAGAAAAAACTGGTTAAAAGTTGATCGATTCACAGTCTTTCTCATTTAACGCTACTTACGTTACTTGCAACATCTCCGTGTCCGATATGATTTGTATGCTAAGCAAAGTAGAATGTAATTAACGGCCGTAATAATCCAATCGATACCATGCACCTTGACATTGGAGCACTACCTTAAAATCGCTAGGCTTTCCAATCATGCTCTTTGATAGGCGCCTTTTATTATTCTTTCTGCGGTTGCATACTGCAGGGTCTCTAGCAAATTTTTCGAGAATAGCGGATGTTTTATTGTCCTCTGTTTTGGAGATCGCTACGCCCATACTAATAGAATCACCGTTTTTAAATTATCCGATTGAGATTGGCCTGACAGGAGATAGGTATACAAAGCGAAGAAAGGTTCCTTGGTTTTAACAGTGCGGCCACAGACTAAATGCACCAGCTAGCCCTGGAGGTGATAATTTCAATTTGCTCCACCCAGTGAGAACTAGCCCATCGTCCTAAGATGCTCATTGCTCGGGACTAATTTTTACATTATCAGCGATATTTACTGGATTTAAAAAAAACTAGAGCAACCTGGGCTATCAAGAATATAGCATTTATGAGCAAGTATGCACAGACATCAAGTGAAGGAGTGAATCATTTCATTCAATGCACAGTCAGTGAAAAAGCACAGCCTGTGGGGAATAAATACTAGCAGGCATCCACTAAATATTTTCTGACCAGTAGTACTTGTTACCGTACATTATATCCAACAATATGGCCCACACTCGTACTGATATCAAATGGGACAGACTGGGTACTATAGCCTGTAGGTGTACAACTTGAGCACGTTTTGCCCCTGTGACAGAACCAATTTCATGCACCAGTCGCAGCTAAGCCATTGCTTATGCATATTTTCTCATCAGCTAGCAACAACTTTGCCACAAGATTGAGATAACAGGATTATTTATATGTAGTAAAGTAATTGCTCACTAAAAGCGATCGCTAGCGCTTTGTGTAACAAGGCTTGCTATTGGCGGTAGGTACTGTGCTGCACCGCTTCTCCAGCTCTAGTATTTGGTCGGCGAATTGATTGGACAAGTTTTGTCACATGTACCGAAAAGTCCCGATTGTAAAACGAGTTACACTCACATATGCCTGAACACAGCTTATGGTTGAAAGAAATAGAGAATCCAATGGAATTACTTTTCGGTTGGATAGATGCATGCACGCGCCATGGCAAGAGATAAGATGTAGGACACAACAGCTGATCAAATAACAAACTGCTTTTTTATGGTAGCACACAATTGTAAATAAATAGCTTTTTTATACACCATAGTTCCGTGTGGGACATGGTGGATTCCGAATCAAGGGTCCTGCATGTCAGGAGGCTCTATTTATCTACGAACATGCGCTGTTATCTATCAAAGGTTTGGTTAACATAATAGTGGCCAGAGTACGGAACGTTTGGAATGGCCAGGTTTGTGTGGGGGGAGGGCCTGGATGGAGAATGAGTCGTACTGAGACATTTGATTGGCGCTGGGGTTGCAGTAGGAGATAACTGAGCTGATGATAGAGATGCTGAGCGTTGGTCGAGAGTTTATCAAGCAATAGTGCATTGCATATATCACGAGAAGGATAGGAGTAACCATGGAATGAAGCAGTTGTAGTGTGGGCTGTGCGAGCACACGTTGTTGACCCAATACGTTGCCCTTTCGGGAAATGGCCTGCGAATCAAAAGGCAGCTTAAAGCCCCATTTTGGTTCTATGGCGGAGTGTAAAACATTTTTTAGCAAAGTGTTTTCCGTTAATGATTACGAATTTGTTGCCTTTTTTTCCTCTCCCATTAGAAGTCTATTTTAGGTCACCATTTGAGCCATGTCTTACGACCAATATTCGTATATCAATTCCCTCAACACCTTATCCGGCGACAATTCCGCAGATCTTTCTGGTCCCAGTGAGCAAGAGCTTGCTGATGAATTGGCTCTCTGGGTATGTCAACACAAATCAATTGGGGCTATAACATGGCGCTGTTAAACATGAAATTAACCATTTTTTTTTCTTCTTCTTCTTTTTACATGACTAGTCCAACGCCCAATTCACCTTTGATATTGAACCTGGTGTAGGAATCTACGAAGATAAGCCTTTGGAATATGATTCAGCACAACTCGAACAAAAGAATTTGAGCGAATTGACAACGGCATCTAAAAATGACATGAGCCCTGTGACTTACGAAGGACTTGCCAACTATCTCGATTATGAGCTCCCTACACAGCAACGATCATTGGCACCAAACCCAGCACCTCAGCAGTTATTGCAACCTCGTCCCCCAGTCACCAAACCATCTATGCCTGTTCTTGCTCCTAGACTGGCTCCTGCCCCACCAACCGATGGTTCAGCGCCATTCAATGGAGCCAACTTTCCCTCCGGATTTGGCGTTCCTATGATTTATCCCAAATCGGAAGAAAAGCCAGTTACCGCTGGAGTCAAGCGAAAGGCAGAAACTGCCAAACCAGTTGATGATTCAATCTCGACTGACCCAAGTTTGGACTCCAAATCGGCTACAGAGGAAGACAAACGTCGACGAAACACAGCTGCTTCCGCACGTTTCCGAATCAAGAAGAAGCAGCGCGAGCAAGCTTTGGAACAGACTGCCAAGGAAATGACTGACAAGGCTGATCGCCTTGAAGGTCGAGTCAAGGAACTCGAACTGGAGATCAAGTGGCTTCGATCAATACTGATCGAAAAGGATGCCCGCTCTTTAGACGCTTCTGATGAACAGAAGCAAGAACTTAAAGATGAATAATTCATATTGTCTTTTTGTTGTAAAAAAAAATTAACAGTTTCAACACTTGTACGGGCCTCATATTGGTCCCAACAAAATCACAAAAAGCCTATTCCTCCACTGCCACCCCATCGATTTCCTTCCTCACCTTTTCTCCTCTGTAACTTTATTTCTTCCCCCTTCGCTTTATACATTTCCATCCTGAAAAGAGTTTTCAACAAACAGTATAAAAAAAAATAAACACTGAACAAAATAATGTTTTGCTGCACTACTTTGCCAGTCATCCATCACGGGATGGCGATGATCCGGTCAGCTACCGGGTAATTTTGAGCGAGCCCTGGTTATTCGTATACGTATTCCCGAAGCCAACCGGGTTAACCAAAATTGCGGTCCCAGTTCTTCATAATTTTTTTTGGCCCTCACTTTTTTGCCGCTTTTGCTTGTAAAAACTCGTTCAATGTGCCTGTAGACCAATCTGTATTATTAAAAGGAACCCCTCCCTCAATTTAATATACATAATGGCTCTATTAGACAACGTAATCTACTATTTCTCATGGCTCTGTGTTATATGGTACACCTTCATGGCAGTACTGTCTCTTCTGGGACTGACGGTTTCGTAAGTAGTGGTTTTCCCCCAAACTCGCGTGCTTCCCGTGCTGTAATGCACAGTGTTGTTATAATCATACTAATGACCTCGAATTAGACGGTTTCGTTATACACAAAAACCCACTCCCAAATCCCTCAGCATGCTTGCACCGCCGAGTGTGTCTATTCTTCGCCCTCTGAAAGGACTGGACGTCAATCTGCGAGATAATCTACTTTCGGCATTTGTTCAAAATTACCCCTCATACGAGATTATTTTCTCGGTGAAGGACGAAAAAGACCCTGCAGTGCCTGTGGTTAGAGGCTTAATGGACGAGCACCCCGACGTGGATGCAAGACTAATTGTTGGTAAATAATGGATGTCCAAGACTGTATTTGTAATATCCCAATTGTTTCGTTAACCGTTTATTTTTTCCTGCGTTTGTTTTACAGGCGACGTACCCGCTGGCATCAACCCTAAAATCAACAATCTGATTAAATCCTATGAAACGGCAAAGTATGATATTTTATGGATATTGGATTCTAATGTTCATGTCCATCCAGACACGTTGGCAAGATCGGTGGATGCCATTTTGAAACCAAACGTCGGTCTGGTCCATCATTTGCCTTTAGCTATCAACCCAGGAAACTTTGGTTCTGAAATCGAGCAAGTGTTTTTGGATACAAATCATGCAAAGATGTATATCGCTATCAACTTTGTGGCCGTTGCATCCTGCATCATGGGCAAGTCCAATCTCTATCGAAAGTCGGATCTCGAAAAAGCTGGAGGACTCAAGCAGTTTGCTCAATATATGGCCGAAGATAACATCATTGCGGAAGCATTGTGGGCACAAGGTCTCAAACACGTTATGACGTGTGATATGGCTCAACAGAGTTTGGGTACCTTGTCATCAAAGGACTATTGCTTGCGTCGCTCACGATGGGTCAGGGTTAGAAAGTACATCGTAACAGCTGCTACGTTGGTGGAACCTATCACTGAATCAATTATTTGCGGAATAATGGGTGCCTTTGGATACGGGACGAGGTTTGGCTTGTCACCATACTGGTTCTTTCTAGGCCACTGGATTGCCTGGTTCACCGTCGACTACACACTTTATAGCACTTTTCTTACCAGTGCTCAATCAAAGCCTCTGTCATTTTATCGGTTTGTTCGTGCTTGGCTCAGTCGTGAAATCTTGGCTTTACCGTTATACATTTTTGCCATGTGCGGCGACAAGATTGTATGGCGTGGTGAATTATATGAGCTTCAGCGAGATGGAACTGGCATCAAGGTGAACAAAAAGGATGAATTCGCAAGGTTTGCCGGCGTATACAGCCCACTGGTGGGCAACTAATTAATATTCCTCTTACTTTTTCTACCACTCTTCATAATCTGATTCCACTTATTGAACATAGACCACATTTTCTCCCATTATAATACACATTTTTATGTTTAGACTATTTTCAACTATCGGCGTAGTCCTTGTATCAATATATTTATATTGAAATCAATCAAGTGATGGGTTGTCGCATTGCCAATATTTCATATACAACTTATGGCTGAGGTGGATATTGCGGTGGTGGGTGTAACGGTGGAGGTCCAGCGGCAAACAGTTGTGAAAACGTGTGGACTGCTGCTGACTTTCCTTGAGAAGTTTGCTGTGCATTTTGCTGAGGTTGCCCAGCTGGTGGCATAGAAAAGGTTGGTCTGGGAGGAAGAGGATGAGGTTGTCTCGCTGGTGCAGAAGCTAATGCAGGTCTTTTCAACACGTTATATCCATCCAAATCATCCCAATCTGCTTGCTGTGCAGGTGCGGCGGGCGGACCAGGAGGACTATCTGCTGGCCGCTTCTTATTGTTTCTATAATCAAAATCCGTCAGACATGAGGCATTGGCCCATAGTTGAGCTCCAACATCTACTAACCTCTTCTTTTTAAGTTTTCGGTTATGTTCATTTTCTGCCTCATCATCAGAGAAAGCCATATCCTTATGGACGGAAAAGGAGTTAGTCACTTGTTGAGCGAACATCGTGCCTAATTTTCATGTTAAGACTTACTTTCTCATCAACCTCCTCGTCATATAAATTACTGGCGTCTGATCCCTTTTGCATTTTAAGAACACGAGTCAGCAGGAATGTAGAAAGCTCAGGTACATTATACACTTTGGCACCCTGCTTTGTTCGTTCCATATCAATTTCAGAAGCATCATTAAACCGCACAGAGTACAATGGCCGTGCAACTGGGCCAAAGGTTTCGAAAATCTGCAATACATCAATATCAAAATCATGTCATACTCGGCCCTATTACTCGACCAGATAATTTACCTCTCCAAGAATTTCTCTGTCTTCAAAAACAAACAAGCTTCCGCTATCCAACACTTGCTCATCCCCAGAAACATGGCCTTGCACTACCACTGTGTTTTCCACCACAGCATAGACTGTGCCTATTTCAATGAGTTTGGCCTCCGGCTTGATTGTAACAGTTGGCCGTTGCACAACAATGTTCTCAATCTCATTCTTTGTCCGTAATGGCCCTGTATCTTTGATAGTACCCTCCTCGTCATCCATCCACGAAATATCAATGAGTGCCTTTTCGCGCTCTGCAAGGCTCATAGACTTGGTTGGTAGATCCATATCAGCATCAGATTCGTCGTTGCTATCGTCGCTATCACTGCTTATATTAATATGAAGTACCATAAGCCTTCGTGTTTGCGTCTGTAAGTAAACTATGATGTTAACGGTCTTACCTATCGCTATCACTGCTTTCAGATTGACCGGTGACCGCCTTTCCTGCAATTTCGTCTTCTTCATCAGAAGATTCGAGATCACTTGATTCATATCCATTTTGCGCATTCTCTGGAGCATTGATGCTCGTCGCAATGGCTGCATCAATATTTGATTCAGCCATATCTATCGCCTGTGCTGTCGAAGCGGCCTGAAGAGGTGTCTGGTCGCCGCTTTCAATTACAATGCTAGTCTCATTCTGCTCTGTTTCCATAGCCTCCACGGTCGTTTCAGTTACTTCGACAGTGGTAATTTCTGTTTGCATAGGTTCGGCTTCACTGGTAACAGCGGCTTCAGGTTGGTCTTGTTTTATACTTGGTTCGTCAGGTTGGTCTTGGTTTAGGCTTGGTACGTCAGGGTGGTCTTGGTTTATGCTTGGTTGGTCCTCGTTTAGTGGAGCGCTGACAGAACAAGTTACGCTGCACATATCTTTCTTTACACAATCATTCACGACGGTATCATGTTGTTGAATTATCATTTGTTCGTTATTGTCCTCTTTGGAGGACGCAAGAATGGTCTCCATTTCAGTGGTATCTAAAGGGCAAAGTTTGCTCACAATGCTTAAAGAACTTTTTGTGCTAGCTTGGGCAGTCACTCACCAGTCACAATTTTCGGGTTCGTTTTTACAAGTGACTGCATTGCCACAGCGACCCTGAAAGCTCTAATACTGCTCATTATGGCTACTAAATTAGCGCTCATGCGCATTGCACGACTTCAAAGTGCTCGCACATTCACTTTAGCCTTGACAATAAGTCGCAAATTGTATGCACCGGCCGTTTTGGTGACACGAAATACCAGCATTACGAGTCTCCACAACCGGCGGTCTTTGACAACGCAAGTCGAACAGCTCGCTATTTCAACTACTCATTGTTCTGGATGTGGAGCACAGCTCCAAGATTCAGACGCCAGTGCTGTGGGATATTATTCACCCAAGGCAATAACCACCATCGAACGAATAAGGAGCTCCAATGGTTCCAAAAAGCTATCAGACGCTGAATACGAACAACGAATTGAAGGTCTGGATGCAGAGATGAAAGAACTGTTGGGCATGGATAACGAGACGCCGCAGGTCCAAGAAGATGAAACTCATATCACAACACGAAAGCTTTGCTCAAGATGTCATTCTCTTACTCATCATAAAACCAGTGCGACAAGCAATTCAAAAGAATTTCTGAGGTCAACATTGCAACACTCTTCATTGTCATTTTTGAAGACTAAAAACAATGCGCTCATAGTTGCAGTATTCGATATTGGAGATATACCTTTTAGCATGGAGCCATTGGTCAAGCACCTGACCAGTAATCCTACTCATCGAATCATGCTGGTTGCTAACAAGGTGGACATTTTGCCCAAGAAAGCTTTGAACCATCAACAGAGGATCAGAGACTGGATTGTACAGCAAGCCAAGAAAAATGACATTCCCACTTCTTCTATTGTCGATGTCAATCTCGTTAGTGCTGTGAAGGGCTGGGGTATTAAGTCATTGTTGCGTTCCATCCAAGACCATCGTAATAGCTCGGATGACGTCTATGTATTAGGATGCACCAACGTTGGTAAATCGGCGCTCGTCAATGCCTTTTTAAAGCAAGGTGCAGCCAAGAAAGAAGATGTTTCGGATTATGCCAAGCAGCACACAGCCAGAGTACGACGAGATTTCCAAGTAACAACTTCAAACATACCTGGTACTACCATTGGTAGCATCAAAATTCCTTTGAGAGTCGTGGGCATCCATAATGAGACACAAAATGCAAACAACAGATTCGTTACCAAAGATCATTATATGGTAGACACACCTGGTGTTGTTGACGAGAATCAGCTCGTGCACATGGTCCCGGCCGATCAACTTAAAAAGTGGGAGTTGCGTAAGGAGCTTAAACCTGTAACCTATCGTCTGGATGTTGGTATGTAGCTCTATAACAATTTTACCTATATAGAGCTATGTAAATTTTTAACCAACTTTTTTTTTAGGGAAGAGCTTGCTGCTGAAGCCTTTCATGAGACTGGATCTCATCAATTCGTCACGACCGGTTCTAGTGACCCTGTTCACGAACATGGTTCCACACATAGTCAAGACCGAAAAATTAGAAGACAAAGAAACATCAGATATGGATGGAGTCGCATTGAAACCATTATCTAGACTCATAAAGCTTGATGGCTACCACCCTTCGCATGCTACCGCTGACATCGCTTTATCCAGCATGGGTTGGGTTTCATTGACTGGTGAATTCAACGATGCAGCGCTTCGTGCTTGGATACCATCAGAGGCCAATGAGAATGTAGTAACCATAAGAACCCCTCCTCTCTTACCTTACGAATACAAGGGTTCCATTCGCAAGTTTTATGGTTCCGGAGAACGAAGTAGACAATGATACCAGAATTAGACCGTATAGCTATCTTTTTTGTACATAGATGAATTTTTTTTTTATAATTTATTTCTAATCGAACATGATTCTCAAATCTATAACAGTACTTCGAATCAATGGATGGAGCATTATAACCAGAGGAACTTGGTAATTTCTGCTGATGGTTTTCGCACATTAAAACACATTTCTTCGATTGAGGAAATCAATCAAATCGTATTTGGTTGCTACTCCCAAACACCATTTGCGATGGAGATCAGTAACGACAGCAAATGAGTTCTTTTCAAAGAATTTAGCTGTACATAGAGATGTTAGTCGAGGGCTGTAGTTCATACGTATCCTATTCATTTCAGGCTTACCAAGATCTGCCAAACTAGTATCGGGAGTGATGACTTGGTACTTTGGTGTTGGCTTGTCGGTGGTAGAGCGCTTAAGGAAGTTGAACATCCATTTGTTAACTGGATCTTCTGGCTTAGCTGATCCATCTGCCAAATGCGCCTCCAAGGTAGACATGGAAATATATCCCACCAGCTTCTTGTTGCTGGAATGAATTACTGGCAATTGAGAGTATTCTCTCTCCAACATCAGGTTCATAGCATGAGATACAGTAGCAGAGGGAGAGATGGTCACTGCAGCAGGAAGCTGCAAATCTTCCACACTAGCAGCACGATAGCGTTCACTGCTCAAATATTCGAGCTGTTTAGTTGTCATGTCATCAACCAAATCATTCTCCAAAAGCCATTCATCAGAAAGCAATGTCGAAGTGTAATTGCGCATGGTATCGTTCAAAATAACAACCGAACGAGGAATATGAGTGGTGTGCTGTGGTAATTTGCTGGCATGGTCCAACGCCGCCCAAACTACGGCTCCAGAAGATGGTCCACATGTTATACCTTCCTCACGGAGCAATAATCTAGCAGTGGAGAAAGCATTCTTATCGGTCACCTGAATCCATCCGTCGATCTGACTACCGTCAAATCTATCGGGAACAAAATTGCTTCCCAAGTCTTCAATTTTCCAATCCTAATATATCATGTCAGAAGCAATAAACCATTTGTAAATATCAATTTGTTTGAACGAGAACCAATACATACACTTCTCTTATGATGCTTTTCAGAACCACTGCCGGCAAACACAGATTCAGTGGGCTCAACGCCATAGACTTTAAGTTGAGGGAGTCTACTTTTCATAGCCTTCGCTAATCTACTGATAGTAGAGCCAGTCTCAGCTCCAACAAAAATGTGATCTACAGTCAACTTGGTTTGTTGCAGTATCTCTTCGGCCAAATCGTCATAAACATTGGCAGGTAGATTAGTCTACAACTATGTGTTACTTTACGAATTGCATCAAAGGTATATATAAATATCGTCTTTATACCTCATCAATAACAATAGAATTCTTCAATTGCTCTGACAATTTATAAGCTGTTGGATACATGTTCTCTGCCGCCTCACGTCTTGCCTCGGTAGGAGTTCGAAGGATCTCAACCCCGAGGGATTTGAGCAAGTGAATTCGGTCTACCGAAGTACGTTCTGGGACAACTGCAATAACTTTGTTTCCTTGTTTTGCAGTTAAACTGGCAATAGAGATAGCAAGATTGCCGGAAGTAGGGATAATGACAGTCGTATTTGCATTCATTTTTTCCTTAGCCATCAGATCTATGGGCGACTTAGACTACGAGAATTCGAGAGTTTTGCGTATATGGAAACTTGGAATAACAACCATACCTTGAACAATGAACTTTGCTGTTCGGTCCTTGATACTTCCCGTGGTATTGCTATATTCAAGTTTGGCAAGTACTTGAACTACAAGAAGTGGATCAGTGACTCCCGCAGCTTGCGATCTCAATCAGTAATTCTTACCATTGTTTGATTTGTTGGCCAAGATCCCAACCATGGGCGTTAAACCTACAGTATCAGCAACATTTTGCGTAATGATCGGGGGTTGGTGGTCTAAAGGCATGGCGTGGTGAAGGAAAACGTCAGAGCCAAAACGTTTGGCAGTCTACTTCAGTCAATTGGACTGTTTCTTCAAATTCCGAAAATCGACTCTATTAAGAACTGGTAGTGAGAGCTGCCCTGCTGTCGTACTCTGTCCACCTCTGTACTGCCACTGCATGCCCATTTTGTCCACACCTCATGCATCCAGCCTCTCGGAACAACAATGCACTGAAGAGCTTGAACATGTACTGAACCATTCTGCCAAAGCCCAGCTACTCCTGCAAAGTATCTTCAAGTTAAACAGGCGCTCACTTATCAAAGGTGTGACTTGTCGCTCTTGTGCAGGAACTGACCAACAGGTACGCTAGTATGTTAGACACCAATCATGAGCCAGATTCTAACGAAAGACATATAGGACAAATGTGGATACTATGACGGTCAATATAAGCGGATTGTCTTGTGTTGCGAAAACATTCGGTCACGACAGGATGTTGAGCAAACGGTTATACATGAACTGGTTCACGCCTTTGATGCCAGTAGAAAGGGTGCTTTCGATAGCATTTGCCATTTGGTCGCTTGTGGAGAAGTTCGAGCTAGTGCTATAGGTAAAGGTTATAGCAGCGTTGATCAATGTAGTAGTTGACGGAGCTGACCAAATTGTTATAGGACAATGTAGTAAAGTACAGCCAGAGGCTAAGAAGAAGGAGTGTATATTTAGAGATGCCATTAACTCAACCAGAGAACACTGTGGAATACAGGCATCAAAAATAGTTAAGCAAGTGTACGAGAATTGTGTTAGAGATGAAGCTCCTTTTGCGTCATGATACCTTATTTTATTTAGCATCTCCATGTAACAATTTTTGGAAATATGTGCATCACTGGGATATGATATATATTTAGGATATAAAATTTATAGAGAAGACTTGATATCATTTGCTTTGACTACACGTTTCTTGATGAGTGCTTGAATCTCTGTTTCGGTCAATCCAAATTCTTTGAGTACTTCGGTAGTATGGAGACCAGGCTCAAGTACGCCTGATACATTTGATGAATCCAAGGCAGGAGTCCTTGAAAGTAGTGGCGCAGGTTTGGGAGTGTTAGCAAACCCTTTGACGTTGTCGTCCTCAGCATTATATTCTAGCACAGGAGTGACGCATGCATCCGTGTTCTGGAATATTTGGACCCATTCTGCTTGCGTCTTGGCAGAAAATAGTGACCTGAACTTGTCCTTCATTTCCTCCCAATGAGCTGTATCCATTTGCTGAGGTAGTTCACTTTCTGAGAGTCCCAGTCCCTCTATCAGTGCTGTATAAAATTGTGGCTCTATGGCTCCCACAGCCATGAATTTGTCGTCCTTTGTTCTATACACCTCGTAGAAATGCGCGCCTCCGTCCAGCATGTTCTTTCCACGCTCCTCTGTCCAAGAAAAGCCGTTCTTCTTCATATAATATGGGAAACTAGCAAGATAGCTGGATCCATCGGTCTGTCAACATATTGGTGCGTTAGTTGCGTATTTTCATCTTTTACACCTTATGTATGCAAATAATCGAGCATTTACCAAATTTGCGTCAACAATTTGACCTTTTCCTGACCTTTCTCGTTCAATAATGGCCATGAGTATACCAGTAACACACATTAAACCTCCTCCAGCAAAATCGCCTATGATATTGACCGGGAAAAATGGATTTTCACCATGTCTTCCTATGAGCTGTCAAAATGTAATTGTGCTTAGTGTGAGTAATTCGTGTTCCGCTGGGGAGAATTTTGCTATGAAAACCCAACGGCCCAACCAACTGCCTGTCTATCATATGCTTACCGATAAAACTCCAGATATTGCCAAGTAATTAATATCATGACCCGCTACTTTACTCCACTCGCCAGTCTGACCATAGCCGCTCAATCTTGCAACAATTAAGCGTGGGTTTAGTTTGAGTAGCACGTCCGGACCCAGTCCCAAATGCTCCAGTACGCCAGGCCTATAAGGATCCAACAGTACATCTGCACTTTTGAGCATCATTTTTAAGGTTTTAATAGCAACAGGTTGCTTCAGATCCAGAGCCACCGAACGCTTATGTCGAGCAAGGACATCTGGATTGAAGTTAACGGGCCGGTCTACTCGAATGACAGTTGCGCCATAGTCTGCAAGGATCATGCCAGCAAATGGAGCTGGTGCAAGTCCAGATAGCTCTACGACTTTGATTCCTTTGAGTGGGAGTTGCATAGTTGAAGTGGTGAAAGACAAAGTAAGAAGAGCTTGTGTGGTAAAATCACGAGGTCCATTTAAGTAAACCAAGACTTTATATTGGAGCTCCGAATCCACACCAAAACTTTTGCTCTCATCATCCATTCTCCAAAGCTTTAGATGGCAGGTCGACAAACGAAATCGACTCAAGACAGGCATGAGCGTATGCTCCTTGAGCTGATCAAGCAGCCCGGAAACAACCTTTGTGTTGACTGTAGAGCCAAAAGTATGTTCTGAAACATCATATTTATCTGAGTTAACATTGCATCACTAATCCGATCACTATTATTGTTAGATCCTCGATGGGCGTCGCATAATCTCGGTGTATTCTTATGTATAAGGTGTGGCGGATTACATAGAAAGATGGGTACTCATATATCAAAAGTCAAATCGGTGACCATGGATTCTTGGACACCGGATCAAATTGAAGTAAGGCAATTCAGTGAACAAGCATGATAATAGAGACCTCAACTAAGACATTGGACAGAGCATCAGAGCTGGCGGTGGAAATGATGCTGTCAATAGGAAATACAATCCTCATCCTGAGAAACATCCGTTGCCCTTGGCAGATGACGACCAGTAAGTACAGTGCTTTATTGGTTTATTACATTAGAGGGGATATACGAACAAACTCTCACTGTGTGGTTGTAGTGGAATGGAAAGATATATCCGTAACAAGTGGGAAAAGAAAGCTTTCATGGATTCGCCAGCTGCTGCTGCTGCTGCTGCTCCTCCTCCGCCACCTATTTCTAAAAGCCCGACCGGCGCGGCTATCCCGCAACGATCATCTTCTGTGCCAAGAGTACTGAATGGAATGGACCTGAATCGAAGTCTGGCAACATTGCGAGATATGGGTTTCCGAGATGAGGAAAAGAACCGGCGTGTACTCTCGCAAACAAATGGTAGTTTGGAATCGGCCATTGAAATTCTTTCGAAACTACCTGGGCAGTCGACGGGAATACCACAGAATGATCAAATGAACGACAACCAGAAATTGGCAAAATTGTGGAGTCTAGGATATAAGGATGAGAATCAGTGCCGTGATGCACTTCGGCGAACGGGAGGAAATCTGGAAGTAGCTATTGACTTGCTGTCAAAAGGAGCTAAGGCGGCCACTGCCTCAGCCAACTCTGGATATGGGAATGTACAATCACAACAAAAGAGTGCCGGGTCACTTATAGACGACAGTGACAATAATTACATCCAACAACCAACAAATATGAATCCATATCAAGTACAGCAACAGCAGCAGCAACCAATGCAGCAGTCACTGCAAATGCCTATGCAAATGCAGCAGCAAACAGCTGCTCAACAAATGCCTGTTCAGCAGGTCATGAACCCATTTGGTAACTTCATAGGTATGCAATGTTGACATATAACATGAAACTTTGTATTTGATTGCGGCTCTTCCATTGACACTTGACGTCATTTTTAGGTACACCTCAACCTAATACCATGGTACAGACGCCTACAGCAGCCAGCCAAAGTCCTTTTTCATTTGGCATGAACGGTGGACAGCCTCAGGTACAGCCTCAAATAACAGGTTTTAATCAGCAAGTTATGGGTCGATATCAACAGCAACCCATGCAGCCACAACAGTCAAGTTTTGCTTCAAACCCATTTTCACACTTGGTTTCGTCCGCTAGCACACCAACCAATTCATTTGGCGTTGTCACTCCGGGCGGCGCTGTCAACCCCTTCAGCAGTCAACCTGTGACTGCAGGTAACACTTATGGCTTCCCTCAACAGTCCCCTATGGGTAATCCTCATAATTTGCCAACTCGATCGTATACCTCACCCAATTTCAATCAAAATAGCAATATGTTTCCTGGACGCAGTAATAGTGCTACAGAGTTCCATAGTGGCTCTGGGCAAAATCCCTTCTTTTGAAAAAGTAAAAAATAAAAGCCTTCGCATTCCTATTTTTGAAAGCCCGAATTTCCCGTTAAAGGCAATTTGCCCTCATATTGCAATGTGTTCGTTGCTTTTCTCTGTTGTTTTGTGGTTGCTTTGGCCGTAATGTCAAACCCCATTACTGATGATGCAGACTATTTCTCTGCCAGGCATATAGCCTTTCATAGACCAGATGCTCCTTCACCGTTGAATACGCGGTTTGACGGTCCTTCCACTCCTTCAGACTTTACTTCTCCAACTTCTCCTATCGCTCGGCGACAAGTTGCGCACTCTGTGTCAGCCGACAATACTCCAAGAGCAAAGTGGCAGAATCTTGTTCACCGCTTGTCGACCTATCAACCTCGCCTAGACAGTGGAGGAGAAGCTTCTGAAGACAGTCCACACCGATCTTTGTGGGATATGCCTTCTCAGAGTTTTAACAGTCCATATCAGGAAGACAACACCTTACCCACGCCAGAAGAATGCTACAACGAAGAACAAGCTATCGGCGAGGGACAAGCCATTGAGGGTGAAAACGATGAGCAACCCAATTTCTTTCAAGATCCGTTCCCTGAGCTTCAGCAAGCTCCCGTTCAGCATCCAGCTCCAACACATACTCGATGGAGAGTTTCGGATACCCCTCAAACCTATTCTCCGAGTGACAGCTTCCACAGTGCAGGCACAAGAAGGAAAAAGTTTGCTTCGTTTTTAGGTAGAAGACCATCAGGTGATTCGAGCCGTCAGGACGGTTTTCAAATGACTCCTACTGCTGGTCGGTCTGAGGAAGACCTACATTCCAGCCCTTCGATGCCAGGTAAGCTGGATTCGAAATCTATAATTTTACATATCGATATACCATTAGCTTAACATGTTACTATCTACCAGCTACACCTTCTCGTGCTCGTGCTCAGTGGGGAAAGACTTTGGATAAGCTGAAGTTTATCAATAACATTAATGCAGCGGGAAGAGATAAGCAACAGCATTTGGCTCAGCCATCGTACCCATTGGTTCCATTTTATCCTCCAGCTTTTGCTGTTCCGTATATTGGTTTTGCGCGCGATGATAAAGGAAGAAGACCGCCACCTATCCTCTTCGATCTTATTGGAATTGCTGTGGCTGATTCATGGATTGACCCCACTGCTTTAAACCGACAATGGGTATTTCGCATTGAGTTATCTTACGGCGAGATCAAATGGGTTATCAAAAGGACAATTGTAGACTTCTATGACTTGCATTTGACTCTACGTTTGAAGAGTAGTTTAAATTCAGATGTCCCTCCTCCACCTGCATTTCCTAATCAACTTCGACATTTATACCAATCGACCCTTAAAGCCACAATATCATATATCAGGAGAGACGAGGAAGAGGAAAAGACTGATAGCAAGCGAACGAGAGCTTTAAGGCGACGACAAGCTTTGGATAAATATCTGAAAGAACTGGTTGCTCGATCCCATCTTACCATCGACAACTATGATCTTTGTGAGTTTCTGGAGATATCCGCTGTCAGTATGGTTCCAGATATGGGTTGGAAAGGAAAGGAAGGTTATTTGGAAAACAGAATTCATTTTGTCACACCAACTTTGTGCCAAGCTGTTAAAATGGCCTCCTGGCAAGGCGAATGGGTTATTCTGCGAGACTCGTAAGTTTTTCTATCGCATTTAACAAAAGTTTTTCTTTTTCTTTTGGGATGCATTTACTAATAATGATGTGAACAAAGCTACATCGCATTTTGCAAAGATATCGGTTCAAGAACACCCACGGATGTGTTCCTTTTGGACAAAAGCTTTTGCTTGATGGCTGGTGGCGGACTTTGGTTTGATAAATATCACCATCACCATATACGTTTGATGAATCGATTCCGCAAGGTGGAGATTAAGGCTGGTAGCAAGAGAGTTGCAGAGGAGTGGCTTGAACAGATAAGAAAGGTTCAAAGTGAGAGTCCATGGGTCCAGAATCATCGCTTTGGGTCGTTTGCACCTATTCGTAACAACGCTCGAGTCAAATGGTTCGTGGATGGAGAAGGTAAATTGGCGAAAAGTGTTACATGCTATGCATAGCTACTGTGCTGAATACCTCCTATGTTAGACTACTTCGATGCTGTTGCAGAGGCCATTATGGCAGCCAAAAAGGAAATTTATATCGAAGATTGGTGGCTATCGCCAGAGCTGGTAAATTGAAAGCCTAGCCCACCTGTCTGATAAAAGGATGTACGACTTATTTTCTTTTTTTTAGTATCTACGACGTCCTCCAGAAGAAAACGAAGAATACAGAATTGATAGGCTATTGCTTCGAAAAGCTCGGGAAGGCGTCATGATTTATATTGTGGTGTACAAGGAGATGTCACTAGCCCTAACAATTAATTCAGAACATACCAAAATATGGTTACAAAACCTACACCCTAATATTATAGGTAAGTGTTTGCTGCGGACGAGCTTGTTGCGCCTTTTGAAAATTTCATAATGCTGATATTTCCATTGTGTCTTTTCAGTACAACGGCATCCTGATCATGGCGCTGGTGGTGGAGGTGTCTTGTTTTGGGCCCATCATGAGGTACTGCTTCTAAATTTTTTTTATGTTATCCAGCACCTGTAATTGATCCCTCGTGTCTTTGTATATTAGAAAATGGTCATTGTTGATAATCGAATGGCTTTCATTGGTGGCCTTGATATATGCTTTGGACGCTGGGACACACATCAGCATCGCCTTGCAGATTATCCAGCAGAAGGTCATGACAAGGAGATATTCCCGGGACAAGATTATTCCAATCCTCGTGTCAAAGATTTTGCCAATGGTAACAACAACTCACATATACTGCAGTGATCGAAAAGGCGCGACAGCTAACCCTTTTATCATCAGTTCCTCAATACGACGTGCCTTTAGTTGACAAAACTACTACTCCAAGAATGCCATGGCATGATATCTCCATCGGTGTTGTAAGTGTATTAAGTGTTGATATTGACATCCTAGACCACCATCTAATCTACCTTTCAAAGGTTGGGCCTATTGCTCGCGACATCGCCAGACATTTTGTTCAGCGCTGGAACTATATCAAAGCCAGCAAAGGAGCCCATCGCAGTACAGTTCCATTTCTCACTCCGAAGGGAGAGTATGTTGCCAAGAGAGACGAGAGTAAATTCAAAGGCTCCTGCCGTGTGCAACTTGTGAGAAGTAGTGCCGAGTGGAGTCAGGGTATTGAACGAGAGGTAAGCTTTAGCTAATTTTAGCTATGTAAACGTATTTGATAACTCATGCAATTTGCAGCACTCCATCTACAACGCATATGTAGAATGTATCAGTAAAGCCAAACATTTTGTATACATCGAAAATCAGTTCTTCAGTAAGTAATAGCCTGTAGTCATGCGCTGGCTGAGAACATCAGTTAACACTTTATTGTTCTAGTTACTGCCACAACTACGGAAGACAAAATTATTAAAAACAAGATCGGACAGGCCATAGTCGATCGTATCAAGAGAGCTCATCAAAAAGGTGAAAAGTTTCGCATCATCGTGGTCATGCCTCTTGCCCCTGCCTTTGAAGGTGATTTTGCTTCGAGCGAAGCTAGCACAGTGCGTCTGGTCATGCACTTCCAATATGCATCTATCTCGCGAGGCGACAATTCGATCATTGAGAAGCTAAAGGCTGCCGGTATCGATCCCGATGAATACATTCAATGGTATAGTTTAAGAAACTGGGACAAACTGAAGAAGAAGGCAACTGCGCCTGCTGTACCCTCTCCTCCGGCTGCTAGTGTTTCACCACCACCAAAGAATGAGACACAACAGTCAAACTCAACTACAAACCATTATGTTATCAGCAAATCTGCACCATTGGAGAATGAGAGCAATCTTGACGAGCATCATGATTACGAAACTGGCTCTGAAGATGGTTCAATGGCAGAATTGACGCAGGAACGTCAAACCAAAGATAATGGTCCGGCCGAAACCAAGCAAACCGACCAAAGCAATGTCAGGCCTTCAGTAGATTCAAAATTGTCACCGGCCGGTAATAATGAAAGCAAAGCTGACACTATCTCGGCTGTGAGCGATGCTCAAAACGGAGCAAGTGATGACTTCCCTGAACCGAAAGATGGTCGTTTAGACTACGTGTCTGAACAGCTCTATATTCACACCAAATTGATGATTGTCGATGACAGAATAGTTATCATTGGTTCTGCCAATCTCAACGACAGATCTCAACTTGGTAACCGTGATTCCGAGATAGCTATGGTTATTGAAGACACAGATTTGGTTCCATCAAAAATGAATGGGCAAGACCATAAGGCTGGTCGTTTCGCCCATACGCTTCGAATGCAGTTGTTCAAAGAACACCTTGGTTTACTAAAGACTGACGTCGATTTGGACGACGCTCCCCAGTCCGATCTCTATGACCATTTTAAGGAGACTTTAGTGCCTAACGAAAGGGCAACGGTGGTTGGGGACGCAACTGGCGTGATGACTCGTCAATCATCGACTTTCAACATGTTTGATAACTTCCGCTATGACAACCTACTGAAAGCCGAAGATCAACTAGTCCTTGACCCAATTTGTGATCAATTCTATCTGAATGTATGGAAGAACGCAGCTACGTCCAACACTCACATCTATCGAAACGTGTTCCGATGCGTACCTGACGATAATGTTCATAATTTTGAGGATCATCGAAAATTTATTCCAGACAAACAAGTGGTGCCTATTGGTCACATCGCCGATCCCCTGAATATGAACGAGCAAACGGTTAAGGATAACCTCAGCAAAATCCAAGGCCACCTAGTTTTATTCCCTAGAGATTATTTAAAGGATGAAAATATGGTTGGTTCTTATATTAAGGAAACAGTAACGCCCATGGTCATCTTTACTTGATCCCTCCCTGTCAAAAATATAATAAAACCCAAACAACACAAAAGCAGTCACTGTCCTGGCACTTTGAACAAAAATTTGTCTCTAAAAAACGAAAACACGGAATTTAGTGTTGAATCTATCTCTAATTGAACATGTTTGCTCTCAAGACTGCTGCTAGCAAGGCTGCTATGCCCGCTGTGAGAATCGCTTCTCGTCGCTGCGTCTCCAGTACCGCTTCACGAAGTGGTGAGTATCTCGTCGTACTTTCACCCCATCTTTTACAATGGAGCTAATATTGACTTCTTCCGCACACTAGCTCTTGTTTCTACTCGCCAAGCTCTTGCTGCCGGTAACAAGATGGTAAAGCAATTCTGTTTATCGTTAGTCGAATGACTTAAACTTACAACTAACAATGATTGTTATAGACCGCAAGCATGCTCAAGGGCGCTTACGTTTCAGCCGCTCCCTCCAGATACATGTACTTTGGTATGCAACCTGACAACCGCAACATATAATTTCGTCTTTTGATACAGATGCTAACAAATATACTAAATTCTCTTAGGTCGTCGCTACATGGCCTCTGAATCTGGCAAGTTCTCTCGTGGTAAGCCTCACGTCAACATCGGTACCATTGGTCACGTCGATCACGGAAAGACTACTTTGACTGCTGCTATCACCAAGACTTTGGCCACTCGTGGGGGTGCTCAATTCATGGACTACAGCCAAATTGACAAGGCTCCCGAAGAAAAGGCTCGTGGTATTACCATTTCCACTGCTCACGTCGAATACGAGACTGACAACCGCCATTATGCTCACGTTGATTGTCCCGGTCACGCTGATTACATCAAGAACATGATTACTGGTGCTGCCCAGATGGATGGTGCTATCATTGTTGTTTCCGCCACTGACGGTCAAATGCCTCAAACCCGTGAGCACTTGTTGCTTGCTCGTCAAGTTGGTATCCAAAAGCTTGTTGTCTTCATCAACAAGGTTGATGCCATTGACGATCCTGAAATGTTGGAGCTCGTCGAGATGGAGATGCGTGATCTCTTGGGCGAATACGGTTTTGATGGTGAAGGCACTCCCATTGTCAAGGGATCTGCTCTTGCCGCTCTTGAGGGCCGTGACCCTGAAATCGGTGAGAATGCTATCACTGAGCTAATGGCCCAAGTTGATGAACACATTCCCACCCCTATCCGTGACCTCGACAAGCCTTTCTTGATGCCCATCGAAGATGTGTTCTCCATCTCTGGACGTGGAACTGTTGCCACTGGCCGTGTTGAGCGTGGTGTCATCACCAAGGGTGCTGAAGTCGAAATTGTCGGTATGGGACCCACCCAAAAGACCATTTTGACTGGTATTGAGATGTTCCGCAAGGAATTGGACCGTGGTGAAGCTGGTGATAATATGGGAGCTTTGCTCCGTGGTGTCAAGCGTGAACAAATCCGTCGTGGACAAGTTCTTTGCGCTCCTGGAACTGTCAAGTCTCACAAGAAGTTTGAGGCTCAATTGTATATTTTGACCAAGGAAGAAGGTGGTCGTCACACTCCTTTCGTTGACAACTACCGACCTCAAATGTTTGTCCGTACCACCGATGTCACTGTCACCTTGAAGCACCCTGCTGGTACCGAGAACCCTGAAGAGAAGATGATCATGCCTGGTGACAATGTTACCATGGAGTGCGAACTTGTTCATGATATCGCCTTGGAAGAGGGTCAAAGATTCACAGTCCGTGAGGGTGGCAAGACCGTTGGTACTGGTGTCATCAGTCGTATCATGGACTAAATTTTCCTCCCACTACTTCTACCAAAGGCAGACGCCTATCCATTATATATGAACCATTGAAGGCTTTCTCCAAAAAAAGTCAGTGAGCCTTTAGACCATAGATTCATTTTTCTAGTTTCATTTTTCTCCTTCCCTATATGGACTCGTTCCTTTACCATTTTTTAACTGTACCATCTTTCAACCCAAAAGCAATACAATCCCTTTATTATACATTTGAGCGTTTTTGCTTGATAGCTAAGTTATGGGATTGATCATGTTTCCCCTTTTTGCAGCAGTGGTGTGACGTATTCAACGGCTCATCGGAGATTCATCAAAAAAAGTTGAAACCAGAAAAAAGTGTTCCTCGATTTATTGCAAACCAAATACAATCTATCATTTATATGGCTGGTAACTGTCTGAATGATTGGCAATAGACAATGGTATCAACCGATATTTAACATGCTGAATAGATCTCGGATTTGATTTCGAGGAGGAAGAGGAGGAAGTTTCATTCCAGGCCTCCTCGCCGCCAGATCCTCCGCAACACCTGAGCTTGGATGAATTACAAGCCATACCGACTGTATTATCCGGATCGGATGCTCATGTCGATCAGCCATCATCAAGTTTAATTTCTGCCAATTCGAATATACCACTAGACCAGCAGCAGGCGCTGCACATGCAAAAAGCCTTTGTCGAAGGCATGGACGGTTATGAGATTCTGTCCGCTGACGAAGCAGAGCCTATGACTGTGACACGAGGTAATATTTGCGGTTTACAGTGATGTTTGCTCCAATACCGTGTAGAAGGCACAATGTGTTTTGATAGCCCAGCCATCTGTTGATACCGTTAGATTTGTATGACTCACAATTTTTATTCTATTTTGTCAAATAGAGATGACTCCCGAAGAGCTTGAAGATGATGAATTAGCCATCGATGATAGCCTTACACCAATTGAACGAATTTCAATGTTTGTTAAAAGCAACGTTATTTTGCACAGGTGAATAATCAAGCCGGCTGGTAATTTTGTTTTGGTTGCTCACTCAATGACGCAATGCTTATTGTATCTCTTTCGAAAACAGGTTACTGGTAGCAAGGGAACTGCCAATCAGTCTGGAGAATATGACTCTGCATGAGGCAGTAGATATTGCCCTACCGATGTTGTATACTTTAGGGAATGATGTGGAAGACAGTGTACGAGAAACTTTTGTGGTCGAGCTAGACAAAATTATAATGTATTATTATCGCGTAAGTTTTGGAAACAAGATTACATATTATTTATGCCTATCCAGATCCTAAATACTTCTGTTTGACGCGCGTAGAACGCACCGCCAGTTATTGAACAACACACTCAAGCCATGAAAACTACTAATATCGGCACCAATGATCACAAGTCAGGTTCTTCTATCCTTTCATCTCAGCCTAGTCAAGTAGAGGCGCACACCTATGCACATTCAGATGCAGATGATATGAACTTTAGTGATGAAAAGGTGCAACCGTCAAAATCTTCGATACAAGCCAACGACGAAACCAAAGGAGGACATTTGGTAGAAGCAGCCAAAGCAGAGATTGAGGAAAAATCGAATCACATTCCTGCTCAAGCTTTTTCCAGACTGTTGACTGAGCTGTTACTGGATCAAAATTCAAACCTTGCAGCTTTAGCACAGCAATGCATTGTATCCATCGCATTTCAATTGTCCAATATCGCAAAAGGAGAAGTTAAATCCGATGACGAATCTATTTCTCCAGCGCTTGCTCAGGAATTACTGGATGTTGAAATATTTGATGGCATTGTTCTTGGTTTGCTTTCCATAGTAAAAAAAGCAAAGGCAACCTCAGTTGAACCAGCTCAGGATGATGGGAGCAGTCCTACCGATACTAGTTCAAGTGACTGGCAAATTGGCGAAAGTGCACAAAAGCAAGTTTTTCAAATGAATGAAGACGTGGATCAAGGCGAGATTAATCTAGCAAAAATGGTGGGCTTATCCCTTATTGCCTCTTTAGCGCCGATCCTCGGTGAGGAAAAATGTGCAAAGCAGTGTCTTCCCATTGTTGAGCAGATGTCGGCAGATAGTGTCTTTTACGTAAGAAAGGAAGCTGCTACAGCTATAGGAAACCTCGCCACTGTGGTTAATCAGCAAACTATCATCAACAAATTGCTGCCGCTTTATGAAGCTTTTAGCAAAGATACAATTTGGCATGTACGGCGTTCTGCTGTTTTGACACTACCCATACTATGTGGTGTCGTCCCACCCGAACTTAGAGCCGAAATTGCTGT
Organism: Umbelopsis isabellina; assembly: GCA_016758905.1. NCBI lineage: Eukaryota > Fungi > Mucoromycota > Umbelopsidomycetes > Umbelopsidales > Umbelopsidaceae > Umbelopsis > Umbelopsis isabellina. Next base: position 104,264 of record JAEPQZ010000011.1, read on the forward strand.
TAAAGGTGTGGAGTTATTTATGAACGATGTATCACGAAATGTGCGAAACATGCTTGCTGAAATTATGGGAGAGCTGATTACCAAGTTTTTGCCGGAAAATTGGGAAGAAACTAGACAGCCTGGAGATGTTCCCATGGTGCTGCTAGAGTTTTTCTTGTCCTTGGGTGCCAATACCAACAGCAAGCAAATGTTCAAATTAGAGACTGATCGCTCTGTCATTTGTGCTTTCAACTTCCCGGCTGTGACGTTGGCGGCAGGTGTTGATTTGTGGGACTCTCATTTAAAAAATACCTATCTTACGTTGACAAAGGATTATCAAAACAAAGTGCGACGAACTTTTGCCTATTCATTGCATGAAATTGCTCGAATCATCGGACCGGAAAGAACGGAACACGATCTAGTACAGATCTTTGCACTGTATTTGATGGATCTGGATGAAGTGAAGCAAGGCGTTTTGGAGCATCTGGCCGACTTTTTAGCTGCTCTAGCTCCATCTTCACGAGACGAGTATATACCCATTTTAGCTGAAGTGTGGGATGGTGTCATGAACAACTGGCGATTACGAGACATTCTAGCCGGTCAATTGAAAGACATAGCTATGCTTTTTGATCCTACAAGAGTAGTAGAGCACATTGTTCCTCTTGCTCTGCGCGCTTGCCAGGACGAGTTCGCTAGTGTACGTGACACTGGTGTTGAATGTGTAAGTTATACAACTCCATTTCTTTATTACCAAGTCATCTCTTATTAATCATCCGGCAATATGCGTTAGTTCCCTACTTTATTAGAGATAGTTAAACAGGCCGTGGATGACAGTGATAGAGATGACATGTCGAGTGATAATGCGGACGACAACTCGGAATTTCCTCTTGAGCTACTCAGCTATATCATGGAAAGAGTCGATGAGTTCGCTCGCTCTGAAAGATTCCGCAATCGCATGGTTTTTGCACAAATCAGCAAATCTTTACTGGTTGCCGGAATTTCTGCTTGGGACTTTCATTCATTCTTCTTGCCACGTTTGAGTCTCCTTGCTAATGACTTGGTAGTCAACGTTCGCATTGCGGTTGCTAGAGTATTTGAAACCATCTGTCAAGATAAGGAAATGCGAGGCTCTCTAAGTGATCTGGATACCACGAAAGAAGATAGTATAAGACAAAGTCGACCTTTAGATGATATTCTGCTTCAACTCGCATTGGATGAAGATAGAAATGTGCTATCTTTTGTTGTTGATCATGTTGACCAAGAGATATTAAGGCAACGGCAAATGGGGATTGCAAAAGACGCCATGTTAAATGCCGCAAACAAACCGTCGGTCGAAGACTCCCAGCCCGGCACACCAATGGAATGCAGTAGTGGAGAAGATGAAGAGATCATTAGCTCGAATTATGAGCGTGCCAAACTTAGTGAGCTAACTTTATCCAACCACCAAGGCATAGAAATCAATCAGCCGAATTTTTCGATAGATGCCACTCAAGATACCCTTGTTGAGGATGCTGAAGCACATGTAGAACTGCGCCCCACCATAGATGACGACGACGACGAGGATGATGATGAAGAAGAGTTTGTATACCGACCATCCACACCGCCAGTTGATGACCAACAGAGCTAATGTGAGGACACATTGCCATAATTTAATTTTTACTGTCAGTCCGGCACTGAAAACTTTTTCCTAGCGTAATGTAACTTAAACCCGAGCATTCGAGCCAACTCGACTTTCTCTTTATACATAATGTTTTTATTTCTCTTTGTTTTGATATAATCAGTATTCGCCTCCCCCCCTCTCTCATTTGAATTGACCGCCTCATGTATTTAATCCGATATAATGGATACGCAAGCAACGAAACTTACTTCCATGTGTATATTTAAGAGTGTATTCTGCTTTCGGTTATATGGTGCTCGAGCCAGTGTATTTTAGAGATAAGTCAGTCAGTGAATCGTCATAATCCTGGCATGTTTTGTTGGGAAAGGATCATCATCACATCCTCAAATAAGGGAACTTCAAGTCTGTGCGCATTACATTGCATTTTAATGACAAAGCTGTGGTTGTTTTTGTAGCTTTTTTTCAATTGAAATCTAGTCTATTTCTAATAGGGTCTAGTAATGCCGTGAGGAAACCTATATCGGTATATATGTATAATATGGGGTGGATGAAAAAGGGTAGATGGGTAGTTTACAAGCGGTCACGAGAGTAGCTATGGAAAAGAAAAGAAAAATGTTAGGCCCTGTCAGAAAGCCCATCATAACACAAGCCACTCAAACCCAGATTTCACACTTACGTCTTGTCAAACTTTTGGTTGACAGTCATCCACTTAACTTGAGTGTCTTGGTCAACGTTTTGCCAACTAATCAAAGCAAAAGTCGGTTAGCATCCAGTTATTTTCACTATTGTTTACATAGTTGGTCTCATAACTTACGGGTAGGGGTTGCTCTTTCGTGCCCAGACGACCTCAGTGCCGTGAGCGAGACGGTTCAGGTACCAGCCAGCGAGACCGACGGCTCCACCAACGACGGCATAGATTGGGACAATTTCAGGCTTGAACCAGATTTGCCAAAGGGTCTTCTTAGCAGCGTGTTGGGCAGACATTATACAGTGAGAGAGAGATATATTTAAAAAGTGGAATTAGGTCAATTTGGCCTTTATATATTCTGAACGGTCATCTAATTTTCTATCAACGACGGATCTTACAACATTCGTATACATACCGGAATCTCAAAGTTCCTCCTGCTGATTGGTCAGACTAAAAGGGCAGCTTTAACCTCTGAGACCAGCGCCGTTCTTTACATTATGTTGTCTCAGATTCATAATAGATGAAACGAAAGTATCTTGAAATTCGATATTTAGACCTGAACGATGGCTTCAATTCTTAGTGAGATTCTTGCATTGCCTTCAAAAAAAAAAAATGTTGGACATGACCTAAGGGTCTGATTTCCTAATTTTACAGCTGTTCCGATCGACAAGCAACTGTCCCTTCCGGTTGGTCAGCACTAAAATAGGAAATTCATCAAGGAAAAAATTAGGTGGCCCATCCAAGTTGGTGCGGAGCCCAAGGTTGAGGCAGCGCACAAGTAGTAGAGGTTCTGTTTCTGACGTTCAGAGACACACTAGCTGGGCTCCATGTCTTACAGCCATGATTCAGTTGTATAATGGTTTTTGATGATATAGTTGTAAACTGAAAAGCAAAAGCGACAATGGTTAAACCACGTTGTACAAAGGGAAGGAAGAAAAGAATTAGACTATTTGGTAGCATTGACAATCATCTGTCAAGAAATTAATGAATTTGAATCATTTTCAATTTATTGCCTGATGTTTTATACAACAATGAAAACGTTGACAAAGGTACCTTTCTTGATGGATTTTGACTAGAAAAATAAAACCTGGCGGGCGGACTTGCAATACAAGGATACTTGTAGGTCATGCAGTCACATTCGTGACTTTGAGCTCCACTCCAGCGTTACCTGCATAACACCTAAAGACCAGCGATCTCGGGATCTTATTGATAGGCCAATGGGTAACAAGATCTCAACTGCGACACCCTCGACTGCTTCAGCAGGTATAGACAGCTATGTTAGCGAATTAGGGGATATTCAGTATGAGCGAAGGCAAGTATTCAGCAGTCCTTAACGCGCTGATCAACCGCCGCTAATCCTACCTCCGACAATGCTCCACCACAACTATCCATGTATACAGTATTGGCAGTGCTAGATTCATGAAAACCATTCGAGGCAGACATAAGGATAGCTTAGTTATTGTCAAGATATTTGTCAAGCCTGAGCAAGGGTTATCTTTGCATAGATATGTGGAACACTTGGAAGGTACCACCTCCGACAAGCAAAGTGACAGCCGCCAGGGCAGTATGCTGACATTGTTTATTACAGAGGAGCGCAAAGCATTGGCAGGTGTACCCAACGTATTTTCCTGGCAACGGATGTTGGAGACAGATAAAGCAGCTTACCTTGTTCGCCAGTTCTTTTATGGAAGTCTATACGATCGCATAAGGTGAGGGATATACCATGCAGGTATGATGGACCCTATGCATTTTACTCATTTGAATACCGAATAGCACGCGGCCATTCTTGACTTTGGTTGAAAAGAAATGGATTGCTTATCAATTATTGCACGGCCTAAGCGATGCTCATGCGAAGCAGGTATGTCGACAGGGCACGACCATAAACAATCATAAACAATGGGGACAAAATTTGACATGATGTATAGATATACCATGGAGATATTAAGACTGAGAACATACAAGTTACAAGTTGGAATTGGGCATTTCTCGTGGATTTCGCCTCTTTCAAGCCTACATATTTGCCTGAGGTACTGACCAACATTGAAAACCGACATGCCAGACTACAGCTGACTAAATCGATCTTTTTTGTACTTAGGACAATCCCGCAGATTTTTCGTTTTTCTTTGATACTTCATCTCGTCGGACATGCTATGTAGCACCAGAGCGCTTTTACAAAGCTGGAACAGAAATCGATCAACGGATGGTTCGTATAAGCGATAGATATACAGGAATAATCGGAGATGAAAATGACATTAATGGAATACGCTTTATAGAAACAAACAAATTGGGAAGCCGAGATATCTGAATTAACACCAGCAATGGACATTTTTTCACTTGGGTAGGCTATCAGTATCTTGGCTTGTTAATGAAATACTGTTGAGCTAATTTGTATATACAGGTGTGTCATTGCAGAGATGTTCCTGGAAGGAACGTCAATTTTTTCCTTGTCTCAACTTTTTAAATATAAGAGTGGTGACTATATTCCACATGAGCAATTGGAAAAAATAGAGGATGTAGATATAAGGGTATGTACAACACGGCAAGCTACTTTAATCAATGTTTTTGTTTTCTAGCATATTCTGATATTTGATAATTGGAAACAGAGCATGGTCAGACATATGATACAGCTGGATCCAAATGAGCGATTTACTGCCGAAAAATACCTGACCGAATGGTAAAAATCAATATATTATACATTTTCGAATACAAGTGATAAGTTGTTAACGATAAATTTTAGGAGAGGCAAAGCATTTCCCCATTACTTTTATACCTTTTTGTACCAATATATCAGCTCTATCAGCGATGCTTATGAACCGTCGCACGATTTACATCCAAAAACAAACACATTTAATCTGCCCTCACCGCTGGCCAACAACGAGATTTCTGATGCTGATGCCAAAATTGAAAGGATTTATCGAGATTTTGACAAGATAGCCTTTTTCTTGAGTAATCAAGGTGACAACTCTACCGATGATCACCCGCGTGCACGCCGTGGCGAACGGCGTAGGACATTGTCAGGTATGTTTCCTCAAGTGCCACCAACCATGTCAGCTCAATACTAAATATTTGATTGTTTATTAGATTTACCAAGTACAACAGCTTCAACTGTAAGTTGTACATTTATTTGAGCATAAGCGTAAAGCACACGCTAATATGTTTTTGGCAGATATTATTGCCACCAACTTTAAATATACCCAACTATGCTGCACATAACGCTCAAAAAGGTTCTGGTCCGCCACGACATCTAACATATGGTATGTTCCAATCATCTTTCTGGTGTAGATGGCATGTTACCTCTCATGTCCAGCTCTAATAATTGTATCTCTATCATAATAGATGATGAATCGCTCATATTTTTGACTACCGTATGCTCTCTCATCCGAAACGCAATATATCCTAGCTCCAAATTGATGGCTCTGGACATTCTTTTGGCACTGAGTGAACATCTTCCGGATGATGTCAAATTAGATCGCCTTGTACCATATGTCATATCACTTCTTTCTGACGACATTGCCTTGGTTCGTGCGAGTGCTTTGAAGACTTTAACACAAGTGGTAAGTTATCTATCACTTTCAAGTCATTATCAGTTATTTATTAAGCAACTTGGAATGGAATTAGCTTTGCATGGTTGAATCTATCTCTCCCATCAATGCTCGAATCTTCCCCGAGTATATTCTTCCTAATGTTTACAACTTTGCAACTGACAAAGAAGTGCTTGTGCGAACAACATATGCAACGTGCATTGCTCTGCTGGCCGAAACTGCCATTCGGTTCCAAGAAATGACACAAGTTCTCATCAATGATGGTACATTCGCCACTGCAGATATCGAATCTAATGACCTGGACATTGAGTCGGTGTATGATTCATCCATGGCAGATTTGAAAGCAGTGCTACAGGAGCAGATTGCTACATTGTTGATTGACCCCGAGAGTGCTGTCAAACGTGCGCTGCTCGTCAATATAACCTGTTTATGCTTGTTCTTCGGCCGCCAAAAAGCAAACGATGTGCTCCTCAGTCATATGATTACATATTTGAACGACAAAGACTGGATGTTAAGAGGTGCCTTTTTGGAAAGCATTAAAGGAATTGGCACTTTTGTAGGGGGACGCAGTTTGGAAGAGTATATCTTGCCGTTGATGATGCAAGCACTTACGGACGTAGAGGAATTTGTTGTCGAAAACGTGTTAACTACATTGACAAGTTTATCTGATCTGGGATTGTTCCAGAAAATGAAATTATGGGAACTAGTTGGTGTGATTGCTCCCCTGACGTGTCATCCCAATATATGGATACGCTATGGAGCTATTGGATTCATTGCTTCAACTTCCAAACATCTTCCGCAAACCGATATCTGGTGCATCATATACCCACTTTTAACCCCATTCCTCATCTCTGATGTTGCTGAATTGAATGAACTTGGCTTGTTGGAAAACATCAGATCCCCACTTCCCCGCCAAATATATGATCAAGCCATTGTATGGGCAAGTAAAGCTACCAGCAAGTCACTTTTTTGGAAGATCGGTCGCAAAAAGCGTCCCAGTAGCACGTCCATGGCATCCAAGATGGAAATAAGAGGTCCAGGAGCCCTCATTCGACAGGGATCGCTGTTCAATAGCTTTATGCCTAGCGAAACTGTCCTGAAATCGGATGAAGATGAGAAACACTTTGAAAGATTACGAAGCTTGGGCATGACACTGGAAGATGAAGATAAGCTGATTCATATGCGTGAATATATATTCAAAGTGTCTGGCGCCAAGCTAAGCCGTCCAAAAGCAAACGATGATCTTAATGCAAAGTTTGGCGAGCTCTACTTGAAGAATTTGGGTGTCACGCCCATGACCGTTTTTCTACCTAACCTTTCCGAAGAAATTCATTCACAACAGACCCCAAACCGACCAAGCACTGAAGATAAGAGGAAATCATGGGAAAGCAATTATACGTCAAAGCGAATGGGAGGAGAATTCGAGAACGTTGAAATATCCGGCAAACCGCAGCCTACTACCACTCCTAGCGTTTATCAGCACCGCAAAAGCATCTCTTCCGGTCACATAAATCCGATGGAACTCGGTGATAGCACTGCGAGGCTCAGAGCACTTTCTATGCAGTCTCAAAACGACAGTGGACAATCATCGCCCTTGCCTAGTCCAGTCGAATCTAATTATCCATCGAGTTTGAGCTCATCCATTAATGAGTTCGACATAGAGACCGGTAAGAAGGTGCGGCGCAGTCGATCTCGCGCTTTAATCGCTCCGTCTACATCATACGAAGGATCAAAAGCATATGCGGAAACCTCTACAGTTCCTATGAACGTAAGTGGCCGCCTTGGTGACAAAGCAAATCAGGACGAGCCTGATAACCCTGAAGATGTCTTGGCTGCCACAAACTCCGATGTTGTTGAGCACGATGAAGCGTCAGGAGAGCCCTTAATTGATGTTACAGCCGGCAAAACTGGCTTGAAACTATTCAATAAGCTAGAAGAGCCATTACGGCCAACCTGTAAGCTCTTGTTCTTTATCAAACGATCTGTGTTAGACCTCCTCCTAACATATCGTTTTTTAGTTTCACACAGTGATTATCTACAGCAACTTTTTATGAAGATAGCGACCGAAGCTTTCCCACCAAACATGCCAGGTAAGCTCTTTACTCAATGTAGTTGATTGTCACCAAGTACTAATTGCTCATACCTACGCAGACATCAAAGGAGATACAAAGTCTAAGTCTATGGGAAGAAGAATTCCACAGGGTCTGTCTGTTTTTAGGTCGCTTTCCAATTGGAAACCTGAAGGTAAGATTTTTCGATTGATGCAACATGTTCACGAGAATAGGACAATGACATCAAGTTTAGGAACCCTGGTGGCGCATCTTGCTGAACATACGGCAGCTATTAATCAGATTATTATATCCTGGGACCACACATTTTTTGCTTCCTGCTCTGACGACGGTTCTGTCCGGATATGGGATTGCTCACGACTGGAACGCAATGTTACGAATAGATCTAGATCTACGTTTAATGAGCAAGGTAAAATAGAAAAATTTGGTAACCTGCAGAATGAAGAAATGCGATTCTAAATTGTTTTCTTCAGGTGGACATATCAAATGCATGTGCACTATTCAGAACACTTACAGTATTGCTAGCGCTTCGGATAATGGCAGCATATATGTGTTCCGGTATGTTTCAATTGAGACGACAGAGTGGTTTCGTGCGAGCAGAGATGACTTATACATTGCTTTCATTTAGTGTTGATTTCCGACAAGGTGCAACTGCGCCTAAGTATGGCAAGTGTGTCCCAGTCAAGAAATATCAACTTGTCGATGAGTATGCCGTAGTAATTAAGCATTTTGATACGAGTAAGATTTCGTCCACGCATTCTGGCTTTCCTTTAAGACCACCTCGTTTGACATTTTTGCTTCTATTGTAGATGCCTCTAATACAATGGCCGGTTCTAAATCCTTGCTGGTTTTTGCCACAACCAAGGGCAACATATATGCTTTGGACTTGCGAACTATGGAGATCGTATGGAAGTTGAAAAATCGCACGAACTATGGAGTCATTACTTCAATGATCACAGATCAGAAACATACATGGTTATTGGTCGGTACCATGAAAGGCGTGTTGACATTGTATGATATTCGTTTCGGCATAGCACTTCAATCATGGCAACACCCTAGCCGAAGTCCCATAACTGTCTTACTACAGCATCCTGATCCCAAGTACGAAGGCAAAAGAGTGGTGATTTCTGCGGGACGAAATGAGGTCACCGTATGGGATATTGTCACTACTCAATGCGTTGAGATATTCGCTGTCAAATACGGAGATGAAAAGTTGACTGCCATATCTTTAGAAGCATACAAGGTAAAATTCTGTACCGTTTCTGTCAGTACGTAAAGCAGCCACTAACTTATCATTTACTATTCTAGCCTTTGGAACCTCCAGCTGACAGCGACACATTACGAAATGCTTCGTCGGCTCATGAAGCGAATCTATCTGATAATTCTATAAAGGCCCTCATCATCTTAGCCGATAGCCATTTGATGATAACTGGTGGTACTGATCGCAAGATACGATTTTGGGATACCAGTAGAACTGAAAACTCATCAGTGATCATTGGCTTGGATCCCGAAGAACCACGACCAAGGTATAGCTCCAACGTGATAGAGAATATCAAGTTCCATCTCGAATTTGCTCAAGTCAAGCGAGGATCTGCTTCTCGCTCGCCAACAACTTCGCGAAACAGTCCTTCTAATACATCTAGTAATGTTAATAATGTACAACAGCAACAAAATCTTATGCGAAATCATATGGATGCCATTACAAGCTTGGTGATGACAGAAATGCCCTATCCCATGATCATCAGCGGTGACCGAGATGGTGTCATCAAGGTGTTTGCATAGAAATAAAACCAATGAATCTTGTGAAAATGCAAATCTATTTGTTGCTACTGGAAATTTGATTTGTGCCATATACTAACAGTAGACATGAGAATGATATAATATATACACTAGTTGATGCTTAATGCTTGATTATTTAGGCAATAGTCGAAACTGGCTTTCCTTATTGCCTAGGATTTCAGACGCCCCAATATGTGGAGATCCTATCATAACTGATTGTCCCTTTTCTTCACCTACAACATAAGAATCTTTGCCATCCAAAAAGCTTCTAATATGGTCTGTCATCAGCTTGAGAGCAGGCTTATTGGCCATGCCTCGGGGAACAATGATATCGGCATATTGCTTTGTCTATAAAAACCAGTCAGACATATACCAGGGCGAGTTATATGACCGAGATCAACTTACCGGTAGAACGAAATCTTCGTGTGATCGCTTGACAAAGCGGACATATTGGTGTAACAAAGCTTCTAAGCCTTGCGGATTTTGCGATAGAGAATTGCCCTTGACTAAACAGTAGATGAATGTCAATTAAACCATATACTATGTGCTTGATTAAAGATAGCAGAGAACCTACCTCTGCGTGCAAGACGATCATCGCTATCAACATCAATGTATACCTTCATGTTGAGCAAATTGCGGACAGCTGGGGGGTATAGCACTAGAATTCCTTCGAGAAGAATGACATCGGCTGGGTTCACTTGTAAAGCTCCAACTCTATTGACAGCTGTTATTCAGTCATGCCGCGGCAAGAATAGACTAACAGCTCGAGGCTTACCTTTTGTGCAGCCTGACATCCCAATTGGGCAGTTCAATGTGTTTGCCTTCCACCAAATTTTTTAGAGCGTTCTCTAATGCATCAAAGTCAAACGCAGCTAAAATATTGAAAAACGTAAGTTAAGGTACACTTCACGCAAATTGGACCGAAAGAAGTAACATACATGGATGATCAAAATTGAAATCGCCACTTTCAGCCAATTTACGCTCCTGATCCGACAATTCGCGATAGAAACTTTGAAGACTCTAATGCAATAACAGCAACAATTGGTCAACTTCGGCATAGCAGTCAGTAAACTCGGCTAAAAAACCTTGTACCCACCAGAACTGTGACATTGGCTTTACTTTTCTCAAGAAAGTTATCGGCGACGTATTTACAGACGTCTTGCTGAAAGGGATGACTTACAATCAGTTTCTATCAAACTCACGTTCCAGAATCGTGATATTGGTAGTTACCTTGCCACTGGAAGCACCTCCAGCAATGCCGATCAGCATAGGCCCTTTGTGAGGTGCTACGTTGAAGTATCTAATTCAAATTCAAGTAATGGCGAGAGTTATCAGATACTATAAAAGTGCCGCTAAAATATGTCTTATGTGTTACCCTGGGTTGGCCAAGTATTGAGATGCGTCTATAGACATTGCTTCTACTTTAGTAAGAATGCAGGCTGATTCAGGGCCGAAGAGGTGTTTTAGAGATAGAAAAATTTACTGAGCGGGGTATGAAATGTGTGAAATGTACTGACAATAACACTTGTGCATGGGTTTTATTCAGTCCTGCATAGAGGCATACTACTTGTTTGAAATAACAATTCATTCAACTAAATAACGAGCTAATCAGCGTATAATCTTATTCAAATTTTTATTATTATTATTTTCAACAGCTTGGGATTATAGATCAATAACATGAAATATTTTATGGAATTTGATTGTGATAATAATGCAAAACGATGCAAGTAATGAAAGCGACTACGCTCAGCAACTCACATCGTTGAAAAAAGGGGAAATAAAAATGCTTCTGGTATTACTCTATAACAAATTATCGACCAGCGACAGTTGCTGATTATGCCCATTTACCGATGAGGGCCATCAAACCTGCGCCAACGTACTGTAAAGAACACATTTAAGTTAGTTGTAAGAAAACCATGTCTCTTTTAATTGCATTGTAAATCATAAAAACTTACCAAAGAGATAAAACATGTCAATTTGGACAAAAATGATCGGTTCAAGAATTCAGGATTATGATTCATCTCCATAGCAATCAACTCCACATAGGCGCTGTATAACAAGATACCAGCAGAGAGAGAGTCCAGAATAGCTTGAGCGAGGATAGCTGAGGGTGAATTGCCATTAAATGTAGAGTGGATTCCAATACCGATGGCAATACCAATGGGAGTAGTCAAGCAGTATATAAAACCCATCAAGAGAGGCTTAAGGAAGTTCTTGATGTTCATGTCATTAATGCGTGTTCCCAAAGCAATACCTTCAAAGAACTAGCATTCGTAGTTAGTATTAGCGCACAATAGTAGTTGAAGCATGAAATTAACTTACCTGATGGAAAACCATAGCAATGAGTAGTGTTTTGAATTCATCGGCATCAGTGTTGGCCAGAGTAATACCAATAATGACACTATGCATGACGATACCAAGTTCCAATGTTAGTGTTCCAATGTTGCGGAAAGACTGTCCTTCCTCCAACAATCCTGCAGTATGGAAATGACCAACTTCTGCGGTATGATGACCAGCAAGTTCATGGGAGTGTGAGTGTCCAGGCATGCCGTAGATAGTAGTCTCCTCAGTCATGTTATCGGTTGCTTTGTAGTCAGCTACGTTCTTGTTGCCCATTTCAGGACGTTCTGATTTGTCAATAGAATGTGCGTTGGAGATTGCACCAAACTCAATAAGCTGAATTGCCAAAGAAGCAATCATACAAAAGACACCTCCAAAGGCACCATATTGTTGCCATCCCTCCGGTAAGCATGGACTGCTAAAGTTTGAAAATGCATCAGGAAGCATATGCACGAAAGCTGTGGCGAGAATTACGCCAGTACCGACTTGAAAAAGAAACTTAAATTAATTAATGCTGGACCAGTGAACCACTTTTAAAAACAACAAGTACTTACAAAACTTTCCAACTAATAACATAGATTTAATTGCAATGTTGTCTCGCTGACCAAATTTGTGCAGAAGCATTGGCATGAAGATTCCTGAATGAGAACAAGGATTAGATCAGAGTGTAGCGAAATTGGACCATGAGAAAAAAGTATACTTACCGACTGCTGATGTACCAAGTATGATGAAGAGAGAACCGACTCGGAAGCCCATGTTATAATCTTCCAATGGTTCTGCGTCACAAAGACTTTCTAAGCTTCCGGCCTCATCTAACATGTGGAAATGATTGTCACCTGCAAGGACTAAAGGTTAGTAACAGGATCAATTTATGGTCAAAGACTTGACCAGGCTTCTGGAAGATATTGTATTGTTCAAGAGATACATACCTCCATGTGCAGACGCTATGGTAGCCATAGCCATGATTGACAGCACGGATAGAAAATTCATTCCTAAGATGATGGTTATCTTGTGTAGTGAGAAAGGGAATTACCTGGTAAAACCGTTCTGCAACTCACTTTTATAACGGATTGTGTCACTTGTCACACCCGGTGCGGTACTCAGGTGTGACTGTAAAACTTACGATATAAATTTTTGAGCTTCAAAAATTTTTAGAAACGCTGACTGACCAGGAAGGTACTCACACGATGTTTCTATCTAAGAACATTCGATATTCATCCCATTGGTTTTTATTTTTGATATAGATCTCGAGCAAGCATTTATCTTTGAAGGCGTATATGACCTTAGTACTACATAAGCCGGTTATGGTGGCGCCCGCAATGTGATTTGTTTATTAAATGCGTGGACCTTGCCAGTTAAGTGTGTTCCGTTTTCCCTTATTGACTTTGAAAACTTGCCGTCGGAGATGCAATTGAGACTCAGATGATAACCATCAAGGTCCCGATTGAGTACCGCCTGGGTTACCATAAACTTTATATTTTTTATTTGCATGGTTATTCATAATATTTCGTTAGTTTTTTATCGTCGTCTAGCCAAAATGACAGAATTGACTACTTGGTTGTGTGGATGAAGCACTACTTCTACATCAAAACCACACTGAACTAGGTCGTGAGGTTCAACGACTGGGTATAGCAAAGCCCGCAAAGAGTGTGCACTGCGCACGATCACGGCAGTGCCAGGTTCGCATTGATCGTGAATCCTTTGTAGAAAGAGCAATTTTTGTTCGTGGTTGCAGCCCACTAAAGCAGCCAGAAAGATGACATCCGCTTGAGTGAAACCTTTATAATCCAGGCCATCGCATTGATGGTGCTCAATGACATTATTTTTGCCAATAGCAGATACAAGTTCCGATGCGACTGAGATGGCAGATACATCAATATCCAAATTATGCACCTTGGCTACGTCCGAACACATTTCGGTCAACAAAATGGAACTAAGAGGAAGTGGCCCCGAACCAATAAAAACCACAGTTCGAGGTACAACTCCACATCCTAGCATAGTATGGATTTCTAGTTTGGTCAGCTCGATATAATTTTCATAATAAACAAAGCTTCGCAAAGGATCGTCTCGGGATATGTCAAGGAGTTTGCAATCGGACACAATTTTCTCGCTCCACTGATACTCCAAAAGATATTCGCCAACTGAGCACATATCACGCAGATATTTAATCAGTCGTGCAATCCGAGGGTCCTCTAGCACGTTGGTTATTGTTTCCTTATCGTATTGTTGAATACATAACGATACCAATTTTGAGAACAGCTTGTTGGTTGTCATCCCGGGCTCGAGAGAAGGCAAACTACTAAGACCTGTATAAATGCTCTCGATCTCTTGAACAAGATCATCGGAGGCACTGAGACGGGACTTGATATGGTGGTGTGAGTGAGGCCGGATGACATGTTGACATAGTACGCTGTGAGTGCCTGACAGATGAGTATCCATCGGAGGTAGTTGTTGATGAACCATACTGATAATAAATACAACATTGTGTAGTTTAGTATGAGATGTAAGGTCTAAAGTCGATCTGATGGTCAAACCTTACTTGTAGTTTCAGTTGAGTGGGGAAAAGATAATATATGATATGGGGTACTGAGACAAAAAGGACGTCTGCCAGTTGCAGAAATAAGAGAGGTTATAAATGTTCGAGGACAGAGTGATTTGCACAGCATATTTGGGGGATGGATTTTGGGTTGTACGACTGGGCCATGAGATAGGAGAGGTCACGCAACGGGAGGCGCGATGACATCCAAAACCTCATAATTTCTATAATGCAATTTCTATAATGCATGTATATTTGAACGATTGTAAATACTTTTTTGTTATTTTTCTTAATTTTTAAAACATTTAGGTTTTTTGTATAATAACTTTATCACATCTCTCGAAGTTTATCGGTCAGAGTTTCTATAGCTTGTGACGTAGAAGATGATGCTCGGGTATCATTGTGTGCTCGACTAACGCTTCGTCGATCACGTTCGCGTCGTTCACGAAAACTACGATTGCTTTGTTTCTTTTGCAATTCTCTAGTCGGATAATATGCATGGTCTTCCGTCAATCCGCCGTTCGCTTCCATGCCCCGACCGGAATACGGTATTCGTTGATCACCATCTTGGTTAGACGTTTCTCTGTAGTTGCTGCTTGCACCAGTTCGATTATTGTCTAGCCACTGACGATCGGTGTACATGCCTTGTTGCACAGCTGGTGACGGCGTGTTGATCATGTCTTCGCCATCCATTTGACTGGTGGTGGAGATCCTTTTCACCGGCAAAAAGTCACCATGTTCGGCGCCTTCGAACGCAGGTTTGACCCATTCAGGGGGCTCTCCTACTGTCATTCGGATCGGATCTTGAAAGCCAACATAACGCTCAAAAACAGTGAAATCAAACGGTTTAAACCGGTCTTCGATATAATCCATCTCTTTTTCAAATTTTTCTACTTCTTTCGACATGCCTGAGGACGATTTTGCACGATTCCTGCGCGCATTCCGCCGGGGTTGTCCAGAGAGCGGATTGTCTTCAAATAGTAACTCCTCCAAATCATGCGTTGCATCAAAATTGTTTTGATTGGTGGGTGGTGTGAATGGCGGTTTAGTGCGTTTTTCTGTTAATCTTGTCCAGTCTACTGACCGGAAGAATGGATGATGCACCAACGCTGCCCAGCCTGCGGGTCCTTGTCCTAAGCGTCTGGAAGGATTTAGTTCTAATAGCTAGTATAAATTGTATTAGAACTTGTTTTATCTGGTGGCAACCCTATTAAGGTTACTTACTCCTTGAATGACAGATATGCATTCAGGCGATATGGGTGGACTTTTTGGTGGATAAAAAACATTGCCTCTCAAAATAGCCTTTTGCAAGTCTTCGGTCTTCTCATACTCAAAAGGTCGCTGCGGTTTAATAAAAAAAAAGGTGTGCGTTAGTTATTCGAACTACGGGTTACACAGTAGCAGTTGACACTTGAAGATTATTCTGCTTGAGTAAGCCTTATTTACCTTTCGATAGACACATTCATACATAGTGACCCCCAGGCCCCACCAGTCAACAGCTTCGTTATATCCTCCTCCCTGAAAAACCTCAGGCGCTGTTCACCATTAAAAAATAATAATTAGGCTTTCGATAATTTTGGGTTTTGTTTGTGATTCAATCGATCGGAGCCCTCACCCATATAAAGTGCTGTGCCTGAATGTGAGGTCAGCGGTCGATGAGTTGGAATATGAGACGCAATATTGAAGTCACTCAAGTGAGCATGTCCCTCTTCATCCAGCAATATATTGTCAGGTTTGATATCTCGGTGAACCACACTCTCCTGGTGAAGATATCGAATAGCACAAGCCAATTCTGCCATCCAGAAACGAATTGCATTTTCTTCAAACTTTTGCCTTAATATATGAAAACCCAAATTTCCGCCCATCCTAAGTAAATTATATGTGTTACATTGAATTTCAAACTAAAAATCCTGATTGACGGATAACCTTTGTAAACTAAACTCGATCTTCACTTACATGAGATCCATCACCATATACATGTAGTCATCATCTTGAAAAGCAAATCGCAGACGACATATGAATGGATGGTCCAACTGCTCCAACATGACTCGCTCGCGAATGACATTTCGCACGGCGTCCATTTGGATACAATCGTGCTTGGATATATACTTTAAGGCATATAGTTGTTTTGTATCCCTCCTCTCGACGATGCGAACCTTTCGGATAAAATTCCACATTAGTGTTTAGCTTGTAATTGGTGGCGTTTCACTGGCGCGATAACTATTACCTTTCCAAACGCTCCTCGACCAACCACACGCATAAGACGAAAATGCCCAATATTTGCTATATAAACGCAAGCTGTAAATATTGATGAGTGCAATCAATTTTCCAGTGTTGATGATACTATACCTTCTTCGGACAAGTCATCTGATCGCCTGCCGAGGGCAGAAGCGAATAAACCCTGAATGAAAAGCCAGATGAATACGGTGGTGCAAAACGTACATCCACAGATTAAGTCACACTTACAGAGAGGAATCTAATTTTGAATTGGAATGGTGGTTAAGCGGAATAAGAGTAAATGAATGGAGGGAATTTATAGCAGGAAGAAAGAGGATAGAAAGAGGACAGCTTCGGACCGAGGACAATCGCGGTCGAAAGAAATTAAGGGCATTTGGGGGAGCCGCAAGCCACCACCTCCACCTTCTGGCTTTTTAACATAATGGCTGCAAGAGCATTGGCAGCACTTGGCCACACTAGACTACCTCTCAGGCAAATAACAACGCCACTGGCTATATCAGCTCGCACATTTGCTACCGCACCACCTAAGAATGTCGAAAAAGATGGAAAGAATGACAAAATTGAACCAAAACGCCAGCCTCCAACTGTTCTTGGTGTAAAGGAGCGACCAATCCCAGACCGTAATTCTTGGACTGGACGACAAAAGCAAAAGTTGCAAGATTTGACAAACTATGAAAAAGCATTTGCGTCGCATGCGGAAGAGCGTCGATATCTGTAAGTGTATGTCAATACAGTAATGATTGAATATGCTTTATTTACAGTTGCATATAGCGTAGAGGAAGCTACCAAATCATACTTTGCTGATGCACATGGTTAGTTATATCACATATGTTCATGAAATTATGAAATTATTGCTTATATTCATTTGTAGATATGAGAAAGCATGGTGGCAAATTGTTTGAAGCATCCAACAAGCTAATTAGAGCCGAGGTATGTCATTTGTGACGGTCGGAAAACAGTTGTTTTGTTTTGTACGGCCCAGTTGACGTTTGCCTTGTGGTTTACAGAAAGCTTTGTATATGCCAGACTTTGAAGGACGAAATTTTAGCAAGGAAACTGTACATACAACTGACAAGCTTGCTGGCAAAATTACTCTTATGTCGTTTGTATTAGCACAGTATGCTGAGGTAAGAGTTGACATTTAGTGATCGCCAAGTATATCTGTTCCTATATTGACATTCACCTCCAGCAACATGTCAATTCTTTCATAAATCCTTTTATGAAAGAGTTCAAAGATAGGGAAGATGTGCAATTGGTAGAGGTAAGATTTATTGTAACTTAGTACGTCAGTGAATTTACAGCAGCCTACTGACATCGTATACAGCTTAATGTGCAAGAGAACTTCCTCAAACAATACCTTATGAAAGCACTCGTTGGGACTATTCGGAGGAACACCCCAGTTGAACGACAGGACAATTATGTCTTATTATACAAAGATATCTCTAGAGTTCGCCGATATCTGGGCATGACCAATCAGTACATTGGCTATGTGTTCCTTGTAGATGAAAACTGCAAAATACGTTGGACAGCTCATGGTGTTGCTACTGAACACGAGATAGCTAATATGGTTGGTATGACCAAATTTTTGGCTGAAAAGAAAACAATTGGCAACGGCGAAAAATAGATTGACGAGCCTTCCATGAAGTGGAGAATGTGAAAACGGCTTTGTATAATGATAGAATCTCTTCGTTATAAATGGTGGGCCACAGCCCCAGTAATAAGAATATCAAAACGGCCCAAAATGGCCAAAATGGTGAAAAACGTGATTTGATTGGCTGAAGTGCCGGACCCATTGCCAAGTCCTTAATTTCAACGTTCAAGGCACAACCCAAGCATATTCACTGCTTATCCTCCAATTTGACATGTCAAAGCCAAATCCTTTTGACGATCCTTCAAATCCTTTTGAGGATCCTAGCATTACATCTGCTCTCACCTCTCATAGAGAAGAGCCAGCCTATCAACTCGAGACTGATCCAATTCATGCAAACTCATCATCCTTTGCTGCTTCGACTGATGATTTCAGTGGCGCTACTTTGAAGCAATTCTCGGCACCAGAAGTTGACCCATTCTCATCATCAGATAGCCCATACCAACAAAGCTCTACAGTCTCTACACCTACGCCTGGAGCTTTGTCAGGCAACAGAGAAGAGGAGCTTTTGCGGAAAGAGCGCGAACTTGAACAGCGAGAGCGAGACTTAGAACAGAGACAACAGACAATTACTCGCCAAGGAAGGTTGCCAAATAACTTTCCACCCTGCTTTCCATTCATATACCTGGACATCAATGTTGAAATTCCTCCCCAACACCAAGGTGTCATGAACTGGCTCTATCGCGAATGGCTTTTGTTCGAAATTACCCTTGTTATGAACTTCATAGCCATTCTCTGCGTCTTGTTTTCACATCCACCATCTGTCACCAGCGCTCCAACTGATATGGGAGTTGCTTTGACTGAAATGTTTACACATACCGCTGCAAGTTTCTTCCTATGGTATCGACCTGTTTACAACGCTTACATGAAGGATGTCTCGTTATACTTTTGTAAGTAATGCTTGCTGGGTTTGGAAATTTATGCTTTTCGGCTTTGTGTTTTAACTCATGGTTTTTTCAGTCCTCTACTTTGTGTTCAATGGATTTCACATATTGTACACTTTCTACATGGCAGTTGGCATTCCATCCACGTAAGACAGAAAAGAAAACATTTCCAAACAAACAGGTTCTTTGATTTGTTACTAACCAGCCCTATTATACACTAGTGGTGGTGCTGGATTGATCTTGCTCGTGACTCTGTTCTCAGATGGATATATTCTATCTGGCATATTCACCTTGTTGGCAACCATCTGTTGGCTAGTCATGGGAGTCATGGCCATCTTCTTGTTCAAGAAGACTTATGACCAATATAAGGCCGCAGGACACACGTGGAAGGAGACCAAGACTGATGCCTATGTGCATCTCGGTCGCTCTCCAACGGCTCGCAATATAGCCGTACAAGGCGCAGGCGCTTATGCTAGTGCTAATCGTCGATGAACATGAAGGGAAACTGCTTATTTACTTTTTATGCAGTCAGGTGTGTTTTAAAATCTCTATGGCCAAGCCAAACCATAATACAAGAAAAAATAAAAGCGTGACAAGACATATAACATACAACTCAATTTTTACTGTTCATCATGTAACGTGCATAATTGGAAGGCGATCATGAGTGGACCCGTTTTGAAAGGGTTACAAGTTGATAAGTTGAGGAGCTTATTATTTATATTACAATCATTATACAATGTTTTAAGGTTATGGAACAACGGCGAGCCGATCTGACTAAGCTTTCCCAATACCTAAAAACAAGAAAATGGACGGATTAAGCGAATCACTTCGCTTTTGCACCACCGGCCACAGCATCAAGTGACTCAGAGACCCTTTTTAGTTTGCAAACAGACACTATGGAAGGAATTTCTCAAGTCCAATTTTTTATATAATTTTTTCTATTTTGTTATATTCACTGCCTGGGTATACAAGCGACTAATGGAATCAGCAGGATATGTATAGAGAAAGATATATCAAGTTTCTTTTCTTTTTTGGGGGTTTGGAGGGGAGTACAGGTGGAGGTAACAAACAAACGGGAAAACTGCGTCCAGACGCAGTATCGGTGAAACTTCCGGTAAAAGAGATAAATGGTAAATGAATATTGGTACTAGAAATAAAGCAAAAAATCTGGTTTTTCATTTCTTTTGAGATATGTAAGAGGCTTGGAGATCAAGCCCTAGAAAAAAGTTGTTTTTGGATGAGGCTCAGAACTCAAAGTTGTTGATATTATTTACAGAGAGTCGACACTGGAAGCATCCGATGAAGACTCGTGGAAAGTCCAAGCTCTAAAATCGAGACGGCCTGGGCTAATCGATCCAACCGAGTGATGATTGGAAGGCGCTGGTGTCGGTGACGGCAGTGACACTGCTGACAAAGACTTTCTACGTTTGAAGTTGAGAGGGTATGAGCGTTGCGAGGTGAAAACCTGATGTTTGCTCGCCTCAGATGCCCGGCATGCGAAAGAACAAAAGCTCATGCTCTAAATTGATAGGTAGGAAAGATATACCACTTCAATTAGCCTACGGAACCACTTCCGACTCGCAATCAAAAAATCAAGACTATATCCAAACATACATCGTTGGGCAAGTGCTTTTCGCAGTAAAGACAGATGCTCAGTTCCATAAGAAAAATATGTATTGATCAAGAATGAAGGAAAAAATGATTCCAAAGTGAAAAAGAAAGAATCAGTGGAAAGGGAAGTTTATTTTTTGTATTTTAAAGTAAACCAAATGGTTGAAGGAAAGGTCAGGTTGAACCCAACCACGGGCTTCAAGCCCCCTTTCAGTAAAAATAATAGATAAAGCATAGCACCTTATTTTCTGTGCTGATGTTCTCACACTCACCAGCCCACTCATACCTTCAGATCAGCCAATAAGCATGATTTGCTGTAAAAGAGGCACTGCAATTGTGCCTTTTGTTGTGCTTACAACCTGACATGATGATACTGATTTCTGTTTCGTTTGTTTAGGTACCATTTTCATTATCTTCGATGTTTGAAGTGCAGATCATCGGTTCTTAGTGTTTGTGATACGCAACGAAAAGATAGGAAACGCACCCTCCATATTTTCGAAACAGTATGTCTGTGCTCCGTGGATTTTCATGCGTGTGCTACAATAGCTCTTATCTTATTAGCCATGGCATGCCCTGTAGGTACTTTTTCAAACCTTTTTAAGTATTACACCTCAAACATGTTTTTGTTATCAATTATATGAAACCCATGATTGCCCCAAGCCGTAATAATGGTTTTCTTTTCACTTGATAATGAAGTTGCATCGTAACAATAGCGAATCTGGCACGTGTCCAGGCACAATTCGGAATAATGAGCACAGGATGAGCAGTACTTTACTGGTGACTGCTTTGAGAGATAATTGGTCCGCGCTCTCCCCAAACTTTCAAGCGCTGGAATTTCAACGCCTTAGTAACCCAGTTACTATTCTCTTATCCACTGGAGTTTCTTCATGGCCACCGATCGCACTCCTTATAACTCATACACTGAGCCTGGAGCGTATGTTGAGTCTGGAGATAGCTCCAGAGCTCCTTCAGTTTACTCGATAACCTCCTCCTGCCCAAGCAGTTACCCAAGCAGTTATGCAATAGCTCCCGACGAATCTAAACCATTACTGCAGTCTGCTGGCCCAGCTCAAGAAACTCACCGCAACGACAATGCTAATAGCAGTGGCACTGCATCCCCGATTAGCTCCGTCATCAACTTGTCTAATACTATTCTCGGAACTGGAATGTTAGCCATGGTATGTTGATTCGGAATTCACCTTTAACTAAATTATTTTTCTCACAATACTTTCACAGCCCGGCGCCGTTGCTTCGGTCGGTTTGATCCCTGGTATGCTGGTCATTATTTTCTCTGGTATGACATCTGCTCTTGGACTCTACTTTCTTTCCAAAGCTGCTGCTCGCACCGAAGGTCGAGACGCTTCATTCTTTGCAGTCGCCCAGCTCACATGGCCATCAGCTGCCATATTTTTCGACTTGGCTATAGCTATCAAATGCTTTGGTGTTGGTATTAGTTACATGCTGATTGTGGGAGATTTAATGCCGCAGGTAATGACGACAAACCCACAAATGATATACTAGACATAGCTTTCTAACTCCTTGACCTTTAGATTGTGCTGTCCATGTTTCATCCTGGAGAAGATCTATTGTTTTTGCTTGATCGACGATTATGGATCACTGTGTTCATGATTACGATAGCAGGACCGATAAGTTTTTCTCGCAAGCTTGATTCGCTCAAATATACCAGCGTAGTTGCGTTGTTTGCGGTAGCTTATCTGTGTATGATTGTCGCTTGGCACTTTTTTGCACCCAATTTTCCAACCGCACCATCAAGCGACATCGAATTAGTACACTTCTCGACAAAGTTTTTCACAAGTCTTCCGGTTTTCGTTTTTGCATTCACTTGTCATCAAAACGTAAGTGAGCGGACAGACTTGTACTTGGACGAATTCAGGACTTCACTGACTTTTGACCATATATAGATATTCTCCGTTTATAATGAGCAAAAGGATAACAGCCAGAAAAAGATAAACAGCGTTATTGGAACATCAATTGGAATTGCCATGGTTCTTTATGAAGGCATCGCTGTTATGGGATACTTGAGTTTTGGCAAAGCTGTGACGGGCAACATCATACTTGCATGTAAGTATAAATTTACAGTTTTATTTAACAATGTCCAAGCATGCAATTCATAATAATGTATGCCATTTTCCAGATCCAGCTAGTTTGTTTGTTACCGGCGGTCGCATCGCCATCGTAATCCTAGTTCTGCTCAGCTACCCACTACAATGCCATCCATGCCGAGCCTCTTTAGACAAAGTGATGTCAGCACATTCAACCCGCGCTTCAGGGAACAAAGTGCCTCCACCGCCATCAACATTGAAATTTATCTCCTTGACCATCGGTATCTTGATCGCCACTTACATTGTGGCTATGACCATGACGAAGCTGGACTTGGTGCTTGCCTTTGTTGGATCTACTGGATCCACAGCTATTTCTTTTATTCTACCATCTTTGTTCTACCTCAAGTTACATCAAGATCAGCCATGGACTACTTCTAAAGTCGTTGCTGCATTGTTAGGCGTTTACGGTGTTTGCGTTATGGTGGTTTGTCTTACATTTAACATCATGCATGCTGCCAATCCTCCTGCACATTAAATTTGCGAACAAGTGTAAGTGATTGTGGGTTAGAGAGTGATAGGCGAGTATACTGCAGATGCCCTCCTCCCTGTCAGACTATTTCTGCTTGTATAGATATTTTGAAATGTACATTATTTGAAATAAATAGTTATACGACCAGTTTTTGGTAACGATATACCATACCTGGATATTACGGAACGAACGATTGTACTGGATAGATTATGGATGGGGGGAAGCTATTATCAAAAATTGGCGATGTAGCGTGGAGGAAGGCAAGTAAAGCCCAGTGTCTCTGATTGTTGCTGTAGAATCCATCGTTGTCGGTGATAAGGATGGACAGGCTTATGAATAGGACGGGGTACGATCAATTTAGCGCGAGTAAGGAAATCTGACCATGATATAAGAATTGTCTTGAAGAAAGAGCAACGAGACTCTCGGCTTGCCCTTGTAGGCAGATCGTAGCTATGACTGACCGGACCACCAGCTACGGTCTCCAGCAGCTTTCCCGTGCCGGCAAGCATTTTGCCGATGCCTGCACGAACCATACTAGAGTAAAACTTGGAAACAATAGGCACAGCTTGCAAAATACCTGTTAAAAATAAGAGTTAAAGCTTTTTATCGCTATGTAAAGCTTCGTTGCTCGGTAATTTTACCTTCGATTGTCCAACTTTCCTCATGCCACCATACTTTGAGAAGCCGGCTGTCCAGATCAGTTTCTTTAAAATGCAACACAGTCCAGCTGGGTACGTTGAGAGTCAAAGGTACTAAAGGGACCTTGAGGAAACTGACTAATTGTACTGCACACGTTTTGTTATCGAACACTACATTGGTGATCACCGACGGTCGAATACTCAGAGCTGTGGTTAAAGCAAATACGCTGGAAAGTGCGGGGTAAACATCATGAATATCTCTGTCTAACAACATTATGATACTCCTTACTTCTTGATCTTTTCCAGACCATGTATTGAGATAAGTGGTGATGTCAACTTGGCATTTGGAAGGTAATATGTGTTCAAAACCCTTCGTCTTGCACTGTCATTGTGCGACAAAAGATCGTTCAAGATCTCTGACAATTGGAACGCCGAATGAGATTCAAGAGAGTGTGGACTGAAATATGAATCGCTGACTTACTTTTCATAAACGCATTATCATCGTATTGTAAATCGAGATCGGCATCCATAACGAAATAGTAAGATACGAAAGCTTGGCAACTGTGTCAGTGACTCTTTTAAGTCTGTATGAAACTTGTGACTCCGCAGCCGTTAGGCATTATTGCCAATTCCAATAATTAAGGGGATTGATTTATGTTACAAGTTTGTATTGGTTCGATACAGGACTATAGGAATAAAAAGCATGTATCTATGTCTAGGCGTTCTGTCTAAAGAGTATTGCATTCTTTTTTGGGTGTGCGCATTATTCAGGAGCGTTGCCGCGGAATCGTTTACGGAAATCAAGCTATAACCATATGAGAGGCATTGAAGTCAGTATCTGCAACCAACTCAACAAATAGAGAACCCTAAACGGAAGTACTCACCATGCCGCGCCTGCATTCATAGAAACTTCTGCGAATGGATTCACATTCTGAAGGAACTTCATTAGCATGCTCTTCTTTGAAGCATTCCTTGACGCTATTGCCCTTCTTAACACACTCAGACTTCAGCATGCAGTCAACCAGTTCTTGTCGGATATCTTTGCAAGAAGAAGGCATGATTCAACAATTTGGTATGTTATATTTAAGAATGCTCAAAACTCGCTCTATGTGCTTAAAGCCAGTGAAAGTTCCAAAAAAAAATTGGGCCAATCATAGTGAGCTGAGAAGAAAGAGTGAAAATAACCCATTTTTGCTTACAATTGGCTCAAAAGTGATACGAAAAAACACATTATAGCGACAATGTTTATCAGAAGTATATAGATGGTGGTTTACTGAAAGTCATAGGTGAGATATTTGCCATCAGAGTATTTATGCGACTCTTTTTTTCTGCAGAAAGCAAAGCCTCATAAGATGAGTAAGGGGTGTCTGTACAAGAACCGGTTTGGGCACTGGGCAGCCTGTTTGGAATACCAGACTCCCTTTGTAGCAAGTAAGGAGGCATTTGAAAAAAATATTCTTTGTGGTTCTCTCAAGGCATCACCTTGATTTTTTTTTTCATGTTTTGTAAATAATACCTAAGTTTACAGCTGGAACTATCTATGCCGCAACTGCACCGGCTCCAACTTGAGCAGTTCTAACGCTGGCAAAAAAGGACACAATATACACCGTCAAAACGACGAGTAGGATCATTGTAATGAGGTTGATGAAAAGTAGCAATGCATGAAACCAGAGATACGATTTTGGTATTATTGCTCTTGCATACGGTAGAGTTTTTTTAAGTTCCAGTTCGTTGAGTTCGTTGTCATGACTATCTGAGAAGTTGGGATCTATGTTTTGAGTGTCCATCCTGCGATGTGGTAGTATATTTGCTATCTTTGATTTGGCAAACAATTTGAAAAATAATAGTGTGATTCGTTGAGCCGTATGGGTTTTGAATGATTGAAAAAGGCTCTATCATGTAGAGTTAGACATCATCTTACATGCATAAGTTGAAAAGATAATTATTAGCTTACAGTAGCAATACCCTGGTGGTGTAAGAGCAAGGAAAAAAGAGCAAAAACTGGCAAGTTTAAATCTAATCAAAGCTGTTATAAAACGCCACTCTTCAGTGCACGATAATGACCCCCCTCCCAGGCGATGATCGCCAAAATGTTGCTGCAGAGCATCTAGCAAAAACGGTATAACCGATTTTCGTCGAACGTGTAACAAAATCTTTGTCTCCTTTGTTCAATCTCTAAGATATGAAAGACACTTTGTTTCCTTATGTGGGATGTGTTTGCATTCTATCGTCATTACCACTTGCAGTCTTGTTTCTCTTTGCTTAGCCACGCATGCTACTATGCTCAGTCCAACCCTTTACCCCTTGTAAATATCCCGTTCATCGAGCACATCGACGCCTAAAATGAGATGTTCTCGGCAAAAGTAATCTTTCTGTTGCATCATCTGATAGAACCTGTTTGCTGCCTTCTCCTAAGCTATATGATGAAGAAGCCACGACTCACTAGAATGTTGTAGGTTTGGCTATATTGCCTGATACTGGATATTTATTGTAACAACATGAAAATTTGTAAAACTAGCATTCTACATTCTAAAGACACCAAAGTCTGTCTTGCGTACTGGGGCATTCAAGCTGGCACTGAGGGCTAGTCCGAGCACTGAGCGAGTATCTTGGGGATTAATGACACCATCATCCCAAAGGCGAGCGCTGGAGAAGTAAGGATGACCCTCTTTCTCGTATTTTTCGCGAATGGGTGCTTTAAACTTCTCCTCCGCCTCTTCTGACCATTCTTGGCCCTTCTTGGCTTTACTATCACGAGTAATCTGTGCTAAAACGTTGGCACTTTGTTCGCCACCCATAACAGAAATACGCGAGTTCTAAAGTGAAGATTTGATGTATGAGAAAACAGGTTTACATGTCAACTCAGGCAGTGATTTAACTTACAGGCCACATCCACATGAACCGTGGTGAGTATGCTCGGCCACACATGCCATAGTTGCCAGCACCAAAGCTGCCACCGACAATAACAGTGAATTTAGGTACATTGGCGCATGATACAGCAGTGACCAATTTGGCACCATTCTTAGCAATACCGCCAGCCTCAGCAGAAGCTCCAACCATGAAACCGGTGATATTCTGCAAAAACACAAGAGGGATTCCTCGTTGTGAGCAGAGCTGGATGAAATGAGCTCCCTTCAATGCAGACTCAGAAAACAAGATACCGTTGTTTCCAACAATACCAACGGGATATCCATGGATATGAGCAAAACCTGAATAGTCCTTGTGAGTTGACAGAGAATAAACCTATTTTATGCTATACGATTTCTTACCAGTAACAAGTGTTGTTCCATAATGTTCTTTGAACTCGCTGAACTTGCTACCATCGACGATACGAGCAATAACGTTTTTAATGTCGAATGGCTTCTTCAAATTGTCACCAACAATACCGCCAAGTTCTTCGGCAGGATACAATGGCTCTTCAGGCTTCTGCAACGTAACCTAATATGATTGCATTAGCATACAACATATAACATATAACATATAACATATGCAAGTTTGTGTGAGATATATGCTCTATTTACCTGTGGCTTCTTGGTGTAGTTAAGTGTACCTACTACACGGCGAGCCAAAGCCAACGCATGTTCGTCGTTCTGAGCATAATGATCAGTGACACCAGATGTACGACCTATGGATTTGAAAGTAATGTAAGACGATGCACCATGCTTTACACTTGAGGATCACAGATATTAATAGATGTCTTACAATGAAGGTCGGCTCCACCAAGCTCCTCAGCGCTAACAACCTCACCAGTGGCAGCCTTCACGAGTGGAGGTCCAGCCAAGAAAATTGTACCTTGTTTACCAACAATGATACTCTCATCAGCCATTGCTGGCACATAGGCACCGCCAGCAGTACAAGAACCCATGACAACAGCGATCTGGGGGATTCCTTGCGCTGACATGTTTGCTTGATTGTAAAAGATTCTACCAAAGTGCTCTCTGTCAGGGAACACATCAGCCTGACGGGGCAAGTTGGCACCACCAGAATCGACTAAAGAACTGTAGTCAGTATATGCTCTCTTTCACTAGAAAAAAGATGATTACACTGCTTACCCAAGTATATGCAAGGCAATCTGTTGTCTTTGGCAACTTCTTGAGCGCGCAAATGCTTCTTCACTAAGATAGTCATATATTAGTTATCAAATTTTGAGATGTTTCGGACACTTTGAATCATTCATTCTTTTACCTGTGATGGGGTAGTATGAGCCTCCTTTGACAGTGGGGTCGTTTGCAACTATCATGCATTCAGTTCTATTAAGAGTACCACCATGCGAACACATTCAATATTTTTTGCCCGTGCTATTTTCATCACATCTGAGGTACCTACCCATTGACTCGACCAACACCAGTGATGATACCGCCACAAGCTACGACATCATCATACAGTTCGTGACCAGCTAACGGAGACAATTCTAAGAAAGGCGAACTACACCAATAAAAAGATATTTAAAAGTCAGTTGCGGGGCGGACGAGAGAATACCACACATTCTGCATCACACATACTTGATATCCAAGAGCCTATTGATTCGATCTCGAGGAAGAAGTTTGTTTCTACCCAAATGTCTTTTGCGAGCCTCTTCTCCACCACCTGAATTACAATGATCTAGATCAATACCTATGTTACGCACTCAAAAGGCTCAAGTTGTATATACGTACCTAGCTTAATTTTAGCTGTGACAGAGTCTAGGTCGCGAACAAGCGCATCCATTCTCTCCTTGTTCTCCTAAAAATGCCATAATATGAACTCACATAAGTTTTTTGGCTTGTAAACACGTTAGCTTCGAGTGGTTGATTCTGTACCTTGAAGGAAGCAGACTGTGGTTCAATCAGATTAGGTAAAACATTAGCCTTATCCTCGTGGAATGAGTGGTAAGCACGCAGTGATCTAGCAGCTACAATGGCTGCTGGACGCGCGGGAATAACAGCCTTTGAGAAACGTAAAGCCGCCAACATTAGTGAAATGGAGAAACAAGAGACGTTTGAACAAAGTCAGGTCAAGTTTCCCACGGACGTACTGCCATTTATTGAAATTTATTCTCCGCCTTTTCTCAGATGCGAAGAGGTTGCTGTTGCAAGCAGTAGCAACAATCTCTACAATAACGTCGATTGGCTACTTGAATATTTTTACCAAAATAAAGTTGTGCCATTTCTATGACATAGTCCTCATCTCCTGCCAAGCCCAGTTCGTCAATATCATGTGTTTGCAGAATGATATCCTCCTCATCATCTTCTTGCTCCTTCAACTTGTTCTGAAGTAATACCAGTACTTGCAGTGATAATGTATGGAAGAATCTGTGAAAAGCGGTTAGAATGGAAGCTTTGATTGCTGCCAACAACAAAAATATTCACCTGATGAGCTCAATCTGCAACCATTGCCGGTGCTCGCTTTCTACTTCTGAACCTGGTACAGCCGTGTCATCGTCAATACTGATGGACGGTGGTTGGCCACTCAAGGTAGCCATGATATTTGAATCAGTGATGACCGGAGCATCACCTTCATCTTCTTGCAGACGACTACCTCCAAATAACAGCCTGGTACGTTCTTCTCGGTTCAAATGGTCTTCCCCTCTTGTCCGCCGTCTGTGGCCAACAAATGCGTCTTGCCATGACTGGAAGCGCGAAACAGACCGGCCTTCGTCTCGTCCATACCACCAAAACCATCCTCCGAGCAGGAACTTGCCTAAAGTGTCGCTCAAAGATTCAGCTTGGCTATTGCGATCCAGAAGATCAGCTAATTTGTAATCATATCCATCATCAGGTTCACTGAAAAGATCGCTGAACGTAGTTGAGCCAGACAGCCGCCTATTGTCCGTATTATTCATCCTAGACTTGATCATGATTCGTAGTATTCGATATTGCAAGAAATTTGCTCGAGTGTATTTCAGATTCCTCAGATTGCCCGTACTTCCAATGTCTACACTTTGAATGCGTAGGCTAGGAGAATGTGCTAGCTTTGGCAAGTTATATGACGCACCAGCACCTTCAAGCATCATTCCGGGTCCAGCTTCGTCTTCTGGCGAATCAGGCAAGGTAACTAGAATGTCAAATAGATGATGCTTTTGCTGGAAGATTTTATCGGGTGTACAAGCAACGTATCCGCCTTCCAGTTTCTCCAGTTCTTCAATATCATTGATCCCGACACAAAACAGTGGTTGTAACTTGGTTCTACCCTCCAAAGTTAGGTTTAAATTATGTGTACGTGGTAGAGTAGCCAGTAGGCAAATGTTATAAACTAGTTCGGGTTTAGTTAACTGGATTTGAACAAATCAAAATAGATATATCCAACTCACCGAAATGACACGCTTTCTCCACGGGAGAAGATGTCAATATCAATATCCTTTTCTTCAAAATAGCTGCCTTCCATAGTACAAATAAATTAGGACCCATTGCTCGAACAAACTCTGGGAAAGAGTGCGCAGGGTGCGATTCTTCAACTTGAAGATACTCCATGCTTTTTGCATCCGTTCCGGCCGGATGACGAATACCATTGTATAGTTGATGATTTACGGTGGCAACAACACTTCGGTCCGAGTTCATACTGTGAGCCAACGATGACACGGAAGGCGACAGTGGTCCAAAACTGATAGACGCGTGTCGGCGCATTTTGGAAGTATCAATAGACGACAAAGATGCAAAGTTTGCAAGAGTTCTTTCATTATTGGGCGATTCCATTTCCATCGTTCCACTCGCGGTCGTATCACTTGCTTCATTCTGATAGCGATGATTATTAAAATATTGAATTAGGATATCGTAGGTATTGTTTGTAATTTCATGCTTTTCAATCAGCTTTCTGTAGGCGAAAATGATATTGTTAGTATGTTAACTGTAAGTATGTATCAACGACAGCTCTTTCTTCCTTACTTGATCTCGCTTTTGAGGAACCCAATATGATGCCATACCAAACCGCAACTGCCTGTATCAGGGGTCGGAGCAACCAGGCAGCCTACTGCCATCATGCGAGCACCACGCTCTTCTGTATTTTCGATCATAGCTTTGTTTTCGAATGCGCTGACTCCAAAGTTGTTGCCTTTTTTAAAGTATCTATAAATTTACTTGAGTGGTCAATTTTCACAATAAGCTCTCAATCTCAAATGTCATACATGGTATCTTGTGAAATGCTGTGCAGGCCGCTGCATATTGATTGATACTCAACCCCAGTAAGATCCACATCTGTAGTAGTCTAATTTTCAGTTTTTGCACAGTAAGTCCCAATATGACGAAGTTGCTGATGTCCTCACCTGAAGGGTACTGCCATTCAATGATATTCCCGCTATGTATATCGAATCTTGATACAAAAACGGCTACCAAATTTGAAGTACTGCCCACGTTTGTAGCGTTGCTACTGCTCGACGACTGCTCTTCCTCACTTTCAGCCTGATGCTTTACACGAATGTTACTATACATGTTGGCGTTAATAGGTTAGCTGTGATATCTGTGCTGAGGTTATATGAACGATTCCGCCCCGTCTATACTATACTATACCTTGATTGAAGCTCAACTTCAGTTACACTTTGTTCTGTATACATGTCATTTGGGCTGCCGTTGATGTCCATTGCTGTCGTGGACTGCTCCATGTTCACCAGTATGCTAAACCGACCGTCGTCCCATTTTTGGTCGGAGCTTTGGAGTACCCCGCCGTCCCAAAAAGGCATTCCAGATTGCCTACCATCCACGTTTTTTCATTCTTGTCTTGAATTCTTCGAAGCTGAAAACTCCTCTACTCGGAGTCATGATAGTAACGGACTTGTCTTTATCCGAGCTTTGATAATGGTATTTTTTTATGAGCAGGCCATGAATCTATGGAACAGAGGTTCGCATATCAATATGTGGATTATACCTTCGTTCGTCCTTTGTTTGTTCATCGAAGACTTGCTTATTTTCTCAAGAAAAATGAAAACCAAGAGGAGCTAGTCACTGAACTTTTTGGACGGATTGATGAAGCAATTGAAGATTTTCATTAACTAGTTGATGAATGCGACATGATTGTTGGTGGCAATCCTTTCCTCAGCCAGTTATACCATACCACATTGTTTCTGTGCGACGGACGTAATTTAGCCATGATGTGGAGATGAATGCCGAATTTCCGCATGTCCGCGTATCAGCCGTACAGCGAGATCAGTAAAAAATAAACATAATGCGATAGCTCTCAACATATCAATAAGTATTACATTTATCAAGTCATACATTGTTGATCTACTCGGCAGTGCTCTAGATTGATTAAGGCTATAACAGATGAAGTCTCCATTCAGTTCTTTTGAAACCATATGAGATCAGCAGCTGCGATTATGAAACGCTTTTAAAACATCTGGGATTAGCAGTTATCTTACTGTTGCAATCTCTGTATGCGAACATATAATATGCAATAGTTCAACGGACAGGTATGAATGACTCAAAATAAGGTGGGTTCCAGCCCAAGATCCATTCCGTTCTAATTATCGGCGGACGGCTCCGAGAGTTTTCATTCGCGCCTATAAAATGGAATTTCGATCAGATAACTCTATTTTATCCGCTCTTTGCTACAAATGTTTTCTTTCGTTATCACTCAATCGGGCCTATACGCTAGAAATATCACTAAACTACAGGTTGATTGCATCGCATTGGATCTTATGATAAAACTGTGAAAAAAGTCTTTAACATTTGCGCTAGCCCCTCGTAGGTACACACATAATGAGTCTCGCGTCAAGGACACGATTACCGCAAGATCGAACAAAGGAAGCTATTTTGCTATCAGGGCTGGCAATTCTTGGAGGTATGTTTCATCAAGAGAAAAGTTAAACTATCGGAATTCTGGTAATCCAATAGCCTGATCCACCATATAGCATCAGCTTACTATTATCAGATGAAGAAAACAAACTACGTGGCTTGTGAAGGCAAATCTGACTCTACCATCGTGCGAGAAAAGATGCTTGGGTACTCTTGGTTTCAAACAATTACACTTCGCGAAGCTCAATTAGTAGGAAACAATACGAAGGTATGTATTTCATGGAAAGCAAGCATTCATAGACTTTCAAACTGTAAACACCAAAGAATAGCTCTTACGATTCGACTTCCCAAAGAAGGACCAAGTGTCAGGCCATACAGTGCATTCAGTGGTGCTTTTAAGAGTCGCTAAACCCGGTACAGAAAATAGTTATTGGCCAAGCTATGTCCTTCGCCCATACACACCAGTATCAGAAGGCACTACCTTAGGATATATTGAGTTTATTATCAAAAGCTATGAAAATGGTACAGCGAGCAAATACTTGAATAATTTGAAGCCAGGAGATAAGGTTCAAGTATGGGGTCCTGTTAACAAATATATCTACGAGCCCAACAAGTATGATTCAATTGGATTGATAGCAGGTGGTAGTGCTATTGCTCCTATGGTAAGTATTTTACTCTTAAGGTGACTAAAGACAAGGATTAGCTTTTAAATCATGATTGCGCTTTAGCTACAGCTGCTGCGTAAGATTTTGAATAATCCGGAAGACAAAACAAAAGTCAGTTTTCTCTATTGTAATTCCACTGAAGAAGATATAATCTTACGCGAAGAGCTGGATAATATGGCTGCAAAACGTCCTGACCAGTTCAAGGTTACACACATCATCAGCAAGCCGTCTGCCACATGGGGAGGCGAAAGTGGGCGTATCACTGCCGAAATGGTGAAAAAGCATATGCCCCTGCCCAACGACAATTCAATGATGCTAGTCTGCGGACCAAAAGGTTTGGTGAAGCAAGTTGTTGGCTCTAGAGGTTTCATTTTCAAAGGCACAAAGGGGATATTAGAAGAGTAGGTATTCAATGTTTCGTTTCTCAGATGTCCACAAATGTGATCCCGCTGACTCGTCACTTTTAGGCTCGGCTATAAAAAAAGTAATATAATTAAGTATTGAGCTAATATCTTTTGTAACAGCTAGATGATCCACATTGACTGTGGATACTACCCTACTTTCCTCATTTTTGCCCAGCATACCTCAAATGCAATTTTGAAATATAATAGTCCCTAGAACTAAGAACTTAAATATTGCTTGGTGAATCTATCATTTTGGTCTACATATCAGTTCATCTATCACGGCTTGTCTGAGTACTGGTGGCAAAAATGTATGTATGCTAAAAGTATTCTTCCTCCTAAAGTATACACAACGAGTGACCATTTTTTGCACCCATGACCTGTGAGCTTCCGAAAGTGGCGGGATTTCCGGTAGTCTGTTTGTGTGGCAGCTAGGGTTGTGAAATATACTTCAGCGTCAAAAAACTTCACCAGCAACTTAACTTAAGCATAAAGGCAGCTTCATGACTGATGTCACTCATGATAACTTATCATATGCCTTACAATCAAAAAAGCTATCCGAAAGTGATTTCATGTTTTTACCATCCTAAGCTCTGTCGAAGTTGTTTGCATGTGCTTGCTATTTACAATTTGTGCATCACATGAATTGGTGCAGCGCCGAGTATATGACCCATGGTCTTCGGATTCGAAGTTTATATTCAATTTGGTCTTTTCACCTCTCTACACACATCTCTGGCTGTACTTGTGAACAAAAAACCGGGCAGTAAATTTGATGGCTCCACAGACAGCTTACGATCTCAAAGTACTCGAAACTGCTAAAAGAGGAGCACAAACTATCGGACTGGTCTCACTAGCAGTGGTATCTGCACCGGTTGTCATGATAGCATGCCCGCTTCTAGGAGCTTACGAGTTTGCCAACGCATACGATGCAGAGCTCTATACTGGATCCAAGGTTATGGATGGTATTATCGGTGGTCTCTTTGGAGTAGTGACCTCTCCTCTAGCACCATTCTATGTTGCTTGGGGCGTCATCGAAGAATTATATAGAATTCCACCTCCACAGCCCCTTCCAATTTCGAAAAGTTACTACGAGCAGGCATATCGAGAGTACGGATTAGATTGTTTAAATTTTTACAACATTGCTGTTGTTGGAGTCACAGGAACGGGAAAGGTAAAGCCATCTTGCTAGGCACAAGTGACGGTACAGTCAACTTGTTGAAAAGATCTCAACTGATATATCTTCTTCAATAGTCATCTATAGTTAATGGTCTATTGGGTTATCGGGATGGTCATCCCTATGCAGCTAAAGTTGGCGAAGTTGAAGTCACTTCCAAACCCATCGGGTATAGACATCCCGTACTTCCTACACTCATGATTTGGGATATGCCTGGTGCTGGCACTAGAAGGCATCCCGCCAAATCATATTATGAAGACAAGTACCTAGAAGCTTTTGATGCTTTATTGATTGTTACAGGTGATAGGTAAAAAACGATGCGCTTTTCGTTTTAAAGGTGTAATAGGAAACTTAAGAAATTATGTTATTCTCAAGGTTAATGGCGACAGATATCCATATCGCACGTGCTGCTCAAGCGGCGGGTCAATCGTTTTTTGTTGCACGTAACAAGATGGACATTGTAAGTACCACTTTGTGATTTGATGAGATTTCAGGAGGGTTATCGGCAAACATCTTTGATCAGCAGTTCTAATATTTCTATTTGGGAATCGGCTACGCTTTGTCACACAGGCTATTCAATCCCGTCTACGCAGGAAAAATATTAAGCAGAATGTGAGCCACATGCAATGGGCAACAACAGTAGGAGAGCTTGCCAACGACATGCAAATACAACGAGATTTGAAATCATTTGATTTCAGCACCGAAAATCTATTCTTAGTGTCAGCTTGGGACCTTCAAAATCTAGTCATATCCCTAAGAAATCATCAAGCCATTGGCGATATGCGACTCATTCACGAAAAAATACTCATTTCAACATTGTTAGATACCATCGCAGAAAAAAGAAGACAAGAATTAGCATCAGATTCAGGAATTGAAACGGATCAAAGTAGTCATAGTAGTTAATAAAAGTGAATGTATAATTGACTGTATTGTATATATTAGTTAAAGTGTGTATGTAAAGAGATGGCTGTTATATTGACGCTTATGACTGATTGTTCTGCTTTCCATATTCTTCTTGGAAGTACTCTTCCCAGGTCTGGAGCCATGGATAGCGTTCCCTCATCTTTTTGATATCACCACAGTATCCAGGTTTAGCCCAGAAGTTTGCCATCTTCTGGTATTTGTAGCCAATAAGATTCAAAATTCCAATCTTGAAGATAAACATCTGCTTATATACCCATGGCTGACCAGTAACCTTTGACAAAACCTGCGCAACCTCTTCGTTTGAAAGCTCTTCGGCTGACAGTTCTATCACGTCTTTGTGATATTCCTCAGGATGTAAGAAAGCTTCGGCAGCGACTAGACCAATATCGCGGCAGCCGACGGCTTGAGTTCTGACTTTGGCAGAGTTGAGACCCTGAACAACACCGTCCTTTGGAGCAAATGAACTATCCTTGCTCATGTTTTCAAAGAAATTGGCTGGGCGGATAACTGTCCAATAAGGCAAGCCGGCAGTTTTTGCGATGATTTGTTCGATATCGTATTTGTTGTGAAATTCTGGGAATTTGGCTGCTTTTGCGTTACCAATGGATGTGAACACTAGGTGCTGCACCTTCGCGGCTACAGCAGCATCAGCAGTTGCCTTTCCTTTCTTGACCTCTTTCTATTAATACATATGGTGTCTGTGAGAAAGAAGTACAATGGACCAGCAAATCATTTATATTATGCAACTTACTTCGACAGCGCCACTTTCGCCGTGATCTGTGATTAAGAAGACACCATAAGCACCTTCAAAGGCTCTCTCCAAGCTAGCTTGATCGTTGAGATCGGCGGTGGTGAGTTCAGCCCCTTTCTCTGCCCAGGCTTTTGCCCTGGAACTATTGACATCGCGTGTAATACCACGAACTTTGAAGCCTTTGTCCAACAGCGCTTTGGCAGTAGCTCCTCCTTGCTTTCCGGTGATACCAGAAACGACGATTGTCTTGTCCTTGGGATCGATTACAGCTTGAGACATATTTGTGAATTTAGAAAGATAAGTTAAAGCAAACCTTTTTCTCATCATGTAGTATTTATATAAAAAAAATGCTGTGGCTGTATAACTTTCTGGCAGTCACGAAGGCAGTGTACCTTCTGCCCAGCATTGTCGAGAAGACGCTTACGTCCCCATTTTTGTGAAACTCGCAATTTTGGCATTTGCTTGGCTATTGTCGGAGTTTATTGTATAACTTGGCAGCTATCGCTGAAAAAATATGCTTGGCTGAGAGCAAATACTGCCGTTGCCGAAGAATTCAGTGATGTTTTCGTTAACCATACAGCTGTTGTCACTATGGAATTCACTGACTATTGTACTAGCTCTCCTCTCTTCAGATAAAAATGTGCTATCTTAACACAGACATTGAGTTAATGTATTCCATCTGTGTTGGTGTGCTATCGCAGTTTAGTGAAAAGAGGTCAATAATATGTCTTATGCGGTATGGTTGTCACTTAAAATACATGGACAAAAAAAGGGGAAAATCGTTGCCTATGTTGCTCTATGTTTGGTATGGGGTCAAACTGACTTGAAAACACGGACATTT
Organism: Umbelopsis isabellina; assembly: GCA_016758905.1. Lineage (NCBI taxonomy): Eukaryota > Fungi > Mucoromycota > Umbelopsidomycetes > Umbelopsidales > Umbelopsidaceae > Umbelopsis > Umbelopsis isabellina. The sequence goes on from JAEPQZ010000011.1 coordinate 141,884, forward strand.
TAGGAGGAGTTGGTTGCAGCCACTACCCACAATTTAAACTTTTTCACCCAGTGTGATCGGACTATGCAATCTAATTGGCTGAAATTTCCTATTCGCTTTTCGCGCTGCCATTGTTCTCGCTTTCGCTTTGCTTTCCCTTTGCCTATACAACGTAGATAGAAGGTTCCCTTTAAGCATTACGTCACTGTGACTACTGTAATGACGTTTCTAAAGCAGTCTCGTGGGAATTAGCATAAAAAGCCTCGGTCCTCGCCCCATTCACTTCCTTTTCGTTAAGCTTCTGAGGTAGCCCAACACCACTCAGGGGTCCGATACTATCACGAAGAGTAAGCGGTAATAGCGTGGCTACAGCTTTAATTATGTATCCTGCTCCCGGTTGCTAGTCTACGGAAAGCCCTCGCTAGCAACGAGAATATAGAGGGGCTAAACCCAGTATGTATATAGAAACATAGGGTATATAACACACACGTAAGTATAAATACTCTAATGCGAAGCACAAAGACGCGACTGAGATTTATTCTTACTTTTTGGGACCAGTTGTCTTCCACCTTCTCGTGGTTGGTCCTGTTAATCAAAGCATATATGCTTTGAGAACTAAGAGAAGACACTTTGTATTCGTTTTTTATGTCTGTTACATCATAATAAAGTTTTATTACGCGCTTTCCACATATACCTATGTCGCAGGGCTATCATCTGATATCTACAATCCAATATCCTCTAATGCATCCTAGATCACTATACCACGTCTGTGCTCATTAAATACTTGTAACATCAATGAGCTTTGTTGAAACTCGCATCATATTCACTCAATCTTATTGCCCCTCCCTGGAATGGAGCCAATTCGCATTGCAATGTCCGAGAAATGCATTCCAAAGCCCAAGGGCTAACGTTTCACAGCCATGAACGACCGTTGCACTCGATGTGTACAACGCCACTGCTTGGAGGGTTTAAGAATCAGATACAGCAATGTACACTCCGACTAATTCATACATTAACAACTTTAGGAGAATAATCTTTAAGCACATCATCAAAGAGGAAAATAACACACAGCGATGATATACTGTGGTACCAATGCAGTTTGTCAGTCAAAAAAAAGAATCGCCCAGCTACAAACAAGTTTATAGATATCGGTGGTTTGCGTGAGGTTCTGCACATGGTGTGGAGGAAAGGAGAATATAGACTGATCTTCAAAGGAAACTTGGCTTCAACTTATAGCTCATCATAGTGGAGTGTTCAAGTTGAGTACTTTCTCACTAATGTTGTCCGTATGAGAAGGCTAAACTGATTCGTAAGCTATAAAGCAATTGGCGTTTCCTCCACAGCGACAAAGCAATCAAACCCTATTGTATCTCGTAATGTCTCGCAAATATAATCATTGAAAGAAAATAGGCACAAGTAAAGGTATTAGAGTGAGTTTTTATGTTAATTTAACATGTAGAAAACTGATTATGCCTACATCATATAGCGTGTAAAGATTGTATAAATAGTTCTATCTAGGAGTAAAATTCATATCTGCATTGTGATTAGTTGCTTTGCTTTCCATATTCTTCTTGGAAATACTCTTCCCAGGTCTGGAGCCATGGATAGCGTTCCCTCATCTTTTTGATATCACCACAGTATCCAGGTTTAGCCCAGAAGTTTGCCATCTTCTGGTATTTGTAGCCAATAAGATTCAAAATTCCAATCTTGAAGATAAACATCTGCTTATATACCCATGGCTGACCAGTAACCTTTGACAAAACCTGCGCAACCTCTTCGTTTGAAAGCTCTTCGGCTGACAGTTCTATCACGTCTTTGTGATATTCCTCAGGATGTAAGAAAGCTTCGGCAGCGACTAGACCAATATCGCGGCAGCCGACGGCTTGAGTTCTGACTTTGGCAGAGTTGAGACCCTGAACAACACCGTCCTTTGGAGCAAATGAACTATCCTTGCTCATGTTTTCAAAGAAATTGGCTGGGCGGATAACTGTCCAATAAGGCAAGCCGGCAGTTTTTGCGATGATTTGTTCGATATCGTATTTGTTGTGAAATTCTGGGAATTTGGCTGCTTTTGCGTTACCAATGGATGTGAACACTAGGTGCTGCACCTTCGCGGCTACAGCAGCATCAGCAGTTGCCTTTCCTTTCTTGACCTCTTTCTATTAATACATATGGTGTCTGTGAGAAAGAAGTACAATGGACCAGCAAATCATTTATATTATGCAACTTACTTCGACAGCGCCACTTTCGCCGTGATCTGTGATTAAGAAGACACCATAAGCACCTTCAAAGGCTCTCTCCAAGCTAGCTTGATCGTTGAGATCGGCGGTGGTGAGTTCAGCCCCTTTCTCTGCCCAGGCTTTTGCCCTGGAACTATTGACATCGCGTGTAATACCACGAACTTTGAAGCCTTTGTCCAACAGCGCTTTGGCAGTAGCTCCTCCTTGCTTTCCGGTGATACCAGAAACGACGATGATTTTGTTTTTATGATTGATTGCAGCTTGAGACATAGCTATTTGATACTTGAGTGTAAAGAAAGAAAAGACCTTCCTAAAATGTTATACTTATATGAAAATAAGGCACTAATCTAATCATTGAAGCCGCGTAACGGTTTGCGCGCAGCACTTCCCGAGACGACTTGGAAACCAGTTTCTAAGAATGAAATTACGTGTCCCTTTACTTGGCCATTGTCGGAGTTTGCGAGGTAGCTTGGCATTGGCCCCTTCAGGACTAACGGCTGGAATGGGTTTGCTTGCCTGGAGTCATATACATTCTATTATTGGAATTCATAGATAATGGAGAACGAACTGAAAGCAGACCATATTTTGTCTCCAACGACAGAGCGTCCTGGCCATCACACGCCTGGCAGCATCGCGCACCCACCATCCGGCATCAACACCATGCCGGATCCAGTAGACACATTCGATACCATTCCGCCGACGCCTCAGGCACAACAGCCACCAGGATTACCTTATCAGATATTTAACTCATTGACAAGCACAATTGGAAATATGACGACCACTGCGCCAAGAAACTCGCAAGGTAACCAAGATAACATAGCCACCTCGCCGTCGGGCAACTATTTTCCAGATACATATGAGTCATCCTCGTCTGGCGAATATGCAGGAAACCAACCAGCCGCAAATCAATCTAACACTACTAGAAAGAGAGGATACTCTGGCACTAGAGCACATCGATCACTGTCGAGCGCTTCAGCCGGTACTGGCGGTGTGTCATTGGGACTCAGTCTTACAAACAGTACCTTATTTTACGATATACCCATGGTAGGTATAAGAACATTCTCATTAACACCAGTTGGGCATACATAACTGATACCTCTGTTCTGCTCATAGTCTGATGCTTTATCAGAATTACTTGAAAAACACCTACCGCCTGAAAGGCGGCCACGTCGTGAGTTTGTAGAACTGGCAGATCTCGAAAAGATGAAGACAAAAGAAGCTCTTCAGGACCTAATGGTAAGATCTCAGTTTCGATCGGAATACCTGTATGTCTCACAGCGACTAAACACTGTCTTCGACTTCAGAATAAAAAATCCTGGCGATCTGTTGCGCGTTTGGCACGTAATCGCATAGTTCAGACCAATCCTGCACACTTGTCTGAGATACTGCAGGTATGTATTCTAGGAGCCCAACATAGTTTGGAGGAAAACGCATCTGAATTAATGATATTGCGGTAGCTGTGGAATGTCAGATTGAATGCTCTGGTGAAATTGAGGTTGTATCAGTTGGCATCGGCTGAGCTGGACAAACTTGGAGACTTAACGCGACAAGAATTCACATTCGAATATCACCAGGGACTCTTCCCTGGACAATCTGGATCTATGATACCATTCGAGTTACGGATATTATGGGCCAATTTGCCCGGCTGGATGAAGCATCCGAACACTAGCATAGAACGATTGACATTGCTTGCCATGGAATGCAAAAAGGTATGAATTGATTGAGTTTAATCAAATGAGGAACAAGGTTTTAACTTATAACGCGATATAGCATCAAGCGGAAGCAGACAAAGATGTATGGAAAAAGCGAGAAGTGTCACTCTACATAATGCTGGTGAACTTTCTTCTGGAGATCAAGGATTATCCACTCTGCATCTCAATCATGACACAAATTAGTGAGAAGATGATGGACATGCCGAAAGATTCTAAGATAGTGTCAGCTTTGGGCCGCTTACACCTACAGGTATGCTGCAATTCGATGTTATTTTTCACACCTGGTTCGATGGTACTGAAGTAGGGATCGTTACTGGTGTAGCTCGGAAACATACAGGAAGCCAAATCCATTTTCAAAAATTTGGAAAATTTAAACGACCATAATGCCGAATACAACAGATCCATAAAGATGAATAGGTTCGTATTTTCTCAGCATCTGCTCTTGACAGCCCATATTTAATTTGCTTTTCTATATGTAGTGCGTTATGTAACATAGCTAGTGGAGAATGGAAGGTGGCTAAAGATCAGCTACAGTCCATATTAGAGCTGCATACGAATGATTTCGAAGCCCTTAACAATTTTGCAGTATGCCTGCTGTATCTTGGTGAGCTGGATAAGGCCATAGCTGCGATGGAAGACTTGATAACAAAAGCTAGTGGGGAATCAGACTTTTTCATGGAACAAGCCATTTTTAATTTATGTACATTGTATGAGCTGCGATCCGATGACGCTATGGAGAAAAAGGTACAAAAATTGCAGCAGCTTCATCCAATCTTAGGTGATGCTTTTCTTGTAGAAAGTTTCAAACTGTGAAATAAATAGACATCATTTGCCCGATGAAGCTTGTCCAAATTTATCGCCATGTACAATACCAAATACTTGTTCGATGCGCTTCTTGATATGATTCCAAAAACTCTCAAAAATAGATCGGTCCTTTCCTTTTGTCCATGTTGCCGTTACTTTGGTTTTCTCGTCATCAATTCGATCGAAAGTCAGTTTGAAATCAAAAAGCGCCTCTGTCTCTGCCTTTGTGGTTTCTATCTTGACATTCTGTGCCTTTTGCCTCCTTGCCTTCCTTGACCAAGTATTGCTATACATTGATCCAGCGATCTGATTACCGTTTAACGAAATAATCGCAGCATCCAAATCGTTGAGCATGCCTTGCATCTCTGTCTTCGATTTCGTAACGTCCGCTGGTAGCTGGGTGGAAAACTGTATCTTTGGTGCCTGCACCTGCCGTAGCTTCTTAGCAGTAGTAAGATCATCCGTCTTGATGTAAAGTTTTGTTAATAGGCAGTCAAACGTGCAGCAACGGTAAATGCAACAAGACTAACGTTATCAGCGACACGCTTATCACCAAAGGACCAGGCGAAGCCCCATCTCTTGGTATGACCTTGATTAAATTCAGTCACGGTATAATTGTCAATCTGCAGGATGATGATCACTTGTTAGTGTAATTGGCTCATACTTTGTGGTAGTATGCTAAGTTGTCTTGTAACATACGTTATTTACAGCCATTTCCTGTCTGACTTTGGCAAGAGTGTCACGTTTCCCGATCATAGTAGTAAACCATCTAATATGAGCGAGTCCGATAGTCAGGATTATAAATCGCATCAGGTTGTGCAAGCCGTTGTTTCATACATTATCTTATGCTTCCACAGTATACTTTCTTGAACCATTCTTGTCACAAAAGCTACTTCTCCGCCATCTGTGATCATTTCCGAGTGAGTGCCAGTGCAGACCTGAAAACAAATTGTGAATGCAATTAGTTATGTTGGAAATGTTTGACATCACTAAAGCAATGCTTACAGCTGATGGTTCATCCAATTTTGCGTCCATTCCAGTTTGTATCTCCTCTATGCTTTTGAAAAATGGCGGGTTGCACATGCTGAAAGTAATTTGGCTATCTTGTGAGATATATCCTTGATTCTCAAGTTCATCCAATGGCAGAATACAGGAGCTATTGGTGTTATGAAATATCTTTATACGACTTTGTAAACTATTCTTCTCGATGTTATTTTGCGCCGATTCGATGCTGTTAGGATCAATGTCTATATGCCATAAATTAGGTTCTTTCCAATAATTGGGGTCTTTGATGCTAATTGAGATTTATGTATAACTTGCCTGTTCCTATAAACTGCCAGGTGTCATTTTTTGCACAACCTAACAGAGGATAAACGCAGGAAGCTCCGACTCCTCTACAAAAAGGCATAGGCAAATTAAAACTGGGTTGATCATGCTACATCCATTCTTGACTTTGTAACGTACATATCAATACCACGAACAGTACCGTCATCAAGTTGACATTCGGATAACAGGTCTTCAATCCATAAAATATAATTCAAGCTATAGGCAAACAGTAGCAATTTAACATACAGCCATCATTGTTGTAACAATATACTGTAGAGCAGTCAAAATACCGATTGGGAATTGGGGGACACAAAGTGTTTTCGGGTATATCTACATCCAAGCCAAAGTCCTTCTTGAAAAGACACTTTGTCAATGCTCTGATATATTTGTTAGTTGACATCTGTCTAGAATTATGACAACTGTGGTCAACCAGAACTAACCTCGACGCATCGGAATTTTTAAAATCGATATATGCGTTGCCACTTCCTCCATATTGAACACTTGATAATTTTTGTTACTGTCAAGTATATTGCTCTGGTTACAAGAAGTCTAGAATGCTCACAATGGTTTGAATTCGAGAAATTCTTCTGCCAAAAGCTTAAAGTCCGGTCGGTTATCTCGATATATATTTCGCTTATGCATGTTTTGGTTCAAGTCTACGCTTTGATAGTGCGACCTTTTGCGTTTCTGCTCATTAGTCACGTCTGTCATGTCGATAGCAAAAGCGTGAGTCAAAAAGTTAAAAAATTTACCTCCGACTGTCTTCCGTGTTTGCCTTTTTGCTTTGTGGCCATAGTCATTATGGAGGATCTTCGAGCACATGGCAACTTTATGAAGCATTCTGAGCAGATCCGCCGGGATCACAAAAATATGTTGGTAGAATAGTTATGCGGATTAATGTGTTGATTTCTTTCTTATATAATGGGATGATCTGTAGATATAACCGCTTAAAATCAATCGAAGAAGATGCACGCTTTGTTACCGAAATTTCTACACTATTTCCTCAATATGCTATTGTTGGTAAGATTATTTGATATACACCAAATCATTTATTAATGATTATAGGATTGATAACCTACTGATCACACAAAACACTTGTTATTACTGACAGCGAATGAACGCTGTGGGTCATGGTATATCGAGCCGCAGCAGGTATTTATATTCACAATTCTCTTCTTTCGGCATATATGCTCACAAAAAATCACAATCAAAGAATCGTAAAAGACGCTCTGCATATTTTAAATCTACGGATGGGCATACGGGACAATGGAAGTTTAATTTGAGGAGGATGAACTTACATTTGTTGGACATCATTGAAGAGCACGGAGGGTATGTTTGCACTTTAGATTTTAGTCGTAACAATGAGTCATACTTTAATATTTACAATAGGTGCTTGATCGTGGATTCCACAAGACGAGGAAAGCGGCTACCTGATGCATTATCAAAGACGATACCAATTTGGTGTGCAGTCATCAACCGGGTCATAAGCAAAAGTCAATGCTGCGCTAGTAACTGGGACTCAGCACTATATACCCTTCCCAGTATTATATCTCTTTCCGAACATGCTCAAATAGAAGTATTGATTGATAGCTTTGCACAAAACATGCTGGTACAGTGTCAATATGTTTTCTTTGACAGCTAATGACTGGAAGCTAAATTGTAGCATTTTGACGTATTGAAGAATACAGGAATCAATGTCGACGAACTATGTAAAAAGCTCAAAAAACCGCTTCGCCCTATTTGGATCACACCACAGTCTATTTTCGTAGAAAGTCCTAATTATTCTGAAGCCCCATTCTTTCCGGTCATATGTCTTAGTGCATCACAAGTAGTAGAAGGTGGATCACAAGCTCGACATGGGTACATGTATGTACAAGGATCCGGCGATGATGAAGAAGCATGGTCTTTGGTAGGTTCAAAGTAATCATTCTTGTTTATCTACAACCAGCCATACTCAGAAGATTGCATTCTACTTTCAGGGCCTCACTCCACAGATATTTTGGAACAATAGGGATGATTTACTTGGCACTGATTCTGCTGCATGTGAGAATGTTACTAGAAACATCGTTGAATCAAGCAAAGTCATTGCGGAACGAAACTTTGCAGATACTGGGGCTTTCTCTTTCGTAGGGGATAGCAAAATTGCTATCGGCACCTGGTCCAGCGGTAAATTGGATGATCAATTTTGTGTAAGACAAGGCACTATGAACTTACGATTATCTTATAGGCAAACCTGAAGAATGTTGGGCCAATTTCGACATCGTGATCAATTGCACCGAGCATGAGTATGAGGAAAACAAAAATGAGAAGTATAAGAAACGTTATCTACATTTGAATATACCGGAGAGCAAACGTGGACAGCATGCATTTTTTAAATGCATTCCAACAGCGATCGACTTTTGTAAAGAACCAATATTGACTTCACAAACCATTTTGGTTCACGGTGCGGAAGGTAAGCTGACTAGCGACGAATTTTCGATATTGAAATATCTCTCGCCTAATTTACTTCTGACTTAGGCAAAGATCGGGCTGTTGGAATTGCTCTTGCTTTACTGGTGCGCTACTATGATACCAGCTACAAGCTTTATGATGATATTTCAAAGACTCCTGAAGGTACAGTTCTCTTTAGTAACTATTTGTCCTGAAAGTTTTGATTTGAGACTTATTCAATCAGTTGTAGTTGATAAAACGTATATACAACAGCATTTGATTAACATCATGGCGAGTCGACCGCAGGCCAGGCCCTCAAGAGCGACACTCAAGAAGGTCAACACTTACTTCATGAGCTGATCTAGATGTCAAACGGTTAACTACAACTTCTCCGATTACCACTCAGCAGCCAAATCTGTGGAACTGAAGTCCATAGGAGAAAATGCACTTTCGGGGAAATGGCCACTTTGATAGCCTTGAAGATATTTCGTCAAATCATTGATAAACTGAAATTATTTCTGCATATGTACTTTACGATAATAGAAGCATTTTATACCTTCCATCATCCTGATAACTTTGAGGAAAAGCTGCGAGTGTGATTATAGGTACCGGGAAATACTTCCTGATTTGGTAATGACGGCCCTAAAGTTAAAGCCATGAAGATTGAAACTCACAAATTGATGACTTCAAATATCCGGCACTTTGAACTTTAGATCTCTATAACTCTTCTGCTCAACGATGGCTTCGAATCAATCTGACTTGTACCTGGGATTAGACTTGTCAACACAGCAACTGAAATACACTGTCATTAACAATGACCACGACATCATTGCCGAGGCTGCTGTTCACTTTGACAAGGACCTGCCAGAGTTTAAAACCACTAATGGCGCGATCGCAGACGGTGACATTGTCACGTCGCCCACACTTATGTGGGTAAAGGCGATAGATATATTGTTACAGAGACTATCAAAACATAGCGAGATTAAAGTAGAAAATATCAAGGGCATTTCTGGAGCGGGTCAGGTACAAAATTTGGTAAAGGGTTATGACCAGTGTATAAGTGCTGTCGGCTGACATGAAATTTACAGCAACATGGAAGTGTCTACTGGAAAAAGGATGGCTTAAAAACGCTGGCAAGTCTAAACCCGGAATCAGCTCTAGAGAATCAACTCAAAGATGCGTTTGCTATCACCCAATCACCTATTTGGCAAGATGCTAGCACGACGAAACAATGCAGAAGTCTGGAACAGCTTGTAGGTGGTGCTCAAAGTTTGGCCGAGAAAACAGGTTCAAAGGGCTACGAGAGATTTACGGGAAATCAGATTGCAAAAGTAAGTACGATAGTAGATGCCAAGCTACCTAGGTTTAGGTGTTAACCTAAGTTTCATCTGTAGATTTATGAGCAAAATCGTTCAGCTTATGATACCACTGCTGCTATCACACTTGTAAGCTCATTCATTGCTACAGTTCTTCTGGGAAAACTGGCACCAGTAGATGCTGCAGATGGTTCAGGAATGAATATGATGGATATCCATAGTCACAAGTGGATTACCTCTATTTTGGACCATTGCGGTGGCAACGATTTGAAAGACAAGTTGGGTCCAGAGCCTGTTGAGGGTGGTACTGCTCTTGGTAATATTAGCTCATACTTTGTTACTCGCTATGGATTCTCGCCAGGTATGGTAGTTTTCAAGTTTGTAATGTTTTGAAAATACCTGTTAACTGGAGATTGTAGAATGTGTCATCGCGCCATTCACCGGAGACAACTCGGCGACTCTGGTTTCAATGAACTTGGAACCAGGGGACTGTGTGGTATCTTTGGGTACTTCCGATACTATGTTGATGTATTTGCCCATCGCCACGCCGACAACCGAATCTCACATTATGTCGCACCCGACTAACCCGGATGCATATATGGGCATGCTTTGCTATAAGAATGGTTCTCTCACGCGAGAGAAGATCCGTGATATGTATGCCTCTGGCGATTGGACTGCATTCAACTGTCTTTTGGATGAATCTCCGCCTGGTCTCACGAACGGTTGCCAGAGACGCGGCTTTTACTATTATATGCAAGAAATTATTCCTTTCGCAAAGGGCTTCCATAGATTTGAGGATAACAAAGAAGTTGAGGAGTTCAGTGGTGACAAAGAACAAGTGGCACGCTACAATGTACGGGCAATTATAGAATCACAGTTCATGTCTATGAAGGTTCGGACTTCCCGTATGTTGGATACTCACGGCAAGTCATCTGATACAAGCCAAGCAACAAAGCTAAAGCGTATCCTAGCAACCGGTGGAGCAGCATCAAACCCTCATTTACTTCAGGTTCTATCTAATGTACTCAACTTGCCCGTATACAAAAAGCAAGGTATGAATAGTGCGAGCTTAGGTGGGGCTTTGCTCGCCAAATTCGCTATTCGACGGCAGAGTGGCTATACCAATAGCTTTGAGCAGATGATGGACGATGAACAACGTGACAAGGTGGCTCACCAATTGGTAGCAGAGCCACAAACTACTCACACTCAAGTCTACGATAATATGGTCGACGACTTTGTTAGGTTAGAACAATTGGTAGTCCAAAACACTTAAATAAACGAGAACAACAAACAAAAATTTTGTGTAAAATTTCCTTCTAGCACGTTGGCATGCAGGTTTAGACATTATTGGTAAACGAGATATGCGAGAGACGCAAATTTTATTATTATGGACTACGCGTCGTACGAGTCGATGATGCAGGCGCAGGTTCTTCTAAGGCTATCACACCGTCATCCGTGCTCGAGCACCGACCGGCCTATTTTGGCCTATTGATCACTCACATGTTAATTTCCTTTTTATAACAACACCGGTTTTTATGTCGGTATGTTTAAATAAACACATAAAGCCAATGGTCAATACTCAAACACAAATTTAAATAATTAGCCCTACTGCCATAAATTTCAAGGCAGAAAAATAGAAACCCCAAATGGCGGTTCGTATCAGTAATGCGGAAAGACACGGAGCATATACTCTCGTATCATTTCCAGTAAAGCGGAATGGGAAAGCGACATAACGTGGGGATACTGCGATTTAATTTTAGGTGGACTTGTACTTTCCGTGGAGATTTTATCCTATGAGCCCATCGAGAATGGGATGAATATGTACCTGCTGACAATCAGCGATCCTTATTTACTAAAGTATTCATTCGTAAACAGATGGAAAAAATCAATTTTTGCTCGTTATAGCGTCGTTGGTCTGACGAAGCATATGATCTTGTGTTATGCCTATACGTCCGATGCACGGTCCGTCTATTCTATTCCTCCCCAGCGAGTCCACCAACCATCCGTTCTACCAGTATAAAAGGGCTTCTATCTTTCTCCCCCCGAAACTACTTTGGACTTTTTGTAGATCATATCCAAGAAAGCATTTTGCCTATTGGAACCGATCTATGTTCTTTCTTGCCTAAAGCCTATTTGAATAATTTACTCTATATAAACGGAACTTTTATATAAATTCAAACCTTCTCTCCCAACTCTGAACGTACACTCATTGTAACAGTTTAAATTTCGTTCGGTGAGTCACACTTCTCATTTTTTAACCTGACCAAACGACAAAATGGAAAACTATGGAAGCGTCGATAGCAGCATCACGACGTTATTGTGCGTAGCATGTGCTCAGTCACAGTATTACAGTCAGGCCAAATAGCTAGACTACGCCATTCAGCTCGTCAGAATGAGTTATATCATTCAGCGGCCGGACTCAAACCCGGGTAGCTAAATTAAAATCTTTCGCTATGACGATAACATAATTGTCATCCGACCTGGCTGGCTCGATTTACCACAGCAACCTTTTTGAACTCTGACAGCGCACTGACGAACATTTCGTTTCCTTACATCATTCTCGCCCATTAACAAACTTATCTATTTTCTTAGGATTGACTTAAATTAACTCAAATTGATATTGCCTTATTTTACTTCGTACCTTTATTAAACCCCATACCTTCCTCGGTTCTCTTATACTTCCAACTGGAATTATTCCTCATCGCAAAACAGTAGAGTGAGAATTCAATCACCACAGCTCAAATCAGCAACCGCTATATGACAGTTATCAATTGGGTCAATACTTGGTTAGCAAAAGATGATCAGACAGATACCGATATAGAAGCAAATGAAATTCTACAAGACGAGCAAGACGGCTGGGTACACTTGGATGTCAACCCGCAAGTCACCGTTGTTGAAGACGAATCCGTCAACCCTTTGAGCGACTCCATCGTCAATGTGGTAAATCTCAGACAGCAGTTTCCTTCTGTGACCACCATCAAAAAGACTGGAGCAAGCTCCTCAGGTTCATCAGCCAGCGTCAAGCCTGCTACATCAAGCAGTAAGGTAGATGATAAAGATGAGTTCCTTGAACAGAACGAAAACAATAGCGACACTACTGATGAAAAGGAAAACGCTGGCCCTCGAGTTTCAAATCGTAGCCAAGCTGCTCAAGAAGAGCCAGCCAAGAAGCTTTCTCGCCAAGAGCGCCGCTACATGGAAAGGATGACGAAGAAAACCATCACAAAGAACGTGAAGGCTGCTACAGCGGCACAGAAAGGCAAATCTCAACATAATTGTGTGTCAGCCGCTCGTTCCTTGACAGTGATGTAAGCCAAAGCCAAAGGGCTTTGTGCTACCTGGGTGAAATTTACACCCAAGATGTGATACAAATTCTGGGATTCCAAGGCTGTCTACCAGCAACCCTTGGTTATTTACGACTTAATCTCATTGTATCTTAATCTCGATATTATTCATTTTGAAATCTGTGGTCTTCGTATATAGGCTTTATTTCATCATTCAATCTGAAGCAAAGCTTTCAACCTTTGTTACTTTAATACAAGAATATTTGTCGAATGAACTATCTGAAAATGGCTCAAAAGTTGTCAAAGTTGTGTCCATAGCTGTTGGAGCATATGGCGATAACACATGGTACCCGTAGCTACTAATCTATATACAAAGTGACGACGTTTTTGAAACGAATCAGGATGTGGTTGATGTGGAAAGAAGTTCCATTCGGCTGTCTAAGACTGCATAGCAATCTGGTTGTTGTCGTCATTTCCATTACTGGAAAATTCATTTGGCTCCAATCGCATCTCATTATTGTTATCCAGTGCAGCTCTTTCCACCAGTGGAAATTGCTGTTCGCCCAACGATTCTGTAGTTGGTTTTCGGTAGTACATCCAGTGATAGTATTGCGTTTTATGTATATCCTGCGTCCTCTCTGCTGTTATAACATGCTCTCGGAACTGTGGATGTTGTAGCAGATCTAAAAAGTGTAGGGCGTGCGGGTATCTAAGGCAGGACATTAATGATTACACGCGACACAAAGTGACTTACTGACAAAAGGTAATCGAGATCTTACACAATGTATTTAGCATATTGAGGTGATTTCCAATACTGTAGGTACTTCAGATAGTTTATGAAGGCTGGGTCTTGAAAGTATTGTTGCTGAGCCAGATCTGATGCGAAAACAAGGTCAGCAAAACACATGTTGCCAGCTATTTCGAGGTAATTAGAACATACAGTTCAAATACCAGGGGTTAGCTAGACATTGGACAAATTCAAGTTCTATGCGAAACCGTCGTTTTTGTTCCTCGTCAGAGAGTTCCGGTGGTGCTGACATTGCTGGTCTGAAGTAATGTTAGAGACCTCTGTTCTGCAGTTTAAAATGCGTGCCTTAAAGAAAAGCAGTCAGCAAATTTCCATATTCTTGTCAATGTCTCGTAACATTCGTGGAACACAATTGGCAAAAAGGTTCAAATTACCGTATGATCTGACAGTTTCTGAGAATTACAACATAGTATCGAACGAAACACAAGCCCAAATTACGGAATTGTCAAAAAAAATAAAGGAAAACCCATACGGTATGTGCACCGTCCGCTCTGCAATCCAGATTCAACATCCTTATGCTTTTCGCATATAGCCGTGTCACTGAGCACTCCGTTGCGCAAATGCACGTTTCATGAAAGAATAATGCCTGAAGGTACCCGAAAGCTTCAAGTTTTTTAATTATTGGCTATTAGCGTTGAATCTGATGCATATTTATCTGATGCATATTTTATAGCGTTCCTGACTCGATTTAGTACTGGAATCGATCAAAGGACTAATACTGTTTGGGCAGTACCCACCTTGGACGATAGACATGAACGGGGGATTGGACAAGGACGCTATGTGGCGCAAAACAGGGAAGTCCTCCATGCTTTTGAACAGACTGGTATGGACGTTAAAATCGATGTCGCTTGGCTTGTTATCATCTAGCGTTAACATTTCGTGTAGGGCGTTACAAATATGCATTTCGTAGCAAGGCTCACTATCGTCCAGATATGACAGATTACATCGAATCCAGACTGGTTGAAAGAGTTCGGTCTCTGATGCAAGTTCACTTGCAACAAGCTGATTTTGTGACTTTACATGCAACGACCGATGTTTGGAAAGTACAAGGTGGTGACAGTGATAACCCCTCAACAATAGTATTTGCAATTGCATTCGATATACCAGCCGATAGCCCGTTTAGAATGATTGAGACTATTCATCAACGTAACACGACATATAATATACCCATCTACAACGCAGAAGCAATTTGGGGTCCAAGCGACTCTAACGATCTCAAAAGCAAAATAACTGATATGCCAAAGGCAAGTAATGGCAGTAGCGCAATAGCGCTCTCAAGTGGACCTGAAAATTTGAAAACCTCCATCGCTTTGTGGAAGCTAGCTGGTTATCGCCAAACTGTAAATCATTCATAGCATCTCTTGCATATAGAAATCACACAAGGGATATTTACAATCCCACTGTTGTAGACACTGTAAATTGTATCGCATTCAATAATTCCATGCTTTTTGTTTATTTTGGATAAGTAACCAAAAGTCAACAGATTTAGACGTTAGAGGGGTACATCATCTGCAAATGAAAATTGTTCTTAGTCATTTAATACATCTACATCGAACTGTTTTTTCCTATCAACTTACCACTCGGACGGAAGCACCAAAAGTCTTGGGGGGAAGGTTGTTGCGGAACTTAGCCTTGACAACACCGTTACCACCATGGGAGCGAGTGACGCGGCCCCAGATAACACGGATCTTGCTGCCGTTAACCTCACGCTTGGCGCGGTAGACAAAAGCGATGCGCTTGCCCAAGTAGAATTGAGCATCCTTGGGAGTTTGAACACCCTCGATTTGAATCAAGGAAGTGTTCTCATTCTGGTTGCGCTTGGCACGCTCGTAACCCAAAACGCGACCCTTGCTGTACAAGCTGTTTGTGAAAAGAGTAGTGTTTTGCGATTAGTTATTGTACATTGATAATTAGAAACTTCGGCAAAATGATGCTAGTCGAGTTGAATTTTGAAGCAAAATCGGCAATGTCGAAACTAGTGAATCTCGAAGCTGATAGTTCAACTGGTATTTCATCCGACTCTACAATGTATCCATCTATCTATAAAGGATGAATATGAATACTCACCGACTGGATGGCATGACTTTGGCTAAAGAGAAAGAAGGATTCGTCTTTTGGGCCATGGCCAGCCACACATACCTTCGACCATCAGGAAGCCCAGTTTCAGCCGTGACGGAATTATATGACATATTTAAATTTTGGCACACTTTTTTTTGTTTCGCGCCTTGAAAATGTTTCCGGTAGCGCGTTTACTAAAGTTAACAGCTCTTGAACCCTTCGCTCACTTTTGTGTTGCAAGTCGAGAGAATCGAAATCACCAGTTTCTGCTTCTGAATCTTCGGTTGTGCTTCAATTGACTAGGATGCCATTCTCTGCCGCCAGCTTCAAATCCAACCAGGGTATCTACAAGTCCAGTGGCAGCAACCATTTCCTACTAACCCTAACATCTGTCAGAAGAGAAATCTTCTGCTCATCACAAGGCATATATTTGCTTTTTTCTTGGGTTTTTTTTCCTTCATCTTTTTTTTATCCCAAGAATTGAATCTAAAAGGGAAAAACAAAAGTTGATCGGTTGCTTGCTTACTGTCTTGTACGGATGACTTCCCCTGGCTCGAAGTTGGTTTGCGTGCTGGAGATTTGGTCAGTTAGTTGCAAGTTCTAGACTAACATGTGTTATGTTATACTCATGAACCGATTGCTGTTCCTCAACAGCGCGTCAAACTATGTGGTTGGCCAAAGTGCGGGTGGAACTCCTCTTTAGGTGGTCCACAGGGCTAATATTACCCGCTCCACACTTTGCGATTTACAACTGCTTGTTTGTGCCCAACTCTTTGCTGGGTTGTTCATTGAGTACAAAAAACCTTGTAGTTTGGAGGAACTGGAACCCTCTTTTTTTAAAAATTACAAAATGTAATGAAAATACTGAGATGTTGCATCGAGATATGTTTCATCCTTCATGGCCGATGCCCGCTAAAGTCAGTTGCAGCTGCAGCTTCATTTCGGCTATCATATTATTTTATTCAATCTTTTGCTATTTACATATTTGAATTAGAAGCGTCGTTGCAACGACATGATGGTTTCTCTTGTATCCGCATTTATAGGTTCTTTTCTATTAAGCGCATAATCTGAAGATAATTTGCATAAGCGGAGGACTATAGTTTTTTTTTTTTTTTTTTTTTTTTTTTTTGCATTCAACAAAGAACTTACTAAGGAACTCCCAAACAACGGTTTTCACCTCCATTGCCTTGTTTAATGACTCAGCTATGGGCTCAACAATTTCCACAATCAGATCTATGAATTCGTCTGAGTACGGAGGCTCAGCCATATCTAAGATCTGTACAACTTGTCAATAACTATGCAAAAGATAAAAGCTCAGGATGAAATCCTTACTTACCATTTTGAGAGTATGTACAATTAAACTTTCGTCAATGCTGCTACTGATCCTCTTGATATATTTCAAAACTGGCAAGACAAATCCAAGCTGTGCCAGATAGATCATGCGATCTAACAAAGTTTTTCGTAACGCCATCTACATTCCAAAGGATATGAATAAGAGTTTCGCAACCAATACAATTCATTTCAAGTGCCTCAACCTACCATGATCTCGGGACTAAGATTCTTAACCTCGACAGTCAGATTCTTTTTGAGCACTTCAAAAACGAACGGTCTTTGCAATGGATGGCGATGAGCAATTTCTTCCAATATTTGATGCGGAACTGGTACCACGGCTGAGCGGTAATATGTCTCGTACCAAGACGTTTCAGTCAACAAGTATGAAATCCAATACAAGAGAGCCATTGAAACGATTGGTACACTTGCAAGAATAGGATTGTCAATATATTGTTTTTGATTAAATCCACGTATATCGAATGGAAACTTACTCCATAAGATCTAAGATTGTTGTTATGGCACCAGGCATGTTGGCACCAGTGGTTCTTTTGGTCAAAGTTGTAGACAATAGTTTAAGTTTTTCACTAATGCTGTTAATCTCATTCGTCTGTCTTGAAAGTTAGAGACTTATGCATTCAAAACATCGTTCGCTTAATAACCACTTACATCCTTTCCCTCAGAATCATTAACAGTTACAGCATATGCGATGAGATATATGATTTTCTCTTGAATCTCAGGTTTAGGTGTCTGTCCCAATCTCGGCACAAATACCGCTTTCAATAATATATCTGCATAATTTAATCATTGAGTGAGATGTTTTTGGTGCTCAGAAACCCGAAAAATCTCTTACCCAGAAGCTGTGAATCGCATAAAAATCGAACTGGTGGAGGATTAGCAGATGTATACTGTCGATATATCTGAATTTTGATTACATGATATAGTGGTCAGAATCATAGGATGCACCGCCTGTGTTCAGAAGCAAGGAAAAAACTTACAGCAAATATATCTCCCGGGGTTGCATGGCTATTCTGCAGAATAGCAGTAATCGGTGAAGCCAATGATTGAGGGAACTCCCAAAGGTATGTTCTCAATATACTAATAAGATGCTCGCTAGATGACTGTGTAAGTAACAAAGACATTATTTTAGTCCACATCTTAACGACAATTACTTACTCTCCCTTTGTCAAGGCGTTGGTTTCTAATTCTTTTGAAATTCTTCTATACGGCTCTCCACCAGGTTGATCCGCTAAGCGCTTGAGTAGCAGTTGCGAATATAAATATGTTTGCTCATGTTGACAGCATACACGCTAGTAAGTGGATTAGCATTATATTCAATTTATCACTCATATCCTTTAAAGCACTTACAATGAGATCCGGTAGATTTTCATCCAGACCAACATCATCCTCTTGTAAAAGACGCTCCAATGAGTCCTTCAGCACATCATTAAACACTCCAATATACGTCGACGCGCTTGCAACCTTCACAATCTCTCCTTGATAACCTGCATCAGCAATCATCTGTAAATATGTTCAGTACGTATTCTCATTTCGATCAGAGCATCAATCATGAGCAATGCGGTGAATGTACCTGAATTGCCAAATTAAGTAGATCACATCGTTGATGTTTTTCGGACAGCTCATAAAGAACTTTACGCCAATAAGGATCCTGTATCATTGCATCTAGCCATGGTGGTCGAGTCTATAAACAAAGTACAGTATGCTTTAGCAAAAGGTACTCGTTACTCAATCCATATATTAGTTCAGCATATACCTCAGCTCCCATAAACTTGGTATCAACAGCCGTTGAGTCAAATCGATCTATGAGCATTCCTTTGATCACATCTCGCATCAAATCTTTGCTGTTTATGCCTAGTTCCTGACCCCATTCACTGGCTGTGTTGCAAAGAGTCGGAAGACCAACATAGGACTCGGACAAACAAGAAACCACGTCCATTGGACGACCACCCAAGGTCAAGAAATCAGATAACACTTCATTAATCTTAGGTTCTAGAATAGAGTCTATTGATGGGGTGAAGTAGAATATTGGAGATTAATTGAGGCACTTGAAAATGTTTGACATTGTGAGGAAGTCGTACCTTGTGAGGCTAAAGCACGATGTTTTTGTTCCAACAACTTTTCTTTGTCCTGAAGATCCTAAATGCAGCTATTGAGTAAGCCGAAACACAATTGTACTATGATTTCTTACCCAATGCTTACCGTCATTGTGTGATCCTCGCGTGAATCGAACAAATGCAAGAAGTCTGTTCCTGCCTGTGCAAATTAGTTGTCACAAATTTCTTTTCGAGTCACGTCGGCTTCGAAGACCTGCTTTTGGCCCACTTCCCCGCAATAGTGAATGACCAATACCAAGTTATCTGTTCCACACGAAAGGAATGGCAAGTCATCACCAGTTCCGGTTGTGATTGACTATCCTGATAGCCAAGAAAAGGTGACAACAGCTATTGTACTGACTCATGGCGCAAGTGGCGACTACTCCTCTGGAAACCTACCTTTGCTAGGTGAGAAATTGCTTTAGCGCGCGCGCAGTCAATATTATTATTTATTGGTGGTCATTGAACATCTTTCCAGCTGAAAGCCTTGCGGGACATGGCTACGCTATAATTCGGTGCTCACTAACTACCGTGAATATGGCTATACGCGTTGATGCTATGAGATCAGTACTATCATACTTGTTTGAGGATGACAGCAAGAACTCGAAGGTGGATCCAGTTGTATCAAAATTGAGAACATCCATAACGAAAATATTCATTGGTGGACACTCCATGGGTGCTCGTGTTGTCGTCAGCATCGCCGGTGAGCAGAGCAAGGACGAGACCACATCGTCGAAAAAAGCAAAATCAGACAAAAGTGAATCCAAAAAGGATACAAATGGCGGGTTTGCACACAAGCTACATGGTGTGATTACATTCTCATACCCGTTGCATCCACCTGGAAAGCAAGCCCAACTTCGTGATCAGATCCTCTTCGACTTGCCCGAAACATGTAACATTTTAATGTTGTCCGGTACAAAGGATCCATTTGGAGAAGTACCTCTCATGAGCAAAGTTCAAGATAAAATGACATGCTCCTTAACGGCTGTAAGGATAGAAAAGGCTGGACACTCACTCATGCCCGGCAAATCCAAGAAAATCGATAAAAATACCAAAAACACTCAAGAAGAAACTCTTTTAGGCTCGATTGCAGATCGTATTGACAAATGGATTAAAAATATCGACAATGATAAGGAATCCACGGCCGGAAATAAGAGAAAACGTGATAGCAAAAAGGTGTATGAGAACATGGAGATCGGTTTTGCCAATGACGTTTGGAAAGTATCGTACCTGAAAGCCATCAAATAAAAAATTCTTGACAGCTTTTTGATTTTTTCACCTGCTAAAAATTTCCCATTTCTTTGTTCTTCAGTCAAGCTTCGGCTGAGCTGCCACAATGTTTAGATTCAATGGCAGTAAGAATGTCATGATGTCGACGGCAAGATTGCACTTTCGAGCATACTCAACAAAGCACCGACACCATGACGCTGTGC
This sequence comes from Umbelopsis isabellina, assembly GCA_016758905.1. NCBI lineage: Eukaryota > Fungi > Mucoromycota > Umbelopsidomycetes > Umbelopsidales > Umbelopsidaceae > Umbelopsis > Umbelopsis isabellina. The sequence goes on from JAEPQZ010000011.1 coordinate 162,717, forward strand.
AAAATATACTAGATGAATTTTCTGTGCAGCGCATCAAAGCAAAGTCTGATACGCAGCCCATGAAACGTGTCGCCGACTATGCTTCAGAAAGCTCATTAAGCGAAGCAACCGAAGACAAGCTGAACCCGGTGCTTATGAAACGTATAATACGGCTGTTAGAAAATAAATCGACATCAGAAAGTCGAAAAGAAAGTAAGAAACTGGAGAACAGTACTACATCTGAATCATTACACGAACCAGAGAGTTTGGAACACTATAGAGACGTAATCGACAAAATGTTCCATAAGACAAATTCCACACGGTCAAGCAACAAAGCAATAGCTCAAACATATAATAATAATGATTATCAATTGACTTCAAGACAATCATTCAAAGAAGAGATGACTCTTGAAATGTTTTGTGAACTAAACTTTGGAAAGAATCAAGATTATCAGTCCCTCAAACTAGGATTGGTACCAAAACGGCAGATACTTAAGCTACCTTACTTGCGGTATCAATGGTTTGTGAACAGGATATATATGGAAGAAGGTTCTCAATCTCTAGTAGATTTCGTAATTAACGTATTGGACGGGACCGAAGTACATACTATGGACAAGAAGATTCTCATACCGGCTATACACCTATTACTTCTCAAAGAGAATATGAATCTAGCATTCGAGCTATGGAATCAGTTAGAAGATAGAGGCTTTTTAGCACCGTCATTCATCTACTCCATAGGTATGAACAAGTTCATCAAGCAAGGTGATATGGAAAGAGCCTTATATCTATACATTGTGCTTAAGGAAGTGCATAAACCACATATTGCTAAAAATGCTGACATGCTTTTAAGATCAATGCTCCGAGAGCGACAGTATTGGGGTCTGGAACAAGTTGCTGATGATCTCTGGGAACACTCTGAGCAGCCAGTCGATACCAACGTGTTACAGTTACTGTTAAACGCATACGGCAAAGCGGAAAATATACCACGTATGCAAGAAATGTGTCTACATGTTATCGACAGGGACGAAAAAATAAGAGCTCCAGTGATCGCCATGATGGTGTCAGCATATTCAAAGATGGGCATGCATGCTGAAGCATTGGACATGGTTGATATTCTACTACAAACCAATGATAATCTAGATGACAAGCTTCAAAGGATTTTGATCAGTACTATATTACGTATCTCGGGCACGGAAGAAGCCAAGAAGGTTCTTGATATGCTGGAAACTCACAAGCTACTGGAAAGCTCCAAGTGCCACACTATGCTCGCTAAAGCCTATGCAAAACAAGACCAATATGGTCAAGTAGCCAAAGTTTTTGACAATGCAAAAGCTTTAGGGCTACACATTCTTCCTACTCTTTATACCATTGCCATAGACAGTGCACTAAAGGCAGGAAAGATATACAAGGCAAAAACACTATTAAGTGAATGCAAACCTCTTGTCGATTCTGCAGAAATGAATCACGAGGCGTACCATACCCTTCGACTTCATCTTTACTCGCGCCTTGGCCATCATCATCGAGTCAGGTCGATATGGGAACAAGAAATCAAGTACTACAAAGACAAAGATGGAGCATTGAGCTTGTATATTGATTCTGCTGGAAGGAATGGGACGCTTTCCACGGTTCTTAACCTTTGGAAGACTTTGAACCAGGATGGATGTAATCTCAATAATGAGAATATCATCAATTCATATTTGGAAGCGTTGATGAAAAAGAAGCGTCAGGACATGGCTATAAAGGCTTTTAAAATTGAATTTAGCCAGCGTGATGCCATGCCTAGTTATAAGACTTTTATAACTCTTTTGCAACCACTAGCCGATGCACAGAATGTTGCTCTTGTACGAAGCCTCAAGACTCATATATGGCAGAGGTATCCATCGTTGATAGGTGATTGGAAGCGAGCCGAGAAGCTACTGCAAGGGCAAATAGAAGCAGCACACAGACAAAAGAAGTAAATCATTGTAAATCAGAATTCCCCCACCCGCCTCTCTTGTATATTAGAAAAGTTAGCCCTGAAAGTCATACAACGTTGTATATATAATGTCAAATATAATTGTCTTCAATGAAAATGCAGGTTTTAATGATCTATTTTTTTTACTATGTATACACTAAATCGAAAAGGTAGTGCTATTATGTCCATAATCGCAAGGTGTGATCTGCGCCGGATGACAGAATCCATGGCTGAGTGGGATGGAATTCTATATCGAGAACACCAAGGCTACTGACAACCGAGTGACCGCGCAAAATCTTGACTGGGACAATCAGAGGGTTTTGAAGCAAGTCATTGTAAACCATACCATGGAAAATCTGTATAGAACCATCATCTGAAGAGGACGCAAACAAAGGATAGCGTTTGTGGAATGTCACTTGACGGATAGCTTGAGAGTGATAACGCAATGTCTTGTATGGTCTTGAGCTCAGATCGAGATCGAACCAACAAAGTCGCTTATCGTAACTTCCAACAATCACATTATCACCACCAGGATGCACATCAAGACTGGAAATCCACTTGACACCGGATTGGAGAGTCTTCAACAATTCTTGTTTCATCAAGTTGTAAACTCGAACATATAATTGTGTCTAGAAAAGAAAATAAAGAGATGAGCAATTGTAAACACTAACAACCCAAATGATGAGTGAACCATCTACTTACCGCCACAAAGAACAAAGGTTTGATAGGATGGAACATGACTCGTTGAACCAAGCCTTTGAGTTTCCGGAAAGGTGCTTGTGATTGATATTTTGTGATTTGATGGATAAGAACAGCGAGGTTCTTCGCATCAGGAGCAACCGTTGCAAAGTAATCACCCTTTCTGTGCCAGGTAATTTGCTTAACTGCCTGTGTATGCGAAAGCTGAACTCTGTAACCGAGGTTTTCCTGATCCTCCTCGCTGGGTTTAACCCACGGTATGGGGTTCTTAGCATCCTTGTCATCACCAGCTGTGGACATTGCTGCATAGCCTTGCTGGAAGTATTGATCGGTGAGTGTTGTTTGCTCGGGAGAACCGATACGGGGTGGTGCAATCAAGATGACATTGCCATGCCCGACAGATACGGCAAATACACAGAGCTCGCGGTTAGGATTCCAGGCAACGGAATGGATAACGCTATCAAACTTCCAAGTCTTGAGGCAACGACCAGTTGAAATTTCCCACAATTTCACAGTGTTGTCGTCAGAACCTGAAACCATATAAAGCCCAACTGGATCGAGAGAGAAGCAACGGATACGGCCGGTATGGCCCTCATAACTAATGGATTGTTGTGTGGGGAATGGTTGCAGATCCTTGGGGCTAGGTAGTTTTGGTATAAGCGAATCTGGATCAATGTTGAGGCGGTTTTTGCGTACACGAGGTGCCAAGTACAAATCAAGACATCTCTCAAAACGCTCCTGTATGAATCGGTTGTATGCAGGAACTTGTCTGAGACTGTTGAACTTTTGAGGAAGATAGTTCTTGGGACGATCCTCAGGATCCAATTCTTCCCATTCTTTGATTTCTTCCTCAGTTGGCAGATATTCCTCAGGAGGATTGTAACTCTCATCGTGGTCAGGAAGTTTCATCTTTGGTGCGGGAACCTGCATAATGTGGTCTTCACGAGGTTGTTCATCATCTCCCCAAAGGTTGTAGAAGCGGGGCTTTTCGCTAGCAGGTTTGCGAGGGACAATACGACCAGTACGAATAGCACGAACGATTTTCATAATCTATGTAAAATTTTCATTAATAAACCATACATGACTCTGAAATGAACATTATGAACACTGTACCTTCTTGGCTTCCCACTTTGAAGGAATAAAACGGCTCTTTGGCTCTGGAGCAGCAGAAAGAGGCATAACTTCCTTCTTGCTACTGAACCATTCGATAGTTGGTTCGTATGGATCATAAGCTGCATCTGGAATGTCGCCACCTTGAAGACGGCGAATGATATCAAGCTCTTCATCATTAAGAACAACATCTTTTCCTTCCTTGTCGACAGCAACTGAGCGCCATGAATCGGGATCATCCATAGTGGACAAGAATTTCTCCAATTCGTCACCCTTGGCAGGTCGAAGTACTCGTTTGCCGTCAATATCATAACCGATATGTGGGAAATCATCGTACCATTCCATAGGTACTTTTCCAACAGTATTCTCTACATCTTCAGTGGAAGAATCACTGTCATAATCAGCCTCAATTTCAGGCAATCTGTCAGGCTTGTCAGAGTCTTTCTTTTCGCTAAATCCGAAAAGTTAATAAAACGAAGCAGTTGGAGTGATCATACAGTTTGATCCTAATATTTACCTTGTCTTCACCTCTTCGTTCCAATCTTCTTCATCAAGACTATCACCAGCCATGTAATCGTCAGACTCTTCTTCTTCTTCTTCCTCCTCCCCTTCCTCGCCAACCAGAGTGTTTTCGTCTTGATCCTTTTCGTTTTCCTCAGGGAACTCGTCAATATCTCCATCAGAATCATCAACATCGCCCTCCTGTATTTCTTCGTCGTCATCAGATTCAATGTCAATATCGACATCGCCGAAATCTTCGAGCTCGTCTTCACTTTCTTCTTCAGCTGGAGCCGTTCTCTTATTGGACTTTACAGGTTCACTCTTCAAAGTGTCTGGCTTGTTGGTCTCTTTGCGAACGAACTTGGCACCATTACTCTTTGTAGCAGACGTATCAGCCACTTTGAAGCCATTGCCGGTGCGTCTGTCTCTCATGGCGTGATTAAGCAATTCGATTGAGTACAAAAGTCTTGACTTTTGGCAGTGCGTTGAAGCAAAAAAAAATCCACAATTTTTCGAGACAGTGCAGTCACAATAATGGAGGCTTATTTTTTTCATACAAATGCTTTGAGCAGTCTCCGTCACTCTACGGCTTTACTTGGACTGGCTTTACTTGAGCTTTTAATATTACTTGCAAACCCCCACTTCTTGAGCAGCGTATACAAATTTCGTTGTATATACATATATAATTTATTTATGTATATATAGAGGTGGCTAATGCAATCAGCAACATTCATTATAAAACATCGAATGGATATATCCAGAAATAGGAAGCAGTATTCATACAGACCCTTCCATCAAATAACAACTATAACATAGTAATAGAATCAAAAACAAAAAAAAAGGGCTAGCTGCGCAATGGAAAAAGTAAATGCTCATATCAAGAATTTAACATTGAATATAGGTATGCTATACTCATTAGAACTTGTCAGTTTCAACATCCCTAAAAAGATACGGCAGGAATGGTACATGTTATGCTTGTCGCATCTTATCTTCTTCAGCATGCTGAAGAGTAGATGGTGCCACACCAAAGCTGTCTGGGACTTGGATGCCATGTTCCAAGCATATGGTTTTGATGGAAGCGTAGTGATGAATAGCATGTATGCAGCAATACCAAAGTTCACGACCCAAGCTGGATTGATACTGCTCTGGTGGCAAATTGGGGTCGATAGTCGCCGTCAGTTTCAAGGGGGTATCGAACGATTGATCACCAAGTACCGGTAACCGAGCTTCAAGGTCCCGAATCAATTCCACCGCAGCAGCTGGGTCTGTTTCAGCAGCAACCTGAGTTAACGGAGTGTGTGTTAATGAACAGTACTTTTTCAAGAAATCGTATATAAACACTTATATTTTACCTTGCGATTTCGCAGATCATAGTTGACATCATTGGAGCTCAAATCAGGATTCGACAGTAGGATGCGAAAATGATCTAACATATGACTGCGAGGATCGTTAACCATTCAGTGCAAACACTTAGCTTTGCAGGATAGGAGTAAACCGCCTTACCGAATATGCTTTCCTATTGTGCTCTTGGGCATCAATTTGGAATCTTTAGTGTAGATATCAAGTGACATGGTGGAGATAAAGTCGATGGGTTGTTCCAAGACTTTTTGAGAGATCTGGATCAGATTGGAAGCACTTTTCGTGCCATTGGTTTGATTTTCAGAAACCATAGATTCAGATTCAAAGGCTGATTGTGATGATAGTGGTGCTGTTTGAGTTTCAGTGTGTTGAAAGGTCGTTTGCGTTTGAGCCATAGGTAAGAGCGAAAAAGATCCGCTGGCAGTACAAAAGTTCATTTTGTGGGGAGGCGCAATATATGACGCAAAATTCCGCAATTTAATACAGCTGCAAACAACCCAAGCTTGAGCGTGACTTTCGTAGCTATACACATCCTTGGTTTTTTTTTTTTTTTCAATAAACAGCGGCTAGAAGTTACTGGCTGTATTGACTTGGTATTATTGATACACAATATGCAAAGTTGTGCATAGTATCATTTACGGCTTATCAAATTCTTAATTGGGGTTTGGTCAGTAATAGCGCAATGGATTGGACTAAAAAAATTGAACCACATACATCTGTATCTACTCATCATTTATTTCTACATTATATATTCCTCACTTTTAAAGTTCTTTATGATCTATGTATGGCGCAATTTTACTAAACATTAAATCACCAGCAATAACCGCCATCGCAACTTTAAAGCTCCATTATGTTTCAGGGAAAAATACTTGACACGTATTCTTCCAAACCTTTTCAGCAAGCTCTTGTGGTTCGAGCCCTCGGATTGCTGCAACGACGTAAAGCACTTGCCTATGCAGATATGCAATTTGTTCGGTTAGAACATTGAATTCTCATGTGATGCTATTGTACCTCAATAATATTACCCCATGGCACATGGCTCGTTTCGACTTTTAACCATGAACCCCCGTTCAAACTTCTCCTTCTTTTTGCTTGGTGGGACATATAAGGTCTGAGTACCTTCGTCAACATTCTTCCAATACTTGAAGGAGGCATGGGTGGGTCGGATCTCGCACCAGGGTCCATCCGTTTCAAGCATGAGTTTATCTTCTGGTATGGCTTTGACCACCTCTATATTCTCTTCAGTCTTCAACGAACACCCATTGATACCAATATAGAGTCCCAGCTCAATTAAATCTGTCATTTCTTGCATTGTGCCCGTAAAGGAATGAACAACACCACCCTTGAAACGTGTGCGGTTGGCTCTAATCATATCATTGAAGTCAGATCCAGTATTTCTACTGTGTAGAAACATTGGTAAACCTGTTTCTTCTGCAAGATCAAATTGACGCAAAAAGTACTTTTTCTGTACTTCAATAGGACAGAAATGAGTCCTATCATAATCTTTAAGGCACAAGTCAGCATACAAAAAGAGAGTTTGTCTTGCATGTCTTTGATCATTTTACCTAAACCACATTCACCTATGGCGACTACTTTATGAGACAAGGAGTGCTCCTTGATGAGCTTTTTTAAATCCTCATAATATTGATCTGGGCCACCCTTGTGCTTCTGGAACTCTTGACATCGCGTTGGATGGCAGCCAACCGTTGTATACAAATGTTCTAGATTCGATGCATAAGATATTATGACGGTTTGTCTTACTACTACTCCATTAATTTCCAGCTCTTACCATCAGTCTCAGCCAGTTCGAGGGCTTCTTTGCTTTCACTAAGGGAACCTCCCGTAATCATCATACGCTCGACACCAGCTTTACGCGCTCGTTCCAGCACCAAATCGAAGTCGTCTAAGGGGTAAAAATGAATTTTTGGTCACTACTTTGTTCATTCAACTTGGACAGCGCTTCAGTTTTTACTATAACTTACCAGCATGTCCTCGTTTTCCTCTATACATTCCACGGAACATTGCGTCGGTCAAGTTGATTCCAATATCTATATGTCCATAATAAATGAGATTGAGATGTAAGTGAAATTTTATCTAGATCACCATTAACCAACCCGTCAATCGTTGTTCGATCTATCATACCTATAAGTCTTATCTTGGCTGCTGACATTCTAGCCACTCTCGTTATTGCTGAAGCACACATAAACTGTACTTTGCGAGCTTTTCAATTCACTGGTATTCAAAAGTCCGACGACATCATTGTCTATTGTATGGCAGCTCAGCCTTAAATTCAAAGTCGCTGCAATATAGAGCTTAACATACAGGTCATATCAAATTTTTATCACGATTGTCGAATGAAGGTACTATTTGTCAAGCCATAATAGATAGCCAATGCTCGCTGCTGATCGAATGATATTGTAATTTAAAGACTTTATCGATCAATAAGATGATGTAGTCTACAGCAATTTAACCATTAATAGTTTAACTAGTCCTTACCATACTTGATGGCCAATGATTGCAAAAATTCCGCATAACCTCATATACTCGCTAACATGTTCTTTTAGGTTGCTTGCCAAGATCATTGATTTGCATGACAAAAACTCAGACGACATTTGCCTGCACGTGCGTGTAATAAAGCTGAAAGAACGTCTTTCTATAAATGGCGTTGTAAAGAATCTAAAGAAGATAGAACAGTGGTACCAATTTGTGTATAATATAACGTCCACCGGTCGCATTCGATAATTGAACTCCATGGGCTCTTTTGTTTGTCTATCAACAGACAAGACATGTTGATCATGGTGCCTTGAAGTTTTGCAAAGAGAACCAGGCACCACAAAGTTGACAACCAAAAAAGGCATGTGCTGCTTCACTTGGGACCTGATCCAGAACCCACTTGGTAATTTTTTTTTCCTGACAATCCATACGAAATAACAGGATTCTCCTTGAAAACCTAGGTTATTGATAATTTAATGGCAGGCAATTGCTAACTATGCTGGACAAAAAGTCTATTTTGCTGTGACACCGTACGGGCATCTCAGCGATATTGCACCGTACTAATTTTTACAGTTTTTTTTATTATTTGGAAATAAAACAAATCCATTCTCCTCAGAGATTTTCTTTCCCCTCCTTTCCACACTTTCCTTTTTCTTTCCATTGACTGCCCTCATTGCTTTTCATCAGTGCATTTCCTGCTCAAAAGCAACTAGACATTACATTGCTGAATATTTATAGTTTGGTCTTGTAAATCTCAGCCCGTAAGTGACTTCGACTCCAGCTGAAATGTCGTACCTTAAAAATAAGTCAGCGCCCATGTCTAACTTTCATCGCATCGTACTAGTGTGCATTCATTTTATTGAACATAGATACATATATCTTTTGGCAAAAAAGAATTGAACACCTTACAACACCAGCCCACGAGCAACATAACACAGCATGTGGATTATATCTCGAGTGGTAAGCGCTATACCAAATTAGTTCGAAATATGCCATTTATTTCTACTTGGCTCATTTTAATACCTCACTCAGTTTGGAGAGTCTCGATGGACGCGAGCGATTTTTATAACAATATGCCTTCAAGCGGTCCTCGCTATCATATTTGAAGCAGTTATATATTCCTATCAGCAACGAATGATCGACATCCTTAATGCTCAGCACTTGAATCAAGGAGCAGATGATATAACCAGTGCATACGCAAATGCACAATCTCTACTAGTTTATTATATATTGTTCATTATCGCCCAGCTCTTCACTGTCGCATTGGTGGTTGATGCGGTAAATTGTTGAATACTTCAGGATACAATGTTCACTACCACAAGTACTAATAATAACCATTTTTTCTGGGGGGGGGTTGCAGATATACCAAAAAAACACTATCCAGTTGATCGCTCTATGCTTATTCGAATTCGGCATGGGAGCATATTCAGTGATTCAGTACCATCAATCAACAACTTTGTTCAGTGGAGATGAAACGGCTATAGTTGTAGCATACTTACAGGGTGCTTATAATGCAGCCAGGTGGGCAGAAATCACAGTCATAGTGCTGATGGTGCTAGGTGTGCTGGTGTTCACTTTCTTAGCATACAAGCTATATCTGGAGTTTGGGTATGTCGCAATATGATCTTGTAGAGATTGATGATGAAGAATACTCAACACTATTATACATTTAGTTGGCACATCTACAAGAAAATTGGTGCAGACTTATCTATGAGAGGTAAGAACTTGCTATATGTTAAACCATCCTGACTTACCAGCAATTCTAATCAGTTTGTTTATGTTCTTGCAGATCGCTACAAGATGTATCAGATCTTCATCATGATGCTCAAGTTCGACTTCTTTTTCTTCTTGGGCTTCTCAGTGCAATATCTTGCTCTGCTTATTCTGACATCAGAATCAAGTTTAACGCCAGAAGATTCAAAGGCTGGCATTATGAAACAATTAGTGGAGCACATTGTTCTCAGTTGTGTTGTTACCATTGCTATGTTAATGTTGGCGTTTTGGGGGGTAAGTACGGTTCGTTGCTTTGAGCAAAATGATACATGTACTGATTAGTGGTTGCAGTTGATACGGGAAAAGAAAAATTATATATATGGCTTCATCCTTGGTTCTTTTGCCAGTATGGCTTATTTCATCTACATGTTGGTTGAGATATCTCAGCACCCCCAAAATTATCAAGGCACCAAGATATTCTTGACATTTTTCTGTAAGGCTATTTTTAACCATTGCTCTATTGGAGCCGAGTGGAACGTTTTATTCTGATAACATGACTTTATTTTAGTGTGCGTGGATATGGTGCTGATTATTGCTACTGTGCCAGTATCCATCATATGTCTGAGGAACTTTGGTTTGGGCTTGATGAATCATAGTAAGTGCCGTTATAATGGTTGTATTGAAGTTAAATTGGCACTCAAAAACTTATATTTTCGCTACACAGTTACTCATAGCAACTCCACTGCAAACTCAACACATTCCATGACTCCCATCGGACAAGAAAAGAGCAATCGACGCTGGTCCATTGAATAAATATAACACCTCCACTTCATATCTTTGTATCTAGCAAACTCCTTTCGATTCCAATTCATTCCCTTCTCTACTCTACTCTACTTGTTCAGTCATATACATTTCCCCTTTAGTTTGGCAAGATTTATATTCAGATCAAAATCCCTTCAACGAAATATTTTTCTATTTTACCTTCATTACTCATTCTGATTAGTGTCATTCACGGATATTACTAGGTATTTTCTAGGTAGTTATTCAACTTAAATATCCTATTTCATACCTTCGCAAATCCAAGTAAAGATTATTAGCCCGACCGCGGTGACTGCTTTATCGGTTTTTTTTTTTTTTTTTTTTGGTGGTTGTTGTTTTCAAGCTCGGCATCCTACTTCTTTCAGCTATCCACATAACGCTATGGCAACAGTTCCACAGCCCTATCATCGCGTTGAGTTTAGTGTGCACGTCGGTGGCAAGTCTGTGCCGATCAAGCTTGCCCTAAAACCTGATTCTACTATCATTGACGCCTTGGTTCAACTTCGCAACGTGTGGTCAGCCGATAACTCCAAGCAGTCTATACTGAACCCGAATGAGTTGGCAGTCATGGACTCTGAAGGCTTCTGGCTTCCAAGTTATAGCCCAGTCAACTGCGTGCTGAAGGTTAACGACAAAGTTGCTGTGTACAGATTAAACAAGCGCAAGAAGGATATTGTTCAGGTGCGTACACAAGGTATGGTGGCAACAATCAGGAACAAACAGACTCATCATTACTTTTAGGACGATAACTCAAAGAAGAGAAAAGCCCAAAGTGACGATGACGTTGCCGTCTCTAACCCACTTGCTCAAGCGGCCGTAGCATCACCAAAAAAGAAATCCAAACATGACAAGCCCGAAACTAAAGCCGAGTCCAAGAAGATCGATACTAAGCTTGAAGTCAATGATGTGAAGCCGTCCAACGAGGACAGTAAGCGCAAGAGAAAGAGGGACAAGAAGAAGGAAAAGCATGAAGAAAAAAAGGCTGAGGATAAGAAGTCAACTGAAAAGAAGTCTCCTGAAACGAAGGCTGCTGAAAAGAAGTCTGCTGAAAAGAAGTCTACTGAGAAGAAGTCTGCTGAAAAGAAGAAGTCTGCTGAAAAGAAGAAGTCTGCTGAAAAGAAGTCTACTGAAAAGAAGGATGAGCAAAAGCAACAACCAGTTCAAGTTTTGGTTACTGAGCCTACCTCTGACAATGCAGACCAGTCTGATGTTCCTCATCAAAAGTCAAAGCGACCCAGAACGGCACGTCAAGAAAGACGTGGGCAAAAGCTGCAGGTTGAAGCTGACAAGAAAGTCATTGTTGAGCCTTCCAGCACCGACACGGATGTCAAGACAACCGCAGTTGATTCATCAAAAGAGGTGCAGGTCACCGAAACCGTTGATCAAGCAGCCGGTATCCTAGCTGATGATGTTCCTAGTGCAGGTAGCATTGGCGATGAAGAGAGTAATGGTCAGACCTCTGCCGATGAAGTTGTCGAGAATAAGAAAATTTCACAAGCTGCTGATTATCTGCAAAAGCATGCTGGCCTTTTGGACAGCATTGCTGGTAGCACAACTGATGGCACAAGTGTCATAGAATCCTCAGAGAGCACTCCTGCTCCTGAGGTAAAGAAGCTGACCAAAAAGGAACAGCAAGCAATAGAGCGTAAAGAGAAGGCTGCCGCCAAGCAAGAAGAGGCCAAGAGAAAGAAGGAAGAGCGAGAACGGGAACAAGCCAGAAAGAAGGCCGAAAAAGAAGCCGCACAAGCCAAGCGAAAGGAGGAGGCTCAGAAGAAAAAGGAAGCCGGCAAGCAAAACAAAACCAAACCGCCTGTTGAAGAAAGCGCCGATTCGTCATCTGCATCTACCCAGGAAGATAACTGTAAGAATGAAGTTAGTAACAAGCTAGTACCGTCGTTCATGCCATCTAACCGTGGCCCTTCTCTTGCCGATATCATGAAGAATTCCAAGGACATCATCCAAAAATCCATTTATGGCAATGCCAGCAAGAAACCAAGCACAGCATCATCCACTCAACCAAACCCCATTGTAGAAAAGAAGCCAGCAACACAGACAAGCAGAGATAGTGATAGCGATTCCAGCAGTGACGATGAAGATAACAATGGCTCAGGTTTAAACCATTTGACCTCCTGGATGAACGAATTACAACAACCCCGTGAGAAAGTGTGACGGGTTACAACTTGTCTTGTGCGTGTTTTAATAGCTCATACCACACAATCTTTTTTTCAAATTTCCTTTTCCTTTTTATTTCCGTTTAGCAAGAAATCAATAATAATCATAATAATGCCTCTAGAGTATCCAAATGAGCCTGAAAGAAACACTGATGGTCTGATAATTCGTAAAGATAAGCCGTTCAACGCTGAACCGCAAGTCAATTTACTTGTTCAGAATTACGTTACACCTGATCCGCTGTTCTTCCATCGGAACCATGGTCCAATTCCTGACATTGACGTTGAAACACATTGCATTGAGATCAAGGGGCAATTAGCGAAACCTCTTGAGCTCACGTTGAAGGACTTGAGGACGTCGTTCAACAAGCACTCTGTCATGGCTACTTTACAGGTAAGGTGTTGGGTTTAAATGCGCTGGCTTTCAAAATTACCTCATAATGTATACTGACTTATACCTTGCATTCAGTGCGCTGTAAGTGGGGTTTGTTTAAATTTCAGTTGTTGATTGGGATACATGAATAGTGGTTTTTTATAAACGGTAGTTAACGTTGGTCATGCTTTAGGGTAATCGTCGAGACGGCCTCAATAAGGTCAAGAAGACCAATGGGGTAAGAGATAACAAAAAGGGAATTACCTTTTGTGTGATAACATATGAGACTAAATATGATGCTTACTGTGCAGGTCGTATGGGGGCCGGGAGCTATCGGTAACGCCGTATATACTGGCTGCTGGTTGAGAGACGTTTTAAATGCTGCAGGCGTGACCTCTTGCCCAAATGAGATCGTTAAGCTACATGCTGCTTTTGAATCCGTTGAACAGGTAAACTAAGCGGTGATATACAAATAACCACTGGAAAAGTAGTCATTTGCATTACTGATGCCCATCATTTAGTGTGAAGAGTCTAGAAATTATGGTAGCTCGATTCCACTGGAAAAAGCCATGTAAATTGGTTTGATGCCATATCTTTTTGTGTACTACAAATAGCCTGGTTTCTCACGCCTTGACATTTGACAGGGATGAATTCGGTGATGTACTGTTAGCATACGAGGTGAGTATTATAGTCCATATTGGAGCAGGCATATTCCAAAAGTTAAATTACTAAATCTTGTATCCTCAGATGAACGGAAAGCCTCTCACAAGAGACCACGGATACCCAGTCAGAGTAGTCGTTCCAGGATATATTGGAGCACGCTCGGTCAAATATTTAAAGCGAATCATAATCCAAGATCATGAATCAGATGCATATTTCCAGCAAAGAGACTATAAAATCTTACCCTTCAATGTAAGTAATTACATGCAATTGATTAGCCTGGCAGTAACATATGTATCAACGGCCCGTAACAACTCGAGATGAAGGTTGATTGTGAAGAAAAAGCCTGCAAAGTGTGGGACAATTTCCCCGCAATAGGTGAATACAACGTTCAATCATATGTATGCGAACCTGCGGATGGACTGGCATGCAAATCAGGACTTTGCCAAGTTCGGGGCTACGCATTGTCTGGTGGCGGACGATCTATTCAAAGAGTCGACGTATCTGCAGATGATGGGAAAACGTGGATCACAGCAGATTTATACCAACCCTGTAGCGGGGGAGCTCGGACATGGGCTTGGTGCTTATGGACTGCACAATTGCACGCCACCAACAAACGAATTATGAGCAGAGCTGGTAAGACTATTAATTAATTGATGATGCCACTGCGCACTGTCGAGTCATAGGTCACTTATGATTTATCTTACATAGTGGACTCGGCCGGTAATATACAGCAAGAATATCCAGTGTGGAATTATCGCGGCGTAATGAACAATAGCTGGCGAACGGTAGAAGAGAGTCCAAGTCATCTATAAAGGGGAAACTTTGTATCCAAATAAAATGATAGTGCATGAATTTTAAACCAGGAATAGTCTATTGTATTCACTTCTCACATTGAAAATGATTTTAAATGTGTGGTTTGTCCCTGATAAGGGACATCAAAGGTTATGAGTTTTTTTCAAAAAAATAAAATAAAGAAAGACACAAAATAAATAAAACAACACTTGATAGTAGCAGAAAATAAAAAGTCAAATCGAGCGTGGCGGTTTTGAACATTGAAACAAGGGCGAATTACTGGAGGGGAGCAGCAAAGAAGATGGAAAAACAGCAAGAATATACATTGAAAAAAACACACAGCAAAAAGAAATCTTGGTGGTTTCTTTTTTCCTCTTTCTCTTCGTTTCGTAGAGGCATTTAAGCTTTGTCCATAGGAATAGGACAGCAAACAAAAAAAAAAAAGATCTGAACATTCGCACTTATTGCAAGTTGCGTAGAAGCCCTGGTATGTAGGACAGCAGTAGGCTGTGTTGTTTTTGAGAGGAGCAAAAAAAATTGCGCTGAAAGTAAAAATGTGTCGTAAAAACCCGCAAATAATTGTAATCAAGACGTTTTATCCAGTTGGAGATCCACTGTCTGTATCTCGTCGTCCATTGTGGGACGAACCACCATAAAGGGGAGGTAAGCGTGCCCGGTCCATCGATGACGGATCGGATCGCACAACAGAATGCTTTTGATACCGCCCTCCACCTGAAGACGGTGGTTGTGTTAATGGGTGTACTCCAGGCCTAGTCTCTACAGTTTTGACTGGAGTATATGGTGATTGTGGATGCATCTGACCTGGAATGACAGTAAAATAAGGGCGGGTTCCCGAATACAAATTAGGAGTAGGTGGGTCAAGAAACCGGCTGTGATCTGAAGTACTTCGCGATTCTGATGATTCACCCGAAGTATTGGGAGATATACGCGCTGACGCATGGGTTTTATAAGGATTGTGGTACGTATTGACCTTTTGTATGGGATATGGTGTGCTCTGGTGACGGTAATCGGTGGAAGATGAACCTGGCGTTGGCCCTGCAGAAGATGTGTTTTCGCTGGCTCCAAATGAATCAAAATTGGAAGAAGAATTTGAGTTGGAGAATATGCCTGAGTCAGATGTGGCAGCACCACTTCTTTCGCTGGGTGGCATAGACGACGAAGCCATAGTAGGAGTGTTGTGATCATTGATGGAGATGGAATTGCCATTACTGCTACTGCTTGTATCGCCGCCATTATTACCATTGGAGTTATTTGATGCATCAGCAATGGAGCCACTGAGAACAGGTTATTGTTTAATTACATATGGGTTTGATTGGTCATTGTTAGATGAATTGTCTTCATACCTGCTAGGTGAAGCAGTTTTTGGTCTTTTTCTTGGCTTGCCCACCGCGCGAGCAGCCGCTTGCTGTTTCATTTTAAAGTCGATCAAATATTGTTGATAATCCTATTGAACGACATTGAGATAAGCACACGTATGCTTAGGAACACCTCTTCCATAGGATTGTACACACTACCTTATGTTCATCTGTTTTTTCGTACTTGGCTAAAGCGTTCAAATATTCTTCTTTTGCTTTCGTGGCCGTACGTTCGTACAGTTCTTTTTCGTCTGGTGAGATTGATTTCCATCTATCACCAACAATTTTTGCGAGGTCGGTGAACGACATATTGTAATCTTTAAGTTCTGATCGAACTTGATTAGAAAACATCACGTATGCTGAAGGAGGCTTGACAGGTGCGTTCTTGTCTGCTTTTGCATGTCGGCGATATTTTCGTTTAGATCTCGCGAATTCACTAAAATTGTCTTCTTCTGTACTTGATATAGCGTCTTGTCGAGAATCTACTCGCGGAACGTCTACAACTGTGAGATGTCTTCCATTGGGGTTATAGGTGGGTGAATCTGCTTGCAAAAGAGGATTAGGTGAGTATATATTCATATAACCTGATATTTAAATTTTGACATTATTGCTCACTGGATGAAGTTGCAGATGATCGTGATGAAACATGCGAGTTTGTGGGCAATGGGAGGTTTGGATCGTAACCTCTTGCGCTTGCGATGGCTCTTTGCAAAAGCTAAATTATAGACAAAAAGCATGAACATAAGTGGCATATTCGTAAAGGCAAAAGATTTGCAATAGGGGGAGATCAAGACGTGCAAAAGGAAGGATTAAAAACCATAAAAAAAGAAAACAATAATAAAAATTTATGGTGGAGAATGGCTTTTAGTTTTCAGGTACGTACCCGTCGATGGCCGCGCTTAACGCCAACAGCTTCCAAATCGCTTTCGATGATTTCAAAAAGCTAAATAGAATAATAAATTGAGGTTAGTATATGGATTTCTTGTATTTGACAAATTTGTTCAGTGCTTTTGGTTTTTTCAGTGGTCGCGAAATGTGAAGGATCGGTAACTGTAGGTCGGCGACTCTATGCTCTGAATTTTGCCCATTAATTTGCTCATTAAATGAACTTCATGCATGAAGTTTATTGTTTTGCAATTTGGTGAGAAGAATCAGAGCCAATATATGTTGCTGATAATAGTGAAGATGCCAGGTGCTGGAATTTCGACATGGAATCTTAATTAAATTCGTATGTACTAACCGATTTTAATTGATCGAATCCCTCTGCAATAAGCACATCCGCATACTGGCCAAGCTCACAGTTACTCAAAAAATCTCTAATTTCTTGCTCTGAAGATGCTGGATCGCTAGTGTTGTCCATGGTGCACAGTATGTGGCTATTTTTTACGCATGCAGCGTTGAAATGCGAATGGGTTGAGGAAAAAGAAAGTTGAATAAGTTTTGTTTGACCCACTCTTGAAAATTCAAGTCTCGATATGGAATATGATTAGTGCGAGTCTTTTATTTTAATCTTGAAAATTACTTCATGGCGCTCAGGAGCCACTAAGAAGTCCTCATTTTTTGGCTTTTGCTAGGAACACCGACTTAAAGTGTACTGGTACAGGTCCGACGGAACCCAACTTGGCCAGCTGTACCTCTGCGTCATGGCAACACTTTCGTTCATTGATATCAGTAACTTTGTGCCCTTTTTTTTTTTTGTGGAGTTAAACCAATCTCCTGGTCATTTAAAGGAATTTTTTTTTTGTGGAATTAAGGAGATTCTCAGACCTCGGTTTTCAACAATAATCCAACGATTTTTTGCAAACGTCTGCAGGCAAAATGACAATCACATTCAAAATAAAAAGGTGAGACTTGCAACGAACCTGAAGTAGTACTGAATATTTTAGGTCGGTCGAATAGGTTAGTAGCTTAATTTTCGCCCAGCGATAAATAAAAAGGAGCAAACATCATGCCACCCAAAGACCACCCAAAGCTATTATAATTTATATTTTAGACTATGTTGACACACCGTCATTATCCTCGTGCCTTATTATGGATTTATGCAGTGAAATATAAAAGTTAAATAAATTGTTACATGACCTATCATTGCTGTGATTCTCTTTACATGTTCTGAGATTGATGGATTTAATATGCGAATGAGCATTGGACATATAACTTGTTCACTGTAGCTGCTAATGTCGGTAGAAAACCTAAAATCATAGCTCCATGGACTGATAAACATTAAAGATTAGTGAGAAATGTCTACTTTTAGACGTTTACCACCCAGTCATTAGCCTTTGAGGGCATTGCTGGGCCACAAGACAAAGTTGGTCACAAGACTTGCCTTGAAAGCTAAAAGTAAGAAAATAAGAAAGTAAATCATGCCTAACTCAAGCTAGATACCGATGGATTATTCTTTCCCGCGATATGGATAGTCTATCGATAGGGGCTAGCGAATAATCCAAATATTATGGCAACAATTCTGACCCCCATAGAACACTATCACTCGTACGATTATCGCCATAGCTCTGCACATCTAAATTCTTCAGTAGCAAATTTTATGACGATGGCCACTACTCAAATTGGCTGCACAAAGTAAACACGAAAAGAAATCTCACATAGACAAGACAAGGCAGTGTTAAAAAACAAATCTATTTGACTTTAGCTAATTAGTTAAACTTGTTCTTTTATTGGAAGGTTCCAACTCATGAATTCGTTTTCTTTGCCATTCCTATATCTGTTAATTCCAATTTGCGACCATACTTTATCTTTACATATGACGTTCCTAAGCAGGAGCATTGATGGATTTTTTTAATCCTTATTTCTCAAGTCCTTAATTCAATATATAAAACTGCAACTGTTCTCACTTAATGCTCTGATGACATCTACAAAGACTGAACAAACAGTTGTAAATTTTTTTTCAAACCATATCCGAGAAACAACCCCAGTTAGAGCCTATTACAGACTCAAATCCCTTTCCTTTCTGCACAAGTGTAGAATGGCGGTAGGGGGGATGAATCAGGGGATCGCCCATTTGATTGGTGGCAATCATTGACTCTGTGTCTTATTCCCAGATCGTGTCAGATCGTGGTTACAAGCGGACCAATGGCAAACCTTTATTTTTCGTTGGCCAAATTGTCATTATGTTCTTCATCGGTGGTAAACTCTAGTTGAGATAAAGCGTGGGAGATATTCACTGTGCATTAGCCCCAACAGTTATTGTCAAACACATGCGTTTCATATAATGTGTATATTACTTTCACCATCCATTTATTGCCAACCACCATGCTCCAGATTCATCTCCGTTTTTGATAGATAAGAGGGCAAAATATCGGGACGGCATAGATAACATAAATCTTTCTTTTATCTGGGTGAATTTATTAACATACCAGCGGGTTGGTTCGAGACCCATACATAGCGGGTGTGGACGTTGCGTTGGTGCAATTTATATTTGACGTAGCATTGCAACCAGGGTCATATATGGCCTAAAGCAAAGAAAACCAAGCCAGGCTGGTCTTTTTTGATACCAAAGGTTTGAGATGAATGCAGAAATATTTTATAGCTACCCACGTTGATTACCATAAGTATCGAGAGAAATCTTCTTTTTGCATTTACACAACCTCACCGAGAGCTCGCGCTCCACCAAGGTTTAAGTGGCTGTATAACTACAGCCCCATTGGTTACGGGTGACTGACTCTTTAAATGTATACTAAACTTTTCTTAACGAATATAACGGTGACACAATGCAGCTAGTCTTTAGTATATCCGATATCATCTTTATATTCAAGTAATACTCTGTTTTGACAAAGTATCTAAAACGTTGTCATAATAAAAAAGACTGTGCCATATTTTCCCCATTCACAGGGCTTGTCGTTGTTCACTGGTATATAAAACCTGGCTTGTGACCCAAGATTGCCCCATTTGATCGGTCATAGACTCCGTCGTATGCTCACCCCTCCTATCCCAGGCCTGTGAGTCTGTCCGGCACGTTAGTTTTAGCAAAGCTTCAATGTAAAGACCTATTCCTTCTTTACAATATGTAAAGAAGTCCATCATCGTCAACGGCCGCATAATATCGTCAAGAAATCTCGCCTTTGACTATGACTACAAGTTGCAAACTCAATATTTTCTGGGCGTACCAAATTCGGATTGTCCCCCCGTTCATACATTTCCTAACCTCAGACCAGGCAGTTCCTAACCTCAGACCAGGCAAATACACTGTATGAATGCAAGGTGTTCGTCCATCCTTCTCAAACACATGATCCGAAACGACCAAACTTCCGCATCATAGATCATACTCCGTCTCTATGTATAAGTACAAGGCATATTGCTAGTAATTTCACCAAGATCTTTTTCATTTTAGCTATCTTGCCTTTGCACTATAGCACCTGTCCTTGACATCCCAACTCTTTGCAAATCTTATTTCCATCCACAGTAGCTTGAACAGCTACCAAGTATTCAATCTGCGTGAAACTATCTTGACCCGTTTAAATATGACGATCAAAAGCCATGCCAATTGCAATGAACCACAGTCAAGTAGTGAAAAACTCTCCTGGACTGGCCGTCAACAATCCACCATCATGGCCCGGCCTGTGATTCTGGCTAGCTATGACAATCCCCTACCTTACTACAATCATCTTGAGGAAACTGACAAGCGAAAATGGGAGGATGATACGGAAGCCGCAAGTAACATTGCCAAAGCCCAGCGTAAGACATCAAACAAAGGCGTCCGTATATGGATTACTTGCCGTAAAATTTTACTAACCTGCCCCTCCTCCAATTTCTGCCTACCTGGGTTTTAATTTGGTCATCTAATAGACACTCAAGCCTATGAAGACTCGCTGTCCAATCATTCGCAGGACGAAGATAGCTTGGGTTAGTTGTTTTATTTTTTATTAGTATGTTTCCCGCTCCGCTTATCGTCAGTGTTGCTCAACCTTATATTACCTCCATAGATGGTGATGATGACCGTGGTAACGGCCCAAGAAAACCTGGCCGGAAGCCCATGGAAAATGGCACCCTTTTGGTAAAAAAATACATACCTTCCTGACATTTTTGTTAATGTCGGTCGATCGCTCATATTTTTTTTATGTATTTTCTTAGTTGGAACCAGATATCAAACAGAAACGCAAAGCTCAAAACCGTGCTGCTCAAAGAGCTTTCCGAGAAAGAAAAGAACGATACGTCAAAGAACTCGAAGCCAAAATCAAAAGTATTGAACATGCTCATCTAATCAATACTGCACAGCTCATGAAGGAAAATCAACAACTCAAGACAGTTATTCAAAGGCTTCAATGCCAAAACCTCGGCGGTGCCGGTGGCCTTCCAGCTATTGGATTTGAGTTTACCCTTCCGCAGTCTCCAATCAGCAACGGGCAAAATCTCCAACCAACTACCGCTCAGCAAAGTGGCAAAATACCAGCCAATAAAAATGGTCCAAAGAAGAAGGGCCTAAGAAAATTAGTGCCAATTGCTCCGCACCCAGGCAACCGAAATATTGCACCAGGTCGCCCTCAACCCAAGCTTATGCCTAAACCCGCGGTCGTTCAAGGCATACAACTTCAGTCAGGCGCCAGCGCATCCATACCATTACAAAAAGCTTCAGACAAACTAAAGGCTCTGCCTGATCAAACTGCTTCAATGACTATTGCAGCAAATTCTTCTCCAGAGTGGGGAGCTTCCCCAACGAGTAGTGTCGGTTCTGGTTCTCCGACTGTAAACAACAATGTACATATCCCAGGATCACCTGAAACCGCCCCGCACTCACCATTGTCCAATGCAGACTCAGATAACAGTCTGTCAGATCATGGTTCAGCCTCTGCACTCAGAAATCTTTTTGGTCATGGCGATGACGAAGAATACTATACCTTAGAGGATGAACGATCGTTCTTCAACTTACTAAAAGATCATTCGGCAAGTGAAGCTGTCAACCGTTTGTTCGAGGAACCACTCTTTGATCTTTCTGGCGCGCTGAACGACACCACTCTGAACCAAAGCATGTCTATGACTACAGAAGCTCTGACCGAGAAAAATCTCAAAGCACAAAATGCAGGCCAACGAAAGCAGGATGTCTCTCAGTTGCTTGCCAGCTTACAATCTAACGGTAGCGACCATGGTAGCAGTGACGAAGACAATGTAAATAATCTGGCTGAAAACAAATTTGCCAACTCCAATGAAATATGGCAAAGAAGGATCTAAGTGTTCTCTTTCCGTCGTCAAACCAAGTACATGACAATTCAAGATACTTGGGATACTGACGTGGTTTTGCTAATTTGTTGTCCGGGCTACGACGTAATGAGTTTGTCTCAATTCCTATAGACAGCCTCTACCCAATTTGATTACTACAACTTTTTGCTTTCTACTTTCTGCTCTTTTGATTATTTTATCAATCTTCATAGTATATAATTTTCAGTGCGTAAGCCGATTTTTCTCTTGTTATTCATGTCTGATAACTCTATCATTGCCGAACCGACATTTTTATTTCATAATCATATTTACATATATAAAAATTTTTTGCCGGTAATTGGTACCAAATTCATTTCTTGTTTTGTGAAACATCCTGTAATTTGATAGGATGGAGTTTTAAACATTTGTGGTGGGCTGCTCAGGTTAGGAATACCCGTCGTTCTATCCTATCCTGTAAATAAAAGGTATGTTTTGTCCGTTTACAAAGTTAGTAACCAAGTTCTAACAAAACTGACTTCCATCGACTTGCAATGTTCCAACTCCTAAGACTTTTATACAAACACGAAGCTTTATACAATAGTAAAGACATCTCCTAAAAAAAAATAGATGCTATTTGTGAACTTGACCATTCACAAGATTCTTAACAGGGTAAACTTTACAAAAAAGTGCGGAGTGGATTTAGGAGTTTCCTGTATTTGACAAGCCTTCGTCAGGGTCCTTCCTGTATGGTGGCTGCGGTATATCGGTTTACTACCATTCTGGTAACACCGCTCATATGTCATTAAAGTTCTCGTACTTTTATGAATACGTTTACCACTTTTTTAAAAAGAGAATAGCTCTATCAAAGTGTTGTTTCATTCGCCGTGCCCCCACACAAAACCATGTATGAGTAGCTGACTTAGCATGTGACGGATATTTGCGGGAATTTATTGGAGATCGTGGGGCAGACCAATTAAAAGTAATTTCTCTATTATTATCTATGAAGGGGGCCGACAGATTAACCACAGCCTCGTTTTCTATCTGCTTAATGTGACGACTTTTCGTCGGCTGGTATATGTAACTAGATAATTATGTGCAGTTGCCAACATGTTTTATATGCTGTGTGTAACTTGTACTTTGTCGCAAGATTAATATGCAAACGCATCGGTGTTAAAGCGTTGGGCGGGGAGGGAGGGCAAACTGAACATGAATGAAACCGGCAAGAACTTTTTTCTGAGAAGGGCAAGGACCCACGTCCACAATTAAGGTCTTGAAAAAAAGGGAATAGCGAGACTCAGGGTTCACTACGCAATGTTAGTTCAGGGTTCACTACTAAAGTTTAAGAAGACGAATAACTTTTGAGTAACGCAAGAATGACGATTTGGCTTGTTGTACCAAAATATCAAATGACCAGTAGCGAAATGTTGGCGCCTCCACCGTATATGCTTTGTCTTGTTTCAGACGCTTGCTCCATAGTTGTAAAACTTGCTTCTGTTGGTGAATGGACCTGTGTAGGTTTCTGCAGAAAATAGAGATAATCAGGGTGCTCGGTTAATTCAATGTTCACAGGCTAGTGAAGTAGCCCATTTCTCCGATGCATCCTATCGACGTGCTAGCAAAGGAACACCGCCCACTCTCCGCATCAGACCGAAACATCAAAGCCCATTCAAGGAAATTTGAAAATTTTGGGAAATTTAAATAAATAGAACTAATACCTGAAGCATTAATTTTCTGCAAAGCTCTTTTTACTTTCCCCTCTACTTCCTCATACAGAACTATGATCAAGTATAACAGCCCCTTGATACAAATTATCCTCTTGGGCATGGTATGCTTCTGCTGCCCGGGCATGTACAACGGTACGAGTGGTTTTTTTTACATCTTGTCAAAATTTGCACTACTGTGGCGTTTGTCCTAACATACACAAAATTATAGCTCTTTCCGGGTTGGGTGCTGGTGGTCGTATCAATACAGATGTGTACCTGACAGATAGTTCAAACGCTGCCTTGTATGCCTGCTTTGCTGTAGTGGGCTTCTTTGCTGGATCTGTCAATAATACCCTTGGTCCTAAATATACACTCTTGGTAAGAAAATTTTTTCGCTAGATTGATGGTGTCACCAAACACCTTGCACGTTTTCTATGCAGTACAACTTATACCATTCTTGGCATTTAGATCGGTTCATTCGGTTACGTCCTCTACTCTGCATCTCTGTGGGTTTATGACACCAAGGGAAACGCTGGATTCGTTATCGCTGCTGGTGCCATTCTCGGTTGTTGTGCTGGTCTTTTGTGGACAGCTCAAGGTTCAATCATGATGAGTTACCCCGAAGAAAAGAACAAGGGAAAATATGTTTCAATCTTTTGGGCTCTTTTCAATCTTGGTGGTGTCCTTGGTTCATTGATTCCTTTGGGTCTTAACTTGACCAGTTCAGGTCAGGGCGGAGTCTCAACAGGAACATATATCGCTTTTGTTGTTATTATGATTATTGGCGGACTGTGCTCTCTTTTAATCTGCCAGCCCAACTCAGTTATCCGAAACGACGGAACCGCCGTCCACATGGCTCAACATACCACTTGGAAGCAAGAATTGAAAGGTGTACTTGGTGTTTTCACACAATGGAGAATTATTGCTCTTCTCCCTGCCTTTTTGGCCTCCAACTGGTTCTACTCATACCAATTCGGTGTTAATGGTAATTGGTCGATACTATAATTGTAATTTAATTCCATATGATATTTACTTATCTCTCCTCCCCCAACCCGTCTTCACATTAGCATTATACTTTGATGTTGCTACAAGAAGTTTGAACGGTACCATGTACTGGGCTATGCAAATTGTTGCCTCAGTTCTCATTGGTCAGTTGCTCGATTGGTCCCGATTCAAGCGACGTGACAGAGGTATGATGGGACTGGCCGTCACCTTCTTGTTCTGTATGGGTGT
Organism: Umbelopsis isabellina; assembly: GCA_016758905.1. Taxonomy (NCBI): domain Eukaryota; kingdom Fungi; phylum Mucoromycota; class Umbelopsidomycetes; order Umbelopsidales; family Umbelopsidaceae; genus Umbelopsis; species Umbelopsis isabellina. The sequence continues at coordinate 187,796 of JAEPQZ010000011.1, forward strand.
CTGGGCTGGCGGTTTCGCTTTCCAACTCACTTTCGACCGAACCTTTGATACACCCGTTCACTGGACTGATCCTGGATTTGGCGGTCCATTTGCTGTCTACATTCTGTACGGTTTCATTGATGCCCTTTATCAGTCATACCTTTACTGGCTTATGGGTGCTATGAGTAATGACCCTGGAATGCTTGCTCGCTATGCTGGTTTCTACAAGGCTGTTCAATCAGCCGGAGGCGCCATTTCCTTTGGTATTGATGCTGCTCACACTGACTTGCGATGGGAATGCTTGATCAGTTGGTTGCTCGTCTTTATTTCCTTCCCTCTGATTGCTCTTGTCACTTGGAACATCACCGATACCAATATCACCACTGAAGACTTTGTTGACGCATCTCCCGCCAGCTCTGTTCATTATGATGATGAGAAGGCTCAGCAGAAGCCAAATGATGATTCCCAAGCTCAAATTGTTTAATCATCTAGTGCAATTCCCTTAATTGTGTTTATCATCTGTGCCATATGTCTGTTGCTATCGCAAGCTTGACTATCTGTGTATAAGTTGTCTAAATACTGTAGCAAAATTGATGTGTTTATAGCTACAAACTAGTATTAGGATATCTGATCATCTCAAGCCACCCGTGGTGAAATTTAATCGAAAATGTGTATTATTAGAAAGTTATGTTTAGTGGTTATTACTATTCATGCAATTAAAACAACAAAACATTGATAACATCAACATTTAGTTACTCCTCGTGCACATTTTGAAGTGGTCCTTTGTAGTGATGTCTGCCATTTACAAACCAGAAGCCTAAAGCGAATAAAACGACGGCACCAATCATCAGACTGGCGTAGTTCATGGACGCAGCATTGACGGGAGACAACGAAGGGAAACATAGAATAATTGCAAAGAATGCGATCCAAACTAATGCAATAATGTTGACGGGTATACTGGCTCTACCGAGCGAAAATGGGCCCCTAAGTGGAGTATTTCTGGTCCACACAATGCGACAAAAGAATGGCAATCCATAGGCGACATTGATTGCAATTACTGCGGCTGACATGATAGCTTGCCAGAAGATCACACTTCCAAAAGACTATTTGAACAGATGTTACTTTGAGAATTTCTGGAAAACAGATTCCAAATTATCTAGATAGTGAAGTGGGGACTTACTGGCATAATAACAACAATACCACACAAAGTTTGGAAAAGAATACATCGGAAAGGAGTGTGATTGTAACCTGTCAACTTGTAAAAGAATTTGGAGAAAGGAATACAGCCATCGCGCGCCATAGACCTAAATTGAGATCTTAGTCGAACAGCCTACCAGTAGCTTATGTGAGACGACTCAATTTATCTTACCACATAAGATGCCCATTTGCGAGCATAGAGTTGCACAGAGAAGCGATTTGCATAACAAAAAGGATCACCATCAAGAAGGTAGCAACAGCTTCATTAGTTGTACTTCTGAATAATTCGGCGATAGGGACCGGGCAGGACACCAGATCATCAATATTTTGGATAGAAAATAGTATGGATATAATGAGGAAGGTTCCTTGTATCCAAGATCCAGCTATGGATAGCAATATTCCTCGTGGGGCAGCAACATCGGCTCTTTGCGTTTCTTCAACAATCTGAACGGATGTTTCATAGCCGATCAGTGTCCAACCAGCTTGCAGTAAGCCAACTAGAAATACTGTTCCTGAACTTGAGTATCCAGTATTATTTATCCATTCTGTGAATACCCATTTGGCGGATTGATGTGTCGGTGCCATAGCTGGCATGATGACTATAATCAAAATTGTGCCGATCAATGACCAGAAAACTAAACGAAACCAGAACTGTTAGTCATCTAAAGTCATTTGCTGTTCTACTTTAATCATCCTTACTTACTCATAACTTTGTTCAGGACACTTGTCACTTTGGTGCCAAAGTAGTTGACGATAGTACATAGAACAAGAATGGCGCAATATATACCGACATAGACTCCTTCTGACTGCTCAAAGTTTCCAGTTCTAGCCCCAATAATGCCTTTTTTTTTTACCTGAAGTTAGATCTGCCATCACGCCAAACATTGACATCACTTTTAATATCTTACCAATCAAGAATTGTGCGCCTCCCCAGGCAAGAGTCATGCCAGCCGTTATAAGTCCAATAAGGTACACATAACCCGCCATCCATGCCATGAATCGGCCGTTCTTTTCATCTGCTAGCTTGTAGCACCAAAAATAAATTCCACCAGCGGTAGGAAGTGCTTGTTTGATCAAAGCAATCAAAATCAGTAATGTGAATGCTATCATAAGCGACCCAAACTTTCGGTATTTACCACTAACAATCTCGGCCATTCCCAAACCAATAAATGTAACAAAGATGGCTACAACAATCCATCCGTAAAACATAGCGACCGGGCCTCCGGCATTAAGGGCCGGACCAACACCGATGGCATACTCGGCTGTCACAGCCATGGTTGTGAAAGCAAATCCAAACTGTACAAAGAACCCAATAGATCTTTTGAACTCTTGCTTATAACCCAAATCATGTAACCGCTGAGCATCATAGTCTAGATTGTTATCCTCAACTTGCTGTACAGCTACATCCGGATGTGTCTCCTCTTTCGTTTGTCCCTGTTATAGCGATTGGTTGTGTGTCAGTCGTGCTACCTATTGCTTTATGATGCCTGTTGCAAGTACCTCAGATAAATTTATTTCAGATACCTCGCCCATGTTTAACCAGAAAACGGGAGAGTAAAAGCTGAATAATTGTGGAGCAGCCAATACTCGAGGTGGTATATATATAGATGCGTTCCGACAATAGTTAACCGTGGTAAAAACAACGATTGGCTATCAGACCTTCCAATATCTATCGCGAGTGAGCTAGATGTGACAAATCCTATCTAGCCTGGGAAATAAAAGAAATACATGCACCATCTAGCTGCAAAGGCTCAAGGTGTTGCAAATCAAGTAAAGTTCAAGTAGCGATATAAAAGAGAGTTTCCGACAGGTTTGAAATACTGAACCTAGTTAAAATTGCTGCATTGCAGGGGCGCATGAAGAATGGTAGAATGTCATTTATAGCATATGTCGAATGCAGCAAGCACTATTTTCTTGATCTTTAGGGCATGCTCTTTGACTCTGTGGCGATAGCAGTTATGTTTGGATGTGCTATATGGATAAAAGAAGCGGTGTTTCGAATTGCCTTTTTGCGATAAGATACAACCCGTGAGCATTTATACTGCTTTTCGCCTAAAACCGGCAATACAGCTTTCCATCAATACTCTCCCACCTGCGAAATTGCCGTAACAGTCATTGGTCTGATCTTTATAATATGTAGATCTCTCATTTGGTGATATACCCCACGGCACGAAGATATTTGAGCCTATTTTGCCGAGACACCATAACTGTATAAAACACAAAGTGGCGAACAGATCGCCATCAACGAATAGTCTTACAGCTCAGCTATAAGTGTCGATCACTCTGAGATAGCGCGTTTTACATAGCTCACTGACGTTTTCTAATTTTGTGAAAATTTTAATATCGGGCGTTGAGGTTGGCCCGGACTCTAATTCAGCTGAGGTAGCACGTTGATGGGACAACGGCTTCTGCTTTACATCAATATTTATTTTTATCAGCTGAAGATTCGTAAGATTCAGACAAGCTATCGGTGACCAGCACAGGTAACCAAAAGTGAAATAAAGAAGTTTTCTATCACTTTGAAATATATAAATTTATGCTTAGTTTCTACATCTAATATACTTGCTCTCCTGGCCATCGAATCGGTAGTAACAGACGGCTCTTTTAGCCAGCTTACCACTAAACACTCTCGCTTTCAGTTAAATATTCCTTATATGGGGAAAAGTAAGATGCTATTGTTTTATTATAGTAGCAAAAGTGAGCTTGTGAGATTCAGATTATTTTTACATTTTTGCCAATATACTTAAAATTATAGTCCGTTGATGATAATGTGGTTACGAAACAACAGTCGAAGAATGCGTCAGTGCCAAGAACTGGTTTAGCGGCTAAACGGTCATTGCCGCGGAAATCGATGTAAAGCAACTTTTACCTTGTAGTGATATAACATTTAGTAATTACCGATATAATGAAAAAGCATCAAAAGATATGTCACTTCTACGGAGAACTTGTTGAACCATTTACGATAGCTTGTGAACACAGTTCCTACATACTGGAAGATCTTCTTTGCATTGTACACAACCTACTATTTTTGGAACACATTGGCGAGGATTAGGGCAAAAGGGGATAAAGGCCCGCACAAACGCGTCAGAATGGGGCGATAACTGAGCAATATTAAGCTTACATATCACTAACTGTCAAGCACTTTCTGTTCTGATATCACTAACTTCAAGTCGTACTTAATGTTCTTGTGCAGTATCGTCATATTACTTATCATATGCATCTTGTTATTATATGCAGTGTGATAATCATTTCAACTCATTACCATTCATGTCCTTAAACAGGCATGTTGTCACACTGATGCACACCCATTGATCACTGCGGTTTATGCATACTTTTGTTAAATATAGCTGCATCCGAAACACTGATACGTGCCCATGAAGGCACTAAACCTCTATTGAGGTAATAAAAATAACGCGGTGCTAATTTCTTATGGGTGCACAGTCACATCCAGCTCATCGATTTTCAAGCCACTTGAGAGCGACAAAAGTTCAGGAACGTTAAGAAACAATGTTCCACAAAACAGCATGGACCTACTGATAATGCTGATGATTCTCGTGGTGATCTTATAATATAAAGACTATTAACTAAACCAATGTTATTGTCAGACCTTTTATGGGATGGTTTGATGAGTTCGATGGTATTTGAATAACTTGTTTAGAGGCCATGAAATTTCGCGGGGCTTCGAAAAAAAATCAAAAATAGACTGAGAAATTATGAGCTAATATAAATTGAAGGTCGATCCTAAAGATCAATCAAACAATAACCACCTCTTTCTGGATTGTTTTTGATGCATTTTACTCGATCGCTCGCTTTTCTTGCATCAGTCGCATTGGTAAACGCCGTGCCTGTTCCACAAGATGCTGGAGCTGATACAGGAGCTGCTCCTGGCGCCGCTTCATCCTCATCATCAGCTGCTGCTCCCAGCACCACTGCTTCAGGCAACTCGACCTCCGTTGCCATTAAGCTTGTAAGCGAGAGCGACTTTTGCTTGTTCTTGCCTCCTCAACCCGGCTTAGAGGTTGCTACCAATGAAGATAATGGTATTCCCTTCTGTAGCAACGGCAGTAATGATGTACCTGGCGCCAAAAATTTCCCTCAAGGGTTCATTACTGTCGCTCACTTCCAACAGAATGACACTTATCAACAAGTTACTGGTTATATGGACCCCTCTGCATATCAACTTAGCAGCACTGATCAAGGTGGTCAATACGATAATCACGTACGTTATTTTATCTCCTTGGCAAATTATCTGAGCCACCAAAATAGCGTTAATTGACATCATATCTTACTCTTGACATAGGGAAACGGCAAACCTGTTGGTGCTTCTTGCCAAGGTTACAGTTACTTTGTATCAATTATTGAGCCAGCAGACAGTCGCTTCTGTATTCGTTGCTGTCAAAGCACTGAAGACTGTAACACTGGAACTTCCCAAGACGGATGCTTGCAAGTTGTTCCTGGCGACTACACCCAAGCAGATGGCACACAGCCCGGTGCTTCCGCCAGCGGTGATCCTTCTGCTAGCGGCGCTGCCCAACCTTCATCTACTGATACTTCCTCTACACCCGACGACTCTTCTGCTGCTGCCCCTGCCACCAACAATAATGAGGCTATTCACCCAAACACCGATTTCGGTTCTGTCCTGGATGAGCTTCCCAACCAAGCTGCTTCATCTGACGCTGGATCCACTGATCCTTCTTCCGGCGATAACACCACTTCTACTCAAGACCCTTCCTCTTCTGGTAGTGATTCTAGCTCTGGTTCTGGCCCAATTGCAAATGAGATCCCAACTGAACTCACTAGTTTGCAAACCATGGTCAATAATGGCACTTCTCCACAAGAAATCCAGCAAAGCTTCCAGCAGTTCCTCCAGGAGGTTCAAACCAAGTATCCTAACCTTGTTCAGCCTCTGCAACAGCTTGGCGGTATGACTTCCCAATTCACTACCACTGATGAATGGAAGAATTTCATTCAAACTATTCAAAACAAGCTCAATGGTGCAGGTGGTGCCCTTCCATCCAGCCTCCCTTCTGATTTTGCCTCTGCTTCCATGTCTGACGTATCTCTTCCAACTGGCGTGTCTTCCGCTGCTAGCTCTGGTGCTTCTGATATATCCCATGCCAACGCTTGGGTCTCTGAGGATGATGTCTCTCACTCCAACGACGTTGAATCTGATGCTCTTTCTGCCAGCTTGCCCGTCGGTGGATCCTCTGCTTCTGCTTCAGCCTCTGCTTTCAGCTCTGCTCCTTCTGCTAACGCAAGCACTGGTTCCTCCCAGCCTATCACCTCAGAACAGCTTGATCAAGAACTTGATGATCGATTCAACACCTTTGAGGAGAAGCTTGTAGATGAGCTTCGAAACTTGGTTGGTGGTGACAACTCTGCTGAATCTCATAACAACCAAGCTCAATGGTAAAAGGAAATAAAAGGCATAATTTTGCCCAAGTTGCTTTAGACACCACAGCACTTTAGATCAGTATATTTGTATTGATGTTGTAAAACTCTTTTCCCTGCGTTAGCTTCTGTATATCTTGTATAAAAAACACTTGGCTACAACTATACTGCCAACATGTAAACCTTTAATTCTTTGACGTGATTTGGTCAAGGCTTGTCTATTTATTTTTGTAGATTCTACGGCTCTTAATTGGGTATAAAATACGGTGTGTATGTATAAGGACTTCATCGCGCCATGAAATGGAACTTGTCAGCATAATCTGTGTGCGAGAAGAATCCAAGAGACGAGCTCGCGTCGACTAGTTGTACAGTGCTGTCGATTGGCGTTTTGGGGTCCAATCCTGCTTCGCCTAATGGCCTTGCTCCGCCAAGAATGGCTCGGAGCAACACGCCTAAGGTCATGTCCTTGGGAGAGTAGTATATGATTGTTTTATTTCTCGCCAAACCGCCCTGGCCTTTGCCAATATATGGCATCACATCTTCTGCCACGAGAGCTGGCGCGCACAAATGAACAGAATCTGGCCTACGGACAGATTTTGGATAAGTATGCTAGAGACAAACGATACACACTATACGTAATTACCATACCTTTCATCTGGTTTCAATTTTGATAACGCTTCTACCACATGACGACAACCAAGGCTATGTGCAACAATACGAACGTGTTCATGCTCGCTTCGTAATCGCAACAATCTGAGAGCCAGGATTTCCGCTCGCTCTTTGCTTTCGTTGGTTGCTTGATTGAACTGGTATGCTAGTCTTCCCGTGTGCAAGCCAATATCGACGGCAAAAGCACCGAGGATGGTTGCAGGGGTAGGTAATCGTAGTTGTGACAATCGTTTGAGATTGGAAGCTAAAAGGTAACTTGCCGATGCGAGGGTGGCGAACGGCAAAGGCACACTTGCTGTCCCAGACGGCCACGAAAAACCTAAGGCTGTCGGTTCCCAGTTCTTAGATAACACAAGTAACCGGTGTGAATGCATCCAGTCTGCAAAGTTATCAGGTGTATCTCCTTCGGCCAAAAACCCTGTTCAAACGCTATCACGGTCACCTTTGCTCGTTCTTCATTCATTTCTGACATGTGTGTTTGAAAGACCACCAACCTTTAACATAAACTGTGATTTCTGATCGAGCATCAGGCGGTCGTGATAGAACTTTCATTTTGGGCAGTTCGACAAACAATTGCTTGACCACCGGTTGTGCGATCTGCTTGGTCATTGTGCCTGACATATTCCGACTTGCAGAAAACTGGCTTGACTAGCTCAATGTGATTTTGTACCCAAAGGCAAAAAATTACTAGGCAATTTTTGCTGTGTAGAAGGCAGACATACATCACACTATTCCAAATGGCCATATCACATATTATGTTTAACCGATTGATCTTTGTGAGGAATATGTAATATGTGAAAGGTAGTATAAAGTACAAGTGAAAGAAGCAACAGGAAGGGAGGAGAGCTATGCAATGGATATGGATAAGCAAAATGTAGTTAGAACAGGTGCAAGCCTATTGGGTACTTAAGTAGGGCAGGCGAACTCGCTAGCAGGCATGACCGAGCCTACTTCTGTCCAAGCAAATCCAGCAATGTAATATGTCACAGAAAAGGCAATTCGCAAGATCTGTTGACTCGCATTACCAGACTTTTGTGGACCGCAGGCATTGTAGAGGTTTTGAAACGTTGCGTCGGTGGCTGATGTCGTGTTATAAGCAATGTTCATAGGAACAGTAAGGATAGATTGAGTTTTAGCCTTCATGACCATATGACCGGTATCGGCTTTGCCAAAATTCGCGCCAGTCAAAGGGTCATAGGCTAGGAAATGGAGGTTTTTGACTTGTGTTGGTACCCAATTGACGTTATTATCAGCAGTGAAGTTGATGCTCCATGCCACTTGCAAAGAATATATTGATGAGTCATTGCTCCATTGTGGAGTGGTCTGCAAGGCCGCTCCATCAAGATAAAGCGTAGGATAACGTGGCCAAACAAAGTACCAAACGACGCCTACTACAATAAGGAATGCAAACCAACTGTAAACGCATACTTTCCGAGGTATACCGCAACATTTGCGTTTAGCTTGTTTTCGTTTCGCAGGTAATGAAAGTGATAGATGGTTGGTGTTGTTCTTTGGCATGTTTGTTAGTTGATCCACGGATCGAGATTCTCGAGGAAAATAATCGACGTCTTCCATGGCAATAGAATCGTGCCGCGCATCTGATTTCTTATCATCCACATAATCTAAGCTCTGCAAATCTTCGTCAATATACATTGGTTCGTTGGAGGGAGCATATTGGTCATTTGGGTGATGAGAATAAGGCAGATACGACATGGTTCTGCCGACAGATTCTTTCGGTTCTTTCGTCGGTCTCACTCGATGTGAAGGTATAGCGTATGGGTCATCTCCAAAATCTTCCAATTCTTGATAGTTGTTTTTTCTGATCTTTGCTTCTTTAGCTGCACTCCTGTCGCTCTTATGTCTGTTCTTTGAAAACCCATCTGAAAGAGAAGATAAATAGATAACAATGTCAGCGAATTGTAAAAATTCCTGCAAGAGAAGTGCGAATGGATCACACAAATTCACATGGTAGTCAATCATCATTGCAAGCAATGGAATATGCTAGGTATCCAGAAAAATCATATCCAAGTAGATATGTTGCAAATACGACTATGCACAAATTCGCGAATGATTGACTTTGAAGTGTACCTGGACTATTTTTTACTCTGTACGGATCTTCCTCCAGGGCCGTATGCGGAGTCGGGATTCGCTTGGATCGATGTTCGCGAGCATGAGGAAGCGGTTGCATAGAATCAATAGTGCTAATCACAAGTGAATTTCGGCCAGGTCAGAGCAGAATGTGAGGGTTGCGGTGGCGTGCTTGGGGGGCAAGTTGGCTTTCAGCTATGCAATTTGTGCATTATTTTGAATATTTGGATCTCCTATCAAGGCCATGTTGACATTCTCTGCCACAAATCCAAAATAAGCAACCAATTGAATAGCTGGCAACATTGCTACAGTTTGCTAAACAATGTTATATTGTGTAATATACCACGCATAGTTCACCAGCCGAGCTGATGAATGGGTTGTGTATGCTTGTTCAGAACAAATTATGTCGCTTTAGCCTTTTCAACGTTGCCCTGATTTGTCTTTTATTGTTATTTCAAAGATACTCAATGTATGTCTATTTTTGGCAGATATTCAATCTTGTCTTGGCAACACATTCAAAAAGCAAGTAGCCATCAAAGCTTTAGGAATAATATTCCGCCGTGGACGGAGATGTAAAAAAGCTAAGTAGGAGCTTATGCGAACAAGTTCTCAATGTTCCATAAACAGGTTTATATTATGAGGCACTGAAAAGCTACAAATAGAAAAGAAACATCTCCGCATTTGAATTCTTGTTCTGGTATATACGAGTTATTATACAGTAAAGGGTATATAAAATTGGAGGCAGGCAGGCCCATCAGACTTTTATGACCATGAGAAACCAAAAAACTTGCGCTGAAAAGTGGAGTAATCAGCTAGCTGTCACGCGTAAGGATGGCGCAATGTGCTTCGCACGTGTAACATAAGAAAATTTACCTTCTTCTTAGCTGGCACTGGTGGGGATATTCGCATCTCGTCAACGCGTTTTTTTAATTGCTCAACGTTTGGGCGGTCATCAGGGTTTGCGCGTAAAATTGAACTGATGAGTTGTTGCAGATATGGGGAATAATGGGGTATCTTTGGAAATGTGTATGAGACTTGCAATATGTTTGCTTCGCTATTCTCTTCAAAAGGTGTTATATAATAGCAAAGCTTGTACAATAATATTCCTAGTGCCTGTCAATGGCTGAATTAGTTTCAGATATTTACAGGTATTTAAAGACATAAACATGCCAAACAACTTACCCAAACATCGATTTTCTCCGAGATGAGCATACGACGTGACACATCCACTAGCTCAGGGGCGCGATATTGTAATGTTGTTTGACGATTTATATCTTCTGCTAAAGCCTCAATCTTCCCTTCCACTATAATACTGTCCAAGCTGCTCAGGGTGGTAGCAGATCCAAAATCGCACAATTTGTATACGCCTTGTTCTGAAACCAAAAGATTTTCAACCTTAAGATCCCTATGCAGTATTGGTGGTTTACTAGAATGCATCCAGAGTACTGCCTATGCAACATGTGAACATTAATAGCCGATAATTTCATTTTTGCATGAATAATCGTGTATCTTACTTCACAAACATCTGCAAATATGTCAAGAATCTCATGCTCCTTCATGCGATTGTTCATGCGTTTGTTCATCATGTCCACTACTTCTCCGCCTGACAATCATCTTCAGTTAAACCAATGCGCAATATTAATATTCAAAGTGGAATTGTTGGTCGTACCTGAGCCATATTCCATGAGAATCAAGACTTCGTAATTATAAGGGTTACCATCCTCAAGCTCTATAATTTGTGATGCAAAGTACTCTATAATGTTTTTATGCCCAGTAAGTTGTTTCTGTGACAAAAGTGAACCTTAGTATTGGGTTAACCGTCAATTTCACATCCGCTTATTGCTGAGAACTTGTTACCATAACGTCTATTTCATTTTTAGCCTTTTCCAACGCCAATGCATCCTTGAGGTGTATTTGCTTCAAAACTGCCTGCCTGGTCTTTATGTTCTGATCCTCAATCTCTAGATCCACCAAGTACACATGCGAGAAGCCACCTTGAGGAATAGTAAATGTAAACGGTCATACTTCACAGGCACAAAAATATCGCCTAGTTGGCATACCTTCGGCCAAGAAGCGTACAATAACTACTGATATATCATCAACTTGAACGACTTTCCCAGCTGGCAAGGCAAGCATTCCTGGACTTTTACACGGTCGGACACCATGCTGCCCTTTTGTGGCAATTGAGTTTAACATCCGCACGTGACTTCTACTTCCCAAGGCAGCTCAATCTAGACCGTTCAAAACTTGTTCACCTCATTCACAGACTGATCAATGAGTACAACATGTGGACAGTTGCTGTATATAACTTTTTATAGACATTCTTATATTTGTTCCTGTGTTCATAATAAAATGCAAATAATCTATTTTTTATTACTTGCCATGCAGACTCCTACAGATTGATACTCCGCCGTTCCAAACTTGAGCTTGACGATGGGGGCAAGACACAGTCGTCATATCTCATTACGTGTAAATGTCAGACGAAGGTGCTTCCAACAGTAAGTAGAGCAACAGAAGGAACCAGCTTCTTGCTAAAGTTACACATCTGACTGTCTCTTCCAACTGTAGACGAGTTGCTTTTGGCAGCCTGCAAAAATGACCAAGATGATATGCTCGATGACATCTTCAAGGAAGGGGGATATGACATCAACTTCCAGGATGGAGCTGGCAACACTGCAGCGCATTATGCGTACGTACTGATATAATTTGATTCGAGAAGAATGTAAAATCAAGTGTTTTGGCACTAATAGAGACCGTTTCGTTGCAGTGCAAAGCACGGGGCACTTAATTGCCTCGAGAAGTTGGTAAATCATGATGATATCGATTTGGATATCAAGAATACTGTTGAAGGCGATACTCCACTCCACAAGGCCGTTGTATATGACGAAGATCCAGAACTTGCTCTTGCTATCGTTGAGTTGCTACTTGAAGCAGAAGCTGACCCAAGGTACGTCACATTAATATGAGCACAGCACTTACAGTAAACAACGTCTTTACCTTTGTCCATGTGCAAAATAGAGTACAAAACAGAAACCAGCTCACTCCACTTCAGTTGGTTAGCCCGCAAAACCAAGAGATGAAAGATTTGATCAACAGTGCAGTCGTAGCTTATCAAGTTGTAAGTGAAATGGTCGGGTATGCTATACTTTGGGATATGATAACTAAATATAAAATATAGGGTGATGATGATCTTGCTGATGAAGAAAACTATGAAGACGACGAGGACGACATACCCAGTGATGATGAATAGAAAATTTTTAGTGTAGACATCATGGCCTGTACTATAATAAAGCGAGTTTATGATCTAATAGACTTTGATTCGATGCAGTTGAACAAAAGTGGTGATCCCACCTTGCTGTTCTTACATGTTCTCAGGGTTGACTGTCAATGATCAACAGCCGGATTCGCGGCCCCCCATTTTTTGCTGCAGCATATGCTTGACGATGTCGGTTCCTGCCTCAGCTGGAGTATTTTACTAAGGATAAACACTAATTTTCGTATCATCCTGAAGGCACCTCTCAATATGCTACATTTGTCCTCTTGTAATTTACGTATTGAAGTCAACTGAACAAATGTTCATCTACTGTCGCAAGTATCAACAAAAAAGTAATGTGGCTTTTCGTACACGACTCAATTAGGGATTTCGATTTTGCCTATGCAAGCGAACAATTTCTATTCTTCCTGCAAAGTATCAATGTTTTTCCAATATATATGTTACTATCAACATAATAGAAGCAGACGGAGCCTACGCCGTTAAATGATATCTGACAAAGCAGATTTCAAACGTACTGGGCGCTAAAATTTACGAAAATCAATAAACAGATTTGTAAAAAATTTTTCCACATCATTCTTGCAACAAAGGTGGTTTCGCATAAGTTGAGCAAATTCACAGAAGTAATTAATGTCTACATTGCTAATGAAGAATTTTTGTAATTGTAAGAAGAAAGCCAGTGATTGCTAGTGGAAATCGAGTATTAGTTTGAGGCTAACGCTTGGTGTAACACTGCATGGAAGTGTCCATCACCTCATGACATCGTATTTTACAGCCCGTAGTGTAGAAGGTGGCTATATCAAGGATAATCATCGAAGCTTTCCACTAATTGTTGGGAGAAAATCTGTCATGACGAGATATAAAAACCATTGAAAACTGCTTCTTTGTCCGTACCAGTGAAGTCTTTACGTTAAAGATGATTGCAATCATAGCTTGAAAAATCGTCCTTGAACGAAGAATGTGAGGCAGTGATGCTTTGGTAGAAAGATTGAGATTATGTGTTTGCTTTCAAGCATTTGTACTCTTCTCCTTTTATTTAAGCGAAGCTGACAGCATATATCGCGATTAAAGATGGTCTGGGGTTTCGTGCCTAATGTGTAGACCAGGCAATTTTTTTTCTTTGCCAGTCAGTCAAATCTTACATCCGATTCTCTCTTTTTCTCTTTGCTACATTTCTATATCACTTGCCGCTTCCTAGGTACTAAAATATGTCTTTTTCAAGATATTCATGTTGATTTGTGGGTTCAAACTTGCATTTACTGACTGCATACGTAATATCCATATACATTTGGCTTTCCCTGAATACAGTTTCTCACCTCTTTGCGTCGTGGCTGAATCTTTGGAATGACAGATCCAAAGTCATCCACCATTTCTCGCGCTACTTTGAACGATGGGACAACGGCACAAATAAATGGTTAGTATATCATCATGCTTGTTGCTTTATTTAATGCCTGGGCCCATGGCTTTTGTCGATATGTTGCAAACCTCTTCAAATTTCCTTGCCCTACCATCCACATGCCCATATATTTTCAATTTCTGAAACCTCGAGAAATCCATGCTCGTCTCTAACAAGACTATAATATACTATAAACTTGGCTTGTGATCTAATTATCATTCTTTCTTCTTTTCAGACCATGTTTACCTTGCTCCAGAGCATTTGGGCGAACCATTTTACATTGGCCGTATTATGGAATTCACCAATTCTACTAAACGTAGAGGTTTACAAGCACGGATAGCTTGGTATAATAGGCCAAAGGACGTTGTCAATCGCAAAGTCTATGATCCATGCCTCTTGATTGCCACCATGCACTCTGATCTCAATCCAGTATCGTCCATTCGTGGCAAGTGCCGTGTTATGCACAAAGATTACATCGACAAAAGTGAACTTGAAACGTACCGATCACAGCCAGACAGCTTTTATTACAACCAACTTTATGATCGATATATTCAACGAGTCTATGATGTTGTTCCTTGTGAGGCAGTTCAAAATGTACCAACAGACATTCAGGAAGCCCTTATGGCTCGCTATCAATTTATTGTTGTCGAGCAGGGTAAAGCTTCCGAACTTACCGATACACGCAGAGTATGCTGTGTGTGCCATGATTGGTGCGCAAGGTAAGAACTCTCCCTGCGAACACCCTTTATAATTTAGCTATTCTGTTGGTTCTAATGACTAATTGCAACAAACTTGTACCTCACAGTGCCGATTCTGTCAAATGCTCCTCTTGTCAGAATAATTATCATATGGGATGTGTCAATCCGCCCTTAAGTCGAAAGCCTTCTAAGGGATTCGCCTGGCAGTGCGCTGTTTGCTTCAAAAAAGATCCTTTGAACGCAGCAAAATCCTCCCCAACGTTACACAAAGAAAAGCAGCAGCCAAATTCGCCTGCCGTTTCAAGCTCACGAAGCCCTTCCAACTCTGACAAGACCGAAAGCTCTGCCGCACAATCGGCAAAGTCCAATACTTCTAACAGAATTAGGCCAATACAAACACGCACTACACGGTCACAAACGGAAAGTCGAACAGGAACGCCTAGTCAACCTACTAGCCCCACGACTTCGACCATGAAAGGGGTTACTACTAACGGTGCTAAAGCTGGAATCAATAAGAAGAACATCATCACAATGGCTAGACGGAGAGATCCAAACAAAATGCATACCACGCATATGTGGCCTTTTCGATATTTTGGTATACACACAAATGTGAAAGACATTTTGGGTAAATTGGCTGCTTTTTTCTCCTGAACTTGCTTGTCGCGTTACACCTCCTTAACACCTTTGGACAATCCATTATAGATGCGGATGATCGTATATATCCTCGTGCACGGAGCCGACTAGGTCCGAAATACCAGGCAATAGTCGCCGATTGGGACCCAGAGACTGAAAGCGAAATTGTTGACTCGTCCCAGGCGCGTAATCCATCTGATGAAGCAGCACTTTCTCGAACTTTGAGTAAGCAAGGGTTTAGAGGCCGAAGAAAGCGTGCTCGTGTTGGTGATCGCAAAGGTAAACTTATGTTATTTCCCACATTTCCATCATTACCTTCACATTCTAAAACTAGAGCAACTTTCAGACGCCAGTAGTAGCCCAGCGCCGCCGGGTTCTGAGCTCAAGTCCGAATTGTTTGATAGGCAAGATGAATTTGATCAACTTGATGCCGCAATAACACGTGGTGGTCCAGATACAGTTATTCCTATGTTTGATCGCCCTGCCACATTTACTGACGAACAAGGTATGTATCGATCAGAAATTATATCGCAAAATTTCCACTTGTAACTGAGAATATGTATCACATTTCACAGTCGACCGGTATATGAAAAAAGTTTGCGCATTACCCGATCTTCCTTTACCAAGTCATTCGGCAGATTTCCTGGATAGAGCCTTGATTGAACTTCAGCAATATGATTTTGACGAGGAAAAGGCTCTCGAAAGTGTCAGATGTCTCATTAAGGATGATTTTGATTATCAGGAGGAATGGACCCACGAGGATATTGCAGCTTTTGAAGAAGGCATCAAAGCATATGGCCATGAGCTTCACAGTGTGGCTACGAAAGTACCTGACCGCAGCATGGCTCAGATTGTGCGATTCTTCTACAAGTGGAAAAAAACTGAACGTTACGAACCAGTGTACTCGGAATGGACAAAAATATACAAACCAAAGTAAGCTTTTCTATTAAAAAGTTTGTGTTAGAGGTTGATTTTTACTTATTAGCTTGCGATAGCAAAAAATTCCGAAGACGTGGCTTGTCAGTACAGGATAGTATTTCAGCAGATACATCGTCTGTTGAGTTGTCAGAGTCTGAATCAGAAGATGAAGATTCAAAGGAAGACCCCACTATTGTATCCGTCAAGGGCTCAATAGGCTATGAGTGTATGAATTGCGGCACAGATGAGTCGGATGTTTGGCGACGTGCTCCTGGTGACACAGATAAAAGGCGGAAATTGCATCGATTTGTCCTTTGCGACAAATGCGGAGTCTACTGGCTTAAATATGGTACTATGAGACAAGTTAGCGACTCATTGGCAAGTCGTCGAGGTAGGGGACGACCAGCTAATGCTGCCCTGGATCGTAAGTATATATAATAGGGATAAACCATCGATGTAAGATCAGCTACTTACGATACTGTCATATCAGCTGCAGCGAGCAAAACGTTAGGTAAACGGAAAAGATTGATGGAGGCATCTAGTCGGCGGAAAATATGGGGAGACGGACGAAAGAGAGTCAAAACCCCAACACCACCGCCGCCGTCAGATTGTGCGGTGTGTGGCCAAATGCCACCTGATGACAAGTTACTTACTTGTAAAGAATGCGGTCTATCTGTTCACTCAGGTACATTTTAAAAATCATCATGTTCACAATTATCTCAAAACTTAACTTATGTTTTTTGGTATTAGATTGTTATGGCAGCGATATACCTGCCAATGTAGAAAAATGGATGTGCGACACTTGCCTTAATACCAAGTCTCCCACAGTATCAATCGTAAGTTTACTTTGTGGTTTTGAACGTACGCCTCTAATATATTTTCTAAGCCCCATCTTTTCAGACATATCGATGCGTGCTTTGTAGCGAATCGCGAGAAGTACCTCGACAAGCACTGAAGAAGACTTCTGGTTATAATTGGGGTCATGTGATATGTACAGCGTTTATCCCGCACGTTGAATTTGCTTCGACTTCTCTGTTATCGCCTGTGGAATGCATAAACAGGATACCTATTGAGAAGTGGCAACATACGTGCAACATATGTCACATAAAAACAGGTGCATGTATTAAATGTGCTGAATGCCAGAAGCCCGTCCACGTCCGATGTGCTCAAACGTCAAACTTCCACATTGGTTTTGAAACGTTTCCAGTCGAATCAGCTGATGTAAAA
Source organism: Umbelopsis isabellina (assembly GCA_016758905.1). NCBI lineage: Eukaryota > Fungi > Mucoromycota > Umbelopsidomycetes > Umbelopsidales > Umbelopsidaceae > Umbelopsis > Umbelopsis isabellina. Next base: position 205,263 of record JAEPQZ010000011.1, read on the forward strand.
AGTATCAAACCTGGTGTATTTAAAAATCAAGACGATCAAGTTGAACTTGTTCCTTCTGTTTGGTGTGCTGAACATGACATATCCAACAAACGGATCATTGGACTTGACGAAAGAGATGTACATGGCAAGGTAAAGAAAAAAGAAAGCCAGCAATATGAAATAATGTCATGTTTCTCGGTCAGCTAACGTTAAAAAACTTCCATAGGCATCACTTATGGTTTATGCCGAAACATATAAGCAATGTGAAGCAACGGGAACTGGAGCAATGCGAAAATCTCGCCTTATATCCTCGGCGACTGGTATCACTGATGGATCATCTTCACCACTTCAAGATGACGTGAATGGCAAAGAAAAACATTCTCCAGATATGGATGCTATTCGCAATGTGCTGCGCACAGCGAACAGTAGAAAATCATCCGCTCAAAAACCAACCCCTACTGAGGCGCCAAAGCATCAATGTATTGTGTGCGGTGTCAAAGCTTCACCTATATGGTGGAGTGCGCGTGATAGAGACGAAAAGATCCATGGGAAGCCGGCTGTAAATGAAGTTGAAAACGAAGTCAAATTAGAGGATGGCGAAGTGACCATGGACCAGGAATCGATCCTGGATCAGCAAAAGCTTTGCCATAGATGCTACTTTGTTTTATAGTAATACTGTCCATGTTAATGATTTTTGTTGTTTTTGTTGATAATCTACCTATTTCTATTCATCAAAAAATGAAATAGTTTCTTTCTATCAAGTTGTGTTAAAATAAAGCCCTTAAGAATAAAGCAAAAGAACACTTGCTTGAAACAGGAAAATCCGTAATTTTGGTATTAACAGGAAATGACTATATGGTTGTATATACATTTTTCACGATTACATACAAGATCTAGGGTAATTAAATGTATGAAACTAGCTTATATGGTGTGGGAATATCTTGAAGTTATATGAGATTGGCGTGGATATCATTTTGATTAGCAATGGCAGTAAGTGGAGAAGCCTCGTCACCCGAATCGCTGTCGAGATTCACGATATGGCGTGTCTTATTACGAGAAGGGCTACTACTGGACAACGGCACATTACAGGCTATTCTTTTATGTACAACTCTTCTGCTGGGCAGGAAAACATTATCGCGTGGATTAGATTGTTGGCTATCGCTGTCGACTACAAACGGATTATCGCTAGTCTCATGACGAACAACGCCTGACTCAGCATGATGCTCGAGTTCAATAGTACCATCGGATTTCTGAACACCTAAAAGCATTTGTGTAATCTTTTGCTGTCCTTTAGCCATACCTGGATTCACACGTGCCTTTGAACGTTTCCGACTTGTCTGTGTGCTTCTTTTATCTAAGTACTCTCGCACTGCTTGTGGATAAGTTGCTTCGATGAGCTCAGCGTTTATCCATTGTCGATTGACGGTTTTCGACCAACACTTTATGCTTTGCAATTCAGGGTTATTCTCTCCTCGTATGATTGTTGACTTGATGGCTTTTGATCTAGGAGTTTGTGGTATAATTGACCGGTTGGCATTAGCATATTGCCATCCTGATGGCAATGGTGTCTGTGATACGTGGTGGTCATCTTGATCATACTGGCTGCCCTGAAAATTCAGAGGAGGTGATGGAGTCTTCAATGTATCCTGACTAGCACTCAACTCACAGGCATGGCCAACATCAGCTTGCGATGAGTTATGTTCAGTTTCCCAACGAGCTTGAGTTGATTCTTGGAGATTTGGGTCTAATTTCTTTTCGATCAATGCTTTGAATCTTAGCATGCATGCAGGGTCAATTTGTACTTGATATTCTTTTACATGACAAGTCTTTGTATCGTTAGGCTGGCGTTCACGATTGATGCATATGATGTTGGAAGTGTGTATGCTTTCTGGTTCTTGCGATGTTCGATCCTTAATACCTTCTGTACTTAACGCCTTTTTGGAAACGGCAAAGAAGTCTGTTATTTGTGATCGACTCTTGAGAGTTGCTGGTGACTTCACAGCTGGAGATTGGGGTTTATCTTTGGTGTTGCTACTATCAAACTTCATCTCGTTTCGAACACATTGGAGAACATAACCAGGAAAGACTAGAGAGGCAAATGTTTCGACGACATGCTGCATTGAGTATTGAAATGTGACTTGAAAATAAGCAGCCAACTCTGTTAAATCTGGTTCCTCGAATTTGTTCAATTCCAATATCTCATCAGGAGTAGCTGTGAAGCCAATCCTACAAGCGGGTTGACAAAGCAGCTTAATGATGTTTGCATCTGGGAAATCTTCAGATATTGCATTCACAGCAGATGGCCGCTTTCTACCTAATTTACCGGACGCGTTCGTTTTCAATTCAGATATCAAGGCTAATCTCGCATCTTCCAGTTCTTTATGTGTCTTAGCATGTAGAATTTTCGGTGCTAATCCTGCTTTTGCTAACCCCACCGCTGTATACAATCCGATGTGTCGGGTTCCCGCTGGTGTATAGTCGTTTCCTGCCAATAAACCTATAAGTACTAATCCATCGCGGTCAATGCCAAGCTCCTTTTCAATTGTTGCCATGTCAAAGTAGCTGACATACTCTTGATGCCAATTGGTGATCATTTTTTGCGCCCCAAAAAGCAAAACGTCAACATCATCTGTAACAACAAGATCAACTGACTGATGCTCGAGTAACTTGGCACATTCAGCCTCGGCTTCTCCCGCTGCTTCCCAAATCTTATAACCAAAATATTTGATCAATTGACGAAATGTTATCTCTAAAGCTGAGCGCTTTTCGAATCGATAGGTTTCATTGTTGCGCTTGACAGCCGGCTTCCCTGGTCCATCAAACACGAAAATAGCTTTAACTCCCATTGTATACAGTCGCGACAAACGTTGAAATAGAGTCATTTGTGGCGCTCTTATGTAAATAGTCAGCAATTATCATCGTTGTATTAGGAACATCATTGTTTAGACTTACAAGTTGGGGGTTTGGTGATAAAGCCACGACATTGCGTCTATTCCCAAAACAAAGACATGGTCGGGACATTTCGTTTTTGCGTCGTTCAATGTTGTAATGGCAGTGTAGTGGACGGACCTTTTAACTGGCTCTAATATGTCCCATAGCTTCTGAACACCCATAGAGATATTGTGAATTCGTAAATCAGGAGGTACAAGCAATGAGCATATAGAAGCTTTGCCTGAATGCTTTGACAAAAAAGGAACAGCCAAATTCAAACTCAAACATTCACGACCATTTGCTATCACTTCAGTACTTGACTTCTCAAGATTTCAACTTAAATAGCAAATAAAATGAAGAAAGATGCTTCGTTGATAGAACATGAATATGTGATGATGCTATCAAAGACGAATATGGGATACTACAACACAAACCGCACGTCCCGCATTTAGCACAATTGAAGGGCTGCCTTAAATAACGATTTTGGTTGAAGTCTTCCTACCAGATACTGGAGATATAGTTTATCCCGAACAGCCTTGATCAAACTTATTGCCAATAAATTTGTCTTTGACACTCCATAACCATGATAAAGAACTCGACAACGTCGGGGTTTGTACTTCCTGCGGCACATCATTGTTCCTTGATCGCGACATTGGCGCCATCGATTTACAATTCTGATCTTTGCATGCCGATATCAGAGTATAAAATGTTCGTTAAACATGTTACATCTGTTAAATTTACTGCTATTTAACCAGAAATCATGAGATTTTTATCGTTGGCCATCATAGCTTCGCTTAGCTTGATTGAACTTGTCCAAGGGCAGAGCTCTCAACATGTTTTATCGAGTGCTACCGAAAAGAAGCGTCCCAATATACTGTTCATATTCACAGACGATCAGGATTATCGCATGGACTCTCTTTCCTATATGCCAAATGTCCAAAAATACTTGGTCGATCAAGGAACCACTTATACAAACCATTATGCCACTGTATCTGTTTGTTGTCCATCTCGAGTTTCATTGCTGAGAGGTCAATTCGCTCACAATACAAATATCACACATGTAATGGAGCCATATGGCGGTTACGATCGATTTAATGCTCTAGGTCTCGGCGAAGACTATCTTCCATTGTGGTTGCAAGCAGCCGGATATTCTACCAACTACATCGGCAAGCTTATGAACGGAGTATCGGTACACAATTGGGAAACAGCACCTAAAGGATGGTGAGTATGACTGTGCGACGGGGTTACAACCTTTGAATACTTAGTTGAAGACTTGGCACTAAAAAAATTTGTAGGGACTACCAAGATCAGCTATTAGATCCCTATACGTATGTGTACAACACACCGGTGTTCAGCAAGGATGGCCAATCACCTGTTTTCTATGAAAATTCATACCAAACTGATATCATACATGGCAAGGCGAAAGCGGCCTTGAAGAAATTAAACAATACAGAAGAGCCATTCTTCCTATGGGGTAATTATATCATCTTCAATTTTCGAGCACAGCAATTGATTGTTTAACCTTGTACCGAATTTGACTTGACAGTAAGTCCAATGGCACCACATGGCCAATTTGTTATCAATCCGAATGATCCCAAGGATATAACTTCAGAGCCCCCCATTCCGGCTCAAAGGCATAAAAACTTATTTCAAGACGTTAAAGGTATATTGAAGACTTTCCATAGCAGGCTTGAAACCAAAGTATTGAGATAGTCTTCTATTATAGTTCCACGTACTGCAAATTTCAACCCTGACGTGCAAGGCAAGACTGCTTCTTACTTCAATGACTTGCCAAAACTTGATGAGAATCAAACAGACTTCCTGGACCATACTTACAGAAGCCGACTACGTGCACTTCAAGCTGTTGACGAGATGGTTGGTGAGTATATCGGATTAGAAGGCATTTTCTTTTGATCAAATGCTGAGCATTATATCTAGGAACTTTATTTCAGCAATTGGAAGAGCAAGGACAACTAGAGGATACCTACATTTTCTATTCTGCAGACAATGGGTAGAGTATTCAATTATTAGAGAGTCGTAGTCAATGTCAGTAACTGATCAGAATGGCTAGTTATCATTTGGGACAGCACCGTACTCCTGCAGGAAAAACCACGAACATGGAGGAAGATATCAAGTAAGTTTCTTCAACTTTGAGACCGATGCATTTCTGATTTGGAAGGAAACCTAACACACTGTAACCAAGTGTTCCACTGATTATTCGTGGTCCTGGTATAGCGAAAGGAGCTGTTAGTGACCTGGTTAGTACCCATGAAAGCCTTGCTCCAACATTTTTGGCTTTAGCGAATGCAGAAGACAAGCTACCGTCATGGATCGACGGTGGTGTTATTCCCATCACATCAGCACTAAAGCAGCATCCCCTTCAAGCCTCAACGGAGACATTTTCTGTTGAGTTCTGGTCCGATGTTGTTGCTTGGGAGAACTCGGAAACCCTGTTTTCACCCGGAGCCAACACTTATAAGACACTTCGCATAGTTGGACCTAATTACGATTGTAAGTTTCTCAATTGATGATCTAGCAACAGCTGTATATTGACCACAATCTGCTGGTAGATTCGTATGCAGTCTGGTGTACTGGAGAGCATGAATTGTTTGATATCAAGGTAAATTTGGATACGTATATCTTGCTCATCTAAATAGCGTTCCTAATCAGCATTTATCTCAGAATGATCCATATCAAACTCAAAATATCTACAAACAAGCAACCGATCGTTTCATTAACCGATTAGACGCACTTCTATTGGTACTTAAATCCTGCAAAGCAGAGAGTTGTCGCAACCCATGGAAAATCTTGCATGAACAAGATAAGATTGGTTCGCTACCTCAAGCACTCAGCAAAGATTTGGACGATTTTTATGCAACTTTACCCAAGGTCAAATATGATCATTGCACAGGCTATTACGATTACGAAAATGAAGCCCCTCACTTTGGTGACACTGCATTAGCCGCAGAATCACCAAAGCAAGCCACGGTCGTTAATAACCCTAGAAAGTCTCAACAGAGAGAAGTACCCCCGCAAAATATTGTTGATTTATTTAGCTTAATTCCAGTTCCTGAGGAAACTGGTGAATTCATGGTGGATGACGATTTCGAATCTAGGGCACGACCAGTTCCCGAAGAACTGAAGGAAACGATTGTGGATTGGTCAAAGTACGGATTCTATAGCTTTGGCTCATAATAGTACATTTGTGTCAGCATATGTACGTTTTTTGAGCCAGTAAACATGAGAAAAACATTATAAATACATCAAGCTCAACTTCAGCACTATAAACTATAAACATTGGACAGGCCGCCTACATCAGATGTAAAATGTGTTTTATTGCTTGGATATTAACAAACCCAAGGATATCCAGACATTGTATTTAAGAAATAAACAAAACTAAGCGATGAGCTTAGTGTTGCTTGTTCAAGACAATACCATCGAAGCTAGACTTGTACCATTCGATGGTCTCCTCGGTCTTAACCTTGTGTTGGACACCAATGGCCTTCTTGGCGTGACGTCTGCGAGAGACACGGTTGCCAGGGCGACCCATGACACAGAAGAAATCCATACCGTAGATACCGATGGAGGGATCGTACTTGATACCAAGATCAATGTGTTCCTGGATACCGAAACCGAAGTTACCAGTTGCGGAGAAGTTGCGAGTCAAAAGCTCATATTCCTTGACCTTAAGACCACGCTCGAGGATCTCCAAAGCCTTCTCACCACGGACAGTGACGTGGACAGAGATCTTTTCGTTACGACGGATACCGAAGGTACGGACGGTGTAGCGAGCCTTGGAGTAGACGGGAGTTTGACCAGTAAGTTGTTCAAGGACCTTAGCGGCACGAGTGAGTCTGTCACCAGATTCACCAACGCAAATGTTGAGAACAAGCTTCTCGAGGCGAAGCTCACGCATGGGGTTCTTAGCAACAGCCTTATCTTCGGCGCTCTAAGAAAATGGCAAAATTGTGATTAGCTACAAGGAACATAATTCAAAAAGGGTGAGACTCCATGAGTGCGTGAGAGGATGTGATAGATGGTACAGTCAGACTCATAAAATTAATAGTAATAAGTCTCTCGTGTATATATCAACAGATTGCTGGAAGGTGTTAGAGATCGCTGTCGCTGAACATATTTTTGTAAATGTTGCAAATCAGAATGTCGAAATGCGTTCGACTCGTGAAGGCAGCGAGATATGTCGATGATTCATCCATCCATCCATCATCATCTATCACACAATCATGGCTTCTCTAGCTTCAAATATGGCATAATGATGCTCACCATGGCTAATAGATGATAAAAGAGGGTGAGCAATGATTCCAAGTTCAGCGATGGAATAGGTTTGAACGGAGCGGCGTTTGAAATACCACTCTGCCAATGAAACTCACTAAGACAATGCGCAAAGTTATTCGCAATATTATTGATTTTAAAAAAAAATAAGGTAGTGATTTATTTTATTCAACAATGGTTGTCTACAAGTAAAGACCTTCAGGAGTTCCTTCATTCTTTCTGTACAACACCTTCTCGCGAGCCTTTCTCAAATCCTCAGCAACAACCTTCATACGTCGCTCTCGCAAAGCCAACAGACCAGCTTCGGTACAAATAGCTTTGATATCAGCACCAGAGAGGTCATCTTTTGACATGACAAATTCTTCCAAATCAACATCGTCTGCAAGGGTCATTCGACCGGTATGAATGTTGAAAATTCTACGTTTGGTCTTTACGTCAGGTAATGGGAATTCAATCTTTCTGTCAATACGACCTATAAGGTTGAAAGAGATTAATAAATCAATTACAATTAGGATGTCACGGTGTTATGAGTTGAGCAAATACCTGGTCGAATCAAAGCTGGATCTAGTGACTCAATCTTGTTTGTTGCCATAATGACCTTAACGTCGCCTCGTGAATCGAAACCATCCAACTGGTTAAGAAGTTCCAACATGGTTCTTTGGATTTCCTTTTCACCACCTGAATTGGAATCATATCGCTTTGTACCGATGGCATCAATTTCATCAATGAAGACAATTGATGGTGCATTCTCCTCAGCTACTCTGAACAATTCTCGAACAAGCTTGGGGCCATCACCGAGGTATTTTTGAATGAGTTCGGAGCCAACAACACGTAAGAAAGTGGCGCTGGTTTGATTTGCGACAGCCTTAGCAAGTAGTGTCTTGCCGGTACCAGGTACACCATACAAGATAACACCCTTCGGTGGTTTGATACCCATCTCTTCATACAGTTCAGGATGAGTCAAAGGCAATTCCACACTTTCCTTGATTTCTTGTATTTGTTGTTCAAGTCCACCAATATCCGCATATGACTCTGTTGGAGCCTTTTCCAATTTCATGACACTAACCATGGGGTCAGTGTCGTCGCTGAGAACACCAACAACAGCCATTCCTTTGTGATGGAGAAGGACACTGCATCCTGGTTCTAACAAATCCTTGTCAACGAAGGACATGACAGAAACATAGTATTCAGGACCAGTAGAAGAAGAAACGATAACGTGATCATCATCTATAATCTCTTCTAGGGATCCAACGCCCATAGGTGAACCACGCAAATCATCCACTCGCGTTCGTTCTTCTTCATTCTTTTCATCTTGGGGCTTTAGTCGTTCCTGGTTCTGTACAAATTCTTCTTCAATCAACAGATAATCTTTGATGCGCTCATTTTTGAGCAACTTTAGGCGGCATCTCGTAGTAGGGTAGACTAAGTTGATGCAAATAGTTAGTAAGCTAATACACTAGGCATCGTCATTGTCGCAATTCATACCCGCAGGAAGTTTGGCAGTTGCGTCAGGTCCTCTCTTCTTCTTCTTGCCTACTCGTGTAGGAACTGGAGGTTCCCACTTCTTCTTCTTATCTTTATCCTAAGGTAAGACGATTAACCTCTAAGTCGCTTGCAGTGAATGTTAAAGTATTGTAAGTTATGTAACTGTACCTTATCGTCTTTCTTGTCTTTTCCCGGAGGAAGTCCAGATTGTGCGTTACCCTGCAATTATGAAGAGTGGTTAAAATTTTGAGAATCGGAAGGTATTATATGTTCTTGAATATAGTAATGCTTGGTGTCTTACCATTGTGTGGTGATCGAGTTAGCGTTGTGCTGAGTGCGCGTATGAGTACGCAAGCTTGTTCACTTAGGCAGAACAGTGTGACGTAAGACTTTACTGACTTAAATATTTAATTTAATGTGCAAAAATGTCGGCTGCTATTTGGCTTCAGGACTGCATCCTTATGTCTACAGTGTTGTAATTGTAACTCGCCAATTCTTTAATCCACTTAACATCATGTAAGACTAGTGCTCAACCTCATAGCAGTGACAAGCAAGCCAAGCTCAAGCTAACATACCTTTCCAAGGGCTCCTAAAAGGAACACGAGGAAAAGTGCAATATCTACACCTACGCGCGGCAAGGTTATAGCTTAAGTTGCATTGTAAATAGACTGTTATTATGTACTAATGCTTTGCATGCAGACGGCATCGACAGCCTCCAGCGTCCAAAACTCGGTTTCCCGATCTGTAACTCCACAGTCAGTTGACAGTACAGGCACGTCCTTACTGAATTTATTGCAGCAGCCTCGACCATTCAAGAACAAAAAGTATGCGGCCCCAAAGAAGGCAAGAAGTCTAAAGCAACTACTCACACAAGAGAAGCAGCCAGATTTCAATGTCGATATTCCAACATGTTAGTAGTGCCATCCATACTAGTAGTTAGCACCTGCAATTCACTCCTTGAGTACTGACCTAATAACCCGCGATTGGACAGATCAAAACATAGAAAGCCCACCATCAGTACGACCATTGAAGAAATATTGTGATATCACTGGATTAGACGCTCGATATACAGATCCTAAGACTGGTTTACGGTATCACAACGCTGAGATATTTCAATTTATAAAAGGCTTGGGAGTTTCTAGTGTGCAGGCATATCTGGGAAGTCGAAATGCTGCTGTTGTTCTTAAATAATGTATCAGCTCCGTTCAAATCAAATTGTTTAATAAAGACCATTTAGCATCCTCCAACTTATTTTTTCATCAAGTAGATACCGCAATTTTTATATGTCAAATATATTCATTTACAGTAATGCTTTCACAATTTAGATTGACCTCGTTCGTACTCGACAGAGTTTACAATATTACCAATGCCTTCAATGAATATCTCGCATTTGTTGCCATGCTTGAGCAAAACTGGAGGATTGCGCGTATATCCTACACCATGAGGTGTGCCGGTAATAATAACATCACCAGGGAGCAAGGTGGTACCTTGACTCAAAAAGCTGACAATGGTGGAAACATCAAAAATCATATCTGACGTCGTGAAGTCCTGCAAAAGTCTTCCATCCAACTTTGTTCCGAGTCTCAAGGTTTGTGGGTCTTTGATAACATTTGATGAAACAACCATTGGGCCAAGCGGTGCAAAAGTATCAAATCCTTTGCTGAAGTTCCATTGACCACCGCTATTGGGACCCAATTGCCAGTTTCGCGCACTGACATCATTGCAGATAGTGTATCCTAGCATGATATTAGAATCCTTGCCTCGAAGAAGATAATACGATCTCTAACTTACCTGCAACATATTTAAGAGCATTTTCCTTAGTTACGTTTCGACATTCTTTACCAATCACTACAGCAAGCTCAGCTTCGTAGTCAATCTTATCATCTTGGGCAACAGTGGGGACTCGAATGGGGTCAAATGGTCCACATGCACTAGTGGCTGGCTTCATAAAAAGAATTGGTTTGACCGGGAGTCTTGAGCCAGTCTCTTGTGCGTGGCGCCGATAGTTTAAACCTATACAACGAATGACACTGGGAGTGACTGGGGATAATAGCTGTATGTGATCCGTCAGTTTGTGTTCACTAGACGACGAAACTACTCTGTGGTAGTATTTTACCTTTTTGACAGTGCATGTCTTGGCCGTTACTGTGCAATTAGCCCAAATATCACCTTCAATGATATGTGCCTTCAAGCCCTTTTGTACATCAGATTGCTTCAGCTCCTCTCCACTCAGAATTGGTTGACCATAATGGATTTTTCCTTGTTCATCTTGAAACCTGTTGTAATATATGCAGAAAGCAAAGAGTAAGTAAACTTTTGAGTTTTGATTTCCTTGTTTGCATAAGGCCATGAGAGCAAATTACCGGATTAGGCGAGACCAGCTCTATTTACGGGTTTCAGATTGAGTTGACAGGAACAGGGATTGAGAAGATCAGTGAGTGATTCAAGATTAAACATTGCACAAAAGATAAAGTGAACATACTGGGTTTGACATTGTAGTTAGTTGACGGCGAGAAAGGATTCTATTAAGCATTTCGAATGGTCTCAAAGGGTTGCCTAATATATAGAGGAGAAAAAAAAAAAGGTTGCTGCCCAGATCCGAACAGCGTGTGAAGGGCCGGGAAGGCGCCTATTGCAGGCATTGGATTGACGGTTTCGGGTGAATGTATGAATAACATGATATGTAGGGCATTCTAACTTCTGAACATGGTATTTATGCCAAATATGTATGCCGTTAGGTGTTACTACATCGCTCCAAGCTTGTTTTGCATGCTAATTATTTCGGTTATTCCCAGTTTCGGGATTCCGATCAACCGTGGCAACAATATGAAGAGGCAGACAAGCTTTTCGTTATCTTTCATCTATAGGCTAGAAATTTATAAGCTATGATTATTATCTGCTAGAGAAATAATTCTCAATGATATTTGTGATAAATGCAAACCTCGTTCAATCCCTCGCAAGTTTAACGCTTACTGTCCTGCGTTACGAATGATATATCAGCTTATAACTTGCATCAAGGAATTGATTGATAATATCTCGGAAAGCCGCTCCTTAAAGACGGTTGATGGTTTCCGCATGCACAGGTAAGTTTCCTATAACCATAAAGCCATGGCTTATCTTCGCAAGTCGTATGGCCAACCATATTGGAGCGCATTCTATTGGTCGAGGGATAACGGTGTAAAATATTTTAATTTACTGTATTAAAACGTGACGTACATTAATGCAATCCCTACCATATGCTAGAAGGGGGATTGTACCTCGTGCAAAAAGCGCGTTATTTTATATTTTTCTAGGAATAGTCTATCCTTGATAGCCTTTTCTCTCCCTTACACTCGTTCTTCTCATTGAGGTAAATAGCTAATCACGGGCACGTCTCAACAACTTTGACAATGAGCTGGTTGATAGAGATATACGCTGTCTTGTTTACGCGTGATCTCGCGCTCTGAGCAGCCTCCTACCACCCCTTGACTCCTAGTCCGTCTTGCTTACCTTCATACCAATGGTCTAATTCTTGTTCATCCTCTACTATTTGTAGTTAACAAGTCTAATATCATCACACTATGAGAGAAATTATCCATGTTCAAGCTGGTAGGTGGACCTTCGATTTCAGCACTCGCGTTTTGCGTCTGCAAACTTTACCACGAGTCGCCGCCATCTGACAGCATGACTGACTGAGCATCTCTATTCTAACATGACAGGCCAGTGCGGTAACCAGGTAATGACCAACTCCACTATAGCCTCGTTCGAGCCAACTAGGTAAGGTACCTATGCATGGCATAGGTACCTTACCTTTTTGGAGAAAACCTAATTGGCTGTTACCGCCCGAGAAAAAAGTGATCTTACTTAATGGATCTTTTTTACCCTTTAGATTGGTCAAAAGTTTTGGGAAACCATCTCTGCTGAGCATGATAAGTTGCTTTTCTCTACTGCTTTATTGGCGAGTTAGAGGACTATTAGGCTGACATTCTTCTTTCTCTGTTTCTACGCATCGACCCTAACGGAAACTACATTGGTGACAACGATCTTCAATTGGAGCGCATCAATGTCTTTTACAACGAAGGCAGCCAAGGCAAATATGTTCCTCGGTATGATCTGTGCTCATTTAAGGACAGATTCATTTTAGATGACTGATTTACCAACATCTGTTATATGTAGTGCTGTCCTAGTTGATTTGGAGCCTGCTACTATGGATGCCATCCGTGCTGATCCATATGGAAAGCTCTTCCGTCCTGATAACTTCATCTTTGCTCAGTCCGGAGCTGGTAACGCCTGGGCCAAGGGTTATTATACCGAGGGTGCTGAACTCGTCGAATCCATTCTTGACGTTGTTCGCAAGGAGGCTGAAAACACTGACTGCCTTCAAGGTTTCCAACTTGCTCACTCTCTTGGTGGTGGTACTGGTTCCGGTCTTGGTTCTCTTTTGCTCTCCAAGATTCGTGAAGAATACCCCGATCGTATGCTCAGCACCTACTCAGTTGTCCCATCCCCCAAGGTCTCTGATACCGTTGTTGAGCCATACAATGCTGTCTTGACCGTCCACCAACTTGTTGAGAACTGTGATGCCACCTTCTGCATTGACAACGAAGCTCTTTATGATATCTGCTTCCGTACTCTCAAGCTCACCAACCCCGACTATGGTGATCTCAACCAACTCGTTTCTGCTGTCATGTCTGGCGTTTCCACTTCCCTTCGTTTCCCCGGTCAATTGAACGCTGATCTTCGCAAGCTTTGCGTCAACATGGGTGAGTACATAATCTCAGATATGCATGTATTAGGATCGGCTATTAATTGTCATTTTAGTTCCTTTCCCTCGTCTTCATTTCTTCATGGTCGGCTTTGCACCTTTGACTGCTTTCAACTCTCAACAATACCGCAACATGACTGTGCCTGAGTTGACTGCTCAAATGTTTGATGCTCGCAACATGATGGCTGCGTCTGATCCTCGCCATGGTCGTTACTTGACTGTTGCTACCATCTTCCGTGGTCGTCTTTCCACTAAGGAAGTCGAAAACCAAATGTTGGCTGTTCAACAAAAGAACTCCTCCTACTTTGTTGAGTGGATCCCCAACAGCGTCAAGTCATCACTTTGCGATATCCCACCTGTCGGTCTTAAGATGTCTGGTACCTTCATCGGTAACACCACTGCCATCCAAGAGCTCTTCAAGCGTGTCAATGAGCAATTTACTGCTATGTTCAGAAGAAAGGCTTTCTTGCATTGGTACACTGGTGAGGGTATGGATGAAATGGAATTCACTGAAGGTAAGACATGACGAGAGAAGTAATGCGAACATTGAGGTAGTGGTATTCATTACGAAATGAACTTTTCTTCTAGCTGAATCCAACATGAATGATCTTGTTTCTGAATACCAACAATACCAAGAAGCCACTGCTGAGGACGAGATGGATGAGGATGAGGAGTACTTGGGCGAGGAGATGCCCCTTGAAGAGTAAATGCACTCGTTAATGAACATACCATATAGCCCGTGATTGAAGTCAACATCCAACTGCTTTCTCTGGTGCCCAAACTCATTGTACAAGGCTTTTATCCCTCATTCCTTTTTCTTTTCTTTTTACCCTTTCTTTTTTGTTAAATCTCCATTTTTCTTAAACTTCAAAAAGAAAAAACAAAGTTGCCATGGAAATCCACCATGGACAACAAGTTAAAATTATTGTTTTCTTCCCAATTGAAATATGGCTATAAATTGAGCCAGTTTCTTCCAGTTTCTTCCAGTTTCTTCCATTTTTCGGTTCTAAAAAGGCCCCGCAGTCAGTTTTTGTTTTTACAAGTAATATCCTCGAATAAATCAAAGATGATTTTATTGTTTGAATTTGTTATTGACTTTTTGAACGTTTCGCTTTCGAGAACATGGCAGGTAGCCGTAATTGAAAAACTGGCTACCTCTACAAGAATATACTTTGACACAAAAAAAATCCCCCAGTTAGGTATTAGAGGTTTGCGAACGGGTATCCAGCAGGTAAATTCGCAGCAAAGGAAGGGTAAAATTTCATCACTAAAGATGAGAACTTCATTCACTTTCGATTAAGTCATCGTTCTGTGTGCAGTTGTCGAATGGTTTCCTCCACCAAAGTCTGTGTGCTGCCCGGCTGTTCCCTTTCAACCAGGTCGAATGCATGCACTAAATTTTCTAAAGCAGCCTGTCCACGTTGCGAACGACTATTTTTTCGTAGCTGGTGCAAATGTGTAGAATGATCAGATCATCTGTCAACCGTCTTTCTCTAGCACCCCTCTATATCTACTTACTTGACTAATGATTGACGTTACAGTATCGTGGAAAATGGCTTCACTTTTCATGCTGGCTGAACTGTTTGATGAGGAGATACTGTTGGACAGTACCGATGGCCTAGGTACATCATTGCTACTGTCTTTAGCTCTAACAGTGTCCTGACCGTAGTCATCCATACTATATCGTGAATTCAATCTCTGTATACCACCCTGATATTTTTAAATGTAAGCATCGGCACCATCATAAAGCCCGTGAACTCTGGAGGAAACTTACAGTAATTTGGTTCACTGATGAATTTGATTGCTTCATTCCTGGTTGTGATTGCCGATTTCCCGCTGGTCGTGGAGTAGGTTGTCCGTACTGCATGTTTTGCATGGACGAACTATGTTGAAGGTGTGATAGGCCAGTAGTGGAGCTGGTTTGCTTCAAACCAAAGGCCTGTGCTTTGTGTGGTGGTTGCACAGTTGCAGGCTGTCGTACAGTACCAAAATCCCATCCTTCATCATCAGGTTCATCAGCGCTAGTGAATTGAGCAGTAATGTAAGTATTGCATTCTCTAGACCATATCAAAAGTCCAGTTTTCTTACTTTTCTTCATTGTCTGACGAGTCACTATCTTTTCCATTACCCATGTGCAGCCATCGTTCATGAGCTTCGATTAGCTCAGTCAAATATGACACTTTCTTTGCACCTTTAATAAATCTGTGTTTCAAAAGCTCACGCGCTGTTGGTCTACGCGTAGAATCCTTTTGAAGACACACATTGATGAAATCTCTGAAATGTTTGCTGTATGGCCCTTCGAGTACTGGTGGCTGACTCTTAGGAATGAGGAAGAGTACTTTCATGGGATGCATATCAGCATATGGAGGCTCTCCTTTTGCCAGTTCGATGGCTGTGATACCCAATGACCAAATATCGGCCTAGTTGTTATTATAAAGTTCAGTACATCACATTGAAAAGACGATTTTTCTATCTACTTGTATTGGGGATTACCTTATGATCATAGCCAGACTGTTTGATAACTTCGGGGGCCATCCAGAACTAAATTGATACAGCTCATTAGATGAAAGTCAAATTAGGTACCACAAATGTAAATGAGCCAACTAACCGGTGTTCCAACAAATGTATTCTTTTTCGTGAGACTTGCTGTGAGCTGACCCGATACACCGAAATCCGCCAATTTGACTATTGACAGAGTTTTGTTAGTACCAAGCGTTTACATTGTGTGTAAAATGACCCGCAAACTTACCATCACCACCAGAACTTAGCAACACATTTGCAGCTGTTGAAAAAATTCGCCAAAATATAAAGCATATTGATCAATTGGGGGTACACAAGAATGTTGTTATGTTCGGGTATCGCATTACCTTTTATGTCTGTGTGTAATTCATGGTGAGGACAAATAGCGGGACAGGAAAATACTTAGTGCCTGCACAATAATGGAGCAAGTTTGGTATCATCTAGTCCTTACCTCTATGTAACTTTCCTTCGGTATGTAGATAGTCGAGTCCTCTTAACAGCTCCCTAAGTATGATAGCAATATATTCTTCTCTGATATTACCGGCTTTCATCTATGTCGTCAGCGAGAATGTGGTTAGAATTGAATTACAGAGAAATTGAGCCACCAACGACAACATACTAAATCGGAACATGACCCTCCGGAGCAATATTCCATAATAATCCACAGATTGGAGCCTTTCAAATGAGAGCCGTAATATCTGTCATTTTGCATGTCAGACAATGGTAGTCGGACCAGGCGTGATTTGGTACAGACTTAGCTTACTTTGTAACATACTGTGAATCCAACTGAGACAAGATGGCAATCTCTTGTTGAATATCATCGATTTCATCCTCTGCGTTTTCCAAGTCAATAATCTTAATAGCGACGGGGCGATTGGTTCGTCGATCAATTCTATCAGGAACCAAACACAAAATCTTAGCAAATTGTACAATAGCAGTTGTGGATCAACATAGCTCAATTACTTACCCTTTGAAAACTTCACCAAAGGATCCTTTGCCTGTAGCATGCAGTATGTTTAGATAGACGTCTTATAAACGCGAAATGACACGACACCAACCTATCCGCTCCTGCTTAATATAAAACTGCTCAGGGTCCGAGAGGTGGCTAGCGTTCTATAAGAGACAAAACAGTACGTATTAGGAGGACACCATTTACGAACTCCCAGCACATGTGAATAACAGTCAGTCATGATGTAAGCAATTACCATGGCAGTGGAAGATTACTGTGAAAGAAAGAAAGGAAATCGATAGTAACAAGAAAGAGAATGTTTTTCATTTGCTACTGGCCATCATGCCTTTATATGGTATATCTGTACGACCAACAACAAACAATCTTTTTTTTATGAATGAATCAATTTTGGAACAACAAACTGGCTGCAATTTCGCAGTTTCCTCCGGCCATATCCAATGCATGGATTGCCTCTTGCCTACTGACACCCAAGTTGGTGAGAGTAGCAATATCATTTTCAGAGTATTTTGAACTACTGGAAGTTGCTGCACTAGGCTGCGGTTGTGGTTGTGATTGTGACGATTCACCGTATTTTGACGCATTAGCATTTGCCACCGGTCCTGCAATGCGCGCTTCAGCAGGCGTTTCATCGTCTGCCCCACCATGAAGTTCTATAAGGCGTTGCTTTTCTGGCAGTTCATGTTCTTGCAAAAATGGTATGTCTATGTCTTCAAAAGTAAGTGCATTCTTTCGGAGATCAATACATCCCTGTCCAGCCACATGTAAGTCTGTATGTTATGAGAATCACGTCAATATCAATATGAAAGCCTACCTGATGTTTTCGAAGCATATCCAAGCCGAATAGAAGCTCAGAGCCCTTTCCTTCCACAACAATAAACGAGCACGCCAGGAAGAAATCCTTGGACAATTTCATTTGCGCACTGTGAATGCGGCCTAAAATCTTCGCAGTTCCAACTCCTTTTGCTATTCCGCTGAAGCGAGTATCTAGCAAGCGATCCAATCCGCATAATTGGGCAGTTTCTGGGCTAACTAATCGAAAGGGTTAGCTACAATACGGCAGAGCAGAGCCAGATGTCCAACATCATGTTGATACTTACTAACGGTACTTTGAGCTCCAGAATCCACCAGGGCAACGAGACTTTTGCCATTGATTTCCACATTAATATAAAGCCGAGTGACCTGTTTTAAGCATTGTCAATTTTACTTGTGCACAATTCATAAATCTCGTTCCAAACACTTGATATATGTACCCTAGCAAATGACTCTGGATTATACTCCATGGCGGCTTCCAAGTTGGCAGCAATGTTTTCCTGTCGTATAGCTTCTTCGATCCGCTTTTGAGCTTCAATGTCAAAAGGATCGTCATTTAGAGCCGCGATTTGGGCGGATTTTTGAGTCTCTGCTTGTCTTCTGCTTTGCTCTATTTGCTGTACCATCATATTAAATCTCTCAGGGTCATTCATAGCTGCCTGTGCCAAGTCAGGATTGGTCTTTACTCCCAGTTGTTAGTAATTAAATCCACACTATCTATAAAATGGCACACCGAGAATGCTTACATTGGCAAGCTGTTGCAAAAGACGCGGATCTCGAAGCACATGTTGTCGCATCATATCAAAATTTGGGTTACTAAAATGGTGTGTTAACATGGGAGTGAATTATTCTGAAAATGGCACGCTATGCTACAGTACCTTGATCCCGCTGGAGCATTACGGCGGAGCAGTATTATGTCATCCTCACCGATACCGTATTGTTGTAACGTCTTTTGTGGGTCCTTGAGTTCGTTTCCATGATATAGTAGGACTTGATCGCTTGAGGGAGTATTTGTCTGTTTATTTCCACACAACACATTCAAATTTACGTGAGCATTCTTGCTTTCAAGGTTGGCGTGCCCATACGGCAAGTGACAGTTGAAACTGTAACGTTTACTAGAAAAGGAGCCTCACCTCAGCTTCGAGTAGAGCTTTGAGATTCTCTATCTCCATTTGGGAATCAATTTCCAAGTTGTACAGATCACCCTCATCTGTAGTAACCGAAATTCTCATTGTTTGGGGCGATTGTGCGTCAGGGAAGGTCAGAGAAAGAAGTCCTCAGGAGAAGCTCCGACCTCAGGAAAAAAGTGGCGAAAGCGCAAGCTGCTCACACAATAGCTAAGGTCATGTGACTTTTACATCATAAGGAAGTAGCAAACAGCACTGGGAGGTCCGTTTTTGTGACTCTGAAAAAAACTCCCCTCAGTTGACAAGAAACACCCTTTGGCAGTCAGCGATCTCAAGGAACATATACCAATGGCGCAACAGATTGAAAGGAATCAAGACGCCACTATTTATGTTGGAAATTTAGACGAACGCTGTACCGAGACCCTAGTTTGGGAGTTGATGCTTCAGGCTGGGCCTGTTGGTAAGTATATTTTACATGATCCAGTTACTCATGTCTCGTATACCAAGCACTAATTCATCTATGCTTCGTTAACGTTTAGTTAATGTGCATTTACCCAAGGATCGCGTTACGCAAAGTCATCAAGGTTACGGATTTTGTGAATTCATGACCGAAGAAGACGCTGACTACGCCATACGCATCATGAATCAGATCAAACTTTACGGAAAGCCAATTAGAGTGAACAAGGTAATTACTTTGAGACTGTTAGTGCTGACGCCAGTAACAGATCAAGTTAAAAGATTGGTTTTATTAGGCTACGTCGGACAAGAAGAATTTGGATGTTGGAGCTACATTGTTTGTCGGCAACTTGGATCCCGATGTAGACGAAAAGATGCTGTATGATGTGTTTAGCGCATTTGGTGTCATTGTGCAAACACCAAAGGTAATTAATTAATACTTGTGCTTAGTATTTTACATTGAAAACTGTTCCTTATCTGATGGACATTGATAGATTGCACGAGATACCGAAACAGGCAATTTCAAAGGTTATGGCTTTGTCACGTACGACAACTTTGACTCTTCTGATGCTGCTATTGACGCAATGAATGGGCAATACCTAATGAACAAAGAGGTCAATGTGTCCTATGCATTTAAGAAGGATGGTAAGGGAGAGCGACATGGTTCTCAGGCAGAGCGATTGTTGGCAGCTCAGGCGAAAAAGAATGCTCCAATGGCAGTTCCTGGTTTTGGAGCTCCTGCATCGAACATGGGACGACCTATGCCTATGGCTGGCGTGAGACCACCAATGAACGGTCTACCCACTGCTGTTCCATACAACTCTGTACCAACAAATGCCGTTGGATATCGACCTCCACCCCCGCCACCTATGGGTGGTAAGTGCTTGTACAAGTATTAAATCTTTCCATTTTGACTATGATTTACTAAATGCCATGTTCTTAGGTCCAGGACCTCGACCACCCTACATGGGTTATGGTGGTCCACCACCTGGTCCTCCTGGTGGTTATCGACCACCACCACCACAGCAATATGGTGGCTACCGACCCCCTCAGTAACACTTAACATCATCCCCTCTTTTCACATTATGTTCTTTTTTCACTTTACTTTTGATTTTTCCTTTCCATACTTTTGCGAGATATCCATAAATTGTTAAAGATAATAAACAAGCCAAAATCATCTGATTCTCTAGTTTCAAATAGACTGAGCGTTTGGCATAAAGATTTTTACATTGTCAAGAAATGTTGCACAGACGGTTTGAATGAACCAGCATGTTCTAGCTTAGTAGTTTTATTTTGGTAATGAGATCTTTTTCTTTTTCTGTTGAGGCAAACTTATCCGAGGAAATTCACGCAAAACAAGTGCAACAGGATGGAACACACAGCAAAATCAGCAAATGCACTAGTATCGATCAATCAAAGAATCCAAATTAGTATGAGAATGCAAAACATAATATTCATTTGACAATGCACGTTTAAAGTGCTTACCGTTCTGGAGAGATGCCTTTAAAGTCTGTTGAATTTTGTGCGTTGGTCTGGATTCGCAAGTTGGCTACAATGGAAAATGAGCATGATCAGTGGCTGACGGGCTTTGTAATCATGGATGCATCCAGACTCTGACTATCCGGCTAAAGTAGCCTGCTATGTAGCGGCAAACTGGAAAAATAAAACGTCTCTTCTTCGAGTTGCTTTCTGCTATATATCATTTACATTCTTCCGCTGCGTATAGAAACTTAATCTTCTGTTCAGTTGTTGGTACCTGAGCATGTCATGCTCAGCGGTCGAGATCACAGTGTGCCCAATGCCGAAGAACTAGTCGACTACAGAATAAAATACCAAACCCTAAGTAGACATACCTGCCAATACAAAGCTACCAACTGTCGAGATGAAACCAGCGAGAAAAGCGTTGTATGGGAACGTTCCAACAGCCAGCATGTATAAGAACTGAAGAACACCAGACGCCATGATGAAGACCAAATACACGTCTATAAACTTGAGGCTGTTACTTGTGTTCTGCTGATAGGACTTGCCTAGTCGCTGGATGGCGGGATATATTTCTTGGAATGCTGACATGATTCGCGAAGAAGCAAGACCTAAAGCTGTCGTTCGCGGGGTTGAAGCAGTCAACGGCAAATCACAGTCGGCCATGCACCAACCTACCAAATGCACAAGTCATGTGACCTATGACAGCGCTCACCAAAATTGGTAGGAGAAGACCAGAAGCCCGCTTTTCCTCAATTTCTTTTTCAAAGAGAACAGAGCAAGGGCTGTCAAGTGAGTATGATAAGTTTCATAATACAACCCCTATATTCATATAGAATCTTCTTCATTGTATACCCGTTACTAAACAAAATTACGTTTTTAGTTCCTTTCTAACCCATATATATGAGCTAAACATAGGGCAAGTTTTTCATCTTACTGAATATTTGGATCTCAGAATAGGTTAGCACGTAAAGAAATCCTCACAGTTGGTTTCCTTGCTTTTTATCCCTCCCTCCCTCTTGACCTATTTGTCACAAGTTGTAGACTGATTCAGGCTGAAGCTGCTGAATTTCCTTTCAACTTGAAGATATGAATTCTTCGACCAGGAACAACTTTTCAACCCCGTCTCAGCCTATATTCGACAATAATACGTCCAATACCATGGACTCCATCCAACAGAATGCCCAGCCAACTTCAAACGGCATTCCTGATTTCGTAAAAAAACTATTTCGGTGGGTATTACAATCAATATGTATGAAGTATGATTTTAAATTGTACCTGAAATTCATATCTTGTTTCACCACATTAGTATGCTGGAAGACAAGTCATATAATCATATTGTGTCTTGGGGCGTCAATGGTGAAACTTTTGTCGTCAAAGATCCCACCGAATTTTCAAAAGTCATTCTTCCAAAACACTTTAAGCATTCCAACTTCGCCAGTTTTGTTCGCCAGCTAAACAAATATGACTTTCATAAACTCAGAAACGCAGACGACGGAAAACCGTATGGTGACCAGGTTAGCCTTTTTTTTTTTTGGATATATATATCAAATGATATGAAAATGCAAAGTATTCACCATCCTGTAGGCTTGGGAGTTTGTTCATCCAAAATTCCAAAGCAACAAAAAGGAATTGCTAGAGAAGATCAAGAGAAAAACTCCAAACAAGGGCAATCGAGCTTCGGGAAATGCTGGTCAAGCTGGCGGTTCCAGTGGCGATAATTCAGCCAATAACTCGTCTGGTTCACAGAATAATAACGGATCCTTCAATAATAACCAAGCTGCGCCTGCAGAGTTTAACGCTTTAGCTGCTAATTTACATACCCAAGTATCCTATCTTCATAAAGTACATAACGACATGGCTGGTCATTTGCAAAGCTTAGGTAATAGCTATGGCGTCGTCCTTAATGAAATCATGGGCTATCGTACCAAAATGATGGCTCAAGATAACTTAATGCAAAACTTGGTGCAATATCTGGTCCAACAAGAACAAGGTATGTCGCCATCTTTTTCATGCTGGTGTTTGCTTTCAACCGTGTACTTATATTCTTTATATTTTGCCATTAGACCGACAACATGAGCGCGGACAGATAGAAGGCAGATCTTCCAGCTTTAATCATGATACCCCATTTGTTCCATCTTCAGAAGCTCAAAAGCTGATTCAGTCTTATTCTGAAGTTGCTAAAGCCAGTGTTAGCCAAATGAACCAAATATCCCAGAAACTTCAAAATCTGCAGCAGCTGACCCAAGTTCCTTGGGCTACGAATGACCGCGATCAACCCGAAGCTATATTACCACCTGACTCTGACCCCAACGATGCAACAACTTCAACGTCGATGTCGCATGCGGTGGCAAACACTGAGACTTTCATGAAGTCCACTGCTGCAACGAGTTCATCATTAGTTGCTAACGATTTGGCAGACTTGCCCTCTCAGTTTACTGCAAATGCTGCCAACATGAACCTGACTCTTCCTGCCGACAAGAATTTTGCTGGCCTTAATGTATTGGCTAACTCAAAGAATGCAGAGGGCTTGACCGTCGTTACGCTCGGACATCTGCAACCCAAACATATGAGTACTTCTTATACCCCTTCGAATGAGCCTGCCCAATCTGGCCAGCCTTCGACCGCTACCACCGCATCGGACACTTCATCCGATAATACCATGCGAGTTCATCGTAAAACCTTTATCCCAGGCTGGTCTGTGCCACCTCGTGTGCTACTTGTTGATGACGATTCAGTTTGCCGTAACCTTAGCAGCAAACTATTGCAAGTCTTTGGATGTACCTTTGATGTCGCTACAGACGGTGTAGAAGCCCTCAAAAAGTTAGGCTTAGAGAAATACGACTTAGTTTTGATGGTAAGTCATCGTTCATGCATATTAGCAACTTTTTCACCTGCACAAATAACTAAAGCATGTTTTATTTTGTTTAGGATGTTGTTATGCCCAATTTGGATGGCGTCACCGCTACCCGTAACATCCGACAATATGATACCCTCACGCCTATTATATCAATGACATCGAACACGACTGATAGCGATATCATGGAATACTTTGGTAGTGGTATGAATGATGTTCTTCCCAAACCATTCTCCCGAAACAGTTTGTTCCGCATGCTAGACAAGTACTGTGCACACTTAAAAGCTATCCAGCGAGTCCAAGGAGTTGACGCAGGCATTATCCATCGAGGTCTGGCGACGCCAAATATGCTCTCCAGCTTACAAGTTGGATCTAATCCTCAGAGCGATCGAGGTAGTCAAAACAGTAATGGCAAACGCCCACTTGAAGTAGGTTCTGAACCTGCCACAACCGGGGGTTTAGTGATGGAAAGTAATTCAGATATATCACCTGCTTTTCTTAACCTACAAGACTTGCCGCAATTTGTGAGTTTTATGGGACTGATGCAACAAGCAGCAAACGGAGAAGAATCTAGCTCTAGCCATGCTGGTCATTGGCTTCAACCAGATCAACAACAAAATCAAAATGACCATTCATACGGTCGTGAACAAAAGCGAGCAAAGTTAGAAGTCATTGAGTGAATTTTCAGCTTCTGGCCCAGCTTCATCGCACTCCAACAGCCCAGCTCCAAGTTTGCTATCTATATTCTAGCGCATATTTTGCTTCAACATACTTTCTTTTTTATTGCAGTTTCCTGCTCTCCGATATATTTTGCTTCCATTTGCTACATATGTGTTTCAACCAGCGTACAGTCACTGCTATTCCATGCACCTACATGAGAATAAATAGCCTTATAAATACGTTTTCTGTATACATAACTAAAAGTGTTCCATATGTGATATATATTAGATATATAAAAAAATTTGTACATTAAGGATTGCAATATGAAGCTTCTAAATGGCTCATTATTATCATTATCGAGGATATATAAGATGTACATACAAGATATATTTGCCAGTAATGAAAGAGACTGTTCAAATCATAGTGTTTAGTAATACGAGTCCCAAGTTTTTAGGGCTATTCAGGAGAAGCAACTGTCCGCCATGTTTTCTTTCTGCCTGTTGGGGTTTTCGCAATTGGGATATGATCATCTTCGTCGCCACTACTACCATCAGCAGTGGGATTTGTAGCTGTATTGAAGGAAAGGTTGAGTTTTGGGTTACTGAATTGGCTATGGATAGACGATGAGGTATAGGAGCTGCTACTACTGCTTGAAAAAACAAAGGGACTGCGACATGCCGGGGACGATGTGTTGCTACTGCTTTGAGGTACGCCCAGGCGAGGATTCTTCGCGTCCCAGTTAGTTCCTGTGGCACCTGTGGGAGTGGACAGGCTACCTTGAGGTGACATAGGATAAGGCATAATCATAGGAACTAAGCCATGGGGGGTTTGTATGACTGGCATCATCGCGATGTTTCCATTCATCATCATCTATTGATTACATTCAGTGACTTTAGTCAAGAGGAAAAAATGATATTTAACCGCATTAAGTGCTCATCGTTACCTGTTGAAAGTACTGCTGCTGTCTTTGTTCCATTATGCGCCGTTCACGCTCGAAAAAGTAATCCTTCTCGCTATCTGTCATATAACTGTTCATCTTTTCTTCCCCTCTTTTGAATGAATTTTGTCGTTCGCTTTCTAGTTGGGTGATCCGGCCAACCAAACCAGATTTTGGAGCCTTCGGTTTAACGGGTACGTGCATGAAAGGCTGTCGTGTAGCCCTGGCATATGCGATTTGCTCCTGGACATTCATCTGTTGATCCTTTGGCTTTTGTCCGAGCAGACTGGTTTCACTGGCAAAGTTGTCTCCAAGGGCGGGTATTTGAGGCACCTCGCGGCCACCATAGTCAGCTAAAGTTCTACGTTGCGTTAATCCTTCTCCTTGTTGTGCTTGATAATCGTCTTCATCATATGATCCACCCAAGGCATTCCAGCTCCAAGCCGGAAATATACCTCTTGAACGGCTTTTTGGCAAAGGTGATTGTTCTTCCTTTATATCAGTCACAGGGTATTTGACTTCGTTAGAATCCTCGTCTGTGATTTCATATTTTTCTTCTTTGAGTACGTCTGGATCGATATATTTCGAGAACTCGTCAGAATAAGCAAATTCTCCAAACAGACTGGAGCTGGACGCTCCAGATGCATCACTATTCAAGGTGTTCTTTGATCCTGAGAGATTTCCAAAATCCAATAAGAAGCTACTGGAACTACTATTTTGCCGTGACAAATGCTTGATTTCTGGCATATTGTCATCAGATTTTCGTTCTTTCTTAGGCTTGTCGATTTTTTTCGTTTTCTCTTTACCGTTAAAAGTACAACTGTCATCGCTTTCATCATCATCACTCTCTGCAGCAACCTCATCTTCAGTATCTTCGTCACTAGAATCGGCGATGGATGGTGTGGTGATGACTATGCTCTCTTGCTTTGCTACTTTGAAGTTAGATCCACTTGGCTCATCTTTCAACGGAGCCTTGATAGGGACAAGTTTTGATGATGTGGGTGATATACTGGACACTGAGACGGGTGGCAGACTTTGTGTTCTAACTCTCACGTAAATGGGACTGCTTGGCACTTCCTGGCACTGTGTTTCTAGCTTGCTACGAAGAGCATCTGCGAAAACCCCTTTTTGATCCCATCTCTTTTTGCCACATAACTGACTTCCTTGCACCTCTGCAATATCGAGAAACAATTTCCCTGGCTGGTTGAGATAATCTTCTCCATAATTCATAGATTTCGGTTCCAGCGGGTCTTCATATAATTGTCGGGGTCGTCCATAGAGCTTAAAGATGTCAAAAATGGCCAGCAACCATACAGCCATTTCTTTGCTAGTTTTGGTAGTGAAGAGCACATACGAAATACGTTCAGGAATAGATGCATTAGACGTTTTGCTGGTTGCTGGAGTGATGGTACCTTCAATCTTGAACGTCGTAGCATACTCGCTTAATTTAGGATTTTCAGGGTATATAGAGTATGTTCGAGCTACGTTTGTTACAGCCATGAACGGAGCTTTGGATTTACGGTCAGCGTACAGATGCATGTATGCTGGCATTGGACTTTGTGAGCGTTTGCTCCATATCCTTTTCTCGTCCTTCCTTTCTACCACCGCCCAAAGACGTTGCCAATCCGATTTTCCGGCAAATCGAACTTGAAGATAACCTTCTAACGTGTTACTTGTAGGTCGGAGGAAAAGATATCGATATGTTGGTCTCGATAATATTTGTCGAGTATACATTTCATTCAGTTTTGTCCCTTCAAAACTAGCCAGCCAGAAGCAGCTTTCCCATTTTTCCAGCTGGTCTTTGGAACCTGCCACAAAAATGAAACGATTCGCGCCAGCTGCGTTTGCAATGGAAAAACAGTTAGCTTTTCCATAAGTTTCTTGACTTATAATTTCCAAAATTGCATCTGTGATATTGATATAGCTCGGAAGGATTGCATCCCTTCGGTTTGATTTTTCCGCATTCCAGATGGACAGTGTTGAACCACACAACTCGGCAAACACTGGTTTCCATTGGGGATGTTCGACGTACTTTCCTTCTGGAGTCATTGCGACCATCATACTTAGAAATCCTTCATTATACATCTTGTGGTTGTACCTCACAAACCATTTTGCAATGCATTCCAAATCAGATGATGCTTTGTCAGATGTATATTGGTGTTGTGCTGCAGGCTTGATAAAGTTGCTAGGTCTTGATGATATGTTGGCATATGTATTCTTCACCAATACCGGCTTGCTGTGGAACAATGGCAACCCGGGTACTGGCTTGTTCGCTCCACCCATGACATCGAAGCTGCTTCTCGTCTTCAATACAGGAGTTTGTGTTGCTTGCTCAATCTGTTTATATGATTTACTTCGAGGTTTGAAGTCTCCAGTCAGTGAGCGGGTCAGCCGTCGAGGTTTCTCAGACATTGCGGCAATATTGCTTCTGTCTTTGGTATCTTGATAGAAGCTGCCTTTTGACATTTTGTCTTCCTTCGGATTTCAAGTAATACAGTTGAGCACGATCGGTTGAAAAAGAAAGTCTGTGTATTGACTTATAAATAATTAGGATATTGAGAAAGAAACAAAACCAAGTAACTTGGATTATAATGAGATCAGCCAAGTATTAAAATTATAAAAATAAGAGATGCAGCTAGTACTTGACAAGAGGCCAGAAAACAATAATGAAACACTTTTGTCATTGTTCGAAAATTTAGTAAAATTGGTCATGGCCAAGGGGAAAGGGGCAAGCAAAGGTTGTCTACATGCCAAAGATAGTCCAATACCAACATACCATTCCATAAAGCACGTTTCAACTTCACTATTCCATTTGCTCTTCATTAACGTCCTAGCAGTGAAGCTAAATGTATGCTCAAGTCGCAGCTTTTAATACGTCAGTCACCACCTAATATGTATACTGTTACTAGCATACCCTTATTTCGACAGATATATAAAGTCGGAAATTTTGATAAATTAAACTTTCGACAAATGTAACAACATGTCTAGCTCAGAACTACAGAATGATGGACACAGTGAAGACAAGACAAGATGTTTACATGATTCACGATCAGTAAATTGACCTGCCCACTTCAAGGGGAACATGTTGTCTAATAAGTACTCCTGGATTTCAGTCAATCAAAGGTAAAATTGATTTGTCTATGGCTAACGGCACTGAGAATATTGCTGTAAGAAGTAACCGTGACAAAATTTAGTTCTATCTGTAAGCTTTGATATCGTCTTTTCCTTTCGGGCTAGTGATTCTAATTCTCACCGATGTTCGAACGGGAACAATTGTGGGCCGATAAGATGCACAGATTAGTAATTGAATAATTTCTTATATATGATGAGTTCCACGCCTTCTTCTTAATATCATTCTATATACGACTGGAGACTGAGCCTATTTTTTTTTTTCCCTCTCTTCCTTTCTTTATTTTTTCTTCCAACAATTTAATCATGCTAATGATACCTTTCGATTTTGGACAGCGTCTTGCGTGTAGTACGCATCCTAAGATGTCATTGTATGGAAGTGAATAAGACAACATTACAATAATAGAATTGGCCAGCGAGCAAAGCACCAAGCTCGAAGTCCTATTTTAGCCATTTGCATTCCGATCAACCGCGACAATATATATGCAGTGGCTAATTGGTGGATTTGACTACATGCAGGAAACGAGGCAGCCGGCCAAGTTGATCCCCACTGATATAATGGAGTCCATTAATGCAATACCGAACGGTCTATGTATCATAAACGTTGGAGATATTGAACTTTGACTGATGAGATCTCAGATTCAATTTAGAAGGTTCCTTTGCATTGGATGCATATTGCCACATTTGTCCAAAAGGAGGCAAAGTGTCAAAGCAGTAGCATTATTCAAATAGTGTAAATTGCACTTTCGAATTTTTACGTCTGTCATATTGGTCAATTGCGCATAACTGACTGTAAGCTTATCAAGTTGATTAGGAAGTTTATCAATTTATTCATTAGAATGATAACCCCTTTAGATTCTTATCCAAAATTCAAAATTATCCCTTGCGCATTGAATTTCGACAGCAATGCAGTGCTGTAATAAGTGCATGCATTGCTGATATTTGAACATTTTACAGTAATTGGGTTACAACTCTCCACATAGGGTAAAACTACTGAATTAGTTATAATGATATCGAAGTTGCAGCGCTGAATGTGGTGTATTTGGGTGTATGCTAGCCTAACATGTCTGACTTAATCTTTCCATAGTATTTATCAAACAATGGAAACTGTCTGTGGGCTGTCATGTCAGGTATGACCATGCTAACCAGCCTAATGTTTTCAATTGATACCGCTCTACCACAAATTAGTGTTGATCATGTTTCTCGCCAACTGTTTAGTGTTTGTGTGTACTACAAGCAGCAATAGTATTTTCTTACACAAAATAATGAAAATATGTAGTGGAGGGTGCTTCGTTGATCATCATTACAGCAATTTTAAAGCAACAATTTTTATAATCGCGTTGCCTCAAGTCTGCTGTCAAATATTAGCTTGGTAAAGAGGATGAACTTTTTAACCGTACGTTGTAGTAAGCAAATGTCCAAGCGTGCGGGCTCTAATTTCATTGGTCGAAACTCATTATCACTGCTGGACATATCGGCCAATCAACGTCAGTCTAACGTGAAATCATTCAGCCTTTAGCTTTTTATTATTTCGAGTCCGACGCGAACCGAGTAAAGGTAGTTTACAACTGCAAGCGAAGTCCAGCAGCCATAGCTGTTTAGTACTAAATACGTCAAGATCATTTTAAAAGTCTCCAGAAAATTCATTTTAAATCGTGTTAGCTCACGATAATACGGTTTATTTGCACTGCCAAGGTTCATCAAAATGGCTAAGCAAATGCGATCTGAGTCACTTAAAGACCGATCGTTGATTGGTGCACGTGACTCTCCAAGAGTTTAATATATAAGCAGATCCATGATGGTATGGGAGATTTGTTTCAAGAAAGTTTTATATTTCAGCTTCCTTTGTTTTTGTAACTCGCAAGACTTTTTATTAAAGGAAATATGCCCCACTCAAACGTTACCGGAGAACAGCAAAAGCTGATTATTTTCGACACATCTCTGAGAGATGGAGAGCAGGTAAATTTGATTCTATCATGTAAGGGTTTGCCTCGCTTTATGCAGTGTCTGACTTGCGCTTCTCTGAATACTTTATAGTCTCCCGGTGTCAGCCTAAACAACGACGAAAAGATTGCTATTGCAACACAGCTTTCCAGATTGGGTGTGGATGTTTTGGAGGCAGGCTTTCCAGTTGCTTCCATTGGTGACTTTGAGGCAGTCAACCGAATTGCAAAGGAAGTTGGTAATTTAATGGAGGGCCGTGAGCGTATTGGACAGCCCATGACTATCGCTGCCCTTGCCCGTGCTGTTCCAGCAGATATCAAACGTGCTGCTGAAGCTATTGCTCCCGCACCACACAAGCGAATCCACACTTTCTTGGCCACCTCAGATATTCACCTTCAACACAAGCTCAAAATCGATCGCGACGAATGTGTCAAGCGTGCAGTGGCAGCAGTTAGTCTGGCAAAGGAGCTGTGTGATGAGGTTGAATTCTCACCTGAAGATGCTGGTCGATCAGACAAGGACTTCTTGTGCCATGTCCTTGGAAAGGTGATTGAAGCCGGTGCTCATACACTCAACATTCCCGATACGGTCGGTTACAATATGCCCGAGGAATACGGCAAACTGATCAAGCACTTGATTGCAAATACCCCAGGCTCCGATAAGGTGAGAGATCTGTCAGATTACAAATTGTCGGAAGACGTAAGTTGAAAGCGGACAAATTAATGACACGACTAAAATTTTATAGGTTGTCTGGTCTACTCACTGCCACAATGACCTTGGTCTCGCTACAGCTAACACCCTTGCTGGCATTCAAAATGGTGCTAGACAAGTTGAGGTCACTATCAACGGTATCGGAGAACGTGCTGGAAACACTGCCATGGAGGAAGTTGTCATGGCCATTCACACTCATCCCAACTACTTCCCCGTTTACCACACTATCAACACCAAATTGTTCTTCCGCACTTCTCAAATGGTTCAGAGTCTGTCTGGAATGATGGTGCAACCAAACAAGGCCATCGTTGGTCGTAACGCTTTCCTTCATGAATCTGGTATTCATCAGGATGGTGTCCTTAAGAACAAGACCACATATGAGATCATCACTCCCGAGTCAGTTGGTGTGACGGACATCGCTTTAGTTCTTGGTAAACACTCTGGCCGCAACGCCTTTAGAGAACGATGCAAAGAACTCGGCTTTGGCAGTATCTCTGATGAGAACTTGCAAAAGGCGTTCACTGACTTCAAGGCTCTTTGTGATAAGCAAAAGTCGGTCAACGATGCCGAGATCCTAGCAATTTTGACTAACTAGAGACACTAAAAATGGCATGTATGTTAATGTCCTGTTCAAATAATGTCATATCAATATGGAACTTTTCCTATGTAATATACACCAATAAATATACAAATCACCTGTATTACGTTATGTGAAGTCCCTGTACTTGCGCTGTTCCATCATTGAAGTAAACCCGAGGAAATATTACAATTTTCAAATGATGGATGAAATGAAACTGTAGTTTATTGAAACAATTAGACAAGAAGACGAAACACTTTTATGAGGTTTGCTGTATAAGGTGCTTTAGGAACTGCCCTTGACAGGGGTGCTGGTAGTTGCTGCATTAGATTCAATCACAACAGCAGCTCCTCCAGTTTGTGAAGCATTACCAGCAATCAGCTTGGCATTTCCTATGACGGCGAGAATGTCATTGAGACTGTTCTTCCAGCTGCTGAGTTTGCTATCCAATTGTTGCCATTGCTCTTTGCCGAACACACGATAAATACTTCGGTACACAATGACAGTTTTGTTGAGCTGATCAAGCTTAGCCTCAACTAAACCAGCGCGAATGACATCAATTACCCACATCTCAACCTCCTCTTGTGGAATTTCTAATGCGGCGGCGATCTCAGAGTATGTCAACTCTCGTGCCAAGTTTTCAGAGCCAAGGGAAGCTAGTGACAAAAGGCGCATCTTGGTAATATTGCGTTCAACGTCAAAATTGGCGAGAAGGTCCTTGTGTTCAGCAGCGAATTTGTTATATTCTTGCAAGTTTCCATTCAAGAAGATGTTAAGAAGCTCGTATTCAGGAGTGCCTTTGAGTTGTTGTAAAGACTTGTATTGCAAAAGGTCCTCGAATGCAAAGCAGTTGGGCATCTGAATGGCAGTGAAGATGGCTTGCTTGGCAAGATCAGCAGAGGCGGAATCGGATGAGTCGTTATAAGTGGCAAGGTTCTTCAAAGAGAAATCAAAAGCAGCTCGCCTTTTGGAAAAAAATGAACAGATTTCGTTTAAAAATCGGGTTGGCTATCGAGATAATCACTTTTGTTTACTCACTCTTCACCAGCGGATTTGAGGCTTTGAACCAAGTGGGTGTAAAACGCACGTTCAGTTTCGAGATCTAAGGCCCACTCCTTAGCCCAAACATCGACATAATCAAGTTGTGAGACGATAGGCTCCAAGTCATCATTCTTTACAGCAATATCAAAGATGGCAACAAAAGCATCGTAGCGCAATCGAGAGTCGGTTGGACATGTGTTGTACAGATTAAGTAGGCTTTAAAGTTTAGGCAGCAGTTAGTTGGTGTCATTGATATTGAAGACAAATGGAAGTTCAGTTATCTTACATCTTTTGCTTGATGTTGTATCTGTCAGACTCTTCAGCGACAAGAGTGTTGATGAAGGGTTTAATCGACTCAGTGTTGCTTTGGAGAATGGCGATAACCAAGTTCAAGGCGCCTTCAGCTTCAACTGAAAAAGGAGAAAAAAGGTCGATCATGAGTTCTTTCGCTCACAAAACAGCATATGGTCAAGATAGACGATATATACCTTTCACTGGAGCTGAGAGCAAGATTGAGCTGTCCTTGACAAGCTGATTAAGGACTTCGTCCTTCTTACCAGCCTCAAGCTTGGTCGATATGTCCGAGACGTATGCGGGGGTTTCGTTTTCATCACCTTGCAAAGTAGCAATGTATGATGCGATCTCAATGATCTATAATTTATAAGATTTCAGGTCAGTAATTTGTTGCGATTCAAAGGGAACACTGGTGATGAACATCTCTAAATCGAATCTCATTTGGATCCACACGGAAAATAGAGCTCATACACTCTGTCGGTGATTGTGTCTACACGGAATTCGAATAATCTCTCGTACCTGAGCCTCTACGGCGCCCTCGACGAAAATGGTGTTCGCTGCGGACATGGTGTGCGTGCACTTGCAAAAAGGGCTTCAAACACAACAAATTTTTGAAGGCAAATCCCGGTGGCTGTTAGGTCACGTGCTAATTAAAAAATGCAAGTCATGTAATGCGTTGCTGAGTTGGTGCTCAAGGGAAGCTTATTAACTATGTCCTATACTAAACCACAGAAAAGGATTGTAACAAAAGAGGAGCTGGAAGAATTTCAGCATTCAACCGCCTATGAAGACTTCATTGGCTATATTGAAAGACTCAATGACTCTGTGAAAGGCTGTAGAATTGATTCCGAAATCAAGACATCGCCGGTAAATGACTAAACTTTACAGTGCTTTATGTTACTATCTTCTCTAACGACTTAATTGTAGTCTGTCAACAAAGTCATCGACCTGCTCGAACACCTGATCAAATTAAGAGCAAGAATTCCGCCTGTAGAGAATTCTCTGTCGAGATTTGGCAATCCTGCTTTTGTCACGTTTTACGACAAGGCAGCTGAGGTATGTCGTACTGCTTGGTGCAAAGAAGTGTGAAGAATTGACATTAATGTATATAAATTATAGAACTTACCAGAGCTTCTAAAACCTATAGTAGAAGAAGATGCTATACTTGAAGTTTCTACCTACTTGATTGAGAGCTTTGGAAGTAGAAGACGAATTGACTACGGCACTGGACATGAAGCGAATTTCATTGCTTTTTTGTAAGTTTATGTAATGTGAAGCAAACTAGCTTTAATCAATATTATTTACACAATACTTGGAATAGACTATGCTTGGAAAAATTAGGTGTTTTGACGGCGGAAGATTTGAAGGCAACTGTGCTTCGCATCTTTGTCAAGTAAGTTGCTCCTACGGTGCATTACTGTTTGAGAATTTGGTATTGATTTATATAGGTATATGGATCTTATGCGAGATCTTCAATTCTCGTATTGGTTAGAGCCTGCTGGTTCCCATGGTGTTTGGGGTTTAGACGACTATCATTTCCTTCCTTTCATGTTTGGTTCTGCTCAACTCATTGGTGAGTACAAGATATCAAAGCAAGTTATGATGTCTATTTATTGACCTGAATTCCAGACCACAAGTATATACGTCCCAAGTCCATCCACGACCCAGATATCATAGAGCAGTTTTCCAAGTCGTACATGTACCTTGGTTGCATTGCTTTTATCAATTCAGTCAAAAATACCGCTACTTTACGATGGCACTCACCAATGCTGGACGATATTTCAGCTGCCAAATCGTGGGCAAAGGTTAATGGTGGTATGATCAAGATGTACAAAGCCGAAGTAATGAATAAGCTACCAATCATGCAGCACTTTATGTTTGGGAACCTTATTCATTTTGAGGGAGGGTCAGTAGTTGAGGATAATGATGATGGCTGTGGCCACCATCACCACCAAGGAGTTGATGAGGATGTAAAAGACGTGTATGCCATGGGACAAGAGCGTCCTGATTGTTGTGGAATCCCTATACCCAGTGCTATCGCAGCAGCGGCAGCAGGTCAACAGAGGCGCCCAATTCCCTTCGACTAGAAATAATATTCTGGTCCTTCCATTCAAAATCTTACAACGATCATCATTCATTGTATATATATCAAATACATTTATGTGTTATCACATTGCTCAAAGCAAATTTGTCATAGTCATTGCGGCAAATCATTTATTTTACAGACGAGTCTTAGGAGGGTTGAGAATAATATCAGGGTATCCTGGCTGAGGGCTGTTCAACCAGGCACCACCATCTACGACAAGGGTAACGCCTGTAATCCAGTTTGCACCCTCAGAAAATAAAAAGACAGTAGCTTGTTCAATATCCTTGATGGCTCCGATGCGCTGATTTCAATTTATACAAGTTAATTCATTGGTAACCTTCATCTGACCCATCGAACGTTTACTTACACCCAAGGGAATTGTATTAAATTTCTCATTTCCTCTGCTAAGTTTCTGCATGCCCACAGTGTTACCAATTGGACCAGGTGCAATGCCGTTCACTCGAATGCCATGAGGACCGAACTCAACAGCCCAATGCTTTGTCATTGCATCAATAGCTGACTTGGCTGCACCAGCATGGCTCTGCATAATTGTGCCAGTGTAAGATAAAGTAGCAGTAACATTAATCACTGAACCCTTGGAAGCTTTCAGATGTGGAAATGTCGCCTTGGTAAGGTTGAATGTGCCTGATGTTGTGATTAATATAAGCTGATACTCTCCACATAACCATAATACAATTTCTTTCATGTGATGTATCTCCACATACCAATAAGGTCAATTTCAATGACTGTGCGGAATGCGTTGTACGATAGGTTTTCAAATGGCGATAAAAAGTTTCCAGCCGCACCATTGATCACATAATCGATTCTCCCATACTTGTCAACCGTCGCCTGGACAGCCTTTTCAATTTCGTCGGGTTTTCTAACATCAGCTGGTATGGCACTAATCAAAAGTGTGGATTAATGTCAAATGCCTGATAATGGCAAGACACTGGCAAAATGATACTAACGTAATTTCGCCATTGGTAGCTTTACGCATCTCTTCAGCAGCCTTTTCTAGCTTATCTTTACTATAATGATCATTGTTAAAGCATATTCAATCCATTTCATATCTTGAGTTGCGGTTACTTTACCTACGACTGATAATCACTGCTTTGGCTCCGTGTCTCACCATAGCTTCGACCATACCTCGGCAAATACCACTTCCTCCCCCAGAGCAGAGAAGAACCTTGTCAGCGAAAAGGTTAGGTTTGAAAACCTCGGTAGTTTCTACAGGATCTTTGGGCATTCTCGACAATGACAAGTGATGTGTGGGGAAAGAGGAGTAAAACCCGCTTTGTCACTCCATATAAAGCTGCATGTGACGGCTTTCCAACAGTGATATGAGATCGAGGGCTTAAAGGTGATTCACACGTGACTGTCAAGTCTTCCTGACTTTGGAGAAGGAACCTTTTCGCGAAGTGACGCGAAGACTAGCAAAGCAATGAAACGACGCGCTCGTAATAGTGATGTAGATGACGATTCTGGAGATGAGATAGAGCTAGATGCTGTTTGTAAGTGGAGAGCTATTTCACATGAGTGTTGATTTGGAATCGTACTGACAATTGCTCCAAATAGCTCGGTTGGTCAACCGATCGTTTGTAGCCTTTCGGTGCACCCCATTCTGGGATTTTAAAGTCGAACACATGTCGAGATATGAAAGGCAATTCAAAGAGTTTATGATGATTGATCTGGAACGCGCACTCAAGGAGGCTCGAGATAATGGCGACGAAGAAGAGGAAACGGAAGATTTGTTACGTGGTAGAGTATTGCAAGTGGAACTGAAAGGGCAAACTATTTCTCCATGGCGAGGAGGTGAGAGCAATGCTTTGACGAAAAGCCCGTCTAGAAATCTTCTCAGTGCTCACGCTTTGTCTGAAACAGAGGATCCTTCCATACGACCGTTTGAATTGACCATGTTATTCCAGCCACGAGGTAAGGACATATAAAATATTCCCAGTCACTGAATATGTAGACTAAATATATGGACGATAGGAAAACCCGTGCAGAAAGCATACAGTGCTGTATTCATGTCAGCTTTATCCGAAGGCTCTATGAAACTGGCTCCTGGTATGAAACATGAGCATTGTGCACTCAGTTGAAATAAACGGTATTGACAGTTTCATCCAACAATTTGCAGGGTTTTCACATTTTCCACTTGCACTGATAAAAGCAGACGCACCTATTATACCACTTATAACCCGTTGGTTTGAAAGCAATTTTGGTGGTCACATAAGTCCGATGCGAATACCGCCTTGGATATTGGAGGATGTCACAGAAGAGTGGGCGTTACGTTTCTATGATATGCAAGATACTGCTGTACAGGATGTGGTGCGGGGTAAATGTTTTTGAAGACTTGTTATATACTGACTTCAGCGCGTATCTAACAATCGGATATTCAGTTCCTCGTACGAGGACATTAGATTTGCCACTTGAACTGCGTTATGACACAGGAATCGATGAACTAAAGACCGTAACGGTCAACATTCCAGTGAATGATCTCTTGGGCCTCATTGAAAGGTACGATATAGTATAAACCTACAAAGTCTTTAATGCATCTTGAAAATTTAATCCTAGGGCTTTCTTCCAATTGTTCAGTCTTCGTGTGACGAACAATCATAGCAGGTTGATGGACATTATTCAACTACATATTCTGGAAACCACCTCGATCGATGTTACGAAACTGATATTGTCGAGGGCAGGCAACCCTGCGTCCTACATTTCTACCGATGGTAAAGTTAAGGTAATTCAGCGGACATATATATGCCACTTTCCTATGTCAGCAGTTATTGATTGCCTTTTTTTTGTGAAGCTTATGGCCAATCAGTCGAAAACACTTACGCTCCAAGTCATGCGAAGGCTTATGGCGGTTGCTTGCGAAAACGTTTTTGGTCCGTAATATCTGGAACTATCCCTTGTTACAGAAATGCATATCTTTCTCGCACTACTAGCCGACCCCTGTATGAAAACTAATTATAGATTAACAACTTGTATATAATGTCTTCCAATAGAACTGATAATTTATTGAGCCGCACATAATGGCATGACCATCCGTTCGATTCTATAGGTTTTTTTCAATTTTTGCCCGCACACCGTCCTTTTTCGTATTGTCTTTTCTCACTTAACTTTTTTCCCACTTCTTAAAACTTGATTACCTCTCACCGCCGTAATGGCGAAAGAATCAAGTAAACCGAAGGCCATTAACATTGTCCGGCCAACACCGTCAATCAATGCAGCGCCAAAATTTCAAGTGTTCTCGCCATTACGGAACAACGTAAAACCTCCGTCCGACAATTACAAACCGAAAGTCAAGACGACAGCTCAAATCTCACTGTCCGATCGACCAGGCTTGGCACTGTTTGCACCAAGTCAAAAGTCGAAGCTTGAGCCACATAGCGACGCTCATGTGCGGCAGTCGGTATCACCGCCAAAACGTATACCTCCGGTGATACACTCGACCACTTCGTTACATTCAGGGCTATCTTCCAGCTATCAACCTAAATCACACTATGTCAGTCGTACTAGCGGTACAGCCTCGTCTCAAATATCAAATCAAAGCGCAAATTCGAGACCGTCTTCGGTAGTTTCTGTGAAATCGGATGCTTCGGTTGGACTAGCGTCTATTCATGCAGATGCTCCTAGGCGATTGAGCAGCGGCCACCCGCAAATATTTAATTCTACTATGGCTCGAAGGCCACCAGGAATAGTTATACCGAGTAATGACATACAAAATGACGCCCATAATGAGCTTGAAGAGTGTATCAAAAATGTACATATAATGAACAGACAACCTGATAATGTTACTACTCGTCATCCTTATGATACTACCACCGCCAACACTGAGAAGGATTCCGAATTAACGTTAGGTCATATATTTAAAAAACTTCAGGATGAACATACTCACTCTGAAGACAGAGAAGATGATTCTAGTGATAGCAGTAACATCAGTGACACTCTCCATGAGAACCAGGACACTGACGAGGTGGCCATAGATGACGATGACGGATCACCGGTTAATGAGGCTAGAGTCAATCGTAAGGTGAGATATGTACTTTTCAGTATGGTAACAAAGTACGAATGACCAATTAAAACATTCTTAAAGATTGCAGATTTGGAAATATCCAACCAGTCTTTACTAGCAGTGAACGCCATGCTTGAATCTACTGTTCGTAAGCAAGCAGCGCAAATAGCTAGTCTTAAACGAAGCAGTCGAAGGTATTTATCTATTGGAATGAATATTGGTGAATCGACGTTATAACACATATCACTCCTCTAGCACTGATATAAACGAGCTACCGAAATCAAATCAGGAAGATATTGAGGTAAATAAGCAGTTTCGTCATTGTCAATTGCTACTTTGTGATTACAAGCCGTGTGTAACATGCGCTGTCTGAACAAAAAGTCATCAATGTCATTCTATCATTGCTAACTAATATGTCTCCAGATTGATACCCTTATAACGGATGAGGATGATGACGAACAGTTCCAACGAATAAATACCATAATAGATCGATTGATTGAAGAAGCTCAAGCTTCTATTGAGTGCAAAATAAGTCACGGGGGAAGAGTTCTCTCACATTATGATGAAAGCGGTAAGTGTTCTAATGACCCGAATATCCAAAACGAGTATCTACTGAATTATCCATTCTGGAAATAGAGGAGGAGCATTCTGTAGCATCCAATAGTACATTGGCATTGTCTAGTATAGATGGTGACCAAACTATGGTTAAAGACTTGCATCCAAAATCGCCCTTAACTACGAGATCGCATCACCGTCGTCGATCTAGTCTTGCACGTCAAAATGCACACAGTCTCAACGAAGGGCCAACTCCCACCACAACAGATGTACGATCATCGAAATCCACTGCCATAATACCTATAACCCCGCGATCCCCAAGTATGCCCGCTCGTAAAGTTGCTAGCGCCGAATCATTGGCATCCTCACACTCCCAACACTTGAACAACCGTAGGAGCAAGCCTAGAGTGTCACGGCAAGGGCGGGTCTATGTATAGTAGCAAAATTCAGTACTTCTTTGGTGGACGCCGTAGAATTGTATAAAAGCCAAAATAGCAAAAGGAAATCAGCATCAGTTGGGTCTACGCTGACGCGAAAATTTTGTTTCCAATATGTATACCCGTTTCCTTTTGTCATCTCTTTTTATTCCCGCAACATATCTCAAAAAAACAAATATCAAAAAGAATTCTGCCAGTACATGTTGAGAATGGAATAGAAGTGTTGTCTGTACAATCATTGGGTGTTGAGTCTACCTGCAAACACTACATGTTGGTAAACATGGGCAGGTTTATTCAGAGACTCTTTTTTTGTTCGTTTTTAATCATATTGGCTGTCTTATGGGCGTTCTCGATAGCTTGTTGATCGTTGGCTCTTTCGCTGCGCGCTAGATCCTCCAGCCCATCAATTTCGTCCCAGCTGGTAGTGTTGGCTACCTCTGACATGCCCATTGCTATTTTATCATCATCCAACCGATGTCCCATGGAAATGTTATCAGATGATTGCCTGAATTCTTCATCAGAAGAAACAGCTCCGTCTTCGACTGTTACGTGGTACTTCTTCTTATCGCGCTGGCGTTTGATTCAAAGCATATCATTAGTTACAATGACACAAACATAGACCTTATTTTAAACTAAACAATACCTTGAAAGGATTGAGAGACATGACTATATTTTTTGTTAAAGTTAGAGAAAGTTGTGTTCTGTGTGAGAGAAAATTCACAACTCTCCCTTTATAGTGCTGGGCGTCATTGCATGGCATATGTTTCATAGTATCCCCGGTCAACCTTAACGTTTCTAGGCCGATTTACCAGTACAGCTTGATGACAAACCGTTAAAACTGGTACACTATTCAAGAATACAAGTGCCTTCTTTTTATTTGTCACTACATCTTTCATTTATTTTTACGTATTATGCAAAATACTTGCATATTTACGGTTTAGTTTTCCCATGCCTTTGGTTTCCCAGATCTAAATGAGGTCTTGTGACTGCAATGAATTTTGGCGAATTTGACAGCCAAACTCAGTACAAGCTTAACCATTCAAGATCATAAAAGTTGCTACGTCGTCTACATGGCAGGTGAGGATCAACAATATTTTTCACTTCTTGCCCTTGTATACCAACTTGATGCTTACTATTTTCCGAAAGATGAGCTTAAGAATGGTAGAAAACGCTCTCACCCTTCGGAAATGGCTGGTAAAGCGTAAAGTCCCCTGGTCTTCGCTGAATCAAATAAACTAATACCATAAATTAAGGCGACAGCATAGACAACCCGATTGAGATATTGGAAGAGACTGCTTCGAAAGCAGGTACATATATTTTGCTCTGATGCAGTCTATCAATTTAATAAGCTGTTTACGTTGGTATGATTCATAGGTGCAAACAATGCTAATACCTCCAGCGTCCCAACTTCCATACTTGCACGCAGCATTTATGACGAGTTTTATTCTCCAAAAAGCACATTCAAACCAACGGTGACCAAGAATGAACGTCCGAATAGATATAGTAGATTTAATACTGGTTCACCTCAACCGTCACCGACAATGCCAAAAGCCATCAAAGCTGAGCCAACTGATGAGAAGGATAGCTTTGTAGAAGACAGCCTGGATGCCATGGTGAAGGAAATAAGGGATTTGCTACTTGATAACCGAAAATCACCAGTATCTGTAGTGCAACAATCCACTACTTTGGTAAGCACCATACCGATGTGATGGGTAGTCGTAAAACTTAGATCTCATCAAGACTTCATATAGCAAAAGCAACATATTCCCTCTCAGTACAGGGATTCGGTAAGTTCCATAAGTTCATTTTGTATGTATATAATTATCACAGCCTTACAATGAGTATCTTTAAGATATACCCATACCCAAAGTTTGATGATTTATACGAAAAGACCGCCATTCCTCCAAAAGGGTTGATAAAACTAGATAACCAACAAAAGCAGCTGGTAAGTTCTAGGGTCTTCACTTAAACCTCGAATAGCAGTAGACTAACGTGTCATAGGCTCAAGACATTCTCAGCGGCTTAAATGGTTTTGAACCCAAAACGATCAGAACAGCCAATGTCGGTCTTCAAGATATACGGAAGTTATTACCAGACACATGGCTCAATGATGAGGTAGACAGTTGCTGAAATGTTCCTAAATTGTTTAAAGGAAATGCTGATGACGGTTTTAGGTTATCAATTTTTACATGGAGCTCATTTCTGAGCGAGGGCAACGAAACGACAAGTATCCCACGGTTCATTGCTTTAATACATTCTTTTGCTCAACTTTACTTGATGCCGGTTATGCCAAAATACGACGCTGGACGAAAAGAGTGGACATATTTGCAAAGGATATGGTACTGATGCCAGTCAATAGTAGCTTGCATTGGACGCTGGCCGTCTTTGACTTTCGCAAGAAACAACTCGCAATATATGATTCATTGGGAGGAAAAAATATGCGCTTGGCCAAAG
This sequence comes from Umbelopsis isabellina, assembly GCA_016758905.1. Lineage (NCBI taxonomy): Eukaryota > Fungi > Mucoromycota > Umbelopsidomycetes > Umbelopsidales > Umbelopsidaceae > Umbelopsis > Umbelopsis isabellina. Next base: position 247,754 of record JAEPQZ010000011.1, read on the forward strand.
CTCTACTGAATTATTTGGAGGAAGAGCATATGGATAAGAAAAAATCGGCCTATGACACTTCAGAATGGAAACTACATATGCCCATGGTATGTTGGTAGAGACAATGAAGACATTGCTGTGGTTGGAAAGCTAATTTATTATCCTTCTTCCTTATAGGATATACCGCATCAAAAGAATGGAGATGATTGTGGAGTTTTCGCTTGTACATTTGCTGAGAGAGTATCGCGGGATCAAGATTTTGACTTTACTCAAAACGATATGATCGATTTGCGACTTAATATGGTTTTTGAGATTATCCAGAAGCGACTTCTCATATCGTGAGATGGTCATTCAGACTTCGACTATGGGCCATCGCAATGCTAGAATCAATGTCCAACTTGAACAAGGCTGGATCGAAAAAGTATACCAAAGCGCATCATTGCAAAATCTTGTGTGTAAGCTTTGATAAGTTATGCCCGTTATGACACATTATTGCAAAACGTGTGGGCCAAAAGCGCGTTGATGAATAAATTTTATGGATGGTTGCTGATGTACATGGAAACATGAGTTGTATTTACAATAAAAGGAGCTTCGTAACGCACCGGACATTACTCGTGGCCAATCAGGTTCAATTCCTTACACAGCTGCATTGAGTATGCCTAAAAAGATGCTACCAATAACCACTAAACCCACCATTCCTGATGTTACGCGAATAATTAATACTTCAAATCTTTTCACACTTTGTCGTAACATATCCTGGCTGGTGGAGACTCCTTGCTCAGCATTTTTGTTGCCAAGTATAAGCAATGTGATAAAGTTGTTCAGAGCATACTCTCCATCCAATTGAAATGCAGGTAGGATATTCAACAGTGACAGCGCCAATGTAAATGATGACATGTAGCTAGAAAAATGAAGGCGATTAAGCATATGTTGGTAGGTGTATATATTGTCAGCAGCAAAAGACATTAATACCTGATAGTGAGCTCTAGCATTTGGGGTAGCGAAACAGGAAGAAAAGAAAACCTAGGCTGGAGGATACCGACTTTGACTAAAGATAAGAGCATGTAAGTGGATACTCAATACTGACATGGAAAACGACAAATTTCATAATCCTGTGTACTCACCAGATTCCCATACATCCACCATTTCACCCACAAACACAATGGGTTTATCTTCAGGGTATTTGTCTGTACTTTCCCAGCTTGGTGGTCGTCTATAAATTCTAAGTGCTTGAGCAGCTGGTTCTGGGGTATAAGGAGCCATACATCTGCTTTTTGAACCAGGGCAGTCTATACTTCGAGAGCATTGGACTCTCTTTGGGTGTGTCAGGGTATTAGCGGTATGTAGACAAATCAGATACTGTGGGTCAGCGCCCTATGAACATAACAGTTAGTGGTGTGCCATTATTTCCAAAGCAATAAGCATCATGGCACTAACCGGCTTGCCCTGATTACCAAGAAAATCTTGAAAACAGCCCAGTGCAGAGTCGGGGGATGTACCGAAAGGTTCTTGCGGTGTGATCTTGCAGCAATCCAAATTCGCTTTGGATTCTGAGTTGCCATTAGTGAGTGACACGCAAATCTCATTCAAGACGTTTAGCTAATTTACCTGCTACTTGCAGCTCGTCTCCTTCGACACAAAAGCCACTACTCGATTTGCTCCATACACCGTCCTCTACCAAAATTTTGTTCCAGTCGAAAATATTGTTTTCAAGATAATGATCATTCAAGCGATATATCACTGATGATATGGGGAGATGCAGCGCCATGGGCGACTCTGAACTGACATCGACCACGCTAACACCGCCACTGCTTTCCAGAGACTGCCATCCAGTTAATTGCAAACATAATTTCAAGCCACTGGATAGCACAAAAGCAGTAATGACCCAAAGTACGAAATTGTGCCAAACACCGGCGCATATCACTTTCAGTTGTCGCACAGGCGATAACAGGCTTAGTGGCCGTGAAGGAATATCTACAAAGGCACCTGGATAGACAATGTACAAGAAGATACCAGAGTGGTTGATGGGTATATGTTCATGAAAGCTTGCAATGGCATGGCCAGCCTCATGAATCACTCCGGAAATAAGAAGGGCAACTAAGTAGTAGCCCAAATGTTCCAAAGGCAGTGTCACGCCAGGGATCTGACAGGGTTGCAAATGAGTACATTGGTATCTGATATACAAGCACCGAATAGACAGGTTCTCACCATTGGTAAAAATACTTGGTCATCTTGACTTCGTTGTTCATTGACGATATCCGAGCGTTTGTGCAAATTTCCACTTTCGGTGATGATGTTCGGACTGAATACATACGACTTCACCGATAGCGCAATTTGTATCCCTGCATAAGTGATCGTAATGATTCCAACGATCATGGTGATTGCTCCAAAAGCAACGCCAATATTAAACCAAATCTCCCAGAATTTAGGAGCTTTCTGGGCCCATCTCTGGAAGAATTGATTGTACCCATTGGTTTGATAACGCACATGGAACAATTTTATCTCATAAGTGGATAGTGGTTCGTTATTTACACGTCCCCAGGACTCTTCATCATCTGGATCAATACGTCTAGAGGTTGGCAAAAGTTCTTGGGGTTCAAAAGACGATCTACGTTTTCGCTCTAGATTTCGAGATCGAAACTAGATTCAAATTGGATCAATCAGCGACAGACAGAGGACAGATCAACCGTCATAGAAACGAATAATACCATAGAGAAGTGCTGTAGCAAAAGTGTAACGACATATATAATCGCCCAGAACAGTAGAAACTGGCCAATCAACAAGACAATGGTCATATTGGAGTAACCGCGTCTTGAGGTGCACACATTAAAAAATCGCAAGCAGCATGAAAATTATTTCCATGATTTCCATTACCCCCCAAATCTCGATTTGTTTCAATTCATCGTTTCTTATCATAATTTGGTTTATAGAAAAAGTAGCATGTTATGTTTCTTAGAAGGAAAAACACAGTTTACAGATTGCTCTCAAGTGTTTAATATGAAAATATCCCAAGAGTATTCGGCATTGTAAGGCAGAATATATCATATATAGAAGGAGGAAAGAAGGATAAACAAAGTCTTGATTTAACAGCAGCCACCACCTTGTTGTGGTTGAACAGAAGCACCGGGTCCAACCTTGACGGTGGACTTGGAGCCTTGCTGTGCTTGTACCGTAGCGCTTCCCATTCTGTCTTTAATTTGCTTTGCCATAGTCAAGAAAGCCTGTTCGACATTCGTGGAGTTCTTGGCAGACGTCTCCAAGAACGGAATGGTCAGTGAATCAGCAAATTCCTTTTAAACGACGACGATTAATATGGTAGCGAATCAAACTTTCACAGATCAGAGGTATTTTACCTTTGCCGCATTGTAGTCAACTGCCTTCTTATCCGCCAAATCGCTCTTGTTGCCAACAAGGAGCTTGTTGACACCTTCGGCAGCATATCTGTCGATTTCCTGCAACCATTGTTTGACGTTGCTGAAAGTCTCTTGGTCGGTAACATCGTAAACGACAATAATACCATGAGCACCTCTGTAGTAGGAAGATGTGATGGTTCGGAAACGCTCTTGGCCGGCAGTATCCCACTATGTGAAACATAAGTTAACATCCGACAGCGGTTATATTGGTAATGGTTGCCATAATGTACTTACGATTTGTAGCTTGACAGTCTTTCCTTCCAACTCAATAGTGCGGATTTTCTTTAAAAGTGGGAATGACAGCGAGTTAGATAGAATGTTCAGTGGTTATCATCACGTTGTATCTGAAAAATCATTGTCGCATTATGGTCGAGATTGGCCTACACCGGTGCAAAAAATCGCCATGATGATTTTTAATAACCATCCAATCAGTCGACATCAACAATAATAACAGTTTCATCACACATGACGATCCAGACGACTGACGGGTTGTCCTACGTAAATTTTTCCAAGCCTTAATATGTTTTATACTTACAAAGTCAACACCGATAGTTGAAATGTAGCTCTCAGTGTAGGTATCATCGGCAAAACGAAGAAGCAAACAGGACTTGCCAACACCAGAATCACCAATTAGCAAGAGCTTGAAGAGATAGTCGCTACAATGGGGATCAAATCATAGAGATGATATCATTAGTATGAACTAGGAAAGCGGACATCTGTGGCTAATAATGGCACAAAAAAAGGAAGATGACAAGGTTCAAAGTGGATATGAAAGTATTGAATTGCACTTATACAATGAAGAACAACAAACAGAACTCAAGTTGTAAAGAAAAGAGAGCAACGTACTATTCCGGGTTCATTATATTGAAGGTATGTAGATATCAAAGCAGCGGTTTTGGCAAGCGCTCTCATCGCAGAATGTCACTTGCTGCATTACACGTGCCGCGCTGACGTGGTCTATCACGTGATGAAAGTATAGCCTTGCCTGGTAATCACGTGCATCAAAACCCGGTCATATCTTATACGGCCAGGCTGACCCGATATTGCGGCATGTCAAGCGTGTTGGCCATAACCCAAGCTTTGTATAGCGGACGACTCATGTCACTATTTGACCAGTACAGCCCTCCAATTTTGACCAATTTTGGACTGCCTTTCTTTAACAAAAAAAAGCTGAGAAACTGACTCGGCACTCCAAGCGATCGATATTGGAGGCACAGGTCTTCGACATACCAGAATACTACGCACTGGTCGAGCATGGTTTTCCGTTATATCGCTGTCCCCAAGGCTAATCAAAACGTAAGATGGTGTACACCAAGTATATTAGTCAAATATCGACTATCTATAGATATGTTTCGAAACCATCACTTCAAGGTTTTGTTGCCCTCAATAGCTACAATTAAAAATACAATGGTCATTATGACATTTGCTTGAGCCAAACCATATTTGAACTGAGAATAGAACTGTCCTGACTGCGATTATTCTCATTTATCAGTATGCTACGCACCTCTACTCACTCCTGCAAAAAGATATACAAGCATCTCATACAATTCCTCAAAATTGATCATGTCAATGTTTCCATCATCAGGCTTGGTGTATAGATAAGTTTAAATGTAAAATCTTTCGTCCAGTCAAAAAACATTCCACTACAACTTCACACCAAGAGTCTCATTGAACCTGTTTCGGCATATTATCCATTTGTTCTCAAGGATGTCCGCGAAGGATATTTTCAAACGGTAGCAGCGGCCACACGATCCATGCCGTTCTCTATGCAGATATTGCGTAAATATCCGACATTGTGACATTCTGAGTACCAAAAATATCCATTATAAACTTATTCGTTGGTCACCAACTGCAACATCGTGCTACCTAATTCTCGAATGTTTATTATATACTGGCATCTGCTATTCTGTAAGATAGTTGATTTTGAGGAATAGGAAACTTTTGTTACTCAGTAAGACCTCATCATGTGTAGATAATACAGAAATGGCTCTGGAACGCAACCCTTGATTGGTACAGGGTAATCTCCGCTTATGCATTTAGTGACCAACAACTGCGCTGTGAGCCAGCGTGGTACAAAATCTGGGGTTCCTAACGGTTTGTAATGTTCTCCAACAGCAATGAATGGAAGCACAACACTGTTTAAAGATACAGGGGCATGGTTTACTGATAAAATAATTTGTGATTGCTAATTAGTGGCGGTGGATCAACGATAATAGATAACAGTTGTTCCGAGATATTGAATGGATGATGTTCAATTATTACATATTTACGAAATGGAACATAAACAATGTAGCATGTTTGAGATCGTCACAATAGGAAATTGAGCTGTTCTGTTGGTTACGCTTAATGAATTGCCACACAACTATTGGTTTGGGTATTACTTGAGGCAAAGTTGGCCAAAGCTTTTCCCAAATCTCATTAACGCAACATGGACGTGCCTCACCAAACTCGGCTAAAAGTTATTATATAAACCATGCAGCAAAGGCCCCATAACCCAGATGGATGGGCCGAGAATGCTCAATGGCTGAGACTCGATAGGTGACCTGCGCTCTTTGTACCTCACACAAATCTGCTCGCTTGTGTTTGCTTCTCTGCAACAAACCTGCAGCTTCTACATTTGCTCCGCCTATTTCACTCCCTTAAATCGTTGTTTTTTTTCTTTCTCTCTTTTTTTCTCTCCCTTTTTATTATTTACTTGAATCACATCTTCTTTCTCTCTCTTCTTCTCTTCACAAATTTATTCTTATTCAATTTTATAACCTCTCGTTAGTCTTCCCTCCTCTTCATCCCTCATTCACATATATCTGCATGTCTTTATCAGAGGTGAATTCCTACCCTCTTGTACATTTACCTTTTGAACTGATACTTCACATACTATCATTCTTACCAATCCTGGATCTCTATTCACTGCGCAAACACCTTCCAATCGAATATGAATCTTATATTGACACGATGCTTTTACGGCATCCTAATCTCGACAGTCGCCGGCTGGTTCTCCGTGTGTCTGCTCCGAATACCATGTATACGTATCACCCCGGCACGAGCCTATCAACTGTAACGCAAGATATATATGATGAGTGTGCTGATACCGCCACAGACTTTCCATCAAGTCGTATAATCAAGATGCAGATACGGCGGTTTGGGCCGAAAGGGATCGAACTATTACCCGAAGAAGATCAGTGGTTTCGACATGCAGATGCAGTGGGAGTTGCTGTTGTGTTACTGGAAGACGACAATAGGGTTGCAAAGCGCAGTTTACACGCCGCGGACCCTCGAAAGGGCTGGTTCGCTCGAGAAGGCTATTTTGACGGTGGTATTGCGTTTGAGCTTGGTACACAAGGTGGAACGGCACGAGTGACTAGTATGACCGTTGGCGTTCATTGGTTTTGTAATTAGCTTTTTTTTCTTTTCTCTTTCGCTTTCTCTTGCTCGCTCGCTCCTTTTTTTTTTTTTTTTCCTTTGTGGAAAAAAGTTTTCAAGTTAAGAAAACAAATCAAAATAACTATATGCATCCCCTATTACTTGTACATTAAATTAGGAAGGCGCGGAAATTCTTTCCGGGACACATGTTTTATTTGTTAAAAATATCGTTTAAACGGCTTCAACCATTGAAAGTACATGGCACTGTCCAGGCTGGAAAGGGGAAAGAAAAAACAAGGCTTAGGCGGAGTAGCTCGTAAATTTCCATTGCCTTTTTTAGCAGTTCAATCGTATCCAGCAGTTCTCAGATGATATTCTTTTTCCGCGCCAGTAGAAAGTATGAAACAAGCTTGCCGAGCGGGAATTTCAAGAATAAAGAGATCTACGACATCTCTTTAGCATCTATAATTATCTTGAACGCCTGCCTTGGTTTCGTTTCCATGTTCTAAATGATGAAAGTGCTATATCATGACCGTTGGCATGTTAGCAATATGTCGTGTACTTGCAAGGTGTAACAAGATGCATCAATAACAAATAATAGTTCTATGTTATGTTTCAACTGAACCAAAACTCTTGAAAATTATCCCAGATGAACCAATCATAGAGTGCATGACCCTGAACAGAACCACGAATCTAGGTGCAGCATTTACCCGCTTGCATTTATAGCTGTCAAGGTGGGGACGCTGAGATTTCCTCGTCATTAAAAGGCATGACAAAAACGGATAATGTGTCAGCAAATCTGCATGGCCGAACAAAATGTGCAGTGATCCAGTGGTTTGGGATTTCAACACAAGCTCTTTTGTATGAAATACCAGCTCGCTTTCCCATATATGTATTCATGTTCGGAGTCCCATGATATTTTCTTTAGAACTGTTGGTACCAATACTGCCTTCCCTGCTATTCTCCGTGCTTACTTGATTTTTTCGGTAAGACTAGCTAAAGTTATGTGCGGGTACCTGACTTTTGGTTCATGTTTAGCCGCCATTGGGATAGTTGAACAGTCATTGTAACTTCTCGGATATATCCAATAGCTGATATGCTTCTTATGAGATAAAAATACAAAAAAACATAATCCATTTCAACAGAAACAACAGTTTGTATCGTCACAATAATTTGCTGACCTCCTGAAGGTTAAATTTACGTTGTTAATTATGAGCGCTCACTGTTTTGAGTACATGGACATCAAAATTTATGCTTTGATCATTACAATAGCAATAACAACCCCCATCTGAAAGGTCAATATGACCTATATCTGTGTAACCGATGTATTGGCCAAAGATGGTCCATGAACTCAATTGCAATTTATTGTTTTAAATATAGAACATTAGATTGACTCCATTGTTACTGAGCACCTTGTCACCAAATTGGCATTGTTGTGTAAATGAATCCGTAATTGGGTCTATTCACTTGATAGTGCTGGTGGCCTACGCATGACCATTTCATCTATCTAATACTTCTTTATCCTTTCCACTCGTTCAACCAAGTTATGTATCAAACCACTTTGCGACAATCAGGTCCACCCAATAATATACGCCATCGCGTTCAATCTTTACCATCTTTCAGCGACTTCGTCAATGGTCAGCAACCTTGGGATAATAGTCATTTTATGAACAGGTCTCCATTGACTCGTTATGGTTCGATATGGGATCAGGACGAGCGCGAGCTGTCAGCAGCCGCAAGCTTGTTGGATTTGCAAACTATGGGCCAATCGGACTCGGAATATCATTCTTCTTCATCATCGCAGGATGCGCGTATGTTAAGTCCTGCCCCAACGGCTTCTTTGGAATCAAACAGCAATGCACTTAATGGTGTTGAACTGAATGCCAAAAAGCAAATGGCGGACAGAACTGCAATTCGCAAACGATTGCGGCCCTCTCGCTCAACACCTCTTCCTTCCAATACTATGTTGCGTACATCGCATGACCATGAAAAGAAGAAACCTCGCTGGAATAACAAGGAAAGATGTAATCTATTCATGGCGGTCATTAAAGACAGAGACCTTGATGATATGTCTACTTACAACTGGGACAAGATTGCATCCAAGGTTGGTCGCGCTAGAAAGGCTTGCAAAGACCAATGGAGACGCGAAGTCCTGCCAGCTCTGATCCATGGTCTTAAGACCGACGTTTTCAAATGACATACAACTGTAACATATACCTTCGCTTGTATAATTTTTCACTCCTTGTCAAATAGTCACTCACTCTACATAATTCACAACATCATCATGTCCTATATAATCTCCCTTCAAGCATGGATTTATCAAGCATACATCCATCTCCCTTTTCTCAAAATACCCTTCACTCAATATTGTTGATCTATCCATTGCTTAGTTTCATTTTTATCTCCATGCCACGTTATTCCTTCATTCAGGAACAAATGGCTGTTGTTTTCTCTTGCACAGGAGTTGTTAATTTGTAGCTATAGTTACCGATGGCCCATTCCAACGCTTGAGTAAATTATTCAAAGTATTTTTTTTGGTAAGAAAAAAACCATATATAAAACAAATCTATCGCAAAATAATAAAGCATTCTATAGCAGGAATACTTATGTTGACTTATGTCCATCTTCGCTAGTGGCTACAGCTTCGTCCTCTGATAATGAAACATGGGTTTCCTCCGCGAACCGGCTAGCTTTACCCAATTCATAGACTCCTGGTTTAGGCAAATCATCTCCAGGAACACGACCAGATAATTTGGCGGCTACCCTCTTGATCCATGGTGGCAATATACCACTTCCGCTCAAATGGTGGCCAGCCCAAGGTTCTTTCTGTGACTTGTCGACCACAAATCGTCCAAATGAGGCCTTCTCAACAAACCAGACAGACAGGTTGATGGCGATATAGGTACAAAGTCCTCCAATCATACCATCAGCTTTTCAAGTGAATTCAATGGTCAGTTAAAATATTTGTGAATAGTTTACAGGTTGTTTGAAAATACATACCAATACTGTAAGTCAAAGGCTATAGATGAGCAAGAAAATAAGAAGATTAGCTTTGTGATGAGCATATTTTCGATCGTGGAGTATTCTGCCTACCATAATAGCCATGGTTAAGAATGCCGGAACAGCGTCTCCGATATAGCCCCAATTAACATTGATGACATTTTGAATCATCATTGATCCTACCAGAATCAAAGCCGGACCTGTTGACCATGGCGGGAAAGACGCAAAAATAGGAGCAAAGAACAAGGAAATGAAGAAACAAATCGATACTACAAGGCCAGCAATACCGGTACGGGCTCCTTCAGTGATACCAGCACCGGACTCGACAAAAGTGGTACATGGAGATGTACCGAATAAAGCACCAATTGTAACACACAGCGAATCGCAAATAAAGGCAACAGAACTGCCCTCGAAGTCGCCACGTTCATCCATGTAACCACCGAACTTCGCCATAGAATACAAGGTACCGGTGGTGTCCATGATGTCTACGTATAAAATCGTGATCAAGGCAATCCAAATTTCAGAGGTGGTCAAATCAAATTCCAGCGATGCAAGAGTCTTCTCGATAGGATGGAAAGTGACGACTTGTTTGAAAAAGTCGAAAGCAGCATCTCCTGCAGCATCATAAGGAAAAAATGTGACATTTGTCGTACGGGGCCACGATATGATTGCAACAAGCAAAATACAGATCAAAATTGATCCTTTAACTTTGAAAAGAGACAGCATTGTCATTAGATAAACTCCCTATTGAAGCAAAGCATAAGAATAAGAGACATTGTCGATGTTTATGCGTTCCTATGAGTACAAATACTACTTACCATAATGCCTAACCATGTTCGCCCGCTTTCCATGTGATGTGCTGTACAAACACCATTCTAGATAATAGTACACGGTTAATAGAATACTCAGGGTTAAAAATAAAAAGCACCAATTGATATCTACCTCATCTTTGTATGCCGCGTCACAGCCGCCTAAGGTAACTAACGTGGAAGGATCTGCGCTGATGAGACCAATACCTGCTGACGACTGCATACCAATAAAACATAGATATAAGCCAATGCCGGCACCTGTAGCAATTTTGATACTAACAGGAATCAGTCTGGCGAGATATTGTCGAATACCAAACACAGATAAGAACAAGAAAATAAGACCCTACCAGGTTAAGCCATATTAATATCTATGAGGTACCTATACAGGATGGAAATTTTCGTGCTTACCTCGATGAAAACTGCAGCAATTGCTACATTGTAGGGAACTTTTCCACTGCCGTTAAAGCTAATTTGTTGATTGATTAACAAAGAAATTAAATTTTGTATTAATTGTGGCGTCTCAAAATGCCAGTTGAACAATGCAAACCACCTCCTTACCCCACAACTGTGTAAGCGAAATAAGCGTTCAAACCCATTCTGCAAAGCAATAAAATACGTTAGTGTTGAAGCGGAATACCATAGTCTCCACTCTTGTCGTTATTGTAAGCTGGCTTACCCTGGTGCCATGCCCATGGGTAAATTCGCAAATGTTCCCATTAGTGCAGAGGCAAGGCAAGCAATGGCGCATGTGGCAGTAATCAGATCTTGTCGCACCACCAGTTTGCATGCTTCATAGTCGGGGTCCCCGACACACATGGCTGCAGTTCCAGTCGCGCCTGCAGCTGGACTGCACACGCATGGTCCGCCTATGTATGAATATGTAAGTTGCCGCCACTACCCCCAGAAAAACCAACACTTCATCGTATATTACCGGAATCAGCAATGATTGTCGAGTTGACAGATATAATATAAGCCTAGAAACGATGATAGAGATGAATTGACTGGACCCTGCTGTTTTGTTTGTACGTTTTCCCGGTAAACTAACCATAGCCACAAACGTTGCTAATCCACCACGCAATTCAGTCAAAAATCTTGAACCGGGTCTTTCTTTCTTGGAGCCGGAGCCTTCAAGTTGGAAATGACGACCGAAAAACGAGTTCGCAACTCTGTTGTTAACGGTCTCTGTCCATGTCATAATTAGAAAGTAATTGAGAAGAAATTCAAAAAAGCTGTCTGAGTTCTAGCCAAAGTTTTAAAAAACTTTTCTGTTTCAATGAAACAATTTGTCGCTAAATTATGAAGTTAATACTTTTGGACGCCAAAACTATACTGGTGAACATAATCATGAGGCAGTGTTTTGATAATATGTTTTTATATACAATACATTGGTGGGTGGTTGTAGATATCTTCTATGTAGTGCTAGTAAAATGGTCATATGCGAAAAAAGTAATGTAGGCGTAGATGATGCCAGGGTTGTAAATGAAAAAACAGTCTCGGTTACAATCGACCTTGTTCCTTGAGATCTTGTCTTTCTCGGTCACCGAGACTCCAGAAGCTGTGCCTCTTGATATTGAACCATCTTCTTACCTGTAAAGCAATTACTTAATGTGTCAGTTGCACAAGCACAATTATATATAAAATTTCATGGTAATCGACAAGCGTAGTTATCCAACTTACGGGTGAAAAACAGTGGTCTTCAGGTCCAAAATCTGCAAACAGTACAATGTATCCAGTAAGAACTAGACGTATCTACAAGTTAGAAAGTGCTGGCATAATTGCATTCCTGTTAATTGGCAAAGTTTGCGTACCAGCTGAGAGTCCAAGAGCTCCAAGTTGAATTCTTCTTGATCGCATGTTAGGGGCCAGTGACTGAGGACTGTGCAATCTTCGTCTATACCGGTCTTCCAGTCTAGGATCGACTTTATGATCGACAAGTGGCAGTTGATCCAGTCGTTTAACCATCTTTTGGAAAATGTTTGAATGAATTGGGAATTCTGGGTTTGCCAGGTATCAATAATTTGTGTATTAGGTTCTCGGAGTATGAATATTGGATTGAATTGAATGCCACGTCGCTTTGTCAAGGCTCCGAAGTTTCTCTCAACTGGACAATGCCACTGCGATCTTGGGCACTGGCATGTTTGGCGATTCTATCGCTGTTCTTGTTAAGCGAAGCAGTGAAAAAAGAAGATTTTAAAAGTTGCTCTCAGTCTGCTTTCTGCAGGCGCAACCGCGCACTAGCTGATTCAGCCTCTGAGCAATCCAACTGGCAATCACCTTATACCCTTGTGAAAGACAGCATCAGGTTTTCCAATAACTTTTTGACAGCGGACGTGAAGAACACCGCAACAAACAATGTTTTGATTTTGGAATTACAAGTTTTGGTTGACAATACCGTTCGTGTTCGCATGGACGAAAAGTCGCCACTTCGCCAACGGTATCAAGATCACGCTCAGTTTACTCTCGTCGATGATGCCAAGCCTGTTAAACCGTTCAAGAGCGGCAAGAACACGGATGGCGTAGTGAAAATCACTCTTGATGAGTCTGGCTGTCGTAAAGTCGTCGTTACACCATCTCCTCTCCGTATCGACTTCTTGGTTAACGAGTCTCCTGTCGTCACGTTGAATGATCGCGGTTTCTTCAACTTTGAGCATTTGCGTTCAAAGGAATTACATAAACCAAAGATGATCACTCAAAGGAATGAAGATGGGTCCGAGACCGAGGTTGAAGCTGAGGAAGAAAAAGATCTTTGGGAGGAAACCTTTAGAACTTGGACTGACTCCAAGCCCAATGGCCCTGAATCCATTGGTATGGATATTTCATTCCATGACTTTGGTCATGTTTATGGTATTCCTGTAAGTTTGCTTCACATGCCATTGGCACCGATCAATGTGATATTGATATATTTTGCAGGAACATGCTTCTAGCTTATCGCTCAAGGAAACTCGTGGTGGCGAAGGCGCTTACACGGAACCCTATAGATTGTATAATACTGACGTGTTTGAATACGAAATGGATAGCCCTGCCGCTCTTTATGGCTCAATTCCTTTCATGTTGGCTCATCGCAAGAATGAGTCTGTCGGCGTATTCTGGATGAATCCTTCTGAAACCTGGATCGACATTGTGAAGACCGCCCCAGAAAGCCACGCAGTAAGAGTCTAATGCAAATTTTACACTGCTTTACAGTAACAGCAACTAATACCTCTATTTTTTCCATTTTTTCTTTTGCCAGACTGGAGTTCAAAAGGTTTTCAATATGGTCAAGTCTACTGGTCAAAAGAAAAGTACAAAGACACACTGGTTTTCTGAAGCCGGCGTTTTGGATATGTTTGTCTTCTTTGGACCCTCAAGCAAGGATGTTTTCCGCCAATACACAAAATTGACTGGTAAACCGGCTATGCCGCAATCATTTGCTATTGCTTATCACCAGTGCCGTTGGAACTATATCAACCAAAATGATGTTCGTGAAGTGGATGAGCAGTTCGATGTACATGACATTCCCTACGATGTCATCTGGCTCGATATTGAACACAACGATGGCAAACGGTACTTTACTTGGGATGAAGCCAAGTTCCCTGATCCAACCAAAATGCAGAATGAACTCAGTCAAAAGGGCCGCAAGGTAAATAGCACATGACGCATAACAGAGGTCTTATAGTCAAATGATAGTCTAACTTCTATGTAATTCTTGTCACTAGCTGGTCACCATTATTGATCCCCATATTAAGCGCGATGATGACTACTATATTTGCAAAGAAGCCAAGGACAAGAACTTGTTCGTGAAGCAGCCATCCGGTCCCGATTATGAAGGCTGGTGCTGGCCAGGTCAATCTTCATGGGTTGACTACACTAACCCAGATGCCCGCAAGTGGTGGGCTGATAAATTTAAGCTTGACAATTATAAGCACTCAACTGAAGCGCTGTATGTCTGGAACGATATGAATGAGCCATCCGTTTTCAATGGTCCTGAGATTACTATGCCAAAGGATATGGTTCATCATGGCGGCTGGGAACATCGTGCTCTTCACAATGTTTACGGACAAATTTACGTAAGTTTACCACATTTGTTTTGATGTTTGATCCAAACATTGTGTTAACCCCTTGGTTTTTTTTTTAGCATGGTTCAACCGCTGACGGGCTGAAAGAACGACTCGCTGTCCAACAGAGACCATTTGTGCTGTCAAGAGCATTTTATGCTGGCAGTCAAAGATTTGGTTCCATTTGGACTGGTGACAATATGGCACAGTGGGATGCTCTTCAAGCCTCCATGCCTATGATCATGTCTGTTAGCGTCGCTGGCCTTCCATTTGCCGGTGCTGATGTTGGTGGTTTCTTCAACAACCCATCGCATGAACTTTTGGTTCGCTGGTACCAAGCTGGGGCTTTCCAACCATTTTTCAGAGCTCATGCTCATATTGACACCAAGCGTCGAGAACCCTGGTTGGCTGGTGAACCTTATACTGATATCATCCGAAATGTTGTTAGAGAGCGTTATGCCTTGCTTCCTTACTGGTACAACTTGTTTCAAGAGGCTCATGAAAATGGAACGCCCATCATGCGACCTCTAGTTGTGGAATACCCTGAAGATGAAGCTGTATTTGCTATGGATGACCAGTTCTTGGTTGGAGGTGGCATCCTTGTCAAACCTGTTACCGAAGAAGGGGCTACTCAGACGAATGTTTATTTCCCACCTAGCGATATTTGGTATGATTTGCATACCCATGATCGTGTTCAAGGCATGGCCTCACAAGTTGTCCCTGCGCCACTCGACGTTGTGCCTGCCTATTACCGGGGTGGCCATATCGTTCCTCGCCGTGAGCGCATCCGCCGCAGTTCACATGCCATGAGTCTTGATCCTTTCACCTTAGTCATCGCTCTTGATGCCAATGTAAGTTTTACGCGCCTTCGCCGGATGGTTCTTTCAACCTCATCTTGCTGACAATTTTGTTCATACTTTAGGGTGAAGCAAATGGCAGTCTTTATCTTGATGACGGAAAGACTTTTGGCTATGAGAAGAAGGAGTACCTGATGGCTGAATTCAATTTCAAGCATGGCGTGTTGACTTACTCCATTCAGCATAAGAACCCTGTATTTGCCAGTAGCATTGCCTCAGTTCGCGTAGAACGTTTGGTCATTCTTGGTCATCCCTCTGCCAGTAAGGCTGTGGCTACCGATGGCTCTGGTAAGCGCGATCTTGACGTCGAAAAGTCAAAGAACGGAAAGTTAGTTGTTCGCGATCCCGCTGTTCTCATTACCGAGAATGGATGGAAGATTGAACTTGCTTAGAGTCGTTGCAACCTCTAGATATCGTCAAACACACGATTAAACATAAAAGAAATAAACATTGAACTTTGCCACTTTTAATACACTGGCATCTACGATCGTAAACAAAACTGCTTTTTCACTGGTATACCCAATTTTAAATGCTTAAAACGATCGAGCACAGTGTCAACACTATGCTCTGTATGTTTATTTGTCCTAATCGTCAAGATTCAGGTGTTTAGATGAAAGAATGTAGTGTGAATGAAAGAATATAATGATGAGATGGTTTAAGCATCCAGATGCAAACGTCCCAAATTAGACATTACAAAGAAGACTATGCAAGCATTAGCACTCTAGGATTTTTCTGTAAGGAGTGTATAAGATAAGGAAAGTAGGGGCATTTGATTGTTCGATCATGCGCAGATGCCATGGTTGAAAGAAGCACGCCTGCGTAGATCTTTACGAGTTTTAAGGGCTGCCGGATTCAGCCATTGAAGCAATTTAGATAGCGTAAGAGATAATTTGGAAGGACGAGCTTCGACATAGAGCAATTGAGGTTGGTCAGTACTAGAATTTGATGACACGTGTTCCTTGAAGCTTTGTTTTGATTTTGCATCCGAAGTATTGGCGGTGGCGGGACGATCTTTTGCAGATCTAGGAAAGCGGCCACGACTTGATGAGTCAATAGTCAACATGGACTCGGTTTGAATGATGCTGCTGGAACAGGGAGATCTCAAAGAGTTTGCTGAACTCGTTGGAGTAGGCAGCAAGAATGAATCATTGTGATATGGGAACATTGAAAATTGAGGTGCTTCAATGATAGTGTCCAGACTCATGCTACTTCTTGACCGCTTTGGACGCTTCAACGCACCAACTGATGCTGATGTTCTTAGATCGCGATTCAAAGAAGCTTGAAATTTCTTCATAGCGTCATAAGCTTCATCGTATTTCAAAGTAGACCTTGAATGAAATTGCAAGTTTTCAGCTGTCAATGGCGTCGACGGCCTCTCTTCCACAATGCATATCGGCGTCAATGGTCTACTGTACTTGATAGAAGAACTGCTTGAGCTTTCTGTTTCCAGGTAACTACTATAGGAAGATTGCATCATATATTCTCGAATGGATATTTTTGTTTTTTGGTTTTTTTTTTTAGAAGAGATAGATTCCCCTGAACCAAGCACGAAGAAAAAAAATAAAGAATGGTTGACAGACAAGAGGATCTTTATAAATGCTGAACCACGGATTTTGCCTAATCTCGACTTTTCCAAAATGGGATATGCCGAGCTGTCGAAAAGCTCTTGTGCAGAATCCTCGATGCTCGATTGTTGGCGCTGCGTGCAACCGTTTTACCGCGATTCTTTTTTAAGTAACTCCAATCTGAAAGCTTTGACTTTCACTTGCTATAGATTAACACTTGCGTCAACACAGGGATTAGCCATGAAGATCTCATGCAAATGGTTCCACAGCATGTTTAAAATATTAATTCTCATCCTTTTTTGTTCAGTGAATAGAGATTGCTAGAGAGGGACAAAAGAGATAAGTTGTCATGGTGATTCGTGCCCGAGCCCATGGTTGGGGCTAGATTATGTGAGCCATTCAGTCTAGTAATGTAGTCAGTTTATAACCCATAAAGAGAAAGTTTACCGGCATAGACGTTAGCCATACTCGAGACCCAACCCAACCCGATGATCGGAAGGGGTACGGAGTGACAAGGAGAGTTCTTCTTTTTTCGTATGCGTGTGTCCATGGGTACAACCTTTGTCATATCAACGCCCAACGACGTGTGTTCCCCTTTCTTTCGACATGCGTTTAGTCCCTTTTTTTTTTTCTCTCTCAACAAGCCGTCACAGGTGGATCGTCAGTGCGTGTTAAGCTGACTGTTACTTTATGCTTAATCTGGTATCAAGATTGCTTAACTGGTAAGGTGTCAACATTCAAGTATGGTATTGTAAGCAATATGCAAGATAGTATTTTCATTTTCCCCAATGCTGACACGAGAAGATGACAACGGATATGTTGCCAAATTCTATTATGTAAAAACCACGATTTTTTGAAAAGATTGGATGTCGTTTGCTTTTTTGGTACTGGGTGGCACAAGTCGGCGGTAAGAGTCAGGGCCCCGGTAGGGACAGTGCATGCTTGCGTGAAACCATGGGGCATCCGTACGGTGAGTATCGTTGCACTGACCCGAAATGGCCATTATGATATTTAAAGTCCAGCGATGCTTCGATTGCCTCATGAAAGCGAATATCACCAGCCGATCGCAAGTTCCATTGATATCTGATTGTACAGTGTTCTATCTGAATAGTAGAAGTGCGGCATGCGTTTCTCTCGAACTAATTTTACGTTTCAATAAAAGAAGTATTCATTTCATAAAAAGGTATGTGCGCCTAATGCGGCGACAGCCAGAAAAAAAAAACAAAAAAACAAAAAACATCAATAAGTCCCGGGACTTTTTGGCGTATCAAGCCTCTTTGACATCACGATGTGGCACTTTGCAGCAGCATGATGGCGGTGTCAGAGGAGAAAAAAGGCTGATGAGTGTGACTCGGATTATTATTGAAGATTGTGTATGAATTCTTTACAGAGATCTATTTAGCAACATCCATTGCATTACTATTGACTGATTTAGATGGCGCGTTTGCATCTGGATTCACGACGGTTTTCGTCTTTATCCTTGCCATGCTGTTCTTATCTCCATCCCATGATCTTAATATTTTGACATTCTTAGGGTTCTGCAAGTCTGGCAATTCTAAACAAGATGAAATAGTTGTATCAGCAAATGCTGCTATGTGGGTCATGATATCTAAATAATTCGCTGTCTTACCAAATCCCTTTTCATATTCGTCTTTCTCCTTCTTGATCAAAGCCTCTAATATGTCTTGTCGGCCTGTTTTTGGTCTATTGCCTTTTCGTAGTGCCTGAAGATTTTCGAGCTCTTCGTCATGGCGACACAAATACCTAAAATGTAAATTGTGAGTTACCCATCTCTAAATGTCTAAAAAAATTTTCTATATTGCGCCAACGGCATAATAGCCTACATAATGTATTCAATTGATTCGTGTACTTACATTTGGATCAAGCTGTGGAGTTCTTCAGTAGTTGCGCATGGAAGGGTATCATCCAATGCAAATTTAAACCATAAATATCTGTCAACTTTTTAATTGCATAATATTAGGGATCAGAGGCAAGCTTAACATAAAGTTTGATATGATTACGTACTCTTGGGGTTTCCCACTGTCTCTTTTGATCGTGCTCGTTGCTCCAGACGATCGTTGCGCATGACAACTCTGGTAAGCTGAAATGCTTTTCGAGACGAAGGGTGCATCGAATCTCGGTTTTTGATAGTCTTTAACGTATGCTTTTTGTTATTCGGCTGTATGAGAGAAGGTTAGTAGACCATACTGCTTGTAAACTCTGTTAGAATCTGCTACATTTACCATTCTGTCAGTTGTAAAAAGCTGGAAAGATTTTTTTTTTTTTGCCAACTGCCGCTATATGCCCATTTTGGTATCTGAGTGAGAATTTTCGCTTAGACACTCAGCTGAGAGTAGCTTAGGCAGGCACTGCCAGCTGACGGTTTTTTAACTATTGCTCAGTGCGAACACTTCGGTTGTTCTTATTCAGGGTTAATTTTAACTTAATGCCACCTTCAAAGTGGACACCGAGATTGGTAGTCAAGGCCATATTTTTGGCTCTTGTTATGAATGTGCAAACTACGCTTGTATGGTTAGCCATGGTGACATGTTATAGCCTTCGACCATTCTCACTGAAGTGGTTTTATGTATATCTTGCTCACCTCTTGGAGCTTTGGGCACAGCACTTGGTGTTTCTTATCCAGTATTTTGCTCCTTGTGACTTGGTGATTACTGTGGACGAAAGCTGCACAAAGTGGACAAAAGCGGACGGCAGCTCAGAAGACAATGGCATTGAAGAAGTGATACGACGCAAGAACAATGGTACAATTGAAACTATAGCCTTCCCGTCCCGTATTGCTGTCATGTCCAATCATCAGGTAAATTTTCACCAAGGATTACAAACTTTTTGCCTAGATTTATTAACTGTATATAAAAAGATATATGCCGACTGGATTTACATCTGGTGCATTGCTCATCTTGCAAGCGCCCATGGGGCAATGAAGATTATACTTAAAGACAGCTTGAGACAGGTCCCAGTGGCAGGATGGTAAGTGAAATTTTGGAGTTAGGTGGTGAGCAACGTGATATACTAAAATTAATCATCAATACAATAGGGTAAGTTAGTTGTAATTTGTCGTCGACCTCATTGTTGATCATATCCGGTTTTAACGCGTGCATATCTGCTGCAGGCTATGCAAATGCTAGATTTCATATTCTTAAAGCGAAAGCTTGCTGAGGACCAAGCCATTATGGTTAACAACCTTGAAAGAGCAAAGAAAACAAATATACCAATGTGGTTATTGCTCTTCCCAGAAGGGACTGGTAAGTAGCGAGCTTAACACATTTACTTAGATAAAGTTGAATGCTAATATATGGCATCTTACATACAGTCATATCTAACAAGACCCGCAAAATTTCGAAAGATTATGCCGAGAAAATGGGCTATGTAAGCTACTCAGCAATTAGCGGGCGTCATGTCTCAGGCATCGTTTGTTAATTCTAAATATATTTTGTTCAAGAACGATCCAAAGTTTGTACTTTTACCACGGTCCACAGGTCTACGTATCTGTACAAACACTTTAGATAATTCCGTCAAATACCTATATGACTTTACTGTTGGATATTCTGGACTAAAAATTGGAGATGTACCAGAAGATGTTTACACACTTCGAGGCATACTTT
Organism: Umbelopsis isabellina; assembly: GCA_016758905.1. Classification (NCBI taxonomy): domain Eukaryota; kingdom Fungi; phylum Mucoromycota; class Umbelopsidomycetes; order Umbelopsidales; family Umbelopsidaceae; genus Umbelopsis; species Umbelopsis isabellina. The sequence continues at coordinate 268,394 of JAEPQZ010000011.1, forward strand.
TATTTGGTCATTACCCCGAAAAAGTACATGTACATATGCGTAGATTCTTGATTGCCGAGATACCTAAAGGAGAGGAAGAGTATGCAACTTGGCTAAGGGACCGATGGACAGAGAAGGATGCGCTTATGGCGGAGTTTTATAGAACTGGCGCTTTCCCAGGCGAAGACAAAAGAGTCCCAACAAAAGTCAATACTGAGAGAGTATTGGATGACAATACTGGAGAGGTCAAAGTCGTGCGAACAGATCAAGATAGTTCTATCTATCGAAGCTTAGAAATGCCTATCAAGCTCAAGCATACCATATTGGACCTGACTCAAGTCTGGTTTTGTCTGTTGCCCTATGTGCCAATTGTCAAAGTTTTCTGGGCTGGCATGCAGATAGCATGGATATTATTACATCAGAAAGAATATAACGATAAATCCTCGAATTAGTGCTTTTTGCACTTGTGTAGAAAGGATAACAAGCGAGAATAATAAAACCCTATTGGCGTTTGCCTGGAAAGTTATAGTGTGAGCTTAATTTCCATTTCTTACGTCAATTTCAAGCAGTCGTTTCAGACACTTGACACAAACTTGACCTTCTTCATGACCGAATTCCTCCCAATCATTTACGAAGTAACATTCAAAGTCTCATTGCGTAAGTTAAATATGGAATCTCGCCTTGTCTTTTCTACTAAACTACCTCTGCTAACTGCACTGCTTTTTGTGTTCCGCTCTTTCATGCCGTCCAGCATATGAAGAGGACTTTATGGACTTCATCGATGCTCATGCCAACAATATGAAGGCTGCTAAAGGGTTTAGACGTGCTACTGTCTATGTATGCGACCCTGACGAAGATTGGGGTCAAGATAAGCCTGACAAGCTGCATCAAAACTTCCGAGTAAATTACGAAGTGGAAGACGAAGAGAGTTTACACAAGTGGATTGAGACAGAGGTATGCTCAGAGCTAGAATTTCCGAATCATGCTGCTTTTATGGACTGAATATTTGATCTATTGCATAGGAGCCCAAGATCACAAAAGACTTAGAGAAGCTGCGAAAGCAAGACAATGAAGATGATTCTATCAACGTCATCGCTCGCCAAGTTTTCAACCCGTTATCACAATACCGCATCAATAAAAAGCAGAAACGCACGCGCTCTGACCGTTAGAAATTCAATAAAACTGCTGTTTCTTTTGGGCGCTTTAGCCTGTGCATATAACTTTTGACACTTTGAGCTTGTCCATCCTGCTTGCACAAGGAGAACATTCGAATGTTTAAAAGTCAGTTTGAGATTGGCTGAAAGAAATAAATTGTGAAATTTTGTACGTCACGATTATTGCTAATGCGGGTGACGTTTTATTAACGCGCAAGGAACCTGAGGTCTGTTCGTTTGATACCGCTTTATTACAAAGAACATGCCTCCGAAAGAAAACTGGGAAAAATGTAAGTGATAGTTACAATACAGACGAGCACACAGCTCAGCAGCTGAAAGAACGTCTCTTGTAACCTATGCAACTTCAACAGACGACAAGCACGTTGACGATGAGAAGGAAGACGAGAAGATTGTCGGTACGTGGTACATTCTTTTGCGAGTTACAATGCGATCCATAGTCTTACCAGGTGTAATCACCTTAACGTTAGCACTCGACGAAGGCGACATTCAACTTTTAAAAACATATGTAAGCAATCGACTTCACCGCACCGCGCCAATGAATTGGTCAAAACTAATCCTCCTTCCAGGGTCAAGGACCTTACGCTTCCGAGCTCAAAAAGATTGAGCAAGATATCAAAGATACACAAAAAAGAGTCAACGAGAAGATTGGAGTTAAAGAATCAGATACTGGACTTGCTGCACCAAATCTGTGGGATATTCCTGCTGATAAGCAACGAATGCAAGAGGAACAACCATTACAAGTTGCGCGTTGTACAAAAATCATACAGAGCACTGACGACGAAGTGTCGAAATATGTCATTAATGTAAAGCAGATTGCAAAGTTTGTGGTTGAATTGGGAGAGCGAGTAGCTCCTACTGATATTGAAGAAGGCATGCGTGTTGGGTACGTACAATAACTAAGAAGTCGTGGTATAGTATAACGACAATTAACTAATCACTCTTATAAAACTAGTGTCGATCGAACGAAATATCAAATCCAAATTCCCCTCCCACCAAAGATTGATCCATCAGTCACAATGATGCAAGTTGAAGAGAAACCAGATGTTACATACAAGGATGTTGGTGGATGTAAAGAACAAATTGAAAAGCTTCGAGAAGTGGTGGAACTTCCACTTTTGTCTCCAGAACGATTTGTCAATCTCGGTATTGATCCACCCAAGGGTGTCTTGTTATACGGACCTCCTGGAACTGGTAAAACTCTTTGTGCTCGTGCTGTGGCCAACAGAACTGATGCAACATTTATTCGTGTCATTGGTTCTGAATTGGTTCAAAAGTACGTTGGTGAAGGTGCCCGTATGGTTCGTGAACTATTCGAGATGGCACGTACGAAGAAGGCCTGTATTATATTCTTTGACGAAGTCGATGCCATTGGTGGTGCTCGTTTTGACGATGGTGCTGGTGGTGACAACGAAGTGCAAAGAACCATGTTGGAACTGATTAATCAATTGGACGGTTTCGACCCACGTGGTAATATTAAAGTCCTCATGGCCACCAATCGCCCTGATACTTTGGATCCCGCACTTTTGAGACCTGGTCGATTAGATCGTAAAGTTGAATTCTCTCTTCCTGATTTGAAGGTAAAGATAAAAAATCAAGTTACATTCATATGCATGAATAGGGCTGAACGTTTTATACAAATAATTATGTTTTACAATGTTTCTAATCATTACTCGATCTCTTCAGGGCCGAGCTCATATTCTTAAAATTCACTGCAAGAGTATGAATGTTGAACGAGATATACGTTATGAATTACTAGCACGACTTTGCCCTAACACAACTGGTGCTGAACTTCGAAGTGTCTGTACTGAAGCTGGCATGTTTGCCATTCGCGCGAGGAGAAAGCTTGCAACTGAGAAGGATTTCTTGGAAGCAGTAAACAAGGTCGTGAAGGGATATCAGAAATTCTCCAGTACGCCAAAGGTAATACCTGATAAACAACTTGGTTCATATATGTTGTCTAGCCCTTTACTAATGACGGTCTCGTTTTTCATCATTTGCAGTACCTCATTTGGAACTAGAAAGAGTACACAATTTTGGAGTCATGGCGATACGAATAAAAGATATCACTGTAGAAAATTGCAGTTACAAAAACTTTAAAAAATAATTTTGAGAGGCAAAGGATTTTGACCAAAAAAGCCTTTACTTAAGTTACACATTATGCACTCCTTGAGACATTTCAGAGCGCATCCGATACAGAAATGTGAACGTGTGGGTACCCCGGAGATGGATCATCTGGCCGTCAGTAAACAAAGCTCGGCCACAAATGTATGAGTGGCAGATCTATTTTAGTACTTTGCTGATTATGATCAGGAAGAAATCAATCGTCAATGACGATGACCAAGTTGATAGAATCAAAGAACAATGCTAAGAAATAATGCCTTTTCCCGACTTACGGTAACAATAACAAAATGAGAGAATGGAAATTTTTAGGGACGTTTTGTCCTGATATCCAAATTCGTCGGTGACCCTACTCCGAATATGGGATGAGAGGGTCAACAATACTGAGCTCATGAACTTGGCGCCGTTTTCCTTGCCATCTTTTTTCTCTTTCTCTTTTGTATTCAGCACATCGTCAAACTAAATTTTTGCCATTACTACAGTAAAATCTGATATCACCATGAGACGAAAACCGCTTCTCGCCTCACCGATTGCTAGAATACTTAAATCTTTTGCTTTGATCTTTGCCGGTATATTCACCCTCTGCCTTAGCGTTGTCGATGCCAGACCCATCAAAAGAGACGACAGTGGTTACAACGGAAATGTACCGAAATACTGTTGCGGTACCATTCTGCTGCCTGATAGAGCGATATCGCGACGTAGGTGAACATTTTGATTTTGCAATACCATGATGTAATAACTTTGGCTAACTGCTGTTACTTTACTGGTATCGATGTAGACGATGGTTACGTGTTAACTGTCCATGGAGTACTGCTAGGCATTTTTTTGATATTGACGGGCTTGGTCTTATTGCTGCGAGTCTATCATGATGGAGAGCTGGGAACCAACGCACGCTTCGTGTCGGGCTTTATTGCGATGGCACTCATAACTTGGGTGTTATTGACAAATTTTGAACCAGCTAGGACATATGGCACTTATCGATGGACGATTTATCTTGTAGTTTGCTTTGTTATTGGAGCAATTGGAGGACTGATAATAGGGTGTACCTTCCACTTATTCTTGATGGTTTTGAGTGGTTTAGGTGCTCTTGCCTTTGGTTTATGGCTACTTGGATGGAAAGACGGTCTACTCATACCCAGTAACTGGGGTAGAGCACTTTTTCTCAGCTTGTTGGTACTAGCGGGCCTGGTCATAGCCCCTATGGTCTGGTTTGCTCCTATTGTTGGTGCGGCATTTTGTGGCGCCTATCTGTTCATGCTGGGTTTGGATGTCTTCTTCCATACTGGTTTTATGTACGCCCTATTGTGTAGTCTCGACACAAATCCAAATCACCGTAAGTGCCTGTTGCCTACAAACTTGAAAGTATATACTTGAAAGCGATAAACACTTCTAACACTCCTGAGTTTAGCTTGTGACTATTATTTGACTTGGCAGGTATACCTTATGCTTGCGTTTACGTTGGTGCTTGCTCTGATAGGCATCGTCGATCAAACAAGACACCAGGTATATAAAAATTACGCTAATTTCTCATATGCGAGCGCTTTCATCACTAACCTTGCGAATCTCAGCGCTTGCGTATGCAACATAGCCACTACTACACATATAATAAGAGCTTTTTGCCCTTCGTCAGAGGCTAACGACTTCGTACATTGTAAACCCTTCTCAATCTTTCTGACATTGATGACAACCTTAATTCTTCCAAATAGGTACTCATTACAATTTCTCCAATACAACAGCACTTACCAAGTGTTGTTTAATATTCTATTTTACCATGTAAATTTTGTGCTCAAGTAGAGAAAAGCGCTGTTTATGACGGCCCAAATGCGGCGCTTTGATAAAAATTTGCTGCCAGCTATAAATACCAATGAAAACGTTATGTTGCTTGTGTTATTAAATGTTGACGTTGATATGAGTGCGATGTCCGCGATTCCCCACATCAAAAGTATGTCAAAGCGCTATTGTAAATCAGGGCAATCCCAGAGTCGTATTATTGGGTACAGTCCCGCGGCTTACGTCCCCTCTCGGGTAGTTTTGCAGTTATCCATATTTGGCCAAATTTCGCGACGTTGGCCCTGCAGGGCGGCAATCCTCAGGTGTAAACTTTCTACCTTTGCCCTGATGATATACATGAACAATGGCACTATTTCCCCGCATTTTAAAAGTACTCTCGACAATATTGCGGATCGCCGGGGTTTTGTAAATAATATGGCTTGTGTTATGGGATGATGTTGTTGCCACGCGCCCAATAGGCTTTGTGGTCACATTGCACTACCCAAAACCAGCCAATTTCCCCACACACCACGACCTTGGACATGTCTTACTTTTCTTTTCCCCCAAATGTTCCGCCTAAGGGTGCCACAGTGGGACCATCACCATTTTTAGATTCTGTTTGCTGGCACGTACCAACAATTCGGCATAACACATAAAAGACCACGTTTGTTGAGTGGCGAGTGTTCTTATTCCGTTTAATATAGATTTCTATTCATGAGGCTATGTTCGGCCATTTCTTTATGGTGTACCATTTGCACCGTCATATTAAACATTAGCATCGCTCAGATAGGCGTTGTCAATGCTCAGGCAGCAACATCAGCGACCTCTCCCAATGTGCAGTCAACGACAGTCAATACCACGTTTACTACTATTGCAAGTTACATCCCACCTGGAGCATGCCAAATAAACGCATACTCAGTAAATTCAACCTTCCTATACTCAGTCAATGCGAGCAACCTTCAAAACTACGATGTAGCTCATTATCCTAAACTTGTCAACGTTGGGTATCTGATGCTCGGCCAAGGCAGCACTGAGATCGGATTTTACTCATCGTATGGTGGTCCAGGAAATGCAAAGATGTTAGCAGCCGTCATGCTGGCCATGAATGACTTTATCGTGAATGGACGGGATCCCATAACTAAAGAAGATACGGTATCCATACGTCTCATAATTGGAGATTGGCAGTATGATTACACAACGTTTTGTCAGTTGTACAACTATCCTATGCCAGACATCATTGTAATTGGTGAGTACAATAACGTTTGCATCAATTGCATTGTTCGCACCCGCAAGCTAATACGATATTTTCAAATTATAGGAACGACTGCTGTAAGTTACAATCCTCTCACTGTGATACACCATTACATCAGATTCAATTCATGGATCGCCATTGACTTTGATAAATATCTCATAGATTTCAGCAGCAGCGTCCAAAGAAGAGATCTTAGCTTTGGACAAGCATCTCGATGAATATACCCAACTGCATAACACGCTACTTGTGGATTCATTTCTCAAGGTGATTGTCCTTTTTAATTCACTAATAAGTCCTACCAGTATCTAAGTTTCCATATTGCAGTATACACTGTATGACTACTATTATACCAACTCATGGTAAGTTTCAATAATACAAATCGATTAGTATTTTCATCTCCTAAGCTGGTATGGTAGGTGGGCGGTGCCATTGACTACAGACACTCGGCTACTTTATTACAACAGAACAACTTTTAGAGCGCTGAATATGAAAATGCCACCTCCGGAAGGTGACTGGGGTGTACAGTACTGGAATGACTGGTACGTAGTCTGTACCTATACTTACTATCTTTTTCTGAATCTAATATCTGTGAAAGGAACTGGACCACTTTTGTGGATTATGCAACACAGATCAGGGACCATGGGTTAGGACATGGATATCAGTTTTATGGGGAATTTGATGAAGAAAGTAAACTTATCACGCTGGTCGCGAGGAGTAAAATCTTGGATCTGTTTCCCAGCAATCGCCAATGGTAAGCCACGGAAAGATATGAGAGTAATTGAAATGAGATCATCTAGCTAACAACGGTTTATTGATGAAAGTAATTTGTTATCACCAATATTCACAGAAATATTGGACGATTTCATCCGTCCGCTTTGGACACCTACTGCTGAAAACGGAATGTATCCTACAGTCGCTAATCTGGACTTCTACACCACTGAGGACAATGAGCCGCTGATAGAATGGTTGAGTCAGCCTTACGAGGACGTAGTGCCTCCTGACTTTACCATTTTCACCGGTAATTATGGAGACTCGTCCATTCTGGGAATGAATATTGACACACCAGCTAATACACAGTATTCGAGCAAGTAAGGATTTTAGACATTGTAGGTTTTTTGTAAGTGAGACTGCCTTTCTAACACGCTTTGTTAGTTGGATGCTTGATGCTATCAATGGCTCAAACCTAACCGAAGAAAGCGAAATCGGCATCGGTTATGTTCCTGCAGTAAGTGGATCTGCATTGAGTGTTATTGCATGGTATTGTATATATTAATAGCGGTCTCAAACTAGAGTGCTTCATGTTTGTATTCAATCCTCAAAAAGCCGTCGACTTATCTTGTAAAAGTCTAACGTTAGCACTCATAGTTTTGGGAGGTTCTGGTTTGGCCCTAGCGTCGACATCCAACAAAACAGAAATAGCATGGAATCTGATAGTGCAAATGATAGATCCCAATCAAATGTAGGTTGTTCGTAACTAGCACCGGAAATATTGAGTTTGTTCCTAACTGATTTGTATAACAGATATCTGAACAGTGAGTAAAGTTTACAATAGAAGCATGATTTTTTTCTAGCCAATTTATAACACCTTCCAGTCATCAACCAAGCGAATGGATTATACCCACCTTATGATACATCATCACAATATCCGCCCTGGTCACTACCACAGTTCACAGTTGCTAGAGAACAAGTGTCTCATGCTGTTCCTATGCAATATCCTCACACATCGTTTCCTCAAGTTTCCGATTTCGAAAATGCACATATATTTCGGTAAGTCTTAATGGCATATTTGATGTGTTTTGGATTGTGCTAACGTGAAAACATAGTCAATTGCTTTTGAATATTGTGGTCAAGAATTCTACAAATTCTCAAGCCGTTGATGCCGCCTGTAATGTTATGATGGAGATTCTCGCTCCTGAGTGCAATAGTTCCAACTGGTATCCATCCTACCCAGAAACTTGCCAACCGGGAACGCAAGATTTTGTCATCTCCTATGAATGGATGAACACATCTGGTATTGCATGCAAAGGACCAACATCTCTACCCAAACCATACCCAATTGCCTGCGCTTACGCAAACATAGATACACGGCAAAGCCTCACCATGTTGACACTTACATCTATATGTGCATTGATATCAATAATTTATGGTATACTACTTTTTGTCTACAGAAGAACAGCGGTCGTAAAACGAGCAAGCTTTGTATTTTGTGAACTCGTTCTAGTTGGTTCACTGTTCATTTACTCGACAGTGTATTTCCTCGCTGGTCCTGCATATACCTGGAAATGTCAGCTCGTCATTTGGACGGTAGTCATCGGATTTGCCTTGCTCTTTGGTAGTCTTTTCTGCAAAATCCTTCGAGTTTACAAAATATTCAACAACAAAGCCTTTGTGACCTTACGATTGACAGATTGGTATCTTCTTAAACGACTCGGATTGATCTTAGTAGTGGAGATCCTTGGATTGATAGTGTTAGCCAAAGTTGACGGCGGGCCACATGCAGTTGCTTACAGCACGTATACTGATCCAGCCAGTGGACAAGACGTTATGCAGGTGATTATCAATGGATCCACAAAGATAATGTGATTTCAAAACTATAACAGACGATCTAATCATGAAACTGTTTGCGATCAAAAGAACAAATGCATTTATGGAAATTTAGGAGCTCTTATATACATCGCCGTATTCAATCTGTTTCTCATCATATACGCTGTAGCGTTATCCATTGCAACATGGAAGGTGCCAACTCAATATAACGAATCGAAATTCGTTATTGCCGCCTCTTACGCCGTTGGATTTGGAGCAATCCTCCTTGCTCCACTTATATTTTTCGTCACCGATCCGGTGGCAAGATTGATGATTATCGGTTTGACCATTGACTTTGGCGTAGTGATCAGTGTGTCAATATTCTGCGTACCTAAAATCTACACTGCTGTTCGCCTCTATCGCCAAGAAACTATCAGACAACACACCGAAAATAACTTGGAGAGAGTGCGAAGTGGCAGGAGCTGCAGTTGTGGCGAGATTCATCATCCTTGGTGGAAGTTCTGGCGCCATCAATCTGACAATTGTCCAGCACAGCTTGCAGATGGGCTTGCCAATAATGGAAAAGGGTTTAAAGCACGACAGCCTTTCATCCAAGAAAACATCCAGACAAAATATGTAAATGAAGGGAAACGAACAAGTAGACCACTATCTCCCGGTAATTTGGGTTGGGTTTATGAAGAAGACGTGTTGAGGACAAGTAGAACAAACTATATTATTCGCAATGTTAATGATCTCAATATTGCTTCAAACGAGGAAGCAATCAGTCTGACCGAAACAGACTGCTGCAGTCCTGAGTTACCCGCCAAAACTCTAACTAGAAGATCAACCACCGATCGCAGGACATCATCTGTTTTCAGCATGTCTGAAGCACCTAGACCACCTTTACAATCTAATTATCCCCAGCCATTATCTATGGGGGATCCTCGTTGGAATAGAGGTCATTGCCCCCACTGCGGTACTGGTTTTGGTTCCAATAATTCGTGAGTTGATTATAGTATGTATTTATACGGAGATCTCTGTAACATAGTTTAGTATGAATTGTTATTAAATCAATGTGCTATTTGATATATGTGATGTCGACGAACTCTTGTCTTCTCATTTCAGATCAAGTTTTTTTTATCCTGTGGCGGGAGTGACAGCATGAAAGATGGGAGAGGCTTTGTTCCCATCAGTCCTCCTATATTCCATGGCTTATCATTGTGACCTACAGTGTCATCCAACTTGGTTAGAAACGTGGCCAGACGCCTATGTTCCCAGAAAGTAGGGCTTATGTACTTGTGCGAGTACACGAAACGTGCCAGTTTCCTAACCTAGCTCGGTTTACTCCAATTATGGTTGTGGAGCGGCTTTGTAGACATTGCCACGAGACCAATCAGTTTTTGTTCTGTGTAACTGCGACCATGCGTCCCTCGGAGATGTTAATTTCTGGTATTTGTGGAGCATCTTTATCTTAGTTGCTTTCTCCACTCTCCCCCAAGATGTGGAGTGTTTTTGTAGTGCTACAAAGGGCGGGGAATGCTTATTCCCCGCCAAACAGTCATGCTCATGTCTGTTTCTGAACTGGCGTTTATCAGGCATATTTCTCCTGTGTTCATAATTTTTTCGTGCTTGCCTTACAGTCTTTGATTTATTCAACCCTGTTTATACTTGCCAACGAAAGCGCTCTTCGGCCCTACTGAAGTGGTCTGAAATATATCAGATAGCTGTCTTTGAAATAGCCTGTTCGTTGACTTTTGCGTAGACTTTAAATGAAGTGCCATAGCATATGGTTCAACCGTTCTTTTACATCATGGATGTTAGCCCTCATGATACTCTCATGTTTCATCCATGTATCGCACTCACAAGAGGCACAAACAAATTCTACAGACGATACGTACATGACAATTGATCAGTCGCTTCCTCTAGGCAATGCTCAAATACTGTCTTACAATGATAAAGATGAGCTTCTCTTCAGCGTTAATGCTTCCAACTTGAAGGACTTGAACACGTATACACAGCCAGAGCTTTCTGATGTGGCTTACTTTGTAGTAGGGGAGGGGCCTATTCAGCTTGAGTTATGGTCACCGTTTGGCGAAAACGGCAATTCTGTAGTAGCTCCTGCGTTACTCTTGGCAGTTAATGACTGGGTTGTCCTTAGTCGCAATACATCAACTACAACGGGTGGTTCTATGGCAACACTCAACGGAAATGATACAGTCACCGTCAAAGTTGTTGTTGGTGACTTTAATAGTGACTGGATGGCATACTGTGGAGAAAACGGCGTGAAATGTCCAGACATGGTGATCTTAGGCACTACGCAGGTAAGGATGGTATAAGTAAACTTTGAGAGTTTGCATTAAGGCACTAGCATACTAAACTTTTGAAATACAATATCCCCATTTAAACGCTCATTTTGTTTTAGATTGCCTTGCATGCAGCACACGGCACTATAAAACCATTGGATGACTTGTTTACAGAGTACACTGAGAAACAGAACTCCTTGCTCGTAGATTCATTCCTCAAGGTGAGATTTCCTTCATTTTTCTTCTGTTGAAGACATATCTTCAACTGACAATCTCCATCAGTATACTTTCTACGATTATCAATGGAATGAACATTGGTGGGCTGTCCCGTTGTTGACAGATGTGCGCCTAACATATTACAATAGAACGACACTTCGAGCATTGAATATAAAACCACCGCCGCCAGAAGGTGATTGGGGCATACAATGGTGGGACAATTGGAATTGGACAGTATTTCTTGAGAATGCTCAGAAAGTTAAAGATTCTGGAATTGGATATGGGCTAGAATTCGTGGGTCAATACGATGAAGAAACAAAGTTGATGAACATGATATCCCGCGACTGGCAGGTGGATTTCTTCAAAACAGATGAAACGAGCTGGTACGTATTGTCATATCTGTTAATAAAGGTCTAACATTTAAGCTTACAACCAAGCAACCATAGTGGTTTGCAAAATGATGCTTTTAACGGGATCCTTGACAACATCGTCCGTCCTCTTTGGGCTCCTATTAATTCACATCATGGTATTGCAAACCCATTGAAGCTGACATCAAATGCTTCTTCATTTTTATCGTGGCTCAAGACACCAATTGATCAAGTGCAGCCAACTAAAGTCGATCCAGCCGGTTTTTGCTGCGATTACGATTTATGGCCCACGGATTTCTTGGCGGGATATCGAATCGACACACCAGCAAACTTCAATTACACTTCGGTATGGATAAAGGATTGGGCTATTAACTCCACAAACTTATGGGACAATTCAACTGAGATTGGTGTTGGTCTTGCACCTGGGGTATGTTCTGTTTGCTTAGCTTCCGGATATTCTAGTAAATCATGTTACTGATTCTTTTTACCATCCAGCAAGCAACGTGTATGTTTATAAGTGTTATGTGATTTGTCGGATTCATCATGTATATTAACAGACTCTAATGCGGATGTAGTCCTAGGAGGTTCAGGACTAGCGATCTCAAGTACAACTGAATACGAAGATCTTGCATGGGACTTTATTCAGATGGTTATAAATCCGTTGATATCAGACACATCTGGCGCAAACTACGAATGTAAGTCTGACACTAACATGTCATAGGCAATGACACAATTTGTAACAGTATGTTGTTTAGATTTGAATGTCTTGAACGAGGCAAATGGAATTTTTCCTCCATATGAGACCACTGAACAGTTACCACCGTAAGTGTCACAATTATCGAGGTATAATGAAATGGTATTTGATGCCAAGTTGTTTTTGTAGCTGGACTGCCCCTTCATTTTACACAGCAAGAACTCAAATTGCCCATGCTGTTCCAATGCAGTATCCGCATAGCACTTCTCCATCAGTATCAAGCATTGAAGATAATCATGTGTTTAGGTAAGTATTTTCCCTTACGTCTTGAAGCTGTGATCATGAGAAATCCTAAAATGCCTTGGCCACGCTCTTGCAGACAAATGATCTTTAATATGGCATTCAAAAATGCCACAAATGAACAAGCTATATCTCAAACCTGTAATCTGCTTCAATGGCTAATGGCTCCAGACTGTTCTTACGAGTATTGGACTATAACAAAACCAGATATATGCAACTCAAACACAGGTACTCTGGAGGTAACGTTCTCGTGGACTAACAGCACACCAGTATGTCAGAATGGTGTAACTATGCCCAGTACATACTCTATTCCCTGCTCATATGTTGATATCACCACCTCACAAGGAACCGCCATCACGGTTCTCAACAGTTTTTGTGCAGTTGTATCCATTCTATACATGATCCTTCTTGCTATTTACCGAAATACACAAAGTGTGAGGCGAGCTGGATTTCTAATATGTGAATTGGCACTGATAGGCTCCTTGTTGCTTTATTCCACCATATACTTACTGATGGGATTTCCCACAAGATCGCGCTGCGTGACAACCGTTTGGACTCTCGTCCTTGGATTCTCGCTTTTATTCGGAGCTTTGTTTGTGATGACATGGCGTTTACGGAAAATCTTCCATACGAAGAGCAAGACACCACTCCAAATTACTAACTGGAAACTAGGAAGGAGGCTACTAATTATCATGGCTGGCGAAATCATTGGGCTTATGATTCTAACATTTGTCTCCGGTGGGCCACAGCCATATTTGTATCAAACTGGAACTGTACCAGAACGTGGTGATGCTATATATCAGGCAAGTTGCTGACTGTGATCAAGATTTGTATAATGACTATCATGGACTCACACGGCAATATTACAGAGCACATGTGGATATGGTAATGAAGGTGTCCTTATCTACATTGCAGTAACCAACCTTATCTTCATAATGTATTCAGTAGGACTCTCCGTGGCCACTTGGTAAGTGAAAAACTTTATCAAATGGATTTTGTGAAGCATGGACTCATCAAGATATTCAGGAACGTTCCAACTCAATACAACGAATCCAAATATGTCATTTCATCTTCTTATACAGTGGCTTTTGGGGCCATTTTGGTGGCTCCGCTCATATTCGTGGTATCGGATCCATTTGCAAGAATTATCCTGATAGGGGTGACAGTAGACTCTGGGGTCTTAATATCTGTCTCGATATTCTCAATATCAAAGATTTGGGTTGCTATAAGAGCAGGCAGAACAAACAACAGTGGCAGCCTTAGTAGAACAATGAAGAGGCTTCCTTGGTTCCGGGACAGTGACAATGCCAGTCTAGGCTCTTACTATTGTGAAAAACCAGAAATCGAGCACCGTTCTGGTGAAGGCCAGCGGATAACACTGACAGGTCACAGCCAACCATTGCATGGAAACGAATGCAATGATAATGATATACAGGATGACATGACACCTTGGGTTGCTCCGCTACAAACGCATTCTCTGACAGATGATACCATTGAGAGTACACCTCATGCAGACTCTGCAATCTGTGAGCTCGCGACTGATTATATACACGCTGCGAAGGATAACTTTGGAAGTAAGCAGTCAAGTGATAATGTTGTTCATGCACCCTCTCCAATACATGGCTTGCGACATCGACAGCATCATCATACAGATGGTCGTGAACTATACGGCGTCGTTGGCAACTTTGAGGGACTCCTTCTAGGTGGCAATGATGCCTCCCAGCAAAACTACATTTATTGCCCCAATTGTGTAAGTTAACAAACGTATGTCTTTATTTTAACTTGGTGCTGATTTCTAATGACCATCTATCTTAGGGAATTGGGCATTGTGAATAATTTGTTTGATTCTAAATATATACATGTGTACAAGTTACTTTCTCCCAAAAAAAAAAAAATCTAATGATTAATGTGCAGCATTACTTTAGCTTAGATATTGGATGCCCTAGCTACTTTTTCTTTCTTCTTTCGTAATTTACATTTACGACACATACACGTTCCATTACTTAAATCACTTTCAGAATCAGTGTCACTGACTTTGATCCCATTGTCTTCTTCACTACTTGAACTTGAGGATGTTGACGAGCTGCTTGATCCACTACTACTTGGCGGTATCTGTGGTACGAATTGAAGTTTGTCAATTCTATCTACAACATCTCTGAGCTTGAGATCTGTTTTTGCTCTAGCTGCTAATTCTCTATATAATTTTGCCGTCAATTTTGGCCGGCTGTGCCTAGCACATAGGTATACGTTTTCGATGTTTGTTGCAGAGCAGAAATTCTGGGTGATAGCGATTGTGAAATCTGTAGGCGTCACCAAAATAAGTCAATTGCAATATTACCAATGATATACGTTGTATCTGAACCCACCTAAATTCATAACGACATGGGCCCATCCAGTAGGAACAAAGATTGTTTCCCCAGGTCGTTGTAACACTTCCACCATACCTAGTTTTTGGCCAAGTGTTCGAGGATCCTCCGGGTCATCTCGCTTTGTGAATTTCGGGAACACCGTAGCATACCAAGATACTGCTTCGCGATCGTAAGGTTTCATCGGAGGATCAATGATGTCTTTTGGTGTGCCTGGCGGGAAAAGTGCCCACCTCTTATGTCCTTTCAGCAAAGCATTCCATGCTGAGGTCCCCAGAGGGTCGGTGTGGATACTAGTAAAGGAATATTCTAAATATTTGCGTACACAGTGATTGTCAGTGGCCATGTAAACAGTTTATAGCTTACCCTGTACCGCTACGAGCATCTCCCATAACGAACCACTTATATGGTGGTCGTCGTCTATCGCCCGCAAAATGAAACAGGTCGTCAGAAAAGTACTCAGGGACGCTGTAGTCCTGTAGTAATGTTCTCTGATTTCCTTTTTTCACTTTGTTCGGCTTTGAGCGCTTAGATGGTCTGCTCGAACTTTCAGAGGATGTTGAACCTTTTGATGTTGACTTTGACTTTTTCCCCCTATCTCGCTTTTCGAACCCACTGTCAAAGATATACAATGGCGAATCGTCCACACGACTATCAGTATCAATATACCGGAAGAAGTGTTTCATTTTAAGATAAACATTGTTTCCATCGTCGTCCTCTCCAATCTTAAATGTTTGAGATCCATATTTCTTGAGCAGGTCCTGTTCAGGTACAAAATTGTCGATTATGAAAAATTCAAACCAGAATTACAAATTTTATATGATCTTCTTACCTCTCTATTCCAAGTTTGCTCGGCTAGCCAGCCTTTGGTCAAATTGAGAATAACAACCGGGAGCTCGGGCTGTTCATATTTATCAATGAATTCCTGTTTGGGAACCGTCAGACCATCAATTCTTGGTACAGTGTCCGCTATAGGATCTATCCAGAAATCCTTATTTGCAAACTTCCACTTTTTCCACTCAAAGAGATCCAGCTCTATAAGTTTGAGATTTAATACTACAGTTCGCAGTGGCATTCCTCATTGCCATTGAGTTATGATACGTTACCTGAGCGAGCTTTAATTTTTGCTCTGTTGATGCGTTTTTCAGCGTGCAAAGCTTTTGAAGAGCTAGGGCTGCTCTTCACCTTTCGCTTAGCAGAGCCTGTCTCGGTCGGCAATGCCATTACCATGTTGTAACGGACCTGAAGGAATGAATGAAAAAAAAAAAAAAAAATTTCGGAACGTATTGTTTCATATTATATTTATTTGGTAATGTATCGGTTTCTCAGAGCCAAATGGCTCTTCGAAGCCGTTGACCAACTTTGGTGATAATATTCTCGGCTTTTAAAGCATCTGCGAGGCTGATAATAGCCCCTTGCGTTACCAAAGCCTCCTTGTTGGTGGCTACAGATTGACTGATGACCGCTTTTTGAATTTCTTCCACAATGCGCTCCACTTGTTCCTTGCCCGATAGGACTTCGTCAGGTGACAGTTCGCCTAACACATTGTATCGCACAGCCTTGAAGGCAACAAAGGCCATTTCATCAGAGTCATCATCTGAACTTTTGGAGTCTTCGTCTGCGTCTGCGTCTGTGTCTGCGTCCGCATCTTCAATGTTGATATCTTTTAGGCTTTCGTTCCGTATGGCTCCAACATTCATTCTCATGCTCTCGCCACCCTGTGCATACTCCAAAGTGAATCCATAAT
Organism: Umbelopsis isabellina; assembly: GCA_016758905.1. NCBI lineage: Eukaryota > Fungi > Mucoromycota > Umbelopsidomycetes > Umbelopsidales > Umbelopsidaceae > Umbelopsis > Umbelopsis isabellina. The sequence goes on from JAEPQZ010000011.1 coordinate 285,205, forward strand.
TTTGCTCACCATCTCTTGATGATGCATTCTGTGTGCTTAATATGTACTCTCCTTTTCGGATATGTGATACAAGTGAAAGAGCAATTCTTCTGAATTGAACTACTTTCTCTAAATGGTAATTGAAACTGCAGATGTACAATGCCTTGGTCGACAGCAAAACGACCTTTTCTTCGAATGATTTTGCTCGTATCTTGTTCGACTCGGTAGGAGATAACAGAGTCCACCCTCCAATCAAATGCTCTCCGTCTGGGATAACGATAGCCGAACTAACTTGTACTTTGATGCAGAAAAAATTTCATTAGTTTTCCCGGTAGATGACCTGGCATATCACAAGTGGGAAGGGGTATTGCTTACCGGCATTCGCTCGCACTTGAACATATCTTTTATCATTACCAGGCTCGGCAGACATGAGAGTACTTTGTGTTACATGTCTGAAAATCTCAACCTTATGATAACCTGGGATATGGTCAGCTTGGTGCTCTGCCTGTGATAGGTGTCTGTATTTCTGTACTTACCTAAAAGATAATCAATGGTAGCTTGTCGCCAGAAGTCTCTGATTGTGTTATGATACATCCGGGTCAGAGAGTTGGAGGCATCGTTCATCATTCCAGTTACGTTTCGCTTTCCAGTGCGAGTAAAATCCCCTTTCAATGCACTGGTGCCTGCATATTCTCTGGATATACTATCACCGTTATTGGCCCATACTGTAATTGATGTTGCGAGTTAAGAAAGCTGTAGTCAATGATTGTGTCCGGACATACCACTTACCATTGTTAAATACAGCCTCAAATTTGGGGTACAGTTTAAAGCCCAAATCTGGGTATTCGCTAATGCCAAAACGCATCAAGATTACGTTCATGATGTTTCTAGAAAAGGCGCTTTGAACAACATTGGTGCGGTCAAGGCAGTCCATACAGTTCTAGCAAATGTGATATTTGTGTTAGTATATATAACATTGAATTCGAAATATCAATCAAGCAACCTACCGTTCGGAAAACTCCACGCTGCTTGTTGAGTACAGTGTCATTGTTGGTTTGCCAAAAGTATCTAAAAATGTCTCCATTAATCTCACTTGTCAACTAAACCATTCACAGGTAAGTGTTACCTACCCCATCTTGGAGAACTCCTCTGACAATTGTCCGCTAAGTTTGGATATATTTTCATATTTCATACCCTTTGTTTCCCGATGGAAATCGAATTCAACGTATCTAATTGCAAAGCCAATAAGCAATATGTCATATTGGAATACCGAGCTTTTAACAAATATGTCCTTACTTTATCTTTGGATCTGCCATTTGCTCAATTTGCCGTCTATATTCTCCTCCGACAATGGCTTCTCGACCTGTAAGCTCAGCAAGATTCACAATGGTCTGGTTTCCATACACACGCTCCTGTTTGTCAAAGTGCGTTCGAATAGCTTTCTCGTTTTCATCTTCTCCTCGATCCAATACTGGAATTGGATGTAGACTGTAAGGAGATTGACTCCAATATAGTGGGACTAAGTATCGTTCGATAAGTCTAACAATTCAAAACCTTCTGTAAATGTGTTACGCGATCACTTACTAGACCCTCTCGTTTGAACGAAAGAGGCAATATGATTTTCATCTTCTCTATGAAACAACACAATTTGCTCAGTTTCAACAAAATTTGCTACATCTCCAGCATCATTGATTCCTCTGCGTTGATATCGCATGCCTGTATATAAAACATTAGACATGAATCCCATTTCTCAAGCCAATCACTCAAACTCACCAGCTCTGTCTTTGCTCCTTCGAGATATCAATATGAATGTGAAATTAAAACCTTCCATTTCACAACCCTCGATTTGTACTGCGCCTTGCATAACTGGTAAAACCCAGTCATCCAGCTAATTGCAATATGCATGATTATTATCTTGCTCTTTCTTTGGATAAAGTGCGATAACAAGTACTTACGCCTTTATCAATGAGCGGTTTAGATATGTATTGATTCCACCAGAACCGCGGATCAACAAGTTTGTGAAGTGGTATATTATCTATTGGCCCACGACTGTATTTTCGCTCGCATGTGTTTGTCACATCTATAGCAAAATATACATATTAGAATTTTGTGATGACATCTATCATTACTCATGCTATGCCTTACCAAACTTTGGCGAAAAGAAGAATGTGTGACCAGCAAACAAAGCCTGAACTTCTTTGATGATGCGTTTGTCCAATCGAACGTCATCTTCAATGTCCTGCATGGTTGGCTCGGCTTTCTCCACAGCGGGCGTATCAACAGCACCTTCATATTTATTTTCGTCCTTGGAGCCCTCAACATTTGCGGCCGGCAAAGGCTTAGAAGCAAAAGTCTGCTTCATTCTATTTATAAAAGAATTGTTTCTCCCCATTTGCTGCGTCGGACGGCTGACATTTAACAGATGATTGCCTGGAGTTTTCGATAATACCGAAGAAGTTTCGCCAGAGCCAGTAGGAGAGGTAGGTACAATCACTTCTGGAGCGTCGCTAGCAGATGAAGCTTCGTCACTATCTACGTCGGTGTTTTCAAGGTCCGAGTCGATTTGTAACCCCTTCGCTCTGTTGGTCAGCTTACGATGAGCTCGGTAGTAATCTAAATCCAAACAATCCACTTTGTCTATGGCATATATAGGATTGTCGTTGATATAACCTCGTATCTGTACAGCTGAGACCACCGCTACGTAACGATCTTTGATGCCATTTATCACACCAAGTATACCATAGATTATATAGGGTTTGCTATCTCGAGAAGGCTCATAAGAATCTATCATCGAGAAAAGGATGTTAAGCAATGGTTGGGCTAAATCACACTGACGATAGAAAAGTATGCTTTCACTATTTTGTTCGAGTTTATGAAGCATACCTAGTTTACGGAATTCACAACCGTCAAAGGTAAGCTCAATCGCTTTTGAGTTCTGAGTGAAGACAAATGAATCGCTCTCTACGTGAAGTTGAATGATCCCGGAAGAACGGTTAGAGGCTCGACGGGCATCGTCATTGCCTTTGCCATTACTGTTTTGTGGATCAGGGGATGTCGCCATTGAGAGTTGTGGTAGATCAAAGGCAAGCTAAAAGCCATATAATCTGGAAAAATGGTTTCAAAATACGGAATAACGTGGTACCGACAAAAACTAACGCAAAAGCTGTGGTCATCATTATATCAACATCAACTCCTATTTACAAGTTCTATATAGCTATGATAAAAAAAATCTGTAAAGATAACTATTTTTCGTCACCAACAAACTCTGACTCTATGATGGCAGCTTCTGAATTTCGATTGCGATATAATGTAGGTTCTTGGCCTGTGTTTAAGGTACAGAACAAAAAATAAAATCAGCATTTGTGTGAGAAACTCGCATGTAATTTTTCCATGACCATAATTCTTTTTGGTAGCCTCTTTTAAATTATCAATGATCATATCTTATTTACCTGGTTGAGAGCGCAAACACTTCCAAAAGACACCAAAGGGTTTAGAGAAATCCATGGGCCAACTTGAGATTCCATTCAAAACATCTTCGAGGTGCTCGTTGCAACGGTGAGATTTAGGCTTTGCACTTGGAGTGTTGCTATGACGATTAAATACAATATGTGAATCCTTTTGGTTGTCGTCTGAACTTGACATGTTGATTTCTTGGAGGAGAGATTCGTCGAACAGGTAGTTGAGACTCAATTGCTTAAAGCGGAGGCTTGGTTGGTCGAGAGCCAGCAGTCCCACCGAGATTCAACTTTTTTTTTTGAGAGCGAAATTTTTTTTATCCAGCATTCATTCTGATCTTACTTTCTCAAGCATGGACGTTTCTTCAGCACTAGAAGCTCATCAGAACAAATTGTAAGCTATAGGATTAGACTTAAAATGAAGCAATAAGTCAGGACTAACAACTGTTTGTTCAGTAAATCCATCGAGGTCGAGAAACTTGTCCCCGTTGAATTTGATCTCAACCTTTTGGCAGCATTTGATACCAATGCTATCGACGAAAAGAAGCTCAGGTGAGTAGGCTGTGATAGGGAATGTACAATGCTTTAAATGTACGACTAAACTTTGATGCTATCAGCTCTAAGAAGGAGAATTACCTCAAAGAATTGAATCGTGATAACGCACAACTCCTTTTCAACCAAATCTTCAAGTTACCCGTTGAGTCAACTGATGCTGGTCTCCTTGCCAAGCTACCAGAGAGCTCACATATCCTTCCTCGCGAAAAAGCACTTCCTAAGGCCAAGCCTATGACTCGATGGGAGAAATTCGCTCAAATTAAGGGTATTCAAAAGAAGAAGAAGGAGCGTATGGTTATTGATGAAGCCACTGGAGAGTATAGCCCAAGATGGGGATATGGTGGTGGAAAGAAGGACAAGACCAAGGATTGGTTGTTGGAAGTCCCTAGTAATGTTGACCCTATGGAAGATCAATATGCTAAGTTGCGTGAGGAAAAGAAGGAGCGAGTAGACAAGAACAAGAAGCGACAAAAGAGAAATGAAGAAGAAGCTTCTGCAACTTCCAAGGGTCAAGACCCTAGACAAGTCAAGAAGAAGCAATTGCAAGATGCTATTGCCGTAACTAAGCGATCAACCGCAAGTTTGGGACGCTTCGACAAGCACATTGAAGGCGAGCCAAAGATGAAGGGAATGAAGCGCCAGGTAAATAGTTTAGCCCGAAAATATTACCATAAGCCGCTCATGTCATACTGATCCATTTACATCATCCTCTAGTTTGCACCCAACATCACCGACAGCAAAGTGGAAAAGCAAGCCAGTATGGACATTTTGAACAAGGTTGTTGGAAAGAATGGCGAAGTTTTGAATGTACAAAAGGCTGTTCGACAGAGCAAGAGAGCTCGAAAATAATCGATCTATCTAAAAAGTTTATTTTTCATTTCTTTAATTTTGCAATTGTAACATAGCATCCAAATACAAAAATACAGTCATATAAACTGCATACTTTAGCTCAATATTGATTCGTCGGTGCTTCCAAAGCACATCAGTCACTGCATTGGTTAGCAGTTTAGTACATCAACGTGGATCTTGCTGTGACGAGAGTTGTTGAAGTCTCACATTTGGAGTGCAAACATGACTGCGAAAGCTAAATATAGGGGCCAACTCAGGCAAAGGCATATGTTGGTGTAGGCTGCACTTGGTACTTGCGTCGCAGTTGGGGAGCTAGTTGATGACTGAGTGACAGCAACGGTTGTCGCCGCTCCTGTTGTAGTTGAAGTAATAGTGAGGATAGCGCGATCAATATCGATATTTCTATCCCGGTCACTAAGAGCTGAGGTTCCAACGCTGAGAAGACCAAGACAGTATATGGTTGTAATCAGTACTGATGTAAAAACTTTCATCAACTATGCAAACGGGCAAACGAAGACAAGGTAAAGGACGAACCCAGGTGGAAAAAGCCTTCTCGGTAGAAAGTTTCCGTTTCGTGACATTTTATCTTTTTGATTTTCCAGACAAATGGTTCTCTCAAATGATTGGTGCTTTTTGGCTTTCATAGAGAAAAGCTGCCCTATTGCATGAGGACGATTTTGTTAATGCATAGCTTCTCCGAGGTATTATCATCCTCACCTAAGTTCGTCTCATATATCAATCGATCTTGTTTAATGCATCATATACGAATAGAGCAATATCCTGGTGAAACCTTCAAGATTTTGTGCTACTGCGTTAAGTAATGCACCTCTTATTACTTCCTCATACAGTGAAATTACTCTTTTTGATATATTTATTGCGAGATAATGATGCTCTGTATTTGTGAATTACATAAATTACCTTGATATTAGACGTATCTCATAAAAACAACAACAGAATGCCAAGTATAAAAACAAAAAAGACATTGGTGGAATCAATAAGGTTTTTTTGGTAGAAAAGCTGGGTTGCAAATAGTTGACAATGTTTAACAACAAGCGGATGGTTTGGGGAAAAGGCGGGAAGATGAGGATGATGAGGATATCGATAGCCAATCTAAATTAAACAATGCTGGGGGTTTTTTGTTTCGTCGGGACTTTGTCAAACTCATTCAAGGTAATCCAATGTATCATTTTCAGGAAACTGATTTACAAGGCCATCATGACGGCGGCAACAGCGCCTAATCCAAGACCGGCAGTGGTAAGGACTTTGGAGGCGCTGGATTTTTGAGAGACGGAGGGAGAAGCAGCGGCAGGAGAAGCAGCGCTGGGAGCAGCAGAACCTGAAGCAGCAGGAGGAGCGGCGCTCAAGGAGTTGGTGTTGGCAGTGGGAGCAAGCACGCTGTTGGTAGCGGGCGCAGAAGCAGCAGAGAGAGAACCAGAAGCAGCTGGAGCAGAAGCAGAAGCAGCACCACTCAACAAGTGGCCAACACCCCATGGGATCTTTTCACCATCGGTTTGAGTTGCGTTGGGAGGAGTGGTCAAAGCGCCAGTAGAATCAGTGATAGCGAAACGAGTGGTCCAGGCCATATCAGAGGAATTGGTGGCTAAAAATGAAGCGAAATGAATAAATGTTGGATACTCGTACAATGCCCAGCAGTTTATATATAGTTATCAACTTACTGCTAGTGAACATGAAAAAGTAGATAGCAGAGTGGATATCAACATTAGGGCAGGTCCAGCTATAGGTGGTGGCGGTGGTACCATCAAGGCCCTGAATGAGTCAAATTTGAGTTAGTCCTATCAATTTCAAGTCTTATATCAAGTAATACTGGTACTTACAGTGGCAACGTTGCCCAAAGTAATCTGGTTAATGTTGTCGCCAGTCATGAAGTCTAACCAATCGAAGACGGAGTTCAGAACATGGTTACACGGGGCAGAATCTAATTTTACTTTTCTTACCAATCTTGAAAGACTTCCAGTCAGCGCTAGCACCAGTGTTGGCTATTGTAGAAGTAGAGAATTAGGTGAGTATATAGATCGTAGTACTGTTGTCAATCGCACAATGTGAACATACTCCATTGAATAGTGCCAGGTTGGCCAATGGTCCAAACGGTGCCAGGGGCCGGCTCGCTAGGAGCAATGGGAGTGGAGGCGCTAGCAACGGCAGCGAAGACGGTGGCGATGACAGAGGAGATGACGGTGAATGAAACCATGTTAAAGGTGAAAGTGAAGGAGAGACGGGTTTAGGATGAAATGAAAGGTAGGTGGAGGATTTAAAGGGAAAGCAGCGTGCAGAAGTATTTTGGGACCTTAAATTGCAAAGCCCGTGAAACAAGCGCTCTGATTGGCGACCAGACGTTGCACCAACTTTGAAAATCAAAGCCCATCCTAGTACAGCAACCGAACATAAATGGGCGCAGCGCTATGTTTTCTAGTATAAGAAATTGAGGCTTTCTCTCACTATCTCCAGCGTACTTTCGTTTCATCACCTCCCTTGGGGTAATGTTGACAAATATATGGTTTATACAAGACCAATCTGTAGTTTACGGAGAGCAAAAACCTGCCATGTTTATGCAGGTGTGTTTTGTTTCCCATAAAGATAAATTGACCAGGCTAAATTGACCAGGCTAATTTGAAAAATGTGCAAACGTGTGAGATCATGTACCCGACCCAAATTTATTTTGACAATCTATGCCACGCAAATAGACAAATTGGATCTTGGTATCTAGTGTGTTTAGCACTTTTAGGTTGATCACACGTATGACCACCAACGACCTGTTCAACTATAATCAAGTTACAGAGGATAATTAAATAAAAGGACATATTGATATAAATATATTCTGGTGTCACAAATGTGCAGCTAGCCGCCTGATAACTCGTGCATAGCTAATTCAAGTTACGCGTTTCTACAAAATGTTATGTTTCTTTAAAAAATTGTGATGTATGTCGTTTGAAAATTTGACTGTTTTTTATCGAATCGTTAGCTTGCGTATTAGTCAGGGATGTTGGGATTTGTATGCAACCTGTGACATCGATGCGTCTCGGGTAGTTCTTTGCGGACGCAAGCTTAACTATACCTTCTGCCGAAATGTACGAGCACTTGCTGAGATCGAGTTCCTCGATCACGAGATTTGAGTTCGAGATGGCTTGTAGTGTTGAGTCCGTAATACTTGTTCTTTGGAAGCTACATCTTGCCAATGAATGACTGAAACCAAACAGAGGCTGTACAGTGGCATCGTTCACATTCAACCCGGATATCATAAATGTTTGCAAAGCCTCAGCATAGCCAAGACTGGACAACTCGGTAACATTTTTACAGCTTACTATATCAAGATTCTTAATATAGGGGTGGGTCTTCAGGAGGTTTTCCAGGCACAAATTATCCAGGGAAAGGCGATGCAATCCTACTGTTTCTATCCCTTTTGAAACATTAACAATGGAGGACGCTTCAATCGGTGCAGCAATCAATTCAATGGACCGTAACCGTTTCAACGACGCAAAATCCCATTCTTGCATAAATATACATTTTTCAATATCTGGAAATTGTAGAGTTTCCAGTTGGGGACAATGGCGAATAAGAAGTTGGAAAAAGTCTATCTCAACCGACGCTGGATTGTGCCCCAGTGAGAGCGACACGAGACCCTGACAACGGCTGATTACTTTTACAAGCCGACGCCGTAGGTCATACTTGTTTATAGCTGAGGTATCAAGTATTCGCACATAGTCTGCATAAGGGACGTTAGTTTCTTGGCTTGAAATGGTACGAACAAAGTTGCAAAACGCTGTGTAGCTATGAAGTTTCGGTTCTCTGTATGTTTACGTAAGTAATATTGCAACTGGCAAAACGAATTCCACTGAGCAGAAATGTACCTGTATACCAATCTAGCAAAAACATCAGCCCACTCTTTATTGACCAGCAATGCCGAAAGTAAATTGTGGGCATCAACATTTGCCAGAGCATATGAACACACTAGTTGCAGAATGTCGTGCGGTATAGGCATTTCACCGGGAAATGACTAATGAACAGCAAGTAAGCGGGAGTCGAGAAAATTTCATTGTTAATGGGCACGGAATAGGTATTACACGGAATAAATTGCCTATACAGTAAAAATAAGGGTATTATGAGATATAAAAAAAAAGCCATTCATCCTATCTGCCGTGTGCTCTCCCAAGATAATATACTATGTCGCTCGGCATCATCCGACATGCCACTATCCGATCCTTCATCCTTAAAGCTCGAGTTGCCAGCGATTTTAATTTGAGAGTTGGCAGCCGAAGAGTTGCTGGAGGCATAAAATCGAAAACTTCCGGGTTTACTGCCTATGCTTTCTTCAATGACACCATCATTGTCAGTCAGATAGCCCATGCTTCGAAGTATGATGGCGAGATGACCCATGATGCCCAAGTATTCCGCTTCCGTGAATTCATCCTGACTAAAGCGAGCTCGCTCATAGCCGTCCAGATAGACATTCACAATCTGACGATCAACTTTGATATGCTGAGACAAAAATTCAACATATTGTCGAAATGGTATATAAGCAGGTCGATTAAATTCTTGGTCCATTTCTATGGCAGCTTTTTCTGTATGAAAATAAGGTTAATATAAGAGCAATAAAAGTAAAGCATCCAGTGGGTCTAACGAACGTACCAATAATGCCTGCAGTTCTTGTAATGGCTCGCTTGAAATTGACGCCTTCAAATTCTGAGCCAGGTTTCGCCCAACCCAGCTGACCAACATCCTCCGGCCGCGGCTCTGCTTGGTTCCGAATCTGGCGCACATCCGAAAACCCGTCTTGAACTCGTTTATGTACTTTCTGTCATGAGAATTTAGCATTGACACGAGTGATTGATAGGGAGCAGATGAGGTTGTATATTCGCTTACCTTGGGCAAGTCGTATTCACTGATTGGTATGTGCAATTTTGGAATATCCGCGAGTGATCTCCGCACAGTGAACAACCGACTACAAGAAAAAATGAAGGCTAGCAAGCCCTATAGTAGGAGGTGCAAGATTAAAATATGTATTGTGACCATCGGCATGGTGCATACACTAACCATCAACGCATAGCTGCCGCCAACAACGAATAAATTTCGGTAATCACGCTGGCCATACTGATTCTTGTCGGCCAGAGCTTGTATAATTACATCAGCAGCAGAGATTGCCAAGCATAGAGCCGTTAGAGCAATTAAAACAAATAAAGAGACTGTATAGAGTATATTTGACTCTTGGCGAATCGGTGTTGTATTCATAGCATTTGTGTAAGTAAAGAATTATAGCTTTTGAATCATAGTCCTCTTGAGGCTGATTTATGGGGCTGTTCTCGAAAGTGACTGCCCGTTTTGGCCATCACCAAGATCTGCTCTGAATTATCTTCACTAAAAGATTGATTCACTGTGACGTCCATGTCCAAGAAGAACCAATACGGCCTGTCGTCTGCGGTCAGCGACTTGGTGAGAGCTGCAGCTGGAGGCGACACCACTAAGGTGGCTGACGAGGATCTTGACAAGTATATTGCTGACCTGATTCATAAAGAAGCAATGGCGAAGAACAAGAAATATGACCAAGTTGGGCTCAAAGCGTATCAACCCGAACCTAAGTGAGTATATTATGCGAACCCCAATGGTTACATACTATAGTGTAATTTTCACAAACTAATATATCCATGTAAAGTCCACCGGCAAATCTACCACGCATGAACAAGCGGTTTTTGCTCAATGTTGTTAAAGCAACCGATTCGCATAATCAAGCACTTATTAGAGCAACTGAAGAACAAGCTGAGGAAAACAGGCGAAAAATGGAACGAGAAAGACGTTACAATGACTATCGAGATAGGTCTCCACAAGATCGATCAAAGCGACACAGGAAGTCAAGAAGTCCATCACCATCATCAAGTAACACAAGGAAGCACCGAAGACATCATTGTCCCTCAATTCACTCCAAACACACAGATCATCACTCATCTGCTTCTGACATGCACTCCGACGCGTCTGAATCTGTATCATCACAGCCATCTGAAAAGCCAAGCTCCACATTCTTCAAAGGGCGCGGAAACATTACTGCAGGCGGACCATCAGCCATGGACAAATATTTCAAAGACTCATATGATCCAATGAAAGACACTGGAGATGCAGTGGATGATAAAGGATGGGTTATTGAAGGGGAGAGATCTGAAAAGAAAGCCAGCAAAAAGAAGAAGAGCAAGAAGAAGAGCAAATCTCGAGAACATGATGATGAGTCCAAACGACAAAAAAGCAAAAAGCACAAGAAGCATAAAAGTGAGAGGACTATCACTATTGAACCTTCTGCAAACATCGGCAATCTAAACGACGGCATTGTATATAACAAAGGTGTTCGCGAGTGGGATATGGGCAAAAAATAATCCACCATCCGTGGATCTTACTAAATCATAGAAAGTTAGAGAGACACAGAGATTACAAAACGTTAGGCTAGCTGCTGGGAACCCACACCATTTGTAACACCATTTGTAAACTATCGGTATTGGTACGCGAGCGTGCGTCTGTCACACAATGGCTTTTACACCTCGTTGTCGCTAACCTTAAAGCGGGACGAGCTGATGGATGGGAGGACAATGTGACTTGCACTCAGAATCCCAGAAAAAAACTCAAACTCACGGGATTAAAGTAATTTAATATTTGAAAATCAGGCACGAAACTAAGCTTTCAACATCAATCTTCTGCTGACGACCAAATAATGCAACATAAAATCTAATCTAGTCGTGCCAGTAGCTAGTAGCCAATTCAGTTGTATAAATTTATATGAAAAGATAATTTTTGTGGATCACGCAATGCGCAGGAGGAGATAATTCAAGTTGGACAAATCATGCCTGATAAAGTCAAAGGATGTCGAATTGATTTAGCGCCGCGATCTTAAATACTACAGACTATCAACGTGTTACAAAGGATTAGCTTCCTCTCTTGGCTCCCTCACTCACCCACCCTCTCCATTCATTAAATACGTTCATTTTGTCTCTCGTTTTTGCACAACATGAAGAATATATCAATACTATCACTATTATTATGTATAGTCATAACCATGATTGGCGGCACAGGAGCTGCACCAGTGCAAATGAAAAAACGAGCTGCTGGCGCAACAGACCCATTATTCAACCTATCTGAAAATATATCCTCACAACTTCAGATAGCTCTTCAACCTAAGTTGCGACAGTTCAGTAATAACGTTCATAGAAACATATTCGCTGGTATTTTGCCTCATGACAACGAATTTGTAGTAGCATTTGGCGAGCGAAGTGGTATGAAAACCGAGATATCCCATGCAATAACGTCAACCTGGGCAAAAGAACAAGCTGATATGCGCAAAGCTGTGCTAGATGCCATCAAACAAGATATGGAAAATGAAAGGCAAACCATCGAAGATTTGGATGTGGCTGCCCGCCGTGCTCGAGAAGCTGTTGTGGAAAAAATAAAAGGTATGTTCGCTGATCAAATACATAGACTAATCTTGCACAAGAGTATTGATCATATACTGTCTATTAGTTTCAGTCAAGGCCCATATATACGACACTTTGATATCTGAGAAGGTTCAACCACTGCTGGCAAGCGCCATTGGCAAATCATACACCACCGATATTGGCGAGCGAATTGCTAAGAACATCGAAGGCGTTACCAACCTTTGGTTAGAACGAACAATCATGAACCAGTTTTGCGTCGATGCCGAATGTATCGACAGTCAGTCTCTTAAGCTAGAGCAATAGTATACCATGGGTACTGAAGATACCTCATAAAAGCCCTTGAATCTCCTTCCTCCCTCTCCTGTTTACTGAACACTCATCCACCTACATATAGCCCGGCCCCCTGTATACTTGTCAACCTTTCCCGCTACACATTTTATTACAATGGTGAAGGAAGGCTTATACATGGCTATTCTATTATCACTTTTTGACGATTCCCTGTATATCTGATATTAACTTTTCTCATATCCGTTGTGTTCAAAAAAACGCGAGCGGAAATCTAAATGCTTAACCTCTCATAATAAAGTGCTGAGCTAAGCCTAAGTTTAATTCTACCAAAAGTTGTCTTTGATCATCACATAGATGGCCTATCGAAAAAACTGGTTGATTATGGTTTCCACATGGGCAAACGATTTCCCTGCTTGGCGCTGCCTAGCCTTCTATAACAAGCAATGTCTGCCACGTCTGAAAATAGAAAAACTGGAAGTGAAAACTTGGGACCACTGTCACACAAAGGGTTTTATGACTTGACCAAATGCGACACCTTCTCGAGCTTCTACCAGTGTAGCCATGGTCATTATCATCTAGCCATTCCATCCAATACACTAATAATTACCAAAAGGACGAAAAGTTTAAGGGGTGTAAAAGTATTTTGTTCAGATTTATACGATAATTACGACAAAGGAAGATCTATGAATATTTTTGGTTCTGCTAACGAATGCGGCAATTGGTGCTGTTCATTCAAGCTCCAGACTTTTTGGCGCCACCATGCCATTTCAGAAGCACACCGCTTTCTGGTGCCGAGTCTGGTTGACACTATGATTGACCATTTCGACTGAATTTTCTTGAACAAACTTACTCCTTCTTTTTCTGAGCAGCAGACGTGGTATCGTTTGATTCCTCCAATGGAGCACTGGCCATGCCTAAAAGCGCAGCAAAAGGTGATTCGGCCTTGAAAGGTCGCTTCAATGGGCCTTCAGCAGCATCACCCCAGATATGGATCAGAGCTTCTTTCGAAATAAGAGCATTTTTGATGGGAACGATGGATTGGATCAAAAGTGGCTGGTTGATCTTAAAGTAAAAATGAACAACGCTGAACATAAGAGCCGTTGTCAAAGTGGAACGTATGGCCTGTTGCAATTGATCGAGATCATATGCCTTGTTGGTGGTAATCATCATTTCAGGCTCGCTAGGCTGGCCAGACGTTGATGGTTTGGCAGGCTTAACATATCGCAACGTCGTGGTATCTGCCATGTCAAAGAATAAATATACACCCACCAAATTTTGATTTATAAATCCAAGACCTCTCGCTCAAACGTACCATTTTTCTTCTTGACAACCAACATCAAATAATAAGAGATGCCAATCGCAGCCAATTGAGCGAGTACATAAGCTGCACGGGCCAATTGGACAGTTTGTGGATCATCCCACGGAATGCGCTTGGCTACCTGCATAGAGAACAGCATCAAACCAATGTTAAAAACCTGTGAAGTCAAGATAGTAGGCGGTGCCATTGTGGATGTAAGATCTAGATCGATGAGGGTGGGAATGCTGGGCACGGCCAAGATCTCAAAAGGCTGGTTATGCTTATTTTTATCATGAAAACGGCGGGTAAACTGACCAATGACAGCTGCCCTTCGGGTCAACGTCAATTCCGCCTTGGCAGATTCGAAAGTCACTGGTCACCAAATGCCTTTTATTCAATTTTGGGCGTGTATGCGGTAATATTTCTAAGTGGTAAAAGTATATGGAAATGTAAACTTTTAAGCTTTCGCAGAATGGTATGATACAGAAGAGACACTCTAAAGAGTGATGTGCCTCTTTTCGTTTGAATGGATTGATAGCTCTAAACGTTGACTTCGAAATGAACTTGGGGGGGGGGAATATTGGGGCTAATGGGTCTATTGTTTAGCTCCTTAATGACCCTTGGTATGTGCGGTCTAAGCAGAAGCCGGTCGACTCTGGCTTTGTGAAGAACCCTCTGCACGGACAACAAAACGCTGCAAAACTTCGTTGAAACCTTCACGACCCGTAGCAGCATTTTGGCTAAAACGGTTGGCGCTAAAGTCCTCCACTAAGCTAGCCCATCTAGACAGCTTGATACCGGCTGAAATTGCTGCTTGCTGTGTAAATTGTGTTTTGCTAGGCTCGATAGGGTGTTCCTCATATGTGATAGACTCTGCTACGCTCATGTAGTTGGAAAGCGTGAGGTTGATACTGTCCATCGTCATAGTCTTTTGCTTGGGGTCTATGCGAGAAATTTCTCGAACATATTGAGTATGGCCAGTGCCCATAAGCTGTAAGAGAATGATATTAGAGTACTCTTCCGTACGTAGCTGTTGAATGACTGAATTCCTAAGTACCTTTAGCATAATGGTGGGGACGTTCTGTTTCACTGTGATTAGTCTTTCAGTTACTAGGATTCCGGTTTCAGGATCCACTCTACGGTCAAGAACGTCAACAGCTTGCACATGTGGACAGTGTTCATTCGGATACTTCTGCCAGTTGGCCGCTGACACCAGGCTCCAAGGGTAATCGTATGTATGGACAGACTTGAATAATTTCATGGATTTTCAAGTGAGTTTGTTAATAGAATTACACTAAAGAGATTTTTAGTTTTTTTGAGACATTTAAAAAAAAAGAGCACTTGTTTAGTCAATATCATCATTACATTTAGCTGTAAAAATTAAACCGTGACGTCTAAACTCAGATCAACCCAATCTTTCACAAATTACTTTACGATCGCTTGGTGCTGCAAGATAGCCTTAGTTGTGTCCTATTCCTTCCAATCTCTTGTACTCAATGGGATCTTCAGCATCAGACAAACCACAAAGCACTGGTTGCTTGGCTGCTTTATTTAAGAGTCGTCGTAAAAATAATAAGACTCCACATTACCAAGAGAAGGTTACTTCCGAGAGACTTCCTCCCCCTTATGAAGAATGCGTTGCCACCAAGGTGAATCTCCAGAATATATTACATATTGGTGGCCAATAATTTATGAGCCATATACTCAAACGAACCTGTTTACTTTGAATGTTAGGCCTTGCAACACTTGGACATCAAAATTGACAGCGAGGTTGAAAGACTTGTTTACAAAACCATTGATGATGCTTCCGATGAACTACGATCCGTCAGTCTCGAGGTAAGCATCAATCTTCTTTTCTGGATATCCTACAACTAAACAATTAACTCGAACATGCTATTATATCTTTCAACCTGACCAAATTGACTCTTTCACGACTCTTATCTATCGCTTATTAACTACTAATCACCGTGGCACTCCTGAATTTTTCCCATCCCGTCACTAAACCTTAATAGCTTCACCGAAATCCGGAGTTAGCCATGCACGAGTACCATTCCCATAATCTTTTGACAGATTTCCTCGAACGCAAAGGATTCAAGGTCACTAGACATGCGTATGGCATGGAAACCGCCTTCACAGCCGAATTCACCAATGGACCTGGCAGAAGAGTTGGTCTATGCTCTGAATACGACGCATTGAAAGGGTAATTCTTTTGAACTATCCCAATTGCGATGTCTCTGCGTGGCAGATTGTTTACTTATATCTGTATTAGTCTCGGCCAGGGATGTGGACACAACTTGATTGCCATCAGTGGTGTTGGCGCTGCCATGGCCATCAAGGCAGCTATGGAGAGTGGCAAAGTCCAAGGCAAAGTCATCCTATATGGAACTCCTGCAGAAGGTAAACAATGGGAGTACTTATAGACCATAGATTATTTTTTGAGAATGGTTAGTTAAACATGTCCATTGGCAGAAATCACTGTTGGAAAGGTTGTAATGTGCAACAAGGAGGTTTTCAAGAAGAATGTGGATGTGTGCATGATGATCCATCCTAGTGCTTTGGACACTGTCTATCATCATATGTTGGCTGTTGACCATGTTAGCGTAGAGTTCTTTGGCAAGCCCAGCCATGCTGCCGGTAAAATTTAACCGACCCATTTTGAAATGTAAAGTGAATGTCAACTAACATCGATTGCCAATTGCTAGCTGCCCCATGGGACGGAATCAATGCACTTGATGCTGTTGCCCAAGTTTGGAACAGTATTTCTATGCTTCGCCAACAAATTTTGCCCACGGACAGGTAAGTCAACTGTGCAATCAATCTCAACAAGTGCATTATATGCCACTCGCTGAACGAATATAAATGACAGAATTCATGGCATTATCAACGATGGTGGCAAAGCCGTAAGTTTTAATTGGACTTTTCTTGTGCACAATTATATTACTTCTCTAACACTGTTACACTTTAGGCAAATATCATTCCAGAGTATGCTTCTGCTACATTCTTTGTTCGATCATTGAAGATTTCTCAGCTTGAAGAGCTTAAGCCTCGTGTTGAAAAATGTTTCCAAGCTGCAGCAGTAGCTACTGGATGCAAAGTCAAGTGGGCATGGAAAGATGTTGGTGTCACCAAGGGTATGAAAAATTGTCCAATCTTTGCTTGGTTTATGATTCGTTTTGACATGCATATTCACGTCTTCGATTTTTTAAGATGTTCTTCCTAATTCTGTCATGGGTGATAGCTATATAAAATATATGGAAAAGCTCGGTATTGAGTTTATGCCCCGTGCCAAGCAAGACGAACTGAGTGGTGGTAGCACGGATGCTGGCAACATCAGTTACCAAGTGCCATTGGTACATCCCGGCTTTGGCATTCATACCACTGCCAGCAATCATACTCACGAGTTCACTGCGGCCGCCAAAACTGAAGCCGCTCATAATGATACTCTTCGCGCTACCAAGGCCATGGCAATGACCCTGGTGGAAATATTACAAAACCAGTGTATGTTAGATGCAGCTAAAAAGGAATTTGATGAGACCACTGCATAAATTTTTTGTATAAATCTCATATTAGTGTATTATTTTGCCACCAAAGTGAAGGCGAAAAGTGCTTTGTTGGTGAGGAGGGATTTTTATTGGCTGTGTGGCTCAAGATGTGGGATGTCAGTGCGCTGGCACATCTTTATGTAAGGGATCGGCAACACACAGCTTTAAGTAGGATTTTATTTTTGTCTTGTTTAGTACAATTGAATTTCTGTAAACAATTACAGGGTGTGTGAGTGGATGGAAAGGCTGTATAGCTATTAGCTGACAAGAGTTGATTAATTTGACATCTATGTTTATTTTCAGGAACACTGGCTTTTCCATGCAAATGTGTATATGCAGCCAGCACGATTAGCATAGAGTCGAGCAGGAAAATGGCGTCAAATTGCGCAACTGAACAACTCTGCGAGGGTACAGGTGCGGAATCATCCATAGCAAGGGTCAGATTTCAAACGTAAGTTCCAAAAAAAAAAATCCATATCTCGACTGCTTCTGGGGCTAGATGGCTCTACGACCACCTATCTCACAGAATTGACGTGGGCCGATTGTGCCGTTCGCGTTATAATTGTATCCAGGGAGCAGCGCAGTGCCCTGTGGCTGCTTACGGAGACATACGCCACATGGTTGCAAAATCAATAGCTATGCTACCTTATATTTCGTCATTGGTATAAACATCAACCATGCACAGCCGATACATATCATCAATGCCTTCATATTTTGTTGATATTTTTTGTGTTTTTTATAAACTAATAATTGGAGATAGTAAAGGGGTAGCAGAATTTGTAAAGAACGTACAGGAGTAAATAAAATCGTCTCGAACAATAGAATCGACTAGTTTTTGGCAAATTGTATACAAGAAACTCGAACAATGTTTCTGGGAAAAAAAAAACGTCAAGCGGGAATTATGCAAAAATGCGAACAGAACGCAGAATAAAAAAAGGTACACGACATTCCATCCTCACATGAGAAAAAATGGATTGAAACGTATGATGAAAATGTCTATGATGGAAGAGGGGTTTTTGAGTTTTGCGGTGGCGAATTTTGCAAATCAGTCTGCTTGCAGACAATGTGAGAAAGTACACCGCTCCGAAAATTTAAGCGGGGCAGTAAGTTGGCAGAGTAGGACCAGCTGCAGCAGGTTGCACCCAAGAATTGACGGTGACGTACAGAGTGTAGACAAGAATACCACAGCCCCAAAGTACAAGGATGACATCCCACACTTTGGATCGAACAGACTTGGCAACTTTGTAATGGAAGAGACCAGGGAAAATGAAGCAGAGAGGAACACAGGCAACACAACCAACCAAGGAAACAAATTTGTCCAAGTTATCGGCGCCGATGCCGAAAGCCACAGCGGCACAAATAACTGCCAAAAGCATGCGGACTCCGTTCTTCATCCACTTGATCTTCAGACTATGACGACCACGTCGGTTACCGAAAAGGCCATGTTCCACGATCTTAATAGCGGGGAACAACATAAGGGGAGCGCTAAATAAAACAAAGCATATTAGTATTCTGCAGCCAACCATGCAAAACAGAAACATTAATACTAAATGGGTTAAACTTACGTGAGAATAATGGCCAAGGAATAGAGCAATTGGACAGAAATACTGAGATTGTTGGGTTGTGGCAAGTTGGAAAGCACAGCGGCTTGAATGAGGTCACCATATGCCAGGTACGACAAGGTTGCCACAAGAATGTAGATAGTGGTAACGATCGACATGCCAATGATGATGACAGAGGGGAATCTCTCTGGTTCTTTCATGGCTTCGACAATGGGAATAACTATGAATCATAAAAATAAAAAAAGGGTGTTAGTTCGTGCTAATAAATTATACCCTAAAGGACCACTCCGGGCCCCTGAATTATTATTGCTTTTAGCAAAATTAATATGGTGTTACTTACCCAAACCAATGCCCTCGAATGAGAAGGTGGCAGTTCCAATCATCAATGCAAAGTTGGCAGGGTTGATCAATGTGACGCCGGTAGCGACACCTTCAGCGTGAAGCTTGGCGCTTGTGAAGTAAATAACACTAACAATACCAAACAAAACAAGAAGATCGGCAATGACGGCGGCAAAAGAGAGCTTGGCAATTCGGCGAATCAAAGTCATAGGGATGATTACTACCAGAGGAATCCAAATGTAATATTTCTCTGCAACGACTGAGGAGCAATTGCTGAGCACACCAACTACTGTGTACAAGTTTTGCGAGATAAAAATAGTATAGGAAGCAACAAAGCCCATTTGTGATATACAAATGAAGAACAATACAATGACGCGAATGGTCTTGCCAAAGCTGTTGGGCCACAGACGGCCGCCAATATCACCATATGAGCCGCCTACTACCAATTGAGTTTCCACGAGTCGTAAAAAGGCGAATAGACAAATAGCGGCAATAAAAACCATTAGACAGATTGAGAATACCAGACCTCCGTTCTGGAATCTACAGAAAATTTTTTTCCATATAATTTAGTGTCAACGTCAAATTGCGGCTGGTAATATATGGACAATTAAACTTACGCCTTGGGCAAAAACATCAGACCACTTCCAATGAAAGCCTTTAAGAACATGAACATGGCCTTGCCGAACGATGCAGTGCGTTCTGGGCGGCGATCGGTGGCTACCTTTTCCGACTCACTCATAGCAACTTCCTCACCCTTCAAGCCTCCTTCATCAACCTCGTCTTCATCATCCTGCCAATGCTCACCAGCAAAATGACTATAGGAAGTGGAGTACGAGGAAAGAGTGCGAGCGATAGAGCGTCGGTTGGTATTGATTGACTGAACAATGGATTTGTAGCTGGTGCCACGAGACATGGGGCGGGGGCGTCGGTGCACGGGACGTCGAGTACCTTCGGAAACATCGTCAGTGGACTGATTGACCACAAAATGAGTACGGAAACCTCCTTCCTCCTTGAGATGATTGATCATTTTTTGGCGAGGAATATCTACAGATTTACTGCGTTGTTTATCATAGGCTGCACCATCATCATGCACAGAAGCGTTGGATGAATTGGCACCCCCCGATGGACTCAACAGCTCTGAAGCCTCATTGGACTTTGCGTTTGGTGGAGCTGACATTGGAGAAGAAGTGGAGAAAGAAGGAACAAAAGCTTGTCTAAAACTTTTTTTCTCTGCTCTGTTTAAATGTCACTATAGCATGGTTTCGTAAGAGGCGAATTTAGAAAAAAAGTTTGGATGTAAAAAAAAAAAAAAAATGATACCTGATTTGGCACATTCGATTCTGAGCTGCAGAAATCACTATTAAGGCGAGGCGCTTTTACCTCCGTATAATGCGAGCCCATCCAATTGTTTCACTTGACAATAAACGAATGTGATCACAGTTTTTTTGATATGATTGTATTTGCATAACAAAAAAGTCTTTTTGCCATATTAATCCCTTCACGTCGGACGGTCGGCAGAAGTGGTTTAAACACTAGAACAAAAATTTGCCAATTAACGTTCCGATAATAACCTTGTCAGAGTTTCATTCGCCTTAATAGGCCTATGATGGTATCGGCTGTAGTCGGCCTCTGTATAAACGTTGGTGACTGTGGATTTGTTCTAGTTTGCCTGTTCGACTTTGAGACCAAAATGACATGCCGCACCAATAAATGACTTGTTTCAATTCACTTAAATAGAAAAATTTGTTGTGTCTCATTCACTGGTCTTCTATACACGTCTGAGAAGCTAGTACCTTGAAAAAGGGGAGGGGAAAGGAAAGGAAATCCCTTTTGAGCGGTAACTCAGTTTTTTAATTTTGACTTTATTATTGCCCTTTCTAAAACAAATAGTAACGTATATAAATGACGATTAAGAGAACAAGGATGACAATGGCTGGTGGGCCGTATTTTCGATACAGTGCTTGTAAGTTGAGGTCGCGCGCCTTATCCTTGAACAGTTTGGCACTGTCTTTCAGTTCCCCAGAGATATGGCTCATACCTAATTAGATAAAGTTTTTGAGTTTCAACAGTTTCAACATTTAGTTTTCAGCTATTGATTGATGCCAGTTGGTTTCACTGCTTGAGCTATTGGTTGTTGCCAGTCGGTTTCACTGCCATGCTTCAGATCTATTCACCCCCCCAAACCCTTCCCTCTCCCTTTCTTTATGAAGACTTACGATCAAGACTATCGCCACGCCATAATAAATCTTCCATGTTCTTGGTCATGATGCGAGTAACGTCCTGCAGATCCTCATTCAGTTTAGTCAAGTTGTGTTGTGTTCGGGTATCCTGATATATTCTCTTTGTCTTTTGCATGAAAGTATCTGTTGAAAGAACGAATTAGTTTAAAGGGATGGTGCCATCTCGAATAACCTTGACAAATCTGACAACATACCAAACTTGACGAATGCATAAGGTCTCAACCCAGGTTTATCCACTTCATTGCCATAGCTGAGATTAAACTCCTTGGCCAGCTCTTCCAAATAGCTGAATGCGAGCTTTCTTGGATAGGACTTTTCGCATATGCACAGATAACAGACTCCATTTTCAATGATATAGCTTTAAAAAAAATAATAAAAAATAAATAAATTCATTAGTCTCACTTTCCCCGAGTTAACAAATAAGTGTCCCAAACTTACTGAAAAATGTAGTTGCCCGACTCAATTGAGCATCGAGGTTCAGAGTTCAGATTTAGCCTTCGAAAAATCGTCTTGGCTTGACCTTTGTATTCTGACAGTTCAGTTTCAGACTATTGTATACGAATAATGTTAGTATCCATTTACAGTCCATTACATGTTATCTTTTTTGCCTGAAAAAGCAGCTGTGTGTTGAAGGTCGGTTTTCCATATATAAGGATACGATGAAGTGGTTGTGCATATACATTACGGATCATGTATAGAGTTACTCAATATGCCTCTTTTCTCATATTAGGCCATACTATATTATCCACACTGCCGGAGGTCGTCGTCGCGATCCAACCATAGCTAGCTCTTATGGTTCGTTCTCATTATCGACGGTATTATATATTGAATCGGTAATGCATACCTGTTCATCGTCCATGCTTGCTGCTAGTGGTAGTCCATCGGACACTCTAGCTACCATCGTTGTCTTCACCATGCTTGCTAGATGAGTTGTGTGCAACAAGATTCAGCCATTCCACGCTGGTGGTCGAGCTGACCCAAAAAATTCCAACTCACGTCATCATTCTCCAGACGTTGACACGTCGAATTTCCTGTTCATGTTAAAAATAATCCGTGCATTGATATCCAACATTAGTGCCTGACTAACAGGTGCCCCAATATCTTGCGTGACCAACAGATGCTCATTAGCTTGCATGAAATATGGATAGTAGGACAAGGAATGGTAGTATATATTGACCTATGCGAGCTACAATTATTTGCTGTAGTTCTTGCATGCGGTTTCTCCAATGTGATATGGCTTTCAATAATAAGCTTTTATGGAACGTACAAGAAGTTCGAACGTTCACAAATGCACATAACTTAATCACGTAGCATCAGTTTGGGAAGCATAGTGTTGGCAGAAAGTTCAATAGTATGCTACGCCTGCACAGGAGAGTCAGCCATCGGGTTTTCTGTACTGTAGCATGCATACATATCGGTCACAACTCAATGCTTCAAATACATTCGTCAAGTCATAATCACAAGTTCATGTAAGGTGGTTAAAATTGACATATCGTATACTACCATACCACTTCACTGAACGGGCTGTGGCAAAAAGCACAAGACTACTTTGGGTGGCTTTTTCATCATAGGTGGCCCTATGGCCCAGAGATTAATTCCGCCAAAATCTATTATTTCCTTTCTTGTGAAAAGTAATTGTGTAATGATTTTGGGGATGATGATGATGATGATGATGACTATACTTTATATTCGGTATTGCCCAAAGGAAAATGCTTACTGTAGAAAGGTTTAACATTTTATATCTGTCTTTTTATATCATTTTTTAATGCTGCGTGTGAGATTCTCAATAAAGCAAAGGGTAGTTATGTACAGGCTTTTTTGTGTGGTTTATAAGGGCTATAAGAGCTAATTGGTTATAAAGACTTATTGACAATTGTCTTACGCAGTACGCGCTCTCGAAGAGGCTTACTCTTCTTCTTCTTTCGATAAACTGGTCGTCGGTTAGGGCTATTGAAAGATGATGTTAGCAATCAGTTTGACGTGTGGAAAAGTAAATAGGGTTAAGTGTAGCTCCAAAAGTCAGCTTTGGAAAAGACTGAAACGGCTTCTCCCCATCGATAATAAACTCACTTTAGGTGAAGTTTGTTGATTCGAGACGATATTTTCCACATATTATCGCCACTTTCTTCCAATTCCTCAGGATCCAAAATCTTGATGAATAATGGATCTGTTACTGCTAAATCTTGAGATTCGTATATTTCGGTAACAACATCATGAACTGTAGCATCATGATCAATGTGATCTCCCTCTGGACTAAACAGAATAAGCTGGCTGATACTGCACTCTAGCCCTTCAGTGTCGTGCAGTATAGGTCGAAGATCATCCACCAGTATATCCGTAGGCACTTCTAAGGTGACTATTCGATCTGGGTCATGATAATATCGAAAATAAAGTTTAATGATATCGGTATCCATCTTGTGTGAGAAATGAAAAGAAGGAAACAAGTTTGAGGAAAGACTAAAGTTGAGCAGCCTTTTGCTGGCAAGCTAAATGCTCAATTGAGACCAAAATAAAAGACCGCCCATTTCCCTTTAAGAAAGAAAGTCACAAGCAGGCGCTGAGAGAGGCGTATGGTTTGATTTTTTTTTTTTTAATATGGTTTGTAGAGATCATTTTTAAAAAGTTTTTTTAAAATAAAAAGAAAGGGAGAGACTGGCTTATAAGCTCATGCATGAAGACATTGTGTATATGAGGGACAGAGACAGGGAAAATATAGAAGAAAACGCGTATAAGCGAAAGAAAAAAGAACGAAAAACTCTTATGAAGGTGATTCTCTCGAAAGATATTATAGTGCGAAAGATATCATGTAGTTTTAATCTTCCATATTGTTGTCTGGAAGTTCGCTGGGTTTGACTAATCCAGGAACTGCCAGAAGCTTTTCACGTTCGTTGTGTCTGATTAACTCTTGCTCAGCTTCTCTTTCAGCCAAAAACAACTCGGAAGTATCACCAGCAAACTCCTTCAGTTCGATCAAGAAGTCACGAACATCTTGCTTGAATTTGAGGGGCTCATTGTTGTATTCAAACATACCCATAACAAACACCTGGATTTGTTGTCTGTATTTATAATTGTTAGCCTTCAGTAACAGCTCATGCTGCAAGAATAATATTATCACTTACGGTTGCAAATGTGGGAAAGCATTCCGTAACAAATTGGTCACATAGTCGCGCAAGAAAGCTACGTTTGACATGGCTGGATCTGCTACAGTGCTGGGATCAAACAATGGTGTATGTATCTCTCCTTCTTGAACAAGCTGGAAGAGTCGTGCAAGAACGTCTGTTTGATATTTGAAACCACTCTTGTGATCTGTATCAGTGAGAACGAAGAACACATCTTGTAGTATGCTGAGATAGTATCTTCGGTAGAATTCACTGGCAGTATCGACATCAGTTTTACTAAAGTTTCCAAGGAGCTCCAAACAGATCTGAAGTCCAATATCGGCAATTTCACGCATAGTATGTTTGAATCCCCATACAATACTGTCGACGAAGAGTTTAAATTGAGGGGTGGGAAGCAATGGTATCAGCGCTGGGAAACACTGTAGGTTGATTTCTCTCAAGAGATTGTAGAAGCCGACACGATGCTCAGGGAATTCTGAAAAGTCCTTGTTGATCATGTTCAATGTGGGCTCGAAGGTGAAGTCCAGTATGGTAGTAATTCTGTCGGTTAGCATACTTCCAAGTCTCTTGACAATGGTAGTCATCACATTCAAAACTTCAGCATCTCGAGCAACATCGATATTGGACTTGTAGTCACTAAGGACAGCTTCAAACAGTGGCGGTATCATGTTCTCGTCAACTGCTTGAAGATCGTCAGCGACTTTAACATAGGTGTCGATGAGCTTCAGGACCTCTTTCTTGATAGTTCGCAAACCACGAACTTTAGGTGTCTTTGCAGCAATAACACCTTGTTGGGCAACAGTGTCAGAGACCAAACCACTAACAGCTTTGTAAAGTCCCATCAAATCGAAGTAGATTTTGCCCAATTGGACAAAGTAACCTTGTCCAACGGAAGAACATGCAGCGACATTCGTCTTGAGAACATTACCAAGGATTTTGATGTTTTCAGGGTTATTCAATACATCGACGCTTGATCGAGCCTGTTGCATTATCTCATCCCAAGCAACATTGGGCATCTCCATAAATTTGACGATAAGTCTCTCTTGGGTTTGTTTGACTGGCTGAGCTGAGATCATGTATCCAACAGCTTCATAGAAGGTATGTATCTATTTGTACGAGGTGTTAATGGTAACCAATCACAGCATTCCGTGTTTTGATAGTCAATACTTACTTGTTGAGGGGTGAGATCTCTGGTAATTTTGTCAATGGTATTGAGAATTTCGTCAATGAAAGGCATGACTTCACCAGATTGTTGAAGAACAAAATGTCGCTTGCACTTTTGAGCAATTTTGATGAATGTGTCGCAAGCCATGTCCTGGACACCTTCGTGGGTTTCGTGCATGAACTCAAACAACTTGTTCACAACAGTCTTCAAGAACTTCCAATGAGCCTTAAGGAAACGTGGGTATTGGCCAACAATGTACATGATATTTGAGGCAACGACTGCCTTGTTATCCTTTCCTTTCTTCATCTCAGTCAAAGTCAACAAATCCTTGATGACAGTGACAAGGAATCTCTTTTCCGTTTCTTCACTCATCGCACCAGAAATCGAACCGATTGCCCAGCAAAGTTGATTGAGGTTGTTCCACGACCACTCACTTCCATCCATTTGCCGCGCAAGCTTATTCTTCATGATCTCTTCGGTATCGTTGACATCCAAATGGGTGAGATAGACGAGGGCCTCGCGCATGGCTTTGTATAGCGTGATTGTGTCACTTTCTCGCACAAACTCACGAACGATCTCACCTTCATCATTTTCAACAATGAGAACTTCCTCAGGCTTTACCATTCGTTCAATCATTACTAGTCGTAAGTTGGAAAGAATGTCGGAGTACAAGTGCTTGCGCAAGTTGTAATTTGTAGACGGCGCGCCAACTCCTCCAAGATTCAACACCGGTGTATCCATAATTGGCAGTGCTTGAACTTCCTCATAAAGTTCGAGTACAAGTTTTGACCAATATTCCAAACAAATTTTCCAGATTTCTCGGTCAGGAACCAAAGAAATTTTGATCAAGTAGAAATGAGCATTGATCAAAAGCTCGTGATTACCGGCTTGTTCGATCGTCTGTTCAAGAAGATTTAATATCATTTTATGTTGTAATGTTTACATTATCTTTGCATATTCACCTTGAGATGTGCTCCTAGGAAACTTGTAAGGAACATTGCAAGATTTTGAACAAATTCTTGATCGTTGTCTGAGCTGTTTTCATAGATAGCAGCAATATCTGAATATATATTTCATGTTAGTAACTTCGAGATAAGAAATCACTTTGTAATGAATGACTCCACTTACCAGTGCTTGGAGGTATCATAGTGTTTACCGTGCCCATCACCATATTAAAGAGAAGTACGAGCTTCTCATTGTATGTGTCTTGAATCTCTAATGAGCCTATCTCTGTCAAACATTTCAAAGTAACATTACGAAACTCTGCAACTTCCAGGAACTATTATGGAGGATGAGTACAAAATGTAAAATAATATAGTGGATGAGGATGGAACTTACTCTATTGGTGAGAGTATCGATCAAGTCTCCCTCGAAAATAAATCCGAGGGGAATCCAGTTGAGGAAACGCAGCAATGTTTGGAGAGTTGCTTTGATCAAGCTAGGCTTTGTAGCATTGTCAAGCACTTCCCTGCAAAGTTGATGGATCTCTGAGAACTCTCCACACATTTGATTCTTCAAGTTGTTTGTCTTCTGTTGAGTCATCTGTTCAGCAGAGAAATCGAAAATCTCCTCGCTAATAGGGACAGTTAGATTTTTATGTTGCAATGCATATAACGCAAATTAGATTTCCAAACAAACCTAAGTAATTTGAGAATGGCCATGTTGTTCTCGCATAGTGACAAGTTGGTTTTACTGGATGCAACAATCTCCGGGATGAATGCGGGCCAATTCTGTGGCCATTCTTGCTTCAAAATCTACAAAAGTATGATGAATTTCATATCCGCAGAACAATGTAAATATTTAAGATAATGGACATACCTGAACAAGTACCATGTTCAACTTGTTGAGATATGTCTTCTCTCGGATAAGCGATTGCTCATCAGACGAAACTTTCACAATGACATTGACAATGAAGTATCGAATGGCTAGATAATATACATTAGACATTTTCGGGCAACCGTCCGCTAATGTGTATGGCTAAGCTTACCATTACGATTGTCGGCAGGCAGCACTTTCCATCTAGTTTGTACAAACTTTTCCAGGATCTGCAATGCCAAAAACTGATAGGCAATCAAACACATTGTTAGTATTATTACTTATATTACAAAGTCGCTAATAAACAAATAACTATATCCAACCTTTGTATGCATACTCTGAGACTTCTCGAGAATTTGGTCTACTCTTTGCCACGAATCCGGGTGGTCTTGGAATTGAGTCAATACTTGTTGAGCTTGTTTATGCTGTAGGAGTAAAACCGTTAACAACCAGTACGTCTTGTGAAATCTGTATACTCAGTTAAATCCTCTACTGTATAATAACTTACTTCCGGACCTCCCGAAAACAAGCAATTTACGACGCGATCCAGCAGGCTGACATCGAGGTCCTGGCTGAAGTCTAGAATTCCCTGATAAAAAGCATAATGAAAGAAAGTGTCAGAACGTGAGGTTAAATATCAAGTCGCATAGTATTATCGCGACTTAATTGAGCTGAAAAGGCGCTACATACTTCCATGATCAGCAAATTACTCGGTAAATGTACCTAAAAAGTTGAAAATATTGTGATTAGGTAAATGTGAAAATGTTTGATAACGTGTACTTTGCAGAGTCTTGACTTTCGGAAATTCAAATGATTTCTGTAATGTGCATAGTATGATACATACTGTATGAGCCTAGTCGAACGGTTTGAAAGGTTAGGTCAATGGGTTACTGTCCTGTAAATAACTGCAGAATCAGTTACGAGAGAGCCGAAGGTTCACTGCAAGCGCGCGCCGAAATTCCTTCATAGGAGACACTTGGAAACGATGACGTCACACTACGACTTTGCGATTTTTGAAATGCACCTATGAGCTTGCTGCGTTGCTCTTTCAGCAACTTGTATGGAATAGCGCTGGCTTTCCGTTTTCATAGCACTTATAGCGATTTGGATGCCGAAATACATACTGTTTGTCGATTGAACAATATATGTGAATTCATTCATTTATCAATAAAAATAAAATATGGTCAAATCCTTTTTTTGAAACCAAAGGAGACATTTTGATCCTTTGTCAGATTAAAACTTTCTTACTTTGACCGTGCACCTAAAAGCTATGTCAGCCGTCGCCAACCCGTCTTCACCCGCAACTGAGACAGACATTCAGTTGATCATCAAAAAAGAGCTTCAGGAATTCAGAAAAGAACTCCTGGCCGAACTACGCCAGGAGAATAATCAAGGAAAAGCCATAGTGGCAGACTCAGCGGGAGACTCAGCTTGGAGTAGTCAAACCACCTCATTAGGCTTCACTGAAGGTCTCATGCTCGGTGGTCTAATTGCCTTCTTTGCTTTCAAAACTTGGAGATGATATGACGGTAGTGCTTGACAAACTTTACGTATTTTCCTTTGTAATTCTGTAGCATTCAGGAATGTCGCCGCAACAACAGTGCCTTTGTATCATGATAAATATGCAGTAGCAATGTTGGTAACCAGCCAATCTCATCAGAAGCTATTTACTACAACATATCACAAGTTGTCATTCTATAAGTTGAGATAGTTTTGTCGCCTGAACAATTTATATATATACAAGAATTGTAGCTTAAACGTTTTGATGTAGAAAGTCTACTAATAGGAAGTAAAGGCAATTTTGAAAAAAGAATTTCAGCACCGATATTAGAAAAGTTATTGATCCAGGAGCGTACAGTTAGGATGAAGCATGATGGTTGGATCAGAGCTAGAATCTGTTGAATCCGCTTCTTGGCCTTCTTCTTGGTAGGTTGTGCCTCTAATCTCGATCAAAGTCTCACCCTTTATAGAACGCCGTTTAGTAAAGACATACAAATGGTGCATAGTGTAACAAAATATCGCTTACCGTTTTAACGAGTTTCTTGATAATCTTTTCAATGATAGTCTTCTCTCTCTCATAGTCAGCTTCTGAATCCATGTCATCTTCCCTTTGCTCCAAGTACCAAAGGACAAGTTCACTCCTCTTCATACCAGTATCTACAATGTCATGCTATGTTAGTCATCAATATATTGAATTTAAACGGGGCTACAATGATACGCACCTGTCTTTTCTTGGACCTCTCGCAATTTGAGTGCAATCATGAGCTTGATTTGTTCAAATCGCTCCCATTCGATCTTGATCTTGCCGCTCTGCTGCTCGCTTTGGGCAGCTGCTTCAGCTTCTTCATTGATTGAGAGTCCTTGCATGTTGTTATTGACTGCTTCAGCGGCAGTCATAATTTCATCGAAATTGCCATCCATGGTATCGAACTCCTCAATCTCAACATCATCTTGCTCGACTCGAATAATGGATTTTTGAAGGAGACCGTAAGCTTCAGTGACATAAGCCTCGGTGATCTGGAAGGTTTGAGTGATGGAGAATTAATCTCATGACAGTTACAATCTTCTCAACAGAAATCAGGCTTTACATACCTCATCTCGGCAGTATACTCTTGCGATGGCTTCTGAAAGACGAATCATACTCTCCAATTGTCTGACAGTAATTCTATATGAGTTTTTGGCGACACCTTGAGAATCGTCAGCACGAAGGTCACGGTAATACTCTGCAAGTTTCTTGGCTGCTTCTGGAGTCAACTATAACAAAGAGTCAATTATCTGCTAGGCATAGTTGCAAAAGACGGTACATTTACTTACCTTAGGCTTGAAAGTTCGGGCATAGCGGATGTATCGTTGAAGCTGTGTAGTGGAAAATTCTGGTTGAATGAACTCATCCCGAAGTCGATGTACGCTGACAATATGACGAGCGATGTTGAAGTCCGTTACTTCATTGCAATCATCCAAAACAACAAAGAACAGATCAAAACGGGACATGATGGGAGCAGACATGTTGACATTTTGCTACAAAATCATTTGGATAAGTCTGGAGCTTATGCACTAGCTTAAAATGTAAATTGCTTACCTTTAAGGTCATCTTCTTGTTGTATCGTCCACCAACAGGGTTAGCAGCTGCTAAAATGCTTGTTCGTGCATTCAGAGTTGCCTGAATACCAGCTTTGGCAATTGAAATGGTTTGCTGTTCCATAGCTTCGTGGATAGCAACTTGATCCTTGAGATCCATCTTGTCGAACTCATCGATGGCGCAAATACCATTGTCAGCCAACATCAAAGCACCTGCTTCAATAGAAAACTCTCCAGTTTCTTCATCTTTCACAACAGAAGCAGTTAAACCAGCAGCACTGGATGCTTTGCCGGAAGTATACACTGAGCGGGGCATGAAGCTGCATACATACCTAAAGAAGGCGTTAGCCCAGATAAATCATTTATGGCGATCAAGCGAACCTCAGGACTTACTTTAAGAACTGACTCTTGCTTGTACTAGGATCACCAACAATACAAACGTTGATATCACCACGCAAATTCATGCCTTCAGGTGTCTTCTTGTGTACACCTCCCATCAATTGTAGCAAAATACCTCGCTTGATAGTATCATGACCGAACACGGTGGGAGCAATGCTGTTAACTAGCTTGCCATAAATACCACGCTCCATGTTTACCATAGTCTTGAGCTCCTCGATTTCTTCCTGAGACAAACTCTCCAAGAACTGCACTTGGTCTTCCTCTCCATTGTCGTCTGGACGCAAATTAATAGCAGAAGTCTGCAAAAGATACGTCAATTGCTGTTTTTTATATTTATGCCACATATATAAAAGACTTACTCTGGTTGAAGCGGGTTGGACCATGCATGCAAGGAATGCCAGCTTGTAGGTCAAATCACGGACGCCAAGTGCTTTAAGTCCAGTAACGCCTTCGTTTCCGAAGCCTTCTCTAGATCTCACAGTTGTGTCTCGTTCGGATTCCACCTTTACACCAGGAGTTTTGAAGGCACCAGTGTCAGGAAGGACAATAAGAGTACCAGTAATGATACATTTGTCACCAGCTTTGGCTCTCTCTACCATCTCATTACGGACAATTATATCCAGTCTATATGTCGGTCACCATTTGTCAGTTGACGTTATCTATTGTTACAGCGAAAGATGTAGCGATAATACAACTTACGTTCTTGGCATACTTCCAGTTGGAATCTCACTTGAATTTTCCTGAACTCTGACCTTTTGCCAATCCCAAAATTTGGATTGCTCTACATTCAAGGTCCATTCTGATCTGTTGCCACAAGTAGCGTTATGACATGCGGTGGGCTGGGTGAACCGAAGTTAGCATATTGCTGGACAGATTAAAGCTGTGCACGAGAAATGTCTCCCTACTTACCTCTGTGTATTTGAATTGCTGCTCAACATCATGATATACTCTTCCACACTCGTTGCAGGTAAATGTGGCATAAACAAGTTCAGGACGAACTTCAGTAGTACGGGTCACAGTACCACTCATACTAATAAGCTGCCCAATCTTATCAGTTTTTAACTCTCGGATGCGGTGAACAAGTGGTAGACCATAGAATGCGACTGAAAACTCCCGTCTTGCTTCAGAGGCCATTGGATCGATTGATGAACTGTTGACATGAAGATATTCTGGAAAATGTTTACGAACCAAGTTCTGCACACTCCGCCGAAGGTATGGGAGGAAACTTTGGGGGCCATATTAGTGCCATATATCGAGCAACGGTCATTTATTAACACAGTACTCACCGGTAATATTGCTCGATCAAAGCTTCAGCAAGAGCTTCGTCCGCCTTTTGCACATGTTCGAAATCCACATATACTGTGTGAAGTTCATCATCACGCATTTGCTCCAGTTGCATCATATAGGGTATGCCATACCATCTAGACTGGCTAGCCAAATGGGCTGGAATGTCCTCCTTGTAACTACGGTTGAAAACACAACGATCAGCAACTAGCTAACACCAAAAAAAAGATAGATAGTCAACTTTGTACCTTTCCATAAACTTCTCAAAACTTTCCATAACCAAATTAGCAGTTTGGTCAACTACTTTTGAAATGGAACTTGGATTAAATCCTACGCGTCGTGGTCCAGGGGTAGGATCCTCCATGCTAACGTCCAACATCTGATTGTCGGCTCGGGAAGCAGTTTCTTCTCCATCTCTCTCACTTCCCAACTGAGAGTCTAGGATATTGTCGATGATGCGGTCACTAGATAATTCAGCCATAGCGCAGTAGATGGAGCAGACGCGTCGTTATAAAAAAAAAAATCAAAAACATTTCAACGCGAGAATTTGACAAAATGCAAAGTCACGTGTTGGCAACTTTTTGGCTCAACTTCGATTAAAAACGTTGATTCTGGTTTTTGGGCAATTTTCATTGATTTATACAAAATGTTTCTTTGTTGTATACCGCCATAATAGTGATATGTAAAATGATACTAATGCGCAACGGACTCCATAACATTTCCATTATGAGGGACGCTGCTATGCCAAAAGTATGAATGAGTAATTGATGAAAGATGGTGTAAAAGGTAGCTATTTATAACTCCATTGCGTCGTTTGCATTGGCGCTATCCACAGCCATGGACGAATTATCAACTTCATTGAACATGTACTCGTCTTGATGCTCCTTGAGGAATTGTACAGATCTCTTTTCATCCAAGAAGAGAGCATATACTCTCTTGATATCTTGAATGTCAACTGCAGGAGCCTTTCTCTTTTTTGCAACCAAATGTGCAGCAGTGATCAAATGAATGGAATATCTAAGTGACGTCTCCATACCAATACGAGTAAGAACTTCCTTAGCATCGTCAGTCATTTCAACATCCTCCTCTTCGCAACTGTAGCAAAATCAGATATCAGAAAAGTTGACCAAGCAGTATTGCTGCGACTTATCGACATTAAGTAAACTTACCGAATGCTAAGAATTTGTCGGATCTCCTCTTCATCATAAGGATTGGTGGAGATGATTAAAGTACGGTCTAGTAAGTCAACAGGCATGCCATGAGGTGCTTTGTACTTTGTGCCCCGGATGGTAGTTATACCGCGGTTGGAAGCCATGATAACCACGGGAGCGAGGTCATCTTCTAGTGCTCGATTTAAGAAAGAGAAACATTCAATATCCAGCATGTGAACTTCATCTATGAACAAGACTCCTGGAACGATTTCAGCCTTTCCTTCTTCCCTCCATTCCGCAATCTTTGTGTTGATCTGATCACGAACTTCTCCTTTGATTTCGCCAGTGTCTCCAGAGAACAATGCAAGGAAACCCTGTGTTCGGCTGTTGATAACATCTACCTCGTGCAAGGAAACAGTATGTACTACCTCCTTTCGCTTTTGTAATTCACCTTCAGGGCATTGAACGAATTTGGTCTACAATTCGAGATGAACTGGGTTAATAACATGTTAATTTCTATATGTTAGCATAGTAAAATGCTTACATCAGATCCCATAGCGTCGTAATCTCTAGCTCTGGTGAAGGATCGTCCAAGTTTAGTAATTCGGCCAGATGCCTTGTCGATAGTGATGACATCTCTAAATATTCATAACAACACGGCTTAAGTAACATAATTTATAGCTTCCGCCGTCAAAGTCTTAACGAAACATACCCAGCCATAACTTTTTCTCTGTTAAGCGCTTCAATCATTTTGTGTCCAAGGTCATAGATAGTCTCCATCTCGGTGGTCTTCAAGGTAAGCTTGCCAGTCTTGGAATTTCCGGTAACCGATGAATCGATCTGTATTTCCACAACTTCACCCTCGATCAATTCTGACTCTTCCTTGATACGCACACCGATGGATCTACGGAAAGCTTGGGTCAAAGCTTCAGTTTTCGACATTTCCAGTGAGAAAATTTCTGAAGCTGCAAGCATGGTGAAAGGGACGTCTGTGCCGAGAGCTTGTGCCATACCTTAGAAGATGGGTTGAAAATGACATTGAGTTAGTTTCAGATTCAATTTGAGGCTAATGGAAATAGAGAAAAACAGTAATGACGCTACATACCCATAGCAATGGCAGTCTTTCCGGTTGAGGGAGGACCAGCAATTAAAATGGCGCGACCAGCAATCTTTCCTTGCTGAATCATACGAAGAATTACACCAGCGGCTTTACGGGCCTTCAGCTGACCCACCATTCCTTGAGAAGACTTGCGTGGTTCAAGAGCATCGTCCAAACCGAGTCCACGAATGTGAGAGTGTGTGCCTTACAGAGTAACGGTATAAGTAACAACTTTGTAAAAGTATTTTGACTTTCGCAAATACTCACCCACTCGCTCCATGCGAAGTAAGTCCTTGGCCTCAGAAGTATTAGTTGTGATTGCCGCCTAGAGATAAAGAAGCTATTAAACGATGCGTATAGCTATATATACCAACTTGACGACCTATGCTTACCATTGCTTAATTAGTTGCGCGTCTTGTGCAATTACGATCAAGTCGAGCAAAGTCTCCGCTGCTCGAATTTTCACCCGTCACTGGCGTAGTGGCTTAGACATTTGGTCCAACCCGCTCTTTCGCTGTCACGTAGCGGGAACGGAATTCGCCAGTCAAAGCAAACATTTTAGCTGGTAAATTTTCTACTACAAGTGTGAGCCAGTCTTCAAGACTTGAGAGGCCAAAAGCCACAATCACTATGAGTCATTGAGATAGTTTATAATTACAACTGAAAGAGGTTTTGTTCAAATAAATCAAATAAACTAAATAATAGAACATCATCAATAACTTGAGATTATTATCGAGTTCAGAATGCAAATATCCTAATATGCGATATCGTTGTAATTTTCATCCTTATCTCACTAAATATGATGAGCTATAAAATGAATAGGCAAAATGAGAGTACGGAATAGCAACCAAGTAACTAATTAGCAGAAATAGAGATTATTTTTTGGCCTTTCCTCAAGTGGTGAAACAAATACCAGGCGTGCCAAGTGTTAAACATTGCATACGAATTGGGGAAGATGGTTTCATTACTTTTTGCCTGTTGTAATCAAATATTATAATCGAAATCATCAAAATATATCTTAGATTGACTATATGGTGTGTGTTTTGGATGGTTCAAACTACAAATCATTGAGTGATTATTCGATGTATTTGCTAAGAACCACATATACCATTGCATCTAATTTTTTTATGTTTGAACACTTTGCATTCCAGCTTGCTGAATGACAAACATACTAACTAATATGTAGCTAAAAAGTTTTTTTTTTCTTGTACACACAAATGATTTGTTGATATAATGTAATTATTTATTCATATGCGTTGGCTGTGTTGCCAAGCGTCGCGTAATTCTATATCTATGATGCAATTCTGTACAAAATGGAATTATTAAAAATATGTGTGATATAGTGAGTGTTCTATAACGATTACGTGGAATGGATTGGAGCAAAATGCGTGGATATATCTTGTGATTTATGCACCAGTGTTCATGGGATCAACGCCAGCGTAAGTACTGATAGGTCCACCCATGGGGTCTACATATTTGCCAACGACATCAGGATGAGTATTGCTTCGCATTGGATCAGCAAGGTATTTTGCCAATGCCTTGGGAATTAAAGACTTCTTGGAGAGAGGCTCTTCATTAGTTTGGATAGAAACAACAGAAGCTGTCTCGGGAGTAATAGCTTGGTTGCTCTTGGAGTTATGAGAGAACATATGGAAAACCATGATTGATTGATGTGAGAGGTATTTGAAGATTGTTTGATATTGAAAGAAAGATAGCAGAAATCAAGACTTTATATACTTATTGAAAAGTTAGGATAAAGTCGGAAACAAAAATAAATCTAGGTAGGTACCGAATTAGTAAAGGTAAAGTGAAACCATCATAAAGATACTCTGTTATGGCAACTGCATACAATGAATAATCGTAACTGTGGCTTTGTGATTTGCCTAATTTATAATCAAGTAAAATTTATAATTCGATCACCAAACAAAAGTGATCCAACAACATTTTAAGAAGTCATTTTGCCATTCAACTACCCTATAGCACGGATCACCATGGATTGAAGATTTCAGTAGACTTGGTTGATACGTTATGCAGATTTTTTTGACATTAACAGCGAGATGAGCAAGCTCCGATCACGGAGGTCCGGCTAAGCATTAAGTGATCCGCAAAATGCTGAGTGAGCATACGAGCAAATTCGGTCAAGGCATTTCATTGGTCAAATAATATTTTCGTATCCCGCCAGGATGAAAAATTGCAGTGTTGAGCCGCGGAAATCAGCGGAATGGGCCGTCCAAACTCGGGTGCACTTTTTTTCCAGGCACTTGAGGAAACCAGCACTTAAGGAAACCGGCTAAGAGATATCCTTTCCGCATCCCCTTTCATGCCTTTCATATCCCGCTTCTTTACCGCAACGATATTCTTAACATTCTATCAAACATCATCATAGTGATCCTTATTAATCATCATAACATGAGCATGACTTGGCATGGCATTTGGTTTTAATGAAATTGATCTATTGGATTATGTACAGTGGATGTGATATGCTTGACATATCAAAGCACCATGTCTATGGTTACTGGATTTCTCATGCAAACTAGCTATGCTGTTTATTCTTCCTCATCCTCTTGGAGAGTTTTCAGTCTCTTCTTCTCTTCTCGGAGGCCATGATATAGTTGATTGAGTTGCGAAGCGACAGTATTGGTTGCAGAATGAACTGCTGTGCCATTATGAAGGAAGTCGTCCATGAAAGCAGCTGCCGAGTCCAAAGAAATGAACTTTGAGTTCTCCATAGTCAGTTTGAGTGGTGGTTCCAACGCTTTGAAAGTCGACATGAGTATAGCAAGTGAGATCAACTATGGATTATAAATGCAGATTGATTGCTATGTCGATAGCAAAAAAAAAAGACAACCTTTTTAAAAAGCAGTCCTAACAACCCTAATGCTTCTGACACTGACATGGAACTCCGCCACGTTCAGATACACTCCTGTCATCATGATGACGGTTACTGACGATGCTGAAAACGATCGTAAGCTCAAATGTTTTATCTGCTACTTCAATAGTATTCAGAAAATGCTGATCTCATGAAAATATCAAGGATCACCTTCTCCGAGACGGGAACCACGATTAACCATGGGTTCAACCGGCATGGACATTGGTGAATTACAGCAAAAAATATCTGACGCAGAACAGGAACTTAACACGGTACGAACTCAGCTGGACAAAACAAAACAGCAAGCAAAAACTGCAGAGCTTCAATCACAAGAAAGTGGACGCACCAATCGCAAACTCCTGACTGAAATTCAAACGCTCACTGATATGAGCAATAGGAAAGATCGACAGGCTGAGAACGCCAAAGCGACGGCATTCTTCTTTGAGGGTCAGCTCAAAAAGTATAGAGAAGAAATAGAGCATGCGCGTGCGGGCATGACGCACTTGAAAGAAATGGAGGATGAGATGGATACAGCTAAAAGTGAGGCGTTTCAGGCCCAGAAGAAAGTGGACGAAGAGTACAAACAAATGCGCGCAAAAATAAATAAGTTACAACAAAAATACCAAGAAGATATAACGGGATTGAAGGGAGCAATTCAACTTGCGCATGAGCAACTCGTTCTGGAAACTGAGAATGCTATTAGTTTACACGAACAAGCAGAGAGCAGATTGAATGATCTCCTGAAGCAGCGCAAAGCAGTTGATGTAGAAGAAATGAACGCGAAACTGCAATCTCAGCACGCTGATCTATTTACGGACGTGGAGAAGGAGGTCGAAAGTTTACAAATACAAATCAATGAGTCGACACAATCATCAGACGTGAATGAACAGAATATGACGTTCATCAACGGAGAAATGGGTAGAATAATGCGAAGGCTGCGAGCGTTGCAAGATGTCGACAAGCATTAATATATCCCATAGTGTTAGAATATGCATGTTTAATGTTAAAGTTTATACCCTGATTCAAGTGCAAAATATGGAATTTTATTATTTATGTTTATTTTATCGTTTTAATCAACCTTACAATTTACAAGCAATAACACCTTTTGATAATACTACAGGCAACCCGTACCAGAAAAGCCCTTCAAAGAGACAGTACGGTGACATATTGAAATGGAACGCGTTAAGGCAATTCCGCACGATATGACCATTATTATAAAGTGCCTGTACTATGTATCTTTGATTTTTGAGCTTGTAGAAGTGATAGGCGGTGAAAAGGGGATGTCAGGAGAGTGGTTTGGTGTGGAAGTGATGGTTCCGCCAAAAGATGCGAAACTCAGTTTGGTGTGATTACACCTAAATAATCTTCCTTAATAGTTCCAATTGCAAACTAGATTTTGCGATTGAAAAGAGAAACACATGAACAAAGATAGCAAAAATCGCTTGCTTTCTTAATAAATACTTACAATTTCCGTTGCGTCTATTCTCGTTCCTACTATCTTTAGTCGAACATGTATGTCTTTTTGTATTATCTAGATCCATCAGGCAGGTTAATATATATCGACACGCGAAAAAACCACCATTTTGACATGTTACTATGAGCTAACTCTGCGTTGCGAGCAGCTGCCAGATCAAGAAAGATAACCTAACATATAATGAAAATTCTCACCTGATCTTCTGATTGATAGCATGGTGGATTACCGTTGGGATCAAACTTCATATCACTTGGTAT
The DNA here is from genome assembly GCA_016758905.1 of Umbelopsis isabellina. Lineage (NCBI taxonomy): Eukaryota > Fungi > Mucoromycota > Umbelopsidomycetes > Umbelopsidales > Umbelopsidaceae > Umbelopsis > Umbelopsis isabellina. The sequence continues at coordinate 324,445 of JAEPQZ010000011.1, forward strand.
CAACTGCAATAATGCAAATGGGTTTAAAAAATCATAGTAACTTGTTCGGCCTGTGCTTGATGTGATCACTTACATGGCTTGACACGAACACTTGGAGTGGTCCAACATCCGCGAAAAAACCCATCTTTTTTTTTTTAAACATCATCAGTAAGAGCTTTTTCAAAGAGTCATACCATCAGAATAATATTGAATCCTACTTTGTTGACAGTCGTAACCACAGCATCGACAACTTCACCTTTGAACGGTTTGAAGACAATTGCCTGATATTTAACCTTGAACTCGGCAAGCCCGCTGCCCGGTAATATTTTGCCTTTGCCAATGGTGTGAACTCTTACAACTGTGATAATATAACCAAATCGTCCAGAACACGTTCCTTCCACGTCCGCATATAATTTGTCATTCAACTGCGTTTGCATGTTTGGTCCAAAGTAGGACGGATGCAGCGATATTGTGTGTGAAAGATCTTTCTGTAGAAGCGATGGAGAAGAGTTGTGTTAGTTTGATACATTGCTCAAAAAAAGTACATTAGATTGGAGCATTTGATCGCGAACCAATCACGATAGAATAAAGTGATGATCAGCGACATTTGCCGTCTTTGGGAAATGCTATTACCAAAAAAAACATTCTGATCTGCTGCTATAGATATGGAAGTAGCACTGGTGTGTAGGTGCTCAAGGTTGTCGAACGTACTCGACGGTGAACGTTGAAAGTGCTGGTAAGACGAGTTGGAGAGCAATTTCCAAATTACGTAGAGATCAGTACGAGCGGATCAGTGTAGAATAGAAGATCAGCGTAATGTCGTCTGGCAATAGGTTTGAAGAAGCAAGATGTTCGTCACAACCGGTTTTTTGAGGTAGTTATGTACAATGGCCAGAACGAGCAGACAGTCCAGCAGCGGAGGAGCACTTTGGCCAAAACAAAAGCTGCTCAACATGTGACGTCGTCCAATCAATTTTGGCAGGTACCCAGAATTCAACCACCGTGCACAGCTTTCACAGACTGTGGCACTTGTGCTTCACTTGAAGCTACATTCGACACTTGCAAATATATTAATTGACTTTTGAGGCTCTATTCACCACTTTGCTTTCTTTTCGTTCTTTATACCGATCTTGAAACTTTGTTTTGAATATCAATTATTGCTCTCAGAGACGTAAAGCTTGTGCTTTGCAAGTTCTTAACTTAGCAGACAGTCTACAGCAACTTCTGTCTTACTTTGATTACACCATAGGTCACATCATTGCTTCTCATATATATCACATCGTATAAGTAAGGTAGCAGACCACTGCCTAAATTATATGGAGAGGAGTCGCTACCCAATACCACAGAAAAATCAAATCAAGATAACAAAACGCTACTTGCGAGAGTCAGAATCTGGACGCTATGATGAATTGGACGAAGAAACAGTTAGGCCTTCCAGGAAAGGAAGAGTGACAACATCACATGAGCCTAATTTTGATTATAAAAGAAGTAACGGCAACACACGTGCACATGTAGCAGAATACCAAGATCATATCCATTATAAGCGATCTGGCAGTCGAGCTGACAGTGGATATTTGGAAAAAAGCAAGGAAAAACCAATTCTGGATTTAAACGACCAACATATAATATACAAAGAGAGATCGCGAGAATTCAAAGTTGATCCAAGTGTCAAGGTAGCCTTTGAGAAGCCTAAAAAGGTACACTTTCAGATGCGAGAATCTAAATCGACTCCTCCAAGTGTGAGGGTGAAGGCAATCAAACAAAAACACGGAAGCAACCCCACAAAATATTATACACCATCGTCATACCAACAGAAGCAAAAATATGAAAAATACGGCGAACATATACTAGACCTTGAAGACGGGATTTTATCGAATGACGAAGGCTTTAAATATTCCAAGCATTCAAATGCTAAATCACTCGATTATCCGCGACTTCATAACGATCAATATAGAAGAAAGGCTAGTTCATACTCACAACATCCAGTAGACTTTAGTGACTCAGATAATCCTAGTGGTAGTGAGAGCGACTTGGAATTTTATAACCGGCCGTACAGATCACGTCGTCCACAAAAATTTGGCAAATACTCATTATATACCTCTGTGCCGAACAATCAGGTCAACGACTATAATCATATTCCATCACGTATACCGCGACCGGCATCTGGTATGTCTGGCCCTCAGAAGTCTGCTCTTAAAAAGTCCTCATCTTTTAACAGTAGGGATAAATTCTCGATATCAAAAGCCAGTAGGCTAAATAATATTTTAAACAATGAAAATCTCAAGAACACGAACGAACGCAAATCTGTCCTCCTAGAACGACCTTCTTCAGGAAAAACAATGAGAAGTCAAGTCAAGAACAATAGGCGTTATACACCTTCGACTCCAGGCTCACCCAAAAAGTCAGTAAAGTATAAGCCATTGATGGAAGATTTCGAATCTGAAAGTTCAGACGGAAGCAGCACAGATGATTCTGAACCAGTTGAACATAAACACGGCCCTTCACGAACAAGAAAAGGAAGTCCAGCAACTCATGAAAACTGCTATTCGGTTGAAACGTCCGACAGTGATAGTGATGAAGCATTTGAGCAGATTGAAGTGTACGTACCAACAGCAGTTTTCAAACATCCACCTCGTCAAGTTTATGATCATGATCAAGGTATGAGAATTGCAAAAAAAAATGCGGAGCAAATTCATGAAATGGCTGTTAAAGCAAACCAACAGATTACTTTATGAACATAATCCATGAAAGGCAAACCAAAGAATATAAAGTGAGCATTAAGTATTATTTTTATAAAATGCGGGATAGCTATTAACATTGGATATTCAGCGACCAGAACGAAAGAAGCATAACAAAGGTATAGGTTTCACCTGAATGATATTTTTCTACTTGAAAGATAATTAAAAAATCAATTTCAGACTACTTGGAAGAACACGACTGTAGCTATAAACAAAGTCAAAGTGGCAGCATATATCGCATGCCAGTTGTTGTCAAGCGACCAGAAAGCAGATCTAAGGACCATGATCGTATAAGCAAAATGGAGAAGGAGCAAATTGAAGAAAGCCGACACCGATATGAAGCGCCAGCTCAAAGAGAACAGAAGCAAGTGGAAGAAACAGACGATGGGCCAATGCAAGGTCGTAGATCATATTATCGCAAACCAAAGTCAGATAAGAATGCGTCGGTAGAGACTGATCATTCTTACAAGAAGATGGAACTTGATGATAAACATATTAGGCTTTTCAGAAAAGCTGAAGATTCTCACAGAATGTTTATGTCAGTTTGGTTACCTCCAAGGACTTCCAATGGTGGTTCAGCAAAGCCGAAACGGTCTCTATTGGACACTCCAGAACATCTTTTAATGCTTAGACGTATTGCCAAACGTAGTTAATATCAAACTCTTTTATCAATGAATTTCAATTTGTACCCATCAATCGTATTTATTAGCAGGTTATCTCAATCATTGTCATCGACTTTGATGGCCTGTTCTTGGAGTGTGAGTTAGTGCACGTCAGCTAGCAATTTTTGCTGAATTTAAAAAATTTCCCAAATCCAAGCTGCGTGAACACTTTCAACTGACAAAATAATTGTTAAAACATGAGTCATGTCGAAGACGAAGACGTTGACGATTTCCTGTATGGAGATAGCAGCAGCAAGAAAGCCGGATCAATAGAACAGAATCAAGATTCAGGTAAGTTGTTGCCTGAATCCAAAGGGATCCGGCGAGATTTGTATTACCAACGATCCAGGTGGCACATGCTGACCAGTTGATCTTGCAGATAACTCGAAAAAACCAGCAAACAACGAAGAAGAAGACGAGCTTTATGGACTATATGGAGGAGAAGGAGGGGATGAGTAAGTTTTTGTGCTCAAGTGAACGCGGGTTCAATGATAAAGCTGTATTAACATAGACTGCGACTTCCAGAAAAGAAGACTTTATAGTGAAGTACGTGTTAATTATCAAGTTTATTGCTGGTTTTAGTCAGATCTTTAACAAATTCTATTTAGTGATGCCCAAGATCAAAAGGATGATAACGCAAATGAGGATGAACAGTCAGATACCAACGAAAATGACGACAGTGACGATGTATGTGATTTAGAAAGTATCAAAGCTTCTCGATGCTCGAAGATTGTACTAACGAGTTGACGAATAGGATCTTGAAATTATTTTGGAAGCTGATGATTCAGAGCAACCCGCGGAAAGCACCCAGGGTAATGCCAGTCAAGATAGTGCTAATAAAACTTCACTTGTAAATATCAAGCCAAACGCCAACGGAACGCCAACGGCAAATGCACAGCAAAAGCAAGATGGTACAACTGGTACATCCAAGCCAGCAGTTGGTGGCATTAACCTCGAAGCTGTCGGTGAATTGGATGGCAAGCCCATCACCGATGTAGAATTAGATTCATTTGAAGATAAACCATGGCGGAAACCAGGTGCCGATATCACTGATTATTTTAATTATGGATTCAATGAAACGACATGGCGTGCATATTGCAACAAGCAAAAATTATTACGTGAAGGAAAAGGCAAGATGATGGGCAATATGGATATACCACCAGAACTAGCTGCAATGGGAATGATGATGCCACCTATGATGGATCCGGCAATGGCAGGTATGGGTGGCAATCCGATGATGCCTATGCCGATGGGCATGCCAATGAATATGCCGACAGGTGGAGGAAATCCTAATTTTCGAGGGGGTCGTCAAGGCGGTCCACCACCTAATCCAAACCAGGGAGGGCCAGGAAGAAACAATAACCGTGGCGGTATGCCTGATAAACCGTAGGTGTCAACGTATTTCATCACCACATTCGGACAATGTTAACCAAGTTCTTCAACCCTAGAAATATGTCTGATAATGGAGGTGATTTCAACGGTGATGAACATATGAACTTCCCCATGAATTATCCTGGTAAGCAAGCAAGAAATTTGTGCATCATTGCTCCATCACTTCAGTCCCTGATATCAAAATTTTTTTAGGACCGCCTCCAATGGGTATGTTCCCTCCAGATATGCCACCCGGTGCTATGCCAGGTATGCCACCATTCTTTAATCCCAACATGAATGGTCCCGGAGGACCTGGCGGACCTGGTGGATTTGATGGTCCAAATATGGGTAGAGGCAATCAAGGTATGCGTGGTAGCCCCATGAGACAACCAAGAGGTAGAGGATCACCTGTGCCAGGCGATCAAGGTGGTGGTGACCGAAAACGTACAATGCCTCCTGATGATGATGCGTATAATAAACGGTCGAGGAATCGATGATTGCCTTAGTCGTAGTAGTATAAAATTCTTCAATACTTGCAAAATTAAAAAAAAAGTTCTTCTTTGAATTTAACACGAAATGCAGCGGACTACCAAAACGCGCTTTTTAACCTATCTGCATTTTGAGAGCCAAAAAAATACCTTACTTGTGTCCTGATCTGCTTCTCATAAAGGGGTCATAATGTCCAGTCGTATGCCAATTAACGACTCTTCTGGAAGGAACAAAGATATCCATAATACCACAAAGCCCCGTCGATATCAGCAACTTGGTCAAGCAGACAAAGCCTTGGTCGACATACCAGCTAATTTACTTCCAACTAACTACAATCCTGCAGGTCAGGAAAATGTCGATCAGCCAAAGTTGCCAAAGCGGCAATATCATGGAATCGTTTCAGAGAAGGCACCTTTACGTGCTAAAGCTGCTGTCCTTGGAAATGCTGACAAAAATATCATCAACAATGAAGTTCAACTAAAGCCACAGCAACCTCAAAAAGCAGCTACCAGCGAGTCAAAGTACATCATACCAGATAACATCTACGACAAAAAAACTGGCGAGACGTACAAAAAGATGAGATATTTTGGAGAAGTATGTACATTATATATATATAAAGATGGTACTCATTAGACAGTCAATGGCTGACGATAACATGCCACAGGGTGGATTCGCGATATGCTATGAAGCTGAGAATAGCCGCCAGCAGAGATTTGCTCTCAAAGTTGTCGCCAAGAGATCTCTACGCGACCACAAGCTGAAGACCAAATTTCTTGCAGAAATCAACATACATCGATCATTGAAACATCCGGGCATAGTCAGATTTCACAACTGCTTTGAAGACTCGCAAAACGCATACTTGGTTCTCGAACTATGTGAAAACTACGTAAGCTTGTTATTTTTATATGCAAAGCAGGTCGTATATGGCTCATTCGCTCTCAAATGCTCCTTAGACATTAGCCAGAATGCTCAAAGAACGACATCGACTTACCGAACCAGAAGCACGATATTTTTTAATCCAATTGCTTGATATATGTCGATATTTGCACGAAAGCAAAGTTATACATAGAGATATCAAGGCAAACAACATTCTCTTGGATTACAAAATGGATGCAAAGCTTAGTGACTTTGGATTAGCGGCTATCTTGGTCAATGCAGAAGAAAGAAAAAGGTACATGACAGGAAAATATGATTTGCATAAAAGCAAAGCCATCTAAATCTGTATTCTCTAGAACTATCTGTGGAACTCCAAATTATATGGCTCCAGAGATTCTATATGGTAAAACTGGACACAATCAGCAAGCTGACATATGGTCATTGGGTGTACTATTGTAAGTGTACACATCTGCTTCGCACATAGTGCTTCATCTAATTTCATCATTTGTAGTTATACTATGATTATAGGAACACCGCCATTTCATGAGAGTTCACATGATGCCATTTACCAGTAAGAGGAGATCTGCTTCTAATGTCTTGATCTGACCATTTTTGATACTGAAAGTCTTTGTTTCAATTACAAATAGAAAAATTAGGAACAATCGCATCATGCCCTCTTATACCTTCCCTGAAGATATTCGAATATCTGATAACGCCAAGGAAGTTATAAGTTCATTACTAGTGAATGATCCAGGTACGTTTGCAATACAAGGAGATGTATCAATGTGGGGTTACATTGAATTAACAAACATCTTGATTCTTTCAGAGAAACGGCCGTCCATCAAAAAGCTGCTTTCCTTCCCATTCTTCAAGGAAGACTTTCTGCCAGCCGCTATACCCGTTTGTGCTCTGAAGCGACCACCGACGGAGCTGGATTTCGCTCGATATGCTAATGCTAGTAAAGCTGTGACCTCCCCTGATAATGCAGCTGCCGCTCTCCAAAGAGCTAGCCAGCGAGATGAGATCTATGCTCGTAAACCACGAGCTCCCCTAGAGAACTTGGAATTGCTTTCAGGTACGGGAGGACGCTATTTTCAAACTAACATACATTTGCTTAGTACTGAATGATCATTTCAGAACGCCTGACCGATCCGAGGCAGATGTTACGAACTCAGTCTTCTAGAGACAATTGGAATATCTCGAATGTGCCTAGCAGTACTTTCAGCGAAACAGAAAGGCACAGCAAACGGTACGTTTATTCCCTATTGCTGTGTTAAAGATTTTACTGGCGCATATTGATTATGTATTTCTGTCCTCGTTGCTATGACAGTTCGCGTACGCAGTATGCAGAAGAATACGACGTGTCTCCGGGGAATGTAGCATCGAAAATACAGGCACTAGAATCGAAAGCAGCTGAGCAACTTAGCCCCAGTAGAAGCACTTCTGCTTCAACTGTGACCAAGAAAACGACACTAATCAGTCCTCAAGAACGCCTTTCGTCAAAATCGCCATTACCTCGTTCAAATCTCGCTGTGCCGCGAGTCAGTAAATCTCCAAAACCACAAGAAACAGAGCATCTCTTACAGCGTTTGCGCCACACTACTACATCACTGAGTTTACACAAGAAAGGGTCAATTTGCTCAAATAATATTGAGAATACTTTTTCTCTAGAACCTGCTCTGCCTGTAGACAGCTACGTCTACAATGATATCGAGAACGTTGTCCAATATATGTATGAGGCTCTTGAAAACGTTTTGTCATCAAAGCATAGAGTACAAACAATCAGAAAAATACGTCAAAGAGCGGATGAAGAGAGCAAGGTTTCCGCCGTTGTATTTATAGATCGATGGGTGGATTTCACTCACAAATATGGACTTGGTTACTGCCTGAGTGACGGTAGCAATGGCGTATATTTTAATGATGCTACTACACTGGTAACCAAAGTTGATACAGAGTAAGTCTAAGACTTGGTCCTTTGAGCAATGTAGTGCGAGTTATTCATTACTTTTTTCTTTCTTAGTCATGTTTCGTTCGTCTGCAATCTTTCTGAAGATGCCCCTGATTATGTCAAGCCTGAAACTTTTAGAGTCACCCGATATCCACATACATATAGGAAGAAAATGACTCTGCTTCATCATTATCAAAAGTATATGTATGCAAATCTGATGCCAATCGCCAAAAGTTTGCCCGCAAATCACAAAGCACATAATCAACAGGCCATATACCTTGAGAATTACATGCAAACAGATCGTGCGGCTATATTTCTACTTAGCAACAACATCATTCAAGTAAGTAATTTTGCAATATGGATGCTAATCTGACTAGAAGCTAAAAAGCCATCAATTTAGATTAATTTCTGGGACCACACCAAACTTGTATTGTGCGACACTGAATCCATTATATATGTGAATAGTAGTAGAGAATGGAGTGTTCGGTCACTGGTGGCAAGCGATTTGGATGATGAAGTTCTATCTCGATTGGAGTATGCACATGAAGTTTTACATCCAGATAATCGTGCGCCTTTGACCACTAAACCATAACAACCTTATTACAACCTATTCATATACACCCCTTATCCTGTAACATCTTGTCAACTCAAATTTGTACAATTCCATAATTCTCGTCTTGGTTCCTGGTTTTAAATTGCTTGAAACTCTTTATATAAATTACTCACTTCAAAATCTTCTCTTGCGACATCATATGTCGAAAAACAAAATTACTGTTTCATTGCAATAGTTTTTTTTTTATTGATAGTAACATACACTAATCTTCTCCTACGGGAACCTCTTCTTCTAAGAATCGGATGAGCTTAACTCGTAGCTCAGTTGTCTCATCGCCTTTGACAGTATCTGATACGAAATGTGCTTCCACCTGCATTTGAACCATCTCCAAGGCTCCTCTCAATACACCACATAATATGTTGGAGTACCACAGACCACCTTCAACAGCATCATCTGGCAGCTCAACAAATTCCGCCAAAGGGTTGTCGTCCAAAACAAGAGAGAATTCTTTGAAATCGGGTGTCCAGTTTGTGATGTTGGGTGTTATGTTAAGGAAAGTTTTGAAGCCGACCTGCACTGTGTATTAGCGAAAGCGATAGCTACCACCACATGTCAACAAGTCCAAACTACTCACTTTAGAAATAACCTCAGCCGTCTCTCTAAATTCTGTACACCGACCGATATTTGATCGCGCTAAGAAATCTTCTATCAATCTCTGGCCAATGTTATATCCCCTAATAGGTTGTAAGGAAGATGTTAGTTGCAGCATATGTTCAGTGCTGCATTATGCTGACGACCACCTACATCTTATCAAGCTGTTTGTTCACTTCTGAATAATCTTCATAATCTTTTATCAGTTGCACAACCAGTGATCCGTACGTCAGTGTGAAAAGTTCAGCATTCTAAAGTTGCATCAAGTTAACTTTTTGCAGTATGATGGCATTCACAGGAACAATGATTCCATCGAAAGGTAGTCGTCCTCGGCGTGTTCGATAGAGTCGATAGTATTAACTTACAATCTTCTCTACTTTGTTCTTCCACACATCTTCGCCAAGCGATTTGTACTGCTTTGAGGCTGTTGACGACGCCATTAGAGTTATAATAAACGAAAAGCTGAGATGTGACCTACTTTGAACCAACTCGCGACATTGGCTTGTAAATATTCAGATACCGCTCCAGCGAATTCAACTTGGACCAACACTGCCTACAACCTCTAAGCAACTACCCCAAGCTATTTAGTCTTGATATTTTATTCTTAAAAATGTACATAATATTTAAAAAAAGGATTATGGAAATGTTGATGTCCGTTTGTTAGTTCATAATCTGTCCATACATATTGCTGAAGCCATGGGCATCCCTATCGACACCTTGGGCGAAATTTCCAGTCCTTCCAACTGCTTCACCAGATATGCCTACTCTCTTCTCCATGAAGTCTTGAACTGTACGACTAGCAACTATGCCAGTGTAAAAAAATGTGAATATTGCGGTGATGACGGTCACTATGCCTAGCTCAGCATATCCCCAGTTTCGTACTTGATCAGTGGTAGCAGGGCTGGTAATCAAGCAGATTTTCACAACAAAATTCAACATGAGGGTTACACCCCAGACAGCAGTAAGTACACGCATATCACGTCGAAATTTAGGCAAATTGATATATAGCCATTGCAGCTTGGCGTTTTTGCTTTTCGGCTTGGTATCAGATTCATCTTCTACATGTTGTGGAACTGTCTGCCTGACATTATGGCTCTCGTTAGGTTTGTCTTCGTCATCATTTTCCCCGCGAGGCATGATTTGCCGGACAATTTGGAATACCAGAGGCTGCAAATTATGTCGACCGAATTTCCAAGGCAGCAGGGACGCAAGACAGAACAAGCCAAGCATTAACGGAATAACCGACTCGCCTAACAATTGCCAGCGTTGATCAGGTTGTGCGATTGACTATGAGATATGAATAGTTATTGATATAGTTCAAGGCCATAACTTTAAATTGCAATCCAATTACCAATAAACCAGAAATAAAAAAGCTGACTCCCATCACCAAACCGAGCGGGTCGGGTGTCCTAGTCTTCCACATTCTCCTAAATATCAAAAAATCATCAGATTCGACAATTGTTGCCATCCTACCAAATGTCGTATCTTACCAAACTACAATGGCTAAAGGCGGTAGTGAGGCTATTATCATGCCAGCTACTTGACCTATTCTTGGCTGTAATATGCGGTATAGCAAGATAGGCAGGCCAATGCTCCAAAGGACAGCCAATATGAAATTCATAATGGGCCTTCCTGTTACAAACTTGAAGTTCATAATATCCTGCGCGTCTTGTAGACTCATTGGCATGTCCTCATTCCGTTGTCCAAGCTCATTGTCACCGTGAGGCTGACTTGCAGTACTTTCTCGTGGGCGGCTTTCACCAACCAACTCTGTGCTATCATCCGTTTTTTGCTCGGCTTTAGAGCCAAAAAGCGATGGCCACGGCATCGTTATGAGTAAATGACAGGCTAGCGCCTACCTCTTCCCCTTTTTGACAAATGACATTTTTATCATTGTTTTTTCGGACCAGGTTTTACCGAACAGAAATACCCGAACCTGATTGGGGGTTTCGAAGTCCGTACCTTGGCAGTTGTAGCAAGGCAAAGGAGCATATGTATGGCGCTTACTGTGGCAAACGAAGTATTTTATATCAAGTATGTGTTAGCAAGACGATATGGTGTTTTGGTGAATACAGGGTATTTCCGAGACTAAATTTAATATTACTTGGTGATAGAGCTATTGTTGGATACCTGGAGCCGGGCAACATCAAGCAGAAAGACATTGAAAGATTCAGAGCCTATATCACTCAAGCGACTGGCCAAACTGATGCAAGAATATTGCAACTTATATCGAATGGCACAAGACGCTGTTCAATTTCATTATTAAAGTGACATATTGAAATTTCTCGTGCGGCATTGGGTTTTGATAGATTTCAAAGCCAGTGGCGGGATAGACCTGCTGCTTTCTTCCATACAATGGCTCATGTACAATGGAGGCAGTTCGCCTTCTTCGACAGAAGCTCAGTGGCCGATTCGAGTGATCCATCAAAGACACCAGAAGCCTTTCAGGTATACCTTGCTTAAGTAACAAGCTGATGCTCGACTTTACCCCTAATTACTCACTTTCTTTGCCAGAGCTCCAACACGACAGTCTTCACCAGTGGTCGCGGCCATATTATTTTGGCAGATATCCTTTTTGAACGTTGAATGTACATGCTTGATGCTGTTTTCATGTTGTTTGTAACCGATGTCGAATCCTTGACTTTCTCTTTTTGATTCAACACATTCGTCTGGGTTTGTTCACCTTATAGATAGAGAATTCAACAGCAAGTCGTTTCTAGCCTATGACGGAGGCAGAGTCACCCACCTTAAACACTTGAAACAAAGCAACATCATTGTTACAATTGGAGTGAGTTTCGGAAACTATGTGCATGTATGTCATCATCTTGATGTTAATAATCTTTTTCATCAGGAAAGTGATCAAACCAACCAACCTCCAGTTATCAAGTTTTGGGACTTTGAAAAGATTGATCTGACAAAAAACATTGATGGCGGTATATTAGCACCACCATGCACTCGAATAATCAAGATACAACACGGTGGAATGGTATATCCAGTAAGTATGAGAAGCTATAGCGTAATTTCTACTACGTCGCGCATCTCATTTGTGTTTATCGCATAGGTGTCTACTTTTGCTGTCCTGGAAAACTTGACACAGATAGCGGTAGGATTAGCGAACGGAACAGTCATTTTGATTAGAGGAGATTTACAAAAAGAGAGATCCACCAAACAAAAAGTCATCCATGAAGGTTCCGAACCAATAACCGGCTTGGGGTTCCGAGAGCAAACCAAGTCTACCATCTTGTTTATGGTCACCACTGGTAGTATCATGAGTTATAATACCACTGCATCAAAACCTACAACAGTAAGGCGTTTATTGTGCTTGTCAAGTATGTAAGATGCCGAGACTGATACCCACATGTTAGACTACCCTAGACGACCAAGGCTGCGGATTAGAGTGCGCAGTAATGAATGACAATCAGGACATGATTTTGGGTCGAGATGAGGCAAGTGCTGATTACTACTGTATATTTGTATACAGCATTTTTAAATGAGAGAATCTAACTCGTTCCTTGTACTTAGGCTATTTATCAGTATGATAATACCGGTAGAGGGCCGTGCTTTGCTTACGAATCCCCTAAAACTTCACTAAAGTGGTTCAAGTCAACCTATTTAATTATCACATCTCCTCCTTTATCATCAACGGTACCTAGCTATAGGCCTGGTTCATCGGGAACTGCCAACATCAACTTCACTCGGCAGCCGGGGCAACAGATCAGTTCTAGTGATCTCACCAAATTAACTATATTTGATACTGCAAACAAATTTGTTGCATACAAAGATAGTTTCATCGGCGGTATTCGTGGAGTTGTCTGTGAATGGGGTGCTATTTGGATATTTGGGTTGGATAATAAGGTATGTATTTTCAATGTGGGAGCTTGATGCGTGTAGCTTTAGCTAATGGCAAATTTGTGCTTTCGTGATAGATATATCGCTTGGATGAAAAAGATACCCCCAGCAAATTGGAAATACTATTCAAGCAAAATCTGTATGTCCTGGCGATCAATCTTGCACACATGCAAAATTATGACGATGCCAGTATTGTGGAGATCTTCAAAAAGTACGGTGACCATCTTTACGTCAAAGGTGATTACGATGGAGCTATGGAGCAATACATAAGAACAATAGGAAAACTGGAGCCTTCCTATGTAATTCGAAAGGTAAGATTTTGATGATGTGATTTCGTTATATCAACGCACAATTGGATACTGATAGCCTCTTGCCAGTTCTTGGATGCACAGAGAATATACAATCTTACCTCATACTTGCAAGAGCTTCATTCTAGAGGTTTAGCAAATGCTGACCACACTACTCTACTATTGAACTGTTATACCAAATTGAAGGATGTCTCTCGATTAGATGAATTCATTAAGGTAAAATATGCCCAAGCAGTGTCATATCGCCCTCAAATTTACTCACATCTGCGAAAACAGAATGATGCAGACCTGACATTCGACCTGGAAACTGCCATTACCGTGTGCCGTCAAGCTGGGTATTTTGAGCATGCCGTCTATTTAGCTGAGCGTTTCGAAGAGCATGACTTGTAAGTAATCTTACTAATGTAATGGATTATGCTGATATTCGAAGATGCTAACCATTTCGCAGATATCTGAATATCATGCTACTGGATATGCATAATTACCAGGCTGCATTGGCATACATTGCTAAATTAGGGCCCAGTGAAGCTGATAAGAATTTACAAAAGTATTCCAAAATCCTTTTGAAGCACATGCCTCAACAAACCACTCGTATTCTCATCAGGTTATGTACTGGAACATTGCCACCAGCTTCATCGACATCTCCGCCTCCGCTTCCCCTCCGACCAACATCGCCAACCTCATCCATCGTAAACAACACTGCATCGGCCCTCCAGGCTTTGTCTCTACTTCCATTTTCTGGTGGTGCAACAGTTGAAGACTCAGCTTCTGCCAAACATCAAGTTATTACAGCCGGAGGCAAAAAGTCTGACAAGGTTACAAAGCATGCCTTTGCAAGCTATGCACCACCATCTGCACAGACATACATGCCATCTTTTGTCGATCATCCTGACTATCTCATACAATTCTTGGAAGAAGTGTATGAGAAACGCACAGCGTCTGCCAGAGAGAAAGTCATGATAAGTGAAAGCGCATCTGTAAGGAGCTACCCAGCCAAAGAAGAAGTTCCTGTTGAATTGAATCCTCAAGATGCAGAGGAGCAAAAGGTGTTATGGACTGCTTTGCTTGAACTATATCTCATGGATGAACGTCCCATTAATACCAGCCTGGACGACTCTGATGATTCCGATGTTGAGCAGACAACTGCGAATGACAGCAACGATCAGATGGATAAAGAGATTGCTCGAAGAAGGAAATTGAGATCTAAAGCCTTGGCATTACTTAAAGACAAGTCTGTCGACTACGATGCCAACCAGGCTTTGGTTCTTTGCCATCTAAAGCAATTTGATGATGGTGTGGTGTTGTTGTATGAAAAAATGGAGATGTATAGTGATATTATACGCTTTTGGATGGAAAAGGAGGAAACCGACAAGGTCATTGAGTGCGCTAGAAAGTTTGGCCCCACTGATCCATCCCTATATCCTCTGGTTTTGACCTACTTTTCGTCATCGTCGGAAACGCTGAAGAAATCTACTTCGGAATTGCTATCAGTTTTGGATCATATCGATGCCCAAGACTTGCTTCCACCTTTGCAGGTTGTCAAGGCACTGAGCCGCAATGATGTAGCCTCGTTAGCGCTTGTCAAGAACTATATGGGTCGAAAGATTGAAAAGGAACGCAAAGATATGGAGAGAGTAAGTATTGAAAATCGATGGTCAAGTTAGTTTACAAAATCTTTGTACTAAATAGCGATTTTAATAACAGGACTCAGCTTTGATCAAGAGTTACCGAGAAGAGAGTGAACGTCGACGAGAGGAGATAGAAGAGTTGCAAACTAGCGCTCGGGTATTCCAAGTCACAAAATGTTCTGCTTGCGGCGGTATGCTTGAATTGCCCACAGTTCACTTTCTCTGCCGACACTCATACCATCAACGGTAAGCCTGTTGCCCCATGGTTCTCGGGTATGTATACCAAATACTAACCATTATCATAGCTGCTTGACCGAGAATGAAAAAGAATGCCCGCAATGTGCAGTACAGCATCGTATGATAGCAGACATGCGCAGAACACAGGAAGCCAATGCTGACAAACATGATCTATTTTATGCCCAGGTAACAGAAGTCATTTATTGGTTTTGCTAGTAATGTGGATATAAGACACTAAATACTTATTCTCTTTAGCTCGAAGATGCCGAGGACGGATTCTCTGTTATTGCAGATTACTTTTCCAAGAATACCATGGCATTTGCAAAGCTTATTGATTAGTATATTTATTAATAAAAAATAGGATGTTTCTCATAATAATCAAAAGTAGCAGAGGCTACAATGTTCAATAATTGAAATCCAAGTCGACTGATTTGTACGGCTGGTATCGGAGCTGAAAACTAACAATGGCAAGCTGTTTTCGAGTCAGCATTGCCAGAAGTGTGAATTAATGCCTCCCACCACGACGACAGTTCTCATTGACTATCACCGATTACTCAATGCTCCAGGTAATTACAGGTTTAACAGGGATTGCTATATACTGTGATCAAACCCGATCACTAATTGGCTTGAAGCATTGAATACGTCCGGACGTGCACAAGGTTCAGGTGTATGGACTGTTTGGAACACGGTTTCAACGGCCGTTGAGAGATACTATTCAGCATACGCGATTAAGAAACGCGATACTCGAGTAAGCAATCGATAAAATGCTCTTGTGTGGCTGATCATAGACTAAACCATGGTTCCGCAGCTATCAGTACAACTAGCAACAAACAATGGTCTAATGGCAGTTAATAATATGTCTAGCCGAGACCAAAGTTTGGCATACTTTCGTGAACAACTAAGATCAATACACATCGACACTATCGCCTCAGACAAAGGAAGGTTGCAATCAGCATTGCGGACGGCGGTCGAAAAATTGGTTACAGACAGTTCAGGCGACACACCCATAGTCTGCGCAAATTTGATTGTGATTGTATTAGCAAAGCATAACGATGAGAACACTTATGAGTTCTCGGATGACACGTCCGACCAAAACGCCCAAAAACTTGACATTAGAGCAGTATTGTACAAAATAGGACGAGAATTGGCAATATCTAATCCGTAAGTTTGATAAAAAGCACATTTAAGCGTTGAACACTGATCTGAACTTTTATATTAGCCACATTAACGTACAATTTGTTAAAATATACCAAGACAATATACCAAGCATGATAGCTGACAGTACTAGTCAAGATGTAAGTGTAATGGCTCGAATAAGCGTCGCTAGAAACAACTAGTTAATAGTGATTGATAGATTCTATCAAACTTATCGTTATCCGTCGCCAATATATCATGCCAAGATGATAGCCTAGAGAGAGTGCTACATACGCTTGCCATAAGTCATTTCGACATGTCTTATTTTATAATATATAACATTGGTGGTCTGCAAGGTATGCAAGGAACCACGGACAGTGCTATCGTTCAATTTCTCTGTTCACACGAGAACGCACATATATTGGATTACACCAGCTTTGTTAATATGCGACTGGAGTATGTTCAATATGTGCGAAGAGACGGAATAGGTTAGTCGGAGTAGTTCATCCATTATAGCACTGTACAGCCTTTTGACACCTCCCCCGGCTTTGTAGATTTACCCAAATTCCAGTGTTTGCATCCTATCGTATTGAACTATGTACGTTAGTGATATTTATGACATGATTTAGCTGGTTTTTGTGACATACAATTTTTAATGCTAAGCATTCGTTTTCAGTGTATGACTAAACTGGTCAATCAAATCTCCCATCTGGTCTCCAACAAGAATAATATCATACTATTACATGACCGCAAGAACCAAGAACAAGACTACCATTACACTCACGCTATAGTCTCGTATTCGAGTATGTACTACCAGTCAACTGTTCTGTATATTCCATTCTTCAATGTCATTTGTTTAAGCAATTGTTTTTTGTGAGTTAGATATAATGTATCTAGTATGCTTTGACCGATCAGCAGAACCAGAATTTGAAGAAGCTAAAAACTCGGCATTGGAATTGATCGTGGTCAAAGCGGAAGGAGCATCAAAGTCGTCAACTTTCGAAAAGCGCAATATCATGGCTACCAGTGTAAGTATCTGATCACGCTTCACAATCATCCTAAAAAGTTACTCATATATCCTCACCTAGTCATTTATGGAGGCAATAATTGGTCCCAATGTAGTTGATAGTCTGGATCACATTAAGCCACTTGTACAATACTCTCCAAACCGATACTCTGTACAAAATTCCGCTTCTATTAA
Source organism: Umbelopsis isabellina (assembly GCA_016758905.1). Lineage (NCBI taxonomy): Eukaryota > Fungi > Mucoromycota > Umbelopsidomycetes > Umbelopsidales > Umbelopsidaceae > Umbelopsis > Umbelopsis isabellina. The sequence goes on from JAEPQZ010000011.1 coordinate 342,069, forward strand.
TATTGAAGCGATTGATGATTTTTCTACTACCACCACTGAAAGCTTAGAACGGAACACTCGATGGTGGCTTTCATTTGCCGATGCATTTGGCCGAGAGGTTACCGACGACAATGGTGCTAGTCCTCTCCAAAACATGACGAAAGCATTTGAAATGAGCTCTGTAGGACATATTATTGATCATTGACCTCCATTAATTGTTTTACAGTGTTAACAAGTTTGAATCTATTGATGTTAGAATTTGACCGGAGATATCTTGGACCTTATCCGTCAGGAGCTTATTCAGCCAGGTGGTTCTAAAAACACTTTTGGAGATCGACTTGTTCCAGAGGTCGGTAACCTTATCACATGGTTAACAACCAAACTTGAGCCTAAAGTATTTGTTATTTGCAGTTCTTTAGGCAGCTAAATGAAGCAGAAATGGAGGGCAACCATGGCAATATATTTTCTAAGAGGCTTTCGAACGCAGCAGTTAGGTAATACTAGCGACGTACTAAGAACGATATTATATCATGAGTTAACTTCTAAGAAATTAGAGCATTAGCAAAGAAAATATTCATTGCTTTGGATCTTGCCAGCAGGAGATTTCAACATGCTGATGGCGCAGCTTCAACAGTAAGTAAAACCCCTACTTGCCATATGGATCGCCCATGAGACAACTGGTTCTATTGCTTCCAATGACCACTAATCCTATTTTGTAGATCTGTTTACAAATTCAGAAAGCTTCGATTGCTTACCAAAATCGAGTCAACAAACCTAACACAGAAGAGGCTGAAGTGTTTACAAAGGATGAACCCAATAATGTAGATGCGGCGTGGCAGCAAATTAACAAGTATCAAAACATGACCTTCCGTGAGAAAGAGGAAGCTCTCCAACCAAATACAGGTGCGAAACCCAAAGCCGAGCCTATGCCTTTTGCAAATCAGCTACCATTGGGACTTCCAGCTGCTCGTGGGAGAGGCAGAGGTGGTGGGCCAAGGGGAAAATCTGGACCAGCCATCAACCCAATGTTCCGTGGACGACGTGGGCATGATGCGTCAACACCAGACCCAGCCACTACGCTTCAGTATCCAGACATACGAGCTGCAAAACCTTGGCTGGAGCCCATTAAACCCGATCCCAATGCAGCGGAAATGAAACGAAAACAAAAGGATGAGCAGTTGGGTGCTCAAAACTCGTTGTTACGAACGTATTGGAAATCAACAGAAAGACAGCAATTTGGTGATGGAACCAATAAGCATGATGGCCGGATATGGGTGATCGATTCAAAGAAAGGCGTTCGCAAACGCCTGAAAAAGGAGTTTGATGGTCGATTGGACCATAGTCTAGTGACTAGACCGAATTCAGGTGATCAGAGTCAATTGGCGGATATGCTACCATTATAAACACGTCATTGATCTCATAAGCAATAGCTCACGCACTGGCCAGTAAAAGCTGTCAGTTTCGAATAAAACGAACTCAGTAGAAGTTGTGTTACGGAATCATAGTCGTTCTTGAAACGGAGTATATTTGTGGCGTCACTTCAAATGTAAGCGTCGGGACAAATACTCTTACATGAAAACGAAACTTTAATGAAGAAACATGCATTGTTTTCGGCATAGACCGGATAGAGACCATTCACATGTAATGTGTCAGCCGTTGGAAGAAAAATGTTTTGATTGTTGTCTTTTTCTTTATTTTATTTTTCATGTTATAAGGTTGAGTGAATTTATGAATGCACAGAATATTTTGCGATGGGGTATCAACAATTCTTTGGAAAAAAAGTAGTGAGGGAAAAGCCAGCCTCATTCTGCTTTTGGTGTGGCAACAGTTGATAAATAGTATCCACACTAAGAGGTTTCCATTTCAAGACCGCGACTCTCTCAAAGTAACGCATTCCTGCTCATGTTCAGTGGCGTGATCAAGACGACACTTGTTGCTACAGTATCGCCGAACCTTGCAGCGTGAACAAACAGGCATCATTGCCTTTTCCACGCCGCAGCCAGAGCAGTTGTGAGCAGAATGTATGGAAGAAGTGGGTGACGACGGCGTAAGCAGCGGGGAACATGATGTGATGCTATCGCGGTCTAGATAACCTAAGCTCAATTCTGCTGACTTCTGCGCAACGTCACAGGAGTGGATGTCAGTCGCTGGGACATTGACACACTTGGTATAATAATGTTTTGCTTTTTCATTATTGCGTTCTGCTTGATAGATAAATCCTCGACAGTTATAAATAGTAATACACATTGCTCGGGCATAGCAGACTTGCATTTGATCGCTTTCTGTCATTTTTGCCACATCGCTTGAACCCAACTTGATAGCTGCTCGAGGCTTAAGATCTTTTCCCATTGACCACAATATATTTGTCAATGTTCTACCCTCCTTTGATCCAATATCTTTCAACATATGGCTCATCAGGAGCTCCACTACTTGTTCTATGAGCTCCAGGCTCTCGGTCGTACAGGGAATATTAGGGGCTCGGGCTGTCAGCAGATTGAGGGCTTTGATATACCATGCTGCCGCGACTTGGCAGTCGGCGCACACCCTTCGATGTTCCTCCCTCATGGCCATTGAGGCTAAATGCATGGCTGCCCGGATAGATCCTTGGTTGGCAGCTTTCTCCAAGATAGGGATGGCCTTATCATATCTATGATTGATGAATTCCTGTTGTGCTTCGAACAATAACGTTTGCGAAGGATCCACTATGGTGTTTGAGGAATTGCCAGAATCGCCTTTGAAAAAAAATGACGGCATTTGTTGGGACAGCGAAAAAAAACGCGAAAGAGTTATGAAGAAGAAAACTGAAACAAGTTCTTAATAAAGTTAAAGAATGTCTGTTGTATTATTTATGGGACGGGCTGGGAGATCGTCTTTTCGTTTCAAATCAAGGTATCCACGTGAGGTAGCACAAAAGCTTTGTTGTAGCTCAGTAACCAGTGAGAATTGATTAGGGTTCAAAGCGTGATCTCACGCGTGCCGACATAAAGCTCCTCCACACGTGCGGACAAGCTGGAATACCATTGGCGATCTATGCTACCATATATGGTATATTTGGACAATCTAATTCTTCTAAGCCAATCAATGGGGGCACGTGTAGACCATCTCATCTCTCTTTCGCGTACCAAAAGTATGGCTTTAATGTTTTTTGAGATTCATTACTTATTTGCTCATATCGCCGTAAGTACGGACCTGTAAATATGGCTATTGATTAAACAACAAAAAAAACTGATAAGGGTATAAGTGAAATTTCCACGGATTTGCGTAGTACAAGCTCAAAGCAGCGTGAGCTCCAATGTCCAAGTACGCCTGCACCAAACTCGTATAGCTAATCGTCCCACTTCAACACCACTGCCTTCCCACCAGCATTTACGCTGTAATAGGAAAATTTAGTTTTTGATTTTTCCATAGTTAAATTTTGACATGATCGGGAGTTGAAGATACTTACAGCTGGCTTTTTCCAGAACAGTAGCATTTTCTGCGCCGTTGGCAAATAGCCTTGTTCTGATTCGGTCTCCAATTTAGACAAGGCCATGCTCATAATGCAAGTGCGTCTGGGCTCTAAAGCTCGGTGATTCCAATGATCATTCCGTGAATAACCCGATTGGCACAGCATATCAATCAAATGTTGTTCTGCCATGTTCCCTTCCTTATTGATGTTTCTCTCTAATGGTGTAAATATTTGTTTCTGTTGAACCAGTCGTTCTCCACATTGCAGTTTTAGTTCGTTTATAGTATAAGCGTGTTGCCCTGGGAAATGCTTTGGTGGTAGAGCATAAAATTCCAGTTCCTCCCGTAGCACAATCACAGCTTGTTTGGTCAAAAGCTGATATTGAATTGGACTCAATGCCTCAGTGTCGCCAAGGGCTCTACTTGCTAATAATATATCTTCTCGCATGCTTCGTTCATCAGCAAACTCTGCGTTGGTGGAGTGTAAAAACCGGAGAACAAATTCAAGGCAATCTGGGTTGTAATCAACATAGTATACTGGTTCTTCCATGGATGCAAACGAAGAACTATCATCGCTCGGACTTATAGCCAAACCATGTGGAAACATGGCAATGAGCAAGCTCTCTGGCAGTGAGATCTATTGAGAAATGAATCTGCGTTAGACAGGTACCACCATGCCATCTTTTTCAGGGGCAATCTGACACTTTACTAGAATGTCGCGAGCAATTCGAAATGGTCGCCCTCGTAGATTGAAATTCAATATAGTTGGCAGCGGATCTTCATTTGATATGGTAGTTCTGTTGTCGGTTTCTGGTATAGCTTGAGGATACGACACCTGGGTAATGAGACTATCGGCCATAAGGTAATACTTTGCTGTAAACCCCGAATAGTGAAATTGTAGGCAGTTGGAAAACCACTTTGGGCTCAATTGGATATATAAGTTTAGAAGGTTCAAAGGAATCAAACTTGCGTTCTTTGTCAATGAAAAAAAACACGAGGTGATCCCAAAAATTTGAGGAGAGCGTATGACAGGAGGAATTTTTTGATCTATTGTGAAACACCATGGAATGCTGGTACTAACCGGCTCAAAATGATGTGATCCATTTAACGGTACTCCTTCTTTTACTCTTAATTGCATTGCCACCTCCAAGTGCAATATTAGTCTGTAGACGCTTGTGTTCTTTACGATTGAGAAGAATGGCTATAATGTACATAGTTTGCAAAGATATGATTTTAAATGGCCATGACTCTAATGTCGAACCAATCTGTCGAGAGTATCGCAAGGGGTTACCTAGGAGCTTGTTGCATCGGCTGTACTGTCAATCTGTAGGCTCCATAGTTGGATCTTCTATGTCGGTTTAAATTTATGTTTGTGGGACCGCTTGATCGCACCTGATGTCACAGCTAAAAGGCCCATATCTCCTCATATCAAATTATTTACTTTGCCTCAATGGCAAAGTATATTTGCTAGATTAAAAAAAATCCATATTACCTGTCTATGATAACGAAATGCTATTCTAAATGTTGGAAGAAATTATGCACACCCCTTAGGACCCTGCGACCGATTGAGACACGTATCTGCCCCACCATTGGTCAGTTTTTTTTACTCTGGTCGATCATCTTTTTATCATTAATCTGAGACAATGCCAAATTCTTTCAATACACTACAACACAATCTACTGTAGTTCAGCACGGTGTTCCTTCTTGGAGGCGGATTGTGGTCCAGCTTTGCTCTTCACCAAATCCTGCAATATAAGTCGCGGCTTAGTTTGGAGGTACAAATCATATTTGGTGCAACATCACTTCAATAGATAACTTACATGAGCGCGGTTCTTGTAAACCTCGGTTTTCTTAGAGCTGCCGGGATGATTATAAGCTCCTGTAAGTAGCTTGTCACACCCCATACATCGTTGCTGGTGATACGGTTGTTCTTTGCTACAGTAGCCACAGATCTGGTTGATACCATGAACATTAGTACGAATAAATAATCAGAGTCACTGGTAAATTTGAACAGCATACCATCTTTTGCGCCAACTAAAGCATACACAGATAATAATTTGCATTAAAACTCAGAATTCGAATAAGTTATAAACCAGGAAACTTTCAAGTACCTCATAGATATGACTCTCAGCCTCATCGTGGCATTTGTCACAGGCATAAACTAAAAAGGATATGTCAGGGCATTCGACCAAGATTACTGTTTCATCGAAGGTGCGGTGGCTTACCTCTATTACAGCACTCGAAGCGCATCCATCTAATACGGGGAAAATTCAAAAGTTTAGGTTCAGTTTACAAATACTTGATTTCACAGGTACAAGATATAACATTTACCTATGAGATTTACGAAAATGCTTGCAGGTACCCGTATTTGGTAGGGCCTTGATTGTAAGTTAGCTATATGAACAAATTGGCGTAATGGCTGATCAAAGTATTGCCATATGGAACTTACTTGGCCAAGCGAGATTTTGTTAACCGATTTCTCCTGCAATCCCTTTTTCTGTAACTTTGAGATCTCATACTCATCAGCTTGTAGCCAGTCGGACGCCAAAGCGCCTATTCTGATCATCTTGCACTTTTGAACATCTAATGATAAAGGAACATGGCAAGAACGACAGGCTACTGTCACCTTTTGTCCAAAAGATGCCACAATAATCCTATTTTGACAATTTGAATCGCATCTAGCACATATGGCGAGATATCGAGAGGGCAACATCGCTATAGGGACGCATTTAGCAGTCTGTAAAAGTCCCAGCATAGGAGAATTTTCATGCACATAATCTAGAAAGGGAATTGCAGAATATTCTTAGTAATGGACTTGTGTTGCAAACACAGGTAATGAGATCTGCAGCATGCATACCGGGAAATATCTTGATTCCAAGAATTTGTGTACAAGTAGGGCACGCTAACCAGCGTTCGCCCATTTGAGGATTGGTTGCGGATGCTTCGTCGCTCGACTTGTCTAGAATCTCGACGTCCAAATCCATGATGGAAAACTTGCTTCTACATCGTGTACATTTAACAGATATGTTTAAGGAGTCTAATTGTAATAATGCAATGTTCTCCAACGACACATCTGGGTGGCGAAGTTCAATGCCGCCTCGCCCTCTGGGATTGCTTGATTTGCTGCTGAAAGAAATCGGCTCGCTATCTGAGCTGGAGGCTGAGCTTTCTGACGTACTTGCATTGATGTGTTCATCTAAACGCTGTTTCGAAAATTGCTCAACTAGTGCCGGTGGATAAAATTCCGCACTGTTCGTGATTACCACCTTCTTAGGCTTGATAATTGCATCGTCCGGTACCAGCCCGGCCCCAACTTTTGGTTTACTGATTGGCAGAGATATGGAGGATTGTACCTGAGAAGATTGGATACTAGCGCGTCTCGGTGGTTCTTTCATCAAATCACTCAAATTACGCACCAGCCAATTTAGGTGCTGAAACAGTGAGGATGGGGCCTCAGTGACATGTCGCTGGAAACCATGGGCGATGTTCCTGAACATATATATATGAATAACAAGGACATCAGATTCGAAGTTCGAATATGTAACTTACAGTAATCGCCAGTCCTCTAATTTATCACTTATAATTTCCATCTGACACGGTTCAAGCGGATAGACATCCGGAACAATGATATTCAAATCCATCGAGTCTCCAAAAATGTCCCGGAATCCAAATTCTGGGTCTGTAAGCTTGATTTCAAGATAGATCTCGATCTTCTCCTTGTTTGATCTATTTAGTTCACAAGGTTTCAGCTAAAGAAATGCCACTGACCCAGTTAATAGTGTTGTGCTTACTTTAAAACACGGTAACTATCTGGAAACCGAGTTTCCAGCTGCTTCAAATGACGATCTTTAGCAATCTTCGCCTTTTCTAATTGCTCAAAAGTATATCGCTTTTGACTTGGCGTTTGCTTTCTTTCGTCACTTGGCTTTGCCCTAGTCTTTGGCAGAGGCTCGATGGAATTGGTGCTCGTTACAGGGTGAATACTATTATTTCTAACGAAGCGCATTGTAGTGGTAGGAGGTTGGCTTAATAGTTGTTCCATGTTATTTTCAAACCAGTCTAGTCGCTCTAATAAAGTAGGATAATTTCCTGCGAGCTGACCCTCCATGCGTTCATTAAAAGCTCTTTCTAAATTGCTGCGGCAGACATTGCGCAGTTAATATTACGTCTACCCGAGATCTCTAATCCCACGCATACTTCTCTAATATAACTTACATTGCAAATCCTTTGGGTATATTTGTGTTCTGAACCTTGATCGTTGCTGCACACTGTGGATAATTGTTTGAGACCACTATATGCACAATGAGTGAACTCAGGTCATAAGTAAAATCTGCAGGTAGTACGAGCGCGATTTGAACAACTGTGTTCCCCTGAGCATCCCTGATTGTTCGCAATAAAGTGTTCAGTATCGGTGATCGCACTTTGGTCTACATTATTGCAATCAGAGAGAATTTGTAGTATACCTCCATCTAGAAAACGATGATTTATATCTATGTTCTAATTGTGATAGCTGTGACATTTGTGTAGTAATGAATTCAGCATCACGGCCCCTAACCTAATCACCAATATATCAGTCAGCTACATCTAATAATGTAAAAAGCAGCTACTATTTGCTACGTACAGTTGACGATCGACGGGCAGTTACACCTGCAATGTGATCTGTTCGAGAATGTGCGTCACTTTGCCCATTTTTTTGCAAGTTGGATTCGCTGCGCATAGGAGTTGCCTGAAGTATATGAGCAAACAGACAACTTTCGCCTGCTCTACAGGTACCTTTTGAATAGAATCGACATGGTGGAGGGAATCTTCGGATTTGTGGTTGATTGAGCATATTGTCTTAGCGGGATCAAAATTGGCACGCATTTCTCAAATTGGCGAAGACCAATTTTCCCAATAAAGATCGTTGCCGCATCTGTGCAACCATATCCTACATCTCCATGGACACATTTCATCAAACTGCTCCAGAATCAACGCGCGGTTTGTTCGATCTTCCGGAACATGTAAGTCTCATCATCACCTTTAAAGCTTTTTCTAGATTCTAATACAATTATTCTTATAGGCTACTCCAGCCAGGGACGCCAGTAAGCGGCGTTCAGCGCAGATATTGTCAGTCAATAATACCAACACTACAACTCAAGATGCTCAAACATCTGGAAAGCCTCCGAGCAAACGACCTATAAGGTCGCATGCTCGATCAAAATCTGCTATCACTTCAGATATGTTTGATAATAATGCCTTGCGCAATGCTCAAAGCGCGTCTGGATTGCATACTTTGGTGGAGGAAGGATCGAAGACTTCCAAGGAACTGAAGAGGCAATCGACGGCGGCGAATGGACATCGCTCTTACAAAAGCGGCGAAAACCTGAATCCTGACGAATCAGTCGCAATGTCTTCTCTACAAGATATGATCAATACTTTAAAGTCGTTGCCGCCCATCCCGCCGTCCAATCGATTGTCAACTCAAAATCTTGAAGAGCCGGCAGCCCGCCGCGGTCATCGCAAGCAGCATTCGATGTCTGCTATCAATCTTCATAGAAATCGCTTCTCTCAAACCATTGACCAAAATAACAAAGCGCACCATACTTCTATGCAGGAGCTTCGTAATATACCTGAAATCCCGGAACAGAGAACTAGCAAGTTTCTAAGTGGTACTCAGAACACCGAACGTAAATCTGATGACGAGGAGTCTGGTGAATATTATTCTCGAGGTGATGCTTTAGCTGAAGCTGAGGCAAAGTTGATGGGAACATACAAGCCAAAAGAAGAGCATGTCGAAAGCACAAGCACGTCCCTTAATGACAGACGAAGATCTGGACGTAGATACTCGGACTCAAATGGCAGTGATCGCCCGTCTTTCAGTACTGTCGCTGCGTCCACTTTTAACAAACGAACCTCTCTTCAGTTGCCTACTTTGTCCGAAACAAGCGAGATGGGCGCTAACGGAAAGAGTAAGCGTTTGACGTTCAACAAACCATTGGATCTATCTTTGGAGAAGAAGAGTCATAGACGCTCAACTTCAAGAAATTTCGACTCTGATTGGAGGGCTGGTAAGAGTTGTATGTATTACCTGACATACAAGGACTTAATATTCATTAAATGCTTTTGACTTTCATAGGAGCAAATTCACTTGCACCGCCGCCAACCTCAGCCTCTAGATCATTCAACTTGGTCCCTTTCACACCTACCAAAGTCAACTTTGCAAGGGATGATGCTAACCCTCACCAGCGCAGGCCCTTATTTGCGGCTCACTTACCTTTTTCTGCACTTGGACCTCTTTTCAAAGCACGTCAATTGATTCGCGGAACCTTGCGTGTAAACAAGCGTAATCGTTCGGATGCATATGTAACCTCCGATGATTTGGAGTCCGATATCTACATTTGTGGTTCACGCGATCGTAATCGAGCACTTGAAGGTGATGTTGTTGCCATCAAGTTGGTTGATGTCGAAAAAGTGCTGAGAGAGAAGAAGGAAAAGGAGGAAGCTAAATTGGCTAGAAATGGTGGTAAGGTACCTACCCGTAGACCTGATGAAGAAGATGAGAATGAAATCATATTTGGAGGTGATGAAGATATCGACAAGGTGAAGCCTAAGTACAGTGGTGTGGTTGTTGCCATCTTAGAGAGAGCTCAGAATCAAGTGTTTTCAGGGTATGTAGTATCTGCAAAACTCCTCATTCAATTTCTTAAACTAATTCTTGCTAATGTGTTGAAAGATCTTTAACCTTAATGCGACCCAATAACAAGCGTTCACAAGATGATAAGTCGGATGAAAGCAAGGAGACGCCTAGAATTGTTTGGTTCAAGCCAACAGACAAAAGGGTACCTCTTATTGCAATCCCCATCGAGCAGGCTCCAGAAGACTTTGTCACCAACGCTGTTGGCTATGAAAACAAGCTCTTTGTCGTGAGTAAAATGGCTTTGTGCTATGCGATAATCAATATTGAGTTACTAACAAGTGTGATCTACAGGGATCCATTAAACGCTGGCCCATCACTTCATTGCATCCATTCGGTACCCTTGAGCGCGAACTCGGAGTAATCGAAGATCTTGGAGTTCAAACTAAAGCCTTGTTGGCTGATAACAATGCTGCCATGTCTGACTTCAACGATGCTGTTAAGGCTTGTTTGCCACAGACACCATTCGAGTTGTCTGATATCGAAATTTCACAAAGGCGGGATTTGCGTTCTCAACGGGTGTTCACTATTGATAGCAAGGGTACCAAAATACAAGATAATGCTATCTCAGTGCAAAGGCTGGGAGATGAAACATTTGAGATTGGCGTTCATGTTGCTGATGTTTCGGCTTTCATTGAACCGCATTCTCCCCTGGATAAAGAAGCTCGTGCCCGAGCCAGTTCCGTGGATTTGGTGCATCACACTGTTCCTTTGGTTCCTGAATCACTTACGCAGGAGATTACAAACCTTTCTCTCAATCAGGACAGGTAAGGCTATCAGTAAGCTTGACGTAGGCAAATTAGCGCGAACTAATACTTTGTTACTATCCCTAGACTTGCCTTGTCAGTCATTTGGAAAATCAGCAATGAAGGAAAGGTTTTGGATACCTGGCTCGGAAAGACGGTCGTGCGGTAAGTAGATTCAAGCTTATAAGTTCGAGTTATAAATTCTTGCGGCCAGATATCTAAACTGTATCCAGATCAAGCGCCCAACTTACATTTGATGATGTAGAGGCTATGCTGGCTGGTAAATCTGCCGAAAAGACCTACGGAGAGCTTCAAAATCAACTTGTAGAAGACATTACAATCTTAGATGAGATTTCCACCAACATGCAATCTACTCGCTGCAAAAATGGAGCCATGCATCTAAGCCGTGACGAACTAGAATTCCAGTTTGACGAAGACCAAGTTCCCACTGACGTGACACTTAAGAAAAAGAATGCTATGCGAAGAATCCTTCGCGAATTCAAGATTTTAGCTAACATCAGTGTTGCTCAAAAGATCTCAAGCTGTCTTCCAGAACAAACCATTCTACGAAGACAAGCACCACCTGCGGAAAGCAAGATTGTGGAGCTTCAGCAGTACGTCAAGAAGTTAGGCCTTGATATCAGCATTTCCTCTGCAGGAGACCTTCAAAAGTCCGTGGATGCCATAGAAGATGAACAAGTGCGCAAAGCTTTAACCATTGTCATTTTGAAAACTCTTCAACCACCAAAATACTTTTGCACCGGCACAATGGATATTTTGAAATATTCCCATTACTCTCTTAACATTCCACTATATAGTCATTTTACTTCACCGTCACGCCGATTCTCCGATCTTATCGTTCAACGACAGCTCAAATGCGCTTTGGACAAAGGTATTTAATATTAGCCTGACTCACCGCAAGTTAAGAGGTTTATTCTAATTCTTGTCTTCATTGTTGTAGAAGCCAACTTCTACTTGGAACGCGATACAATCCAAAAGACATCACAGCATTGTAATGTCAAGAAAGAGGCAGCATTGAATGCTCGCTACCAAAGCAGCATGCTCTTCCTTGCGCTTTATTTCAATAATCTTGCCAAGAAAGCTAATAGCAACGTAGTATTTGCGGACGCTATTGTTGTCGCTACCTTCGACGGTTATTTCGATGTCGTCTTGACTCAATTTGGATTCGAGAAACGCATACATGCAGACAATCTACCTCTCAATTCTCATCAATTCTCTGGCAATACAGATAGTTTGACTTTATTCTGGCAGAAAGGAGTTTCCACCACTGCATTGAACCGAGAATTCACATACTTAGAAGATGATGACGTAGAGATTGAATTAGATGAAGACGCCATTGCTGAGGAAATGCAAAAGGATTTGTCTTCCGAAGACGGTGAAGGACATACCAATGATAAATCGGACCACAAAGCTTCGACCAATGGAACAGCTGAAGCAGAAGTCAAAGCTCTATCGATAACCCAACAAGCTGAAGATACCAACAACGCACCAGAGAAGAACGTGGTTGCTTATAAGCGTCTAAGTAAACGTAACTCTGGTGCCATTATCCCCATGTCAGCCACAAACAGCAGTTCAGGATCACAAACTCCCATCTCTGTTCCTTCCTATGATGGACTTCAGTGCTCGCAAACTCTCAAGCCTCTGGATTCCATCAAGGTGGCTATCCATGTTGAGATGACCCAGACTCCTCCTCTATTGAGAGTACTTGCTGCCAACCCATTCATGTAGACCACCTGGTACCACTGTCTATGCTTTATCATTTCTGTTTGTATTTCCCTTTTTTTATAGTCTTCTTTGCATCCAAATCAAAACAAGTATTCTATTATTTCTATTTATTTACTCACTCCCTTCTTTTTGTGAATCGAACGTCTAACAGTCCTTTTAATATTGAATGTCTTCTATGTCAATTTATTACGTTTCTCAGATATCATTTGAAAAATACAGGCTTTAATTATGCCAGCATGCCTAAATAAACGTTCATGACTTATGAATACGAACGACGGCTAAACGCGTTACGTCGTGTCAAGTGGGTTGTGCGATGGCACTGTTATAGGCTTCTGACGAATATGCAATGGCCGATGAGACTCATATTCCTTATAGTAAAGTCCACACGCGTTGCACAATATGTGTGCTCCATCAGATGTGTATCTCCAGAGGGATGTCTTGGTCACGTTGCAATTAAAACACTCCATTGACCCAGGAGGTCCTTTGGCTTTGGGTGCCTTCAAAACATGCTGCTGAGATTGCGCTTTAGAAATAAGGTAACTTTCTATAGAAAGTTCCACTCTAATCATATCAGCTTTGGTCAGGCCAACCAATTTGCTAGCAAAATCTACTACCAAATCATATTCTGAGGAATGTATATCTGAAAACAGATGCTGGCTTGCAAAGTGTCGTGCTATACCTGTCTTCAGAATATATTTCTCATCAAATGACTCTCTATGTTCATGTCTGTTATCATCTTGATCACCACTGTCTGAAGCTGAATGTGCTTGACTGATATCTCTATACAATGGCTCCATATCGGACATCGAAGCTCGAACATACGGATCTCGAATCATAGTGAACGTAGATCCCTCTTCCCAACCAGTAGAGCTTTTTGTTCTCGTTACAGGTCCAACAGCACCTACGCGATTGATACGCTCTTTTTCCCGCAACTCTTCCACGTAATTTTTCAACAGTTTGAGTAGAATGTTGTCTGAGTACCGAGCAAAGATAAATATATCGAGCCATTTAACAACCAATTATGTACACTATTAAAGCACAATACCTCTTTTCTGTTGTCTAGAGACATTTGGATGAGTGGTTTGCTTATACATATCAGCCATATCCCTCAAGTTTTCTTCATCAGGCTCGTCTTCTCCAGGAAGTCTGATGATATAATCAGTATTGAAATGATGACGGAAAAACCGAGGTATTCTGCTACTCACTTCTTACCACCATTCAGGAGATTGCTCTCCCAACGGTATTTACTAGCTCTAAATGCTGTAAGCCAATTATCTTTTGATGGGATGTATAGATCATCTCCAGTTGGCTGCTCCCATGTTTTAGCATCATCTAATTTGTAGAATAGTTTTGTAATAAAGACTGCGACTGCCATGATTTTAATATCGATGGAGCAGAGGGAGAACAGATATCTTGCGCTCCTAGCATCGTATGCATCTACTGGGTATACTTCATGCATATTTTCCATCTCATCCATAAGATACATGGCTAATGAGTACGATTCGACTATGACAGATATCTGATTTAATACCAAGTATTATAATATAGATGATACACACTAGAAATTTACCTGGTAGCATAAGCTCTCTAGTCGCTCTGTAAACGAGTGGTGCATAATTGGAACTAGGGAATTTCAGATTGCAACGGAGTCGAAATGCATAGAAGTACCACCGAGTGTAATAGTACAAGTTGGGCATGCTAGGAATCATCTATTTTGAATCGTTAGTAAAGGTACGAAAGCTGTACAAAATACTATAAGGCTGAGTAAACATTTACCTTTACATCACGAAGCTTATAACCTGAAATGACCTCCAGAAAATCAGCTGGTAAGTCTTTTGTAAGCGCAACGTAAGGTAGCTTTCCTACAACAGACCAGCGATGTAGATCTGATAACAGAATTGGCCAGCGTAGCCAAACGCATCCCATATATATGAACACCAGCAGATGTCTATATGTTATATTTGGCCAACGACTCATTGTTTTGAACATTGTCACGGTTTGGCCTTCATCCAATAGATCGGCATTTTCTTCTGCTATAGCCTCCGCAGCAGCAGTTGACATATTGTGCTCATAATCCTCTTCTAACTCATCCTCCTCAGGTTCATTCGACTGTGAAGCATCTTGAGAACTCTTTGCAGCTCTTCGATAATCAAAATGGATTTCCGAATGTGCTACATAGAGTAGCCAAATTTGACGTACAGCATTTTCGAGATCCGGAGGCGCAGCAAACTTTTTGATCAAAACTTGAACCATCTTACGAAGACACTGTTGGAACATCTGATAATAGAGGAAGGTAGCTCTTGGGCCGTAGAGACCTGAATACATCGTAAGTCTCGGGATCTTGACAGTATGCATGTTGATTTACTAAATTTTACTTACGTCTCTTCTCTTTTACCATCTTGGGTCCTCCTTTATTTTTGCTGATTGCGCGCATGTTTCCGCCAACATTGCCTTCTTCTGCTGCTTCTTCGTGATAATTCTACACAAGAATTAGTTTCCATTATATAGTCCAATCATGAACAAGCCAAAAACGTACTGCCAATTGATGTCCGTATTTACAAACATAGTTTCCAGTTGCATTTTTTCGATATTTTTTAGTCTTGCACACAGGGCAAGGTGGTAATTTTGGTGCTTTTGCCATTTAAATGATGATGCGTATATGTACAATGATAGAGGATGAATATCCTGCTTTCAATAGCAATGGACAATGATGAAGTTGGTCTCGAAAAAACTAATTGGTTTTTGGATCCTTTGTATCCGAGATGGTATAAGCGTTCTCGTCAAGCAATCGCTCTAATTCGGCTTTCAGCCGATCCACCCAAGTAGAAACAATGAAGACGTGAGTTTCGTCCAAGTCGTCAACTATGAAGTGATGCTTGCTGTCAAGGTTTTTAATAATAGCTTTGACGGTAGTATCGCACTCTATGAGAACTCCAGTGACTGCATTAACCATTGATTGTGGCAATGAAAGGTCAAGAACGTGGGCACTTAGTGATTTACGTTGACTCAAAAATTTTTCGACATTCTCTCAGCCAAACCAATCTTTCTTCACAAAGTACAAATTGTACAGCTCTTCTCTATGTTTTCAATTAATCTGCTTTAATCAGCTTTGGAGTCAACAACTTTTCAGTCCTGTATGTGATGCGAAGCATACTTTATATACAAAGGTACTTCGGATGTCTCTTAGTATCATATTTTTCATAACTTTCTAAAGTAGCCTATAAGTTTCGCACCGTTCGAACTCCCACATGTATTTACTAATACCGTCGTTCTTCTTGTGAACGTCTACCGTTCAGATATAAAAAGCACAAGCAAGTCTGAAAAAGGTAATAGTACTGAGTAAAGACACTTTGGAGAAAGGGCTAGGTCAGTTTCGGCAAGTAATGCATTCCCCACACTTTTATGGTACTCGGGATAATCACTATTTGCCTCAGGTCCGCATTCTCAGTGTAATAAAATCAATATCCAGACACTGAATTATTGGCGGGACCGCGGCTGGATTACCTACCCTTCTACTTCCCGCGGAGTCTTGGACATCTGACGATAATTCCATTTACATGATTATAGAATATCAGTCTTCACTATGTGTTTGATGAACGAGTGTCTTCATTTGAAATATTCGACATTGAGGGATATATACACATAAGGGGTATTTTTGATATATGATCCATTAAATGCAATTTGAAATGAAAATGCAGTTCACATGGACATTGCTTTATATAGCGCGTTGTGCTACTTTGCAAAATGAAATTTCATTGCTAACCTTTTTACGGCCAGCACGCTGGGAATTGCATTTGTCGGTGTTGTATTTTCTGATCATTTGAATGCAACGCATCGACCTCTATAAAAACGATGGACCCTGTCCCATCTGAAAAAGGTCGTTAACTCCACAAGACACTCACATTCACCAGCATGAAGTCTCTCACACTTTTCGTATCCGCAATGGCTTTGCTTGCATCCTCGGCCAGTGCTGCACCGCTTGAGAAACGCGCTCAATTATGTGGCCAATACAGTACACAGACCGAGGGTCAATATATTGTGTAAGTTTTCAGCCGAAATAGTGAAGAAAATTCAACTAATTTAACCTGTTAATTTCACCCAAAATAGAAATCAAGACGAATGGAATAAAGGTGCTGCTACCAGTGGGTCTCAATGCTCGCAAGTGAACTCCTTTAGTGGTAATGACTTGGCTTGGCAAACATCGTGGACTTGGGCTGGTGGCTCTGGCCAAGTCAAATCCTATGCCAACGCAGGATTGAACTTTACCCCAACAAAAATCTCTGCTATTACTAGCATTCCTATTAAATTCTACTGGACATACTCTGGTTCCAATCTTGTAGCTGATGTTTCTTTTGATATGTTTACTAGCTCCAGTTCTTCTGGATCTCATGAAAACGAAATCATGGTTTGGGTACGTGTTGACGATTGACTATACTCAGAATTCGATAGCCATATTTATATATTTTGTCTAGCTTACAGCGTTGGGCGGAGCATTGCCCATCACATCCACCGGAAATCCCATAGGTACTGTTACGGTTGCTGGAACTACGTTTAAATTGTACTCTGGTCCAAATGGAAGTACAACTGTCTGGAGTTTTGTCGCTGAAAGCGCCGTCAATAACATGGCCGCTGATTTGATCAACTTCTATAATTATTTGACCTCAAATGGACATATCTCGTCTTCGCAATATCTCCAAGTACTTCAAGGTGGAACGGAGGCTTTCACTGGCTCTAATGCTGAGTTTACATGCTCTCTGTTCTATGCCGCAATTAATTAAACATTCAGATCGGCTCAATTCCGAGATATTATCTTTTGAGGTACGCTCGTAGTATACGTATCTTCATCGGTAAACATAGCAATATATTACGATAAACATTTTGTGCTCATATCTATGAAAATATGCTTAAAAGTGATTAGAGAACATAAATCTTGTGTATTGTGGCGAACTGGATTGTCAATGACACAATCTCATCACGCTCTGCCCTGGTAAGGTATCGAAACGCCAGAAAATAACAAAAGACCAAACATCGCTAGCAAGATTGACCATCGATAAAGTTATAAAATTTAGGCTAGCAAACTCGTGTTAATATTACCCGCGCGTGAGAGTGACGTTATTTCGTCGAGTAATAAGCTTCGAGAATGAAAGTGAAAACAAAATGCTATTTTTGGATTTGTGAAAGAGATGACGATACAAAGGATATTGACGGTCAAGATATCCCTACCATACATAGTACAGCTACCCAAAACATTCTCATACATAAATTCATAGTTTTGTTCTATGCCCCGTACCGATGTGGGGCTCTTATGATGCCGGACCATCAGGTACAAACAAAAACAAATCATATGCCAACACCCCTATCTGAAGCCACTCCCATACCTAATACAAGCAATCTGGGGCTAAGGGTGTATATTAGTTTGATCTGTCAAAATCCACTGTTATGGTGGTTGTTATTGTTCTATACTGTTATTGTTCTATATTGTTTACTTGTATTCGACAGAGATTTATGCCGAAAGCAATCCTCAAGACGAAGTATTATGGTTGTCACTGTTGGTGCCACAATTGTAGGCTTTGGTGTGAAAAAACAAGAAATCTATTGCCATACAACAAAAAGGGTGATGACCAGTATTAGAGCTTAGAATTCTTTTATGGACTCCGTCGTCATTTAAGGAAAAGCACAATGCTACCACGTTGAAAGCACTCACCCCCAACGTGTGATGCACAACAAGTCAATACCACGGCGTGTGCTTTCACGCTGATTGGATCAGGGCATTGTCACTAAACCTTGGTAAAACGCTGTATGTGCTTACTTCATAATCATTATCGTTTTAGATCATATCTAGGATCATAATTTTCAATTTCTACCGACTATGATTTTGGCGATTTCGACGTTAAAAGTTTATTACGGGTGCCTACATGAAAACACCTAGGAGTAGGCGTGAGAATCCGATAGTTTTTTCATTGAGCGGCTTTTTGTATTATGGGGACATAAACAAAACAAAATTTCGAAATCTTTCGAAAAATCAGACGTCTAGGATAAAGGATATTTATAATGAAGAAACCATTATAATGGATTAAAAAAGTATCAAAGTGAAATAAGAGGAATGGAAGTTGTGATGAGTGGTTAAAAGTATATATACAAAATTTCAAGAAAACGAGCAGAAGAGTAAGGGAGTGTGTTTGAATGGTTTAAGTTTTTCGAATAGCAAAATTGTTCAGCAATGTCGTTCTATGTGGTGCATTGGTTAAGCTATTTTGTATTTTCGGCAAGCTGGGTCAAAACTTCTTTTACATCAGCATTTGAAGAGATATCTTCAGCTTTATCAAAGAGGACAATTAGACCTTCTGGTAAATCTGCCTGCGCTTTCTTGATTCTTTCGTGAAAGAGATCAATAATTGACCTCTTTGTAGTTGTTGTTGGTGAAGTTGAGCTCAGACTTGTAAAGCTATTGTTACGTGGTAACGAACGTGTACTTATCGTAGGACTGTTCAGTGGGTATGATTCGCCTTCTAAACGTGGACTGGCTGAATTTGATGATGACTGTCGTCCTAATGAAAGTCTTCTGTTGCCAAGGGCTAATGGCATCTTTGGACTGGCTGGTGCGGAGTCCGATGAATAGGGCTTGGATTTGGCAAGTTTTCGATGCATATGAGCTGTTGTAACATCTCGTATGAAGATTTTAATAACTCGTCCTGGATATTCACGAGCAATTCTTGCATAAATTTCAAGATCTATTTCGCCGGAGTCGCCAATAAAGATGAACTTTCGTTCAGGGAAATCTTTCAATATTTGCAAGACGCTTTCTCTCTTGGCTTGGCCAGGCGTCTCCGTTAGACGGGAGAAGGGGTTTCCAGACATTCTCAAATGGAAACTTCCCAAAGGAAAGTTATTTTCGTGTAGAAAATCCTTGAGCATGGAAACTAATTGAAAGGGACTATTCGATACATAGTGGAAGTCTAGGCCCTGATCGTACTAAGTGCCAAGGGAGAATAAGTTATTGTTTAATACAGGGTTCGCCAAGACAAGTGATTGAATTTTGTGTTTACTTACCAATGACTTGTAGGTATTTGCCATACCATCAACTGGGCGCGCAGCCTTGAAAAACGTATTACGCAGTACGGTCTTTGCACCGGCCAAGACTTGGGTATCTTTGATAGTGTCATCGATATCGGAAACGACGGATATTCCAGTGGGTTCAAGAAGATTGACCAAGCCATAACAAGTCTCTGAGCATTCAGATTCATCTGATGGTGAGGCTTTGATTTTGATCATACGGGGATGGGCAGTATCCTTGGCAGACCAAGCTCCAATGCAAGTGTCTGGAATAATGATATTATCTTGGAAAAATCCAGAGGGTCCAGTCTTGACCACGATACTTGTACCATCTTGAGACACATTAGCCAAAGTGGCTGGATCGTTCAAGGACATGGGAAGTGGTTTTTCCATAGATGAGTCCAAAATTGTCTCAAAAGGTTCAGGGGATGATGACAAGATACGTTCACTGTCTTCTTCGCTGAAATTAATACGTTCAGTTTGGCTTTCCACAATGATATTGTTTTTGTGAATTTTGATAGGCTTTTCTGTGTGGTATATTTCGTCGTTTTCATCGGCAGATGAAGCAATTGTTCCAATGGACGCTTCAGATTCGCTACCGAAATCTTCCGCTGAACTTGATGAAGACGCCGACGAAAAGAAATTTGATCGAGCGGATACAGGTGACGACGATTCGGATTCGGGGTCTTCCAGACTATCATCAAAGTCAGCGATGCCTACGCAGTCGACAGTGAACATTTGATCTTTCTTGTTATTAGCAAGGAAATAAGCGGCTCTTTGTTCAAAGAGGGTTGCAGTCATGGGGTCAGCAACCTTGTTGCCAATGATGCTTTTGGCTAGTCCTGTGATTGAAGATATAACTTTGAGTTACTATTTGTCCCCATGTTACTTAACAAATCCCCCACCCGACCGACCGACCCATCCAGAACTCCCCATTACTCTAAATGGCAGTTGAAGCTAAACACAGGGGGATCATACTTACGCATCATCCATTTCTTTTTAATATTGGATTTTGTGTGAGCGATAGCCCAACCATTCGCTCGTGCAATCCACTTTGAAGGGTCTGTTCGGTAGAAATTTTTGAAATAGAAATATAAAAATATGCGGTTTGCATTCAAACTGTCAGTAACAACATATGACCATAATATTTTTCAGTTGCAGCTATTTTCACCTTCTGCTGACCGCGTTGCATAGGTCGGCGTCAGAACGCATTCATGAGGAGGCAATGTCGGTGTTGGTGCAGATGAAGTATCATCTGACAACAAAAATTCGGAATGTCGTTCGTGTTCATATAGGCGATCCAAGTCTACTAGCTCATGTTTAGCAGCAACAGTGCCACTTGGACGTGATTTAGGCGATGTGGGGTAATTTACAGAAAATGTGCGGGATGAGAGCTTTGAGAACATGTTTATCAGTTATATTTTCAAAAACTGCTCATTCTTATGTTGATCCCAAAATATAAAATTGAGTGGGTTGATATAGCAAAATAGCTACACGAGTAGATAGAAGAGAAATTCAAGAAGAAATGCAGAAGACACCAAACAGCTACACCAGTTATATATATATATATCTATATGGCAGAGACGGGGGGGAGGGAACAGTATATAAATGGAAACAGCCCTAAAGTTACAAATACAAAATATCACGGCTTACCGGTATGCCGCAAGCCTGATGCAGCATGTTTGGTCATCATCAAACTTTTTACCTTGGGAGCGTAAGCAATGAACAAATCAAGTCAAGTACCGAAACATTGTTACCTCGGTTTTTTTTCTGGGTTTGAGTTATGCGTGTGGAATATACAGGTAATAAAAAATATTAGTTTATTCCAAGACTTCTATTGGGAGTATACAAATAAGCCTCTCTCATCGGTTGGAATGTAAATGACGGGCTGGGGTAATCTGTTGTAACAAAAGCAGGGCACATCCGGCGAGAATATGTTGCTTCGGGTATAAAGCACCCGAAATGAGCATATCAGTAGATGGTGTGCTTCCGGCACTTTGTCATCCTACTTTTCAGTGCCTTCCTTCCGGATGGTCACGAGCTGATCGTCTCGATATGGTGATACCGCTTTGTTTAGGATGCGGTTGGTAAATCGGCACTAAGGGGCTATATATCTCCAGGGCGTTACGCGCGCCGAGACCAAAAAACCAGCCACAGAGAGTACTAAGTTCAGATGTACATTCAGGGACAGAATTACAAAGATAGTGGCCAAGCCGTCATATCCTCAGCTGGCGTGGATTGTACCAAAACGTTTCAAAGCCTCATTGCACAGTAGCTCTGCCACTGTTTTGCTATGATTGCAAGCATTTTGAAACCCAGCATCTCCACAAGCCCATTTAGCTGGCCGAATTAAGCCAATTCGGCCCTTTGCAGTCATGTCAACTGAAGAAACATTTAAAGCATTTGATAGCTACGACTTTGAAAACGATTCTAGATTCCAGGCAAGCTTATGCGTCTTTTGCTATTCGAGCATTCCATTTTTCATATGTCTAATTTAATATTTAGTCTGGATTGCCTTCATTGTTAAATAATCAAGCTGGCAAATCCGAAGATGACCGGAATGAATTGATTCAAAAAGCAAAGTGGTTCTATTACACAAAGTAAAAGTCATTCTGACGCAAGGCAATTTGATCACGCTTTAGTGTAAACCCTCTATCTAAACTTATTTAAACTTTTGAACTGCAGATTTATCACCAGTTTTGATTACAATGAATATCAACAATGGTGTAAGGATACCAAAGGCAACATAAACACGTCAGATAACAAAAATGCTTCCATAGAAAACACGTCTCCCCAAGGTAAACAGTCAGTGACCGATCCATTAATAGCCATCTAATTCCTGACGCACGTGTATCATCATGATTTTGCATTGCATCGCGTCAATCTAGAACTTAATCACCCTCCAGTGCGTTTAACGTTTCAAGAGATTGTTGAAAAAATAGAAAAAGGTGAAGAGATACCCGGTATCAAACAAATTCCGAACAAATTAAACGAAGCTTCTCCCAGTGAAGCCAAGCTTGCAGCTCGACCAAAGCCATGGGAGATAAATAGAGCTTCTGAGCAAGATAGCCATGCAAGCACTGAAATCCAGCAATGAACGCGAGGATAAACACTTTGTTACATTAAAAATGCCCTTACTTATAAGACGCCTTTGTATATAAAAGAGAAATTTACAGGTCCAAATAATGTTAGCTATAAACAATCTACTCTCTACTCTTAATCTAGAAATTTTAGGGTTGCGGGGTAAATTATATGGAGGATACTATTTGTGGCCTTGTCATTTCGAGGCCAATATTCGTGGCTGTATCAAAATAGTTGACGCGGTGGCCTATAGGCGTACCAGGATTGGAGATGGATCTCCGGTTCTTGACAGCATAACGTTCGGGTATATCTAATTTCCCCATTGAACGTCTTCGTCTACGTGCTAATGAGGATGAGACTTTTTGTTGTTCAAGAATACGTTGATGAATAACGGACTGATTTGGCTGGTGTGACCAGCCCCACATATGTCGTCCTAGGGTGTGCACAACTGAACTGAGTAACCAATTGCTGGAGGTAATGGTCAGCGATGATATAACGCCAAGCAGCAATAGCATCAATCTGATGAGGATGAAAGATGATGTCAAGGTGCTTATGACTATCGCTATGACGGCTAGTATAATCAAACCAATGATGATGATAGGAGCCAGTATGAGCCCAACGACTGTTAGAAAGATTGAGACGATTGCACCTCTCATTGGGTGAATTCGAATGAGATGGAATGAGTGCGGAGAGTTATGAAAGCAAGAAAAGGCGGGCTCATCAAAGGAAATAGAGTAATTGAACCTGAGCTGTCACATGAAGCCTTGGTCAGTTTTTGATCGGGCCAACCGCGTGACCCCTTCTCTCCTTCTTGTCATCCGTAGCTTATTGGCACTGTCAGCATTTCATTCTGTTGCAAAATAGATATATTACTATTCATAATAGCAATGTCTCTGTGGACGAATCGGTAGAGATACATATATTAACAAGATTTGGTAACAAATTTTTGCCCTTGATAAAAAGTAACATTAAAACCAATTTGCTGCGCTTAAACATTTGCTCTTCTGGTCACCTGCGAGAGTTTTAAAATTTCAAAGCAAAGGCTCGGCTAGGATGCCATTCTTTTCTTCCCTTTTGTATAAACCACCCCATTTCGAAATGAAGCACCACGAATACATCCTAATCGCGCTCAGTCTCTGCATAACCTCTTTCGCTCTTCCTATTGCGTTAGCAGACGATGTATCTTCTGCTACCGGTACTGGCCTCTATTCTATTCAGACTTCCCCGCCCAAACCGACAAATGTGTGCACGGAAGCCTGTTTACAACCTCAAGTAACACCAAAGTGTCCAGCAAACTGCCCAACCTCTTGTATATATCAACAGTCCACCGATCCGTGCTGTCCGGATTCTATGGAAGCCGTATGCGCTGATAATATCTCGACTGGTTCTACGCCAACTGGTACCCAATCCAGCTCAAGTCCGATATCCACTATACCAAGTTCATTGGTGGCGGTGTCATCATCAGCATCATCATCATTATCGCCGATGGACAGTTCTAGTGCATCACAATCGGCTGCCACAATACATAACAACGCAGCCTCAACTGACATGAAATCCAATCATGCCTTATATATCACCACCGCGCTGGTCGCCATTATCTTTGCTGCTCTACTACATTAAGCAACAGCAAGATTGTACAGTCGACTCTCCTAACAATTCCCTACATACTTTTGTTAACGCCACTCTCCTGTATTAAACGAATACAGCGAAAGCTTATACATATCCATACTCCATAGTTTGAGATCTGGAACCCATCTTGTTACGTATACAAAACATAGCTCATGTTTATATTCTATAGCTCATTCTTATTTTATGTACACAATTTTTGGATTTTAACGCAAGTAAATCACTTTGAACATTCGCCAGTAAAGGAAACAATGGTTCTAAATGTAAAGGATATTCGTCTTGAACGTTCGATAACGGTGCCATCAGACAACGTTTCGATTAGATCTTTCGATATTGAATGTTTGTAGTTGTAGCGAGCTTCATCAGTCATAACCAACATTGATCTACGAGCTGCATATAAAAAGTTATATAAATGGTCATGAATAAGTATTACAAGTACAATATATATAATTACAGTAGTAAAAAAAAACGAAGAAGATTTGACTTACGGAGACAGATGTCGATCTTCTCACCCGTTTCGCAGTGTGTAAACTGCATGACGCAAGGTGATAACAGAGAGAGAGACATTATTACTGGACCAAAGATACTGGGAGCGTCTGTTTGGCTATAGGTGAATAACGATGTTTTTGCTTTGCTAGGCCACAATATGAACGTACCTGTGTGTGGCATGATACCTTGGCCAGCTTCGTACTCGTTGACAAGTAAATGATTTGGCGGCCGTGATGTAAGCTCCTGATCGGCAATGCGGGCCACAACGGCCGTCACGAATTCTGGGAATGGACCAAGCTCACACAGTACTTTTCTATGCGGAATTTTAACCCAGTTGGGCGTTAGTTGCTACAGTTACGCTTTTAGGAACTAATACCTAAATCTAAACTTACCTGTACTGATAGCTGAATAAATACCCATACTGCTGAGTCCGCCTTTTCAACTCGGGGTTAGGGCTATGTCAAAAAATGAAAAGATGCTCACCGATCAGCATGTTGATTCAAAATTTAATTTGCACATCCCCCAGTATGAGAATTTAAATGTACCTGACACCTAGACCAGACCAAGTTTGTTGATCACAGTTTTCAACCAATTTTTTTTCTTCCTCGGGAGAAACAAAGTCTTCAATGACTGTCAACCCGGGAATAGACGACATTTGATGTATATTTTTTCTCGATACAGGCACCTTCCCCCTCTTTTTGTTAAGTTTCTACTATTTCCAATGTGGCCAAAAAAACAAGCAGCAGCCCGAACCCGAAAAATAAAAGTCAAAAATTGAATTGTGCCAGGAAATTTTTCTGTTCATGTGACATCGTACGATCGCCCGACCACACGGGGAAAGTGGCCTTACATCACCACTTTCTCGGCCATATATAAAGTACTTGTCTTCACTTTCTCTCTTTGCTCCACCACTCGGTGACAAAAATTTATGGCACCTTTTAAAACTTTAACTGCTGCGGCAGTCTTGGCATTGGCCTTGTGCTCCCAATCTGTTCAGGGCCAAGAACAACAGCATGTCTTTGGCAACGACGTTATCATCGAATCTTCCCCTCTTGGTGATATAGGCAACTGGCTCGATAACACCATTGAAGACATTCGCGAAGCCGTTGATGATGTCCGCAAGACTGTCAGTGGTGTTCTTGAAGATGCTTATGATAACACCGAGAAGGAATGGGTCAAGGTGTTCTCCCACCCTGCTTTCCCCGAATATTCTATGCGGTACAAGAAGCCAGCTCTTTGCGACCCAGACGTAAAGCAGGTATGCAAACATGGTCTTTGATTGTGTACATTGTATTGCGGTTTGGAAAAAAAGTTAACTGAGACTTGCGTTCGGAAATATATTAGATTAGCGGATATATCGATATTGATTCCGACAAACACTTTTTCTTCTGGTTCTTCGAGTCTCGTGACAAGCCTGAATCTGACCCCGTTATCCTTTGGTTGAACGGTGGTCCAGGTTGCAGTTCTTTGACGGGTTTGATGATGGAACTTGGGTAAATGAAATAGTCTTGGTATCGGAGTAGCAAAAATTCGGTGCATTATACTAACCGGTGACTGCTTAGCCCTTGTACTGTCAACGACGAAGGTACAGATACCAAGATCAATAAGTACTCATGGAACAGCAACGCCAACATTGTATTCTTGGATCAGGTAATTGCATATACGTATACAGATTTGGTCTTCCAGTCCTGTTTATTCTAATTTTGGTTGAAACAGCCCCTCAATGTTGGTTACTCCTATGGTAGCGATGGTGCTAGTAACACTAACGCTGCAGCTAAGGACGTCTATGCCTTCCTTCAATTGTTCTTCAAAGAATTCCCCGAATACTCCAAGCTTGATTTCCACATTGCTGGAGAGTCATGTAAGTGAATTTTATTAATTACAATTATACAGTTACGGTCTTTATATCTTTTTACCAACAATAATTCTATTCAAGATGCTGGTCACTATATCCCTGCCATTGGTGAACAAATTCATAACGCAAACAAGGGTAAATTCGACTCTGCTTCCTATTCCTTGATGTCTCAACGCGAGACACTTGCCGATGTCAACCTCAAGTCTCTTATGATTGGTAATGGTTTGACTGACCCCTTGATTCAATACAAGTACTACGCAAAGGTAACTTAATAGATATAATCATGTCCGCGAGATTCTTTTTGCCTTTTTAACACATTTACCTATAGATGGCTTGCGAAAACAACTACGGAGCTGTTCTCGACAAGAGCACTTGCAAGCAGATGGAAGCTAATTACCCTGCTTGTGCTCGCTTGATTCAAAATTGCTACGATAGCCAAAACGTCTTCAGCTGCTTGCCTGCTGCGTAAGTTGTGATTCAAAAAAGCAGTAGCACTGCTGATACTTCAAATATTAATGCATTTTCATTATACAGAATGAAGTGTAACAAGGATCAAATCCAACCCTACCAGCAAACTGGCATGAACCCCTATGACGTCCGTAAGAAGTGTGAAGGAAACAATCTTTGCTACGAGATTTTGGAAAGTGTTAAGAAGTATTTGAACATTCCCGAAGTTAAGAAGGCTCTCGGTGCTCAAGTTGATACCTACGAAAGTTGCAATATGCAGGTATGTATCGGAACAAGATGGCTCTGTGATTATAATCTTTTATGTGATAGGATCCAGGCTTACAATATTCCTATAGATCAACTTCCGTTTCCAAATGGCTGGTGACTGGATGCGCCCTTACCATACTGTCATTCCACCGCTTTTGGAAGACGGTATTCGTGTTCTTATCTATGCTGGAGATGCTGATTTCATTTGCAATTGGATGGGTAACAAGGCTTGGACTCTTGAGTTGCCATGGTCCGGACAAAAGGGCTTCAAAGCTGCCGAAGATAAAACCTGGTATTCTGATATTGGCGAAGAGGATGCTGGTGAAGTTCGCACTTACGGCAATTTTACATTCTTGAGAGCTTATGGAGGTGGCCACATGGTACGTAATTTGTTCATTGTCTTACCAATGAGTTTCCAACTAATTCTTTCTCATACAGCTTCCTTATGACAAACCTGAGAACTCTCTCGACTTTGTCAACAAGTGGATCAACTCTGAGGCCTTGGCCTAAATGGAATTTTTAATATTGCTTAAGCTTAGAATGATTCTTATATGTGGATCTTTTCTTTGACGAATTTCGATTTTTTGTACCCCTACTGTCTCTTACATGAAATATTTATAAATCATGGATTGGGTTTTTTTATATTAACAAATTCGTATGAGAGTCAATATCAAGCAGCTTTCTCGTAAATTGTCGCGGCAGCTGCTCCAAATCTGCGACAATGATACACGCCTTGCACAGCGAGAATTGTACTGGATGCTTGAACATGTGCTGGCCAATAACACTGATAGTACGCAGTCCCACTTGACATTGGGCGATACCAAAAAACTGATCAACATGGTGACAGATCGTGTTGAACATCATAAGCCACTTCAATATATTCTGGGTACACAACCCTTTTGCGACTTAGATATCATCACTCGCCCACCGACTTTGATCCCACGGTAAGTTTGTCTGTGCCTCTAAGAGAGTAATATGGCTTGTATTGATGTCTAATTTTCTGGCTTTATTAGCTGGGAGACCGAGGAATGGGTGTACCGGCTTTTGACGTACATAAAGGATTCGATCCAAACAAGGCAAATAGAAAAACCAGTGCGTGTACTTGATCTCTGCACCGGGTCAGGATGCATCGCATTAGCGTTGGCTAGACACTTACCTACACATAGCGCCCACATTCAAGCAGTCGATGTGTCTGCTTCAGCTCTGAATCTTGCTCGTCTCAATGCTCGCGAGCTAGCAGCGCAGCTGTCAAATAATGTTATATTTTCTTCTATGGACATTTTATCCACGGACCAAATCAGTGATGAACCCTTTGACTTGATTGTCTCAAATCCTCCATATGTGACCCACGCGGAATACGACGCGCTCACGCCAGATGTAAAAAATTGGGAAGATCCTGGAGCTCTAGTTGCTGAAAATGATGGTATGGCTTTTCATTTGCATATCGCTAAAGCGATAGGCACTCGAGGCATCCTATCTCCTCGATTAGCATGGCCGCGCTTAGTTATGGAGATCGGAGGATCACATCAAGTAAGTCCTATAACCTGTGCTCTGCATGAAAACGGATTGAAGGATGTGCAAGTATGGAAGGATCTAGCTGGCAAAGACAGAGCTATTGCTGCTGGCTAATACACTTGTTCAGATGATTTTATCTCAACCCACATAGAAATGAATGGTAGCTTGAAGCTAGTTATTATTGTATATACAGCGAATTGATTAGATAGATACATGAATATAAAATACAATGAATGGTATATGTTGCCGATATAAACTTAAACAGGGACGTGTACAACCCTTAATATCTCCATGACTATGTCTGCTGGTAGTACTTCTGAAGGTTCGCTTATCAGGCTGTTCAGATCTGACTGAGCATCAGAGTGGGCGCTTTCTGTCATCACTCGATCGTATAATGCTTCTGGTTTCAGTATAAGGCGATGACTAAATACTTTTTCAGCTGCGATGGACACGAGATCAGGTGTCACGTATTCGCGTCTGAATAGAGCTGAAAGAGCTTTAACCACTAACACAAGGTCTTGGGATGCCCTCGCCGTCAATCCACTATGAATCAAACGATGTGTTCGGATACCGACTACAATATCCCTAATATAAACCACAATGTCCACATTGATATTGATCATATTAACAGCATTTGCTAAATCTTTGATCTCCTACTTGCCGACATAACCATTAATTTGATATGTATTTTTCAATAATGCAGAAAGTAGTATTACTTACATGTGATTTCACTAATGCTATCCTTTTTGGAGCTTGCATTGGCCCAAGTCTTTGATCTGCAGCATTGGGGGTATCTGATAATGATTCGTCATCAAACCGATAGCTAACGTAGAAACGATCAATCTATTCAAATATTAGAATATCTGTACGAACATAAGAGCTGTTAGACAATGAATGACATACAAGTTGGCTGAGAATGGAGCGTGGAGGTGCATCTTGCGGCAATATAGCTACTACAATGAACGGGTGAGGCACATTGTAAGTTGCCGATTGTATCTTGAGCTGTTGAACAATAATCGCCTTTCATATAATGTGGTCAATGGACGAAAAAAGAAATGTGTTGCCGATTTTCAGTCATCCCATACCTCAAGTAATGTTGCTTGAACATGATCGCTTGCTTGATGTAGATTCTTCACTATGACGG
This sequence comes from Umbelopsis isabellina, assembly GCA_016758905.1. NCBI lineage: Eukaryota > Fungi > Mucoromycota > Umbelopsidomycetes > Umbelopsidales > Umbelopsidaceae > Umbelopsis > Umbelopsis isabellina. The sequence goes on from JAEPQZ010000011.1 coordinate 372,137, forward strand.
CTTGTGCGATCCTTGTGGGCATAAATGAGCTTCTTGAGGAAGACGAGTCCCCAAAATCAGATCTTTTGAATTTTCCATAATCTTTGTCGTCGTAATTACGATATGAATGCATTCCTATCTGGTTATCCTGTGATTTGCGTCTGAAGGTAAAATCGATCGGACTGATCGGTCCGGTAGGATGAGTAGGCTTGAGCCCAAGACGACCACTAGCATCTTTTGAAGACATAGCATTATGTCCTGCAGCAGATGAGCGTCTGTCATACGATGAAATGCTTTTGGCATCGTCTCTTGGATGGCCACGAAGCGACGAAGGTATGGATGGATACTGTCTTGAGGAGTGCGACGCTACACTTCCATTCCAGCTGGAGTCGTTTGTTTGTTGAGATGAGACAGATCGATTACTAGACATCTTTGATCCTGTATATAGATGACTGGAAGTTGGGTCTAGCGTATTTCCATCACGCACAGGTACGAATAAATGCTGAACAAAGTCATTTGCTGTTTGGTTTGGATTGCAATTGATATTGGCGCATGTAAAGCCAAAAACACTGGTGAATACCTGGAAAAAATATTAAATCAGCAATCGCGTCCACTTTTTTGATGGTGTTTGGCTTGACACTCACTTTGTTCGTCATGCTGATAACATTGGGTAGTTGATCTTCAGACGCCGTAAGGATCAAATGCCTGCCTGAACCGGATATGAGGCATAAAAGGATAGAGATAAAAAGATCTTGGTTGAAAGATATGCCCGATTGCCTCCTTAATGCTTGAATCTTGTCCCGTATCCAGTCTTTGGACTGCATTTGTGGATCGGATTGCATGCCGCCGGTGAAGTGTTGATGTTCAAAGCTGTGGACTAAAAGATGCCCTTTGTCGGAACATCAAATTTTCCCTGAGGAACCAAACAATAAGGCCGATTGCTATTGAACTCGGATGATTGTTGTGCATAAAACGCCATAGGACTACTTCTTACAATGTACTTGTACGGGTGCCAGATTCAGTACGCTTTCATGTTTATGTAAGCGGATTTCAACAGGCAAGCTTACTTGGCGGACCTTTACAAAAAATAAAGGGGAAGAAGTAGATCATTGAAACGCCAAAAGTGAAAAGACAGATCGAGATTAAAATGCTGAGTAAATCATTATAGCCTGCTGTTACAAATATATTTAGCCACCTTGGTGTAGACAGCACACAGTGGCAGAATTTTTGCAGTTGACAGTGACCCCACTCGTTCACCAGGTGGTAACGGGGAGCATGGTACGAAAAAGACAAAATCTGGGGTTGGCTAGACCTTCTTTCTCATTGGTCAATGCAAACAGCAGGTGCGCCATTTCCTGATATTCACTCAAAAGCTTAAAAAATATTCCACCATTAGACCATAGGTTTCAATACTCTTTTTCTTGTTTGTCATCCAAACTCTATCATTATGAGCTCTCTCTTACAAAAAGTCGCCTTCTGGTACAGTAGTCAACTGCATTTTATTCAATTATCCTGCATGATACTCATATTCTATCCTATTAGCACCGTTGTACCCATCGTTACCGTCGTGGGCTATTCGCGAGTTGTCAACGCAGAGTCAGCAATGTCACATCCACAGCGCTTTATCTCTACCAGCGGAGATAAAGAGGCACTAGAGCTCGTCCGCTCAGAGTGGAAAGTCCGTAATCACGGTATTGGTCTTAGAGACGTGAGGTAAGGAATAATACGTTGGAGAATATCTTGCAAGCGTCAGCAGATCAGCCTTTCTAAATAATTCCCTCGCCCCTTTTAATTGAATTTCGCCATTACAGACGCAGTGGAGGTGGTGTTTAGCTCACGTCGCCGTATCACTGCATTGTCCACCTGACCGGCCTCGGGTGGAAGTGTAATATTCTCGCGCTCAAACAATTACATATTCCCATTGATTTTACTGACGCAAAACTAGGATCTGCTTATATTTCATAATAATTTTATTCCATTGTTCAAATTCCAATATCTCTTGCGCAAGATGTTGTAGCCTAGTCGCCTTGGTGTAGCCTTCGATTTTTGAGTTTTTTCTTCCATTATCACATGTTGACAATCTTGTCTCTATACATATCAAACAGTCAACAAAATAGTTGTATCACGAAATTGAAATTAGTGACAACATTTGTAAGATAAAAATGCGAGAAAAAACCCTGCATGTCATTTAAATAAAACGTACCTATATTCATCTATATTGTCAAAATCCAGTATAACTGATAGGGAAAATTTTCGAAATTACGGCTTCCAATGAGATCACATTGTCATATCAACGGAAACGTCGTTCTCAAAAAGATAGTCGCACTTACCCAAATCACGTTTGGTCAACGGCTTTTTCGTGAGTGGGCATATGTTCCGTTTCCCTTCCCAGCTTGTTAAGCACCGCACCCAGCTCGTGTATCTATGGGTGAAAAATAACGACTCCGTTTAATTACTCATAATTTTAGCATAGAGCATAGTTAAGACCTAGACAATACTAACCCCATGACATGTCCATATTTCGAGATAGCCGGCTTGACAATCTCATCCAGCGTGATAGGATCAATAAATCCTGGCAAAGGATTGTCTGCTTGTTTCTGCTCACAGCTCCATCCACCTTCTTCGTCATCATCTTCCACGTCTTCAGCATCACTTCCCCCTTCTTCCGAGTCGTTGCCACTGAACACCATGGCATTTTCTGCAGCTAATGCAGCTGCTCTGGTTCTAGTTCTTCGGGTAGTCCATACTTTGGTTGTATAGCTACCTGAGTTATCATTATCGTAGCCTATTAGGTCATCAGAATCATCTTCATCATAATCGCTGTTTCCACCCCAACGATTGCCTCGTCTCTTGCGTTTTCTCGAGGGTCTAGGTGTGGGAGGAGTTGATGGTCCCGATGTGCTACTTGCAGGAGCTGCTCGTGCTCGAACTGGTTTTGGCCGAGGCGTATCAGATGACGAGCCGTTACCATTGCCGTGATGTTTACTGTGGGTTCGGAACGTCTTTTCTACCTCGCCATTTGAATTTTTCTTGTCAAACAAATAATGGGCTTTTCCGCGCTCGTCCAATACATAGTTTGGGTCATTGATTTGCTTGGTCTCAACCAAAAGACGATAAAAATTGCTACACTGTAATTGATATCTGTAGTGTTATTATTGATTGGCAGGATTTAAATCTATATAGACTCTTCCTTGAGTTATATGATGAATACACAAATAGAGGGCCTTGTACCTGATAACCAACACGTCCTGGAATTTTCATAGAAAAGATACCCCATTGACCATTAGCGCCAGCTTCTGCTAATCTTGCATAAAACGTTTTTTTCTCGTCCTACTAAGAAGTCAGCAATGTAGCCAAAGCTATGGAGTTAACCACAATACTATACCTCTGTCCATTGCCCCTTCCGTTGTACCTCTCCTGGAGCATTGAATCGATAGTAGTAACTGTTGGGATTTTGATCAATCATCTGATAAGCACGAATACGAGCTTGCGACCATCCCTCAAAAGCCTTTTCTGGGTCAATCTGGTGCTCTTGAAACTGCTTTAGAGCGTCGTCTAGGCCTAGTCTTCCTCCCATCCGATATTGCCTGGATGAGTATAGAAATTGGTCAATTCAAATCAGTGATAAGCTAAGTAGTTTATCAAGCTACTGACTTCTTAGCTTGGTCATTGGTTGTCTTCTTTAGCGTTACTGATCTTTTTTTGAGCAGTTGCTCGTAGGCTGCTTTCTGTTCGTCCGTCATACTTGGGGCTGGAAAATGAAAATATGACATTAATCATGAGGAAAGTCAAATGCTAGCAGCTATGAATTTGAACAATACCGGAGCGTTCAACTTCTGGAATATACTTTGTGGCAATTTGCTTACGGATGCCAGTCAAATAGCCAGCTTGAGTCAAGTGAACAATAACTTCATCCTGAAGCCAATCTTCAGTGGTCATTTTTACTCTCAAAAACTACATCAAGTGTTTACCTCGTCATTGCCACAGTCTTCCAACATCTCACCTATCTCTTCATCGCCAACATAATCGAACATGGCTCTGATTTTTTTTGTTTTTCTAGCTCGTTCGCGTTTCTCATACTCTGCAAATTGGCGTTGTTGTAACGCCACACGTTTGGCAATGATATCCATTTCATCTTCAGTCACTTCTGAGCTGAATACACTTTCTTTTCTAACAGTCTCGATCGTTTCACTTGAGGATAAGTTCTGTTAATCATATATCTTTGTATTATGTATACAGTATGCTCATCATATATATTTGCCTTTCCAAGCGGTCCAGTTTAAATTTTTCCAAGCTTTGCTCTGATTCTTCATCTTCATCAGCTATATACGGTTTGACAACTCGTAGGTGGTCCTATCGATAATGATCAGTGCCTTTGCTGCTAAAATCATTCATCATCAGTCGTACCAGTATTGATGGAGCTTTGATGCTAGCTGGGATAGGAACTGCTTGCCAGTGTCTTTGCGGTTTACGCCGAGGACAGTTGACTGAGAAAGTTTAAGTTCAATATTTTTTGTTGTAACGACAGAAAATTGACAGTACAAAGCGTGTGCCGCACCTTCGGCGAAAAACTTTGACACAAGCTTTTCTTCGGGTTCACTGGCTTTCATGACAGCAAAAAGACAAGTTAATAGATGATAAAAGAAATTGAAAGTAGTCAACTGGGACCCACATGGATCCAATTATTTGTTTTATTTGTTCCATCCGGGATTAGACGCTGGATCAGCACAACCAAGATGTCACAAACTCGACAACACACCAGAATTTGGTAGATCATTGATATTTTGGGTATTAAAATAGGGGGCGGCAACGCCCATAATCTTCTAATTCCTAAGCTTTGCCATATGCCGCCCTCGAGCAACATATGAACTTTAAAATGTGATGCTTGCCCTGTAATGAGTTATCACGACAAATTGAAGCCCAATGCAAATATAAGAGATGGTTGTTACGGTACCCGATGGCACAGCATGGTTAGTGATATCATAACTTAGTTAATGCAAAGGTAATCGAATAAGTGAGAGATAACGTCTTGTAATCAAATTTGGTTGTAACGTCCTTACACTGACAAATATGCGATCATGCTCAATGAGTTGCTATTTTAGAAAGATGAATGCTAACGAAGCAAATTATGAATAATCAGCCAAACATGACTTTTCAAAATTTGAAGATAGTTCAAGTTTCTCGCCCAGCAAAAGGAAGAATCATATATAGCTGGTTTTCCACGATGAATGGTACAATAACAGTCTGTATTTCATCGTACATAACATTAGCTTTTGCATAACTAATCAATCAGCGAGACGAGGCTAATTAAACATCTCGATGATTAAGTATGTTCCTTGCCTCACAATTCTAGCGTCACGTTCTGAATTCTGAACCCATGTTCCTGGCCCACTGTAGTTTGGACAAGCATTCTTTGGTGACTGATGTCATATAGTTCAATACGGTTCTCAGCGGATCGGAAGAGCTGCCAATGTTCTATTTTCATACAACAATTTGCGCATACGCCGGCTGCTTTCAGCGCTGGTATTCTGTGCCTTATTGTCATATATATTACACATAGCGATAACAATACCAGTATAATCAGCAGTAAAAACCAATCCATATTTGTGACAAGCGTTCTATTGAAGACAGTAACAAAAAATAGTCAAAAGCTGGGGAATGCAATTTTCGCCAAATGTAGCAACTCTAATTTGCAGTATGAATTTTAGGAACGTTGGTCAACTGTGCGACTAAAAACTGTTTAAAAGTTAACTGATCTATTCTCTACTCCAGAATTAATCACATCTAATTTTCGAACTTAGTTTTCTGTCTTTGTCTTTTAGTATATCTGCAGGCATAACTGCTTTCGAATCACCAAGCCCACCCCAGTCCTTCGTTTAATAATTCATAGCAACACCACTCCACTCCTTACCAGCACACTCCTACCAAAATTTTTTGTTAACAATGATGTGCAGATCGCCGTCCCTTCATTATGCAACTTCACAGTTATCCAACGATTTTCAATCGACAGAACATCGTTATGCTAATGATAAGCAACATGCCATGCTTCACCGCGTGCTTGAGCTTGTCGAAGACCTTTCAGCGAGGGTGGACAGTATGCAATCCAGCAAGTCTGAGCGTCCTCCCGTAGATATTTTCAAACCATTGCCACAAGTAAGATATAGTGGTATATCAGTATCTGGTATCGTCAAAGAGGAGGATTCTTCTCCGCTTCCAGCAAGACACTCTCTTAAGAGCAAGCAGACGTTGTCCGATGCTCATTTCACCATGAAAAAAGAGTTCAAAGTCGATCAGGTTCTGGACCCGCTTCATCCTGATGTCCATGCGAATTATATCAAAGTGCTAGAATCATTTAGCCATGAGGTGCTTCCCGACAATCTCTCTTGGAGCGCAAATACCAGCAACGACCGCATTAGTGACTCCAACGGACACCAAGTAGACTTGAGGTCTCGTTACGCGCAAGCTTACCTTCTCCTGCAATGCACACAGGCAGCTGTTCGCAGCCCACAAAAAATTGACAGCTTGATCAATGCCGTTAATTCAATTGCATTGTATGAGATGCAACGCGTGGTTGATATCCAAAATGAGTTCCCATACAAAATGTTGCCTTCTGATATTGAATCCAATCCACATCGTCAGCGCGACTCGTCTTCTACTATCAGCAGCTCCTTTAGCCAGGAAAAAGCTCATGCTCCTTTATTCTTGCGTAGTTCCGGTCAGCAATCAATGGAAAGTATCGAGTTGCAGCCTATTGCCAATGACCCGACAGATCCTGCTTATATGCCATTACTTGAGTACAAAGTACAGCTCATGCAGTCTCCGTCCGTTCCATGTTTCAAAACAGCTGGTTACATTGAAGATTTGAACACTCCTGTATTCGATCATACGGACGGGGAACAGCAACCTTATGCCATCAAGAAATGTCAATCCGCCCTAGAATTAACAAGTTTTGCTAGTTTCCATGGAGACGATGCGTTTAAATTGGCTCCCATAGATCACTCGGAAGATGTGGTCTCTGACTTCTTTGAAAGTGGATTTGATGAACAAGTAAAGACCCCTATGGTTCTTTGTGAAGCATTTGAAGAGCCCGTTGAGCGCAGGAACGCTAGCGAGTTCCTCTTCGCTTTACCACGATCACAGTCTTCCATATCCAGCTTCAGACCTATCAGCAAATCATTATCTAGCGTGCGGCTGACGAAGAGCAACCCCGGAACCAAAAATCCAAAGTTTGTACGCTCTTTGGTGAAGAAGAAGGAATCTTTTGCTAAATTGTTTGCTGGTGCAAGCGGTAAACAATGACAAAAGCACAGCCCTTGATGGACCTCTGAACATTTATAACAACTAATTTGCTCGATACTCATAACATATACTTATCATACAATAAACCATCAATATAATCATATTCATTATCATATAAATACGCCTAAATTTGCAACAACAACCTTTCATGACGTCAAAAAAAGTAACAATGAACAAAGCACTGACCCAAATTATGAAATACGCTTATATGAAATTTTAAAGTCATTTTGCATGTTTTATCGAGGAGCAAGACGCCTACCTGGTTTATTACAGACAGACCTTACTCTTTTTTGCAGGAAACAATCCTATCCTGCCTTACAAACACTTCGACTTAGAGCAGTCACTTTAGCTACACGTATAGCCCCAATACCACGACAAAGATCCCGCTTCATGTCCAGCATGGCAGACGCACCCAAGTATACGAATCGCCTGGCTGGCGAAAAAAGTCCATATCTTTTGGTAAGAATAATATGCTGTAATATTTATCAAAGGAATCAACTATTTTACTAACACTACTCATTAGCAACATGGTAAAGTTAAAAACTCTCGTCTGTGCGGTAACCCTGTCTTGCAGTATCGTTTCTTGACGCCAATTATATCACCCAAATAGCTCATAACCCTGTCGATTGGTATCCATGGGGGAAAGAAGCCTTCGATAAAGCTGTGTCCGAGAACAAGTTGATTTTTTTAAGTGTTGGATACAGTACTTGTCAGTAAGTATGCCGGCAAGTTCGGGGCATATATTTGCATGATGCTAATATGCCATTGAAGCTGGTGTCACGTTATGGAACATGAATCCTTCGAGAACGAGCAGGTTGCTGAAATTATGAACAAGCATTATGTCAATATCAAAGGTACTAGGTGATGTTTGTTATGTAAGGATAGTCTTGTAACAATGATATTGATCCGTTCTTGTGGAAAATCAATCTTAGTGGACAGAGAGGAAAATCCGGGAGTCGACAAACTGTACATGACTTATGTTCAATTGACCTCAGGAAGAGGTGGATGGCCAATGAGTGTCTTCTTGACCCCTGACAAGTACCCTATCTTTGGAGCGACTTACTTCCCTCCTGAGGACAAAATGGGGCGACCAGGATTTAAAACACTGTTGAAAAGAATAGCGCAGATGTGGGCCGCCTCACCAGACACTATGCGGGAAAATGCTACAGATACAATTGAGCAATTGAGGAGCTATACCGAGGAATCGGGTACTGGTTCCGCTAAATTGGATTTTGAAAAGATCTCTTCAAGTGTGTATGAACACTATGAATCGTCATTTGACAGTAAGGAAGGTGGCTTTGGTGGTGCACCCAAGTTCCCGACCCCCGTGCAATTTGGATTCTTGTTGGACTATCACAACTACATCAAAGATGTAAAGACAGAAGAGTCTAAAAAGGCTTTAAGTATGGTCAAGTTCACTTTGGATGTGAGTAACATTGTACTAGCAAGGCATATTAGCCATACATTCACTAATTGAAAACACGCGACGTCAGAAAATCGCTCGTGGAGGAATACATGGTATGATATGATTTTGATTTAAAGTAGGTACATTCATAGTTTTGTAAAAGTAACCCTCTCATTATAAGATCACGTCGGCAATGGATTTCATAGGTATGAGCAATTCAACACATGGACCCTGAGCGGCTGGTTTGACCAAAACTAAGCATTTTATTTTGTTGCACCTACAGATATAGCACAGATAACAAATGGTAATCATTTGCTCAACTCATCAGTAGACCATACAAACAAATATCTAATTTCATCATCAGGCACGTCCCACATTTTGAGAAGATGCTTTATGATCAAGCACAACTGCTTTCGACATATGCCAATATATACAAAATTACAAAGGACAAGTATTATGAAGGCATCATCCGTGACATTGTCCAGTATGTAGAACGAGACTTGCAACACCATGAAGGAGGATTTTACTCTGCTGAAGACGCAGACTCGTTTCCGCATGCCAAGGCCTCCAAAAAGCTCGGTAAGTGATGTCACACACCTCTGCAAAATTGATGGCTTACTCAACAATTGTGTATCCCAATCGATCGATAAACCTAAACAGAGGGCGCCTTTTGCGTTTGGGAGAAATCGGAATTGAATACTATACTTGGAGATGAAGACACGCGTATTTTTGGGCATCATTTCGATGTTGATGAAGATGGAAATGTGGACCCCGCGCAAGACCCTCATGGTGAATTGGTTGGAAAGGTAGATATGATGAGAATCGAAAGACCGAAGAAAAATTCAAATTAACGGGAATACTAGAATGTTTTGATGGAGGTTGAGTCAGTGTCAGATACAGCTAAAGCACTCAATGTTTCGGAAGAAGAAGTGACACATGCCATTGAACGTTCAAAGGAGAAGTTATGGAAGTATAGAATTGAGAAGCGCCCGAAACCGCACAAAGATGACAAGGTATATATATTTAATACAACACTGATGAGTAAAAGCCTTCCTTTGACTAAAGGCATTATTGATTTCAGGTCCTAACTTCCTGGAATGGTAACTTTTTAACATAAGCGGCTTCAATACGAGAACAACGTACTAAAGCTTTAGGCAGGACTTATGATATCTGGATTGGCGCATGCTGCTCAAGCATTGCAAGATCCTTCAATCCACAAGCTAGCTGAAAAAGCTGCTTTGTTCATCAAGGCTAACATGTACAATGAAGAGTCCTCCACTTTGATAAGAAGTTACAGAGAGGGAGCATCAAACATTGAAGGATTTTTAGATGACTATAGTTTCCTCATTCAAGGTCTATTGGATCTCTATGAATCAGAGCCAAATGACAAGTGGATATCTTGGGCGGCTGAACTACAGAAAAAGCAAGACGATGTCTTTTATGACAAGAAGAACCATGGCTACTATGGCGTACCTGAAACTGACGACTCAATCTTAATCAGAATGAAGGATGGTAAATTGTGGAAAAACCAGTGTACTTCCAACGTATAATTAATGACCACCTGCTGTTAATTTCAGAGAGCGATGGAGCTGAACCGTCAGGGTATGTCTGCTATCATTGTTGATTGAACTTTCTCATTGTTGTTGCTAAACACTTAATATAGAAACGCAGTATCCGTTAAGAACCTCCTGCGATTAGGACAACTGCTTGAAGAGGAGTCTCTAATTTCCAGAGCTACCGAATCTGTCATATCTTTCCATACTATTTTGACCAAGTATCCTTTCGCAATGCCAGCATTGGTCTCGTCATATATGATGCACGATAGAGGATTGAAACAGGTAAGAGTATATCTATGGCATCATTTCAATGCTCACTTAAGAGACTCACCCATATTTTATAGTTTGTAATCTCAGGGTCACGCAATGATTCTCTTGTACAGCAATTCCAGAAGACTATCAATGAGACATTCGTGCCGAACAAAGTACTTGTTTACGCTGAGAAGGACGGATATTTAGCATCAGTAAACCAAACAGTTGAGAGCCTTACAAAAGGAGAACAGAAACCTTTGGTTCATATCTGCGAGAACTTTACCTGTGGCTTACCTATGGATAATTTAGAAGAGCTTCAGGATGCTCTTGGATAACTAGGTGGTACAAAACTTCGTAACCCACTCCAATCATTCCTTTATTTTGAAATTATTCGGTTAAAATAAATGTGTGATATGGTCACATCCCTTTATTTTCTTTGTCTGGTATACCTCACATTCGAATTTTCAAAACCTTTCGCTATGTACAACCGCATTCAACCCAAGAATTCTATCAAAGAGTGGAGGCCATGGAATAGTTTTCTCAACAAAACTCGTGAGTACATTAATGTTCCAAGATCATGAAGCAACCTACTGATGTTTTCGTAAGTCTTGACAACAAGTCTCGAAGAAGGTTCTTCGCCTGACTTAGAGCCTAATCAAGTCATGCCAGAGAAAAGTTCAATGGCAAGTAAATGGGCATTTAAGCCGGATTTGTTTGAGCCGGTCATCAACGATAGCATGGGCTATGCCGGCTTCAATGAACAAAAGAAAGAACACATACACCCAAATTTAAGAGATGATAGTATAGAGACATATCAAATTTTAAGATACTCAAGAGATGAGATGATAAACATTGATTCGACTGTAAATACATCATGGATATGCAGCAAAACAATCGATATTGTCAACAACAAACTGTTGTAAGTATACCTGGCAATATGTTCCTCAACATCTCATATCTCACCAACGGCTACTTGTTTACAGAGAAGCAAATGCGTTTTTTATAAGCCCAACAAGAGATCCGAAGGGACCCATGAACAGCACAAACTTTACATATAGAAAAAAGTATAAAATGAAGACGTTTGAGAAAATATTGAAAGAAAAATCACAAATACCTTTAGAGGAGATAAGTGAAGACTTGTAGCACTGAAGCTTTAGAGTAACTCGCAATGCTAAAGGAAATTGGCGGGCTTTTTTTTTTGGAAAAAGTTCTGAAAGTCACAATTTTCCAAAGGCTCTGCTTCAAAAATAAAAAACCACGACTTGAGCCATATTGCATTTCGTGCCAATACTACAGCATGTCTACCCAACCACGACTGTGCAAGGAAATCATCCTCGAGCACTTTGGTCCCATTACACAAGTAAGTTGGACAGTTGATTCAATGTTTGCAGTGTCTCCATATTTGTATCTCAGTTCTCATACATTGTCCTGGAAACTACAGAAAGTAGCTGAAGTGTTACTGACAAAGGGTAGACTGCCTTTGGCAACCATTGCACGATTCACCAAACTACCACTCAGGACGGTTAGAGAGTCACTTGTTGTATTGATGCAACACAACTTGTGTCATTATGCCGAAGTACAAGAAGGTCTTCGCCACGTTTGTTATTATAGTGTCAATCAAGACGAAATATTGATGCGATTGCGAATCGGTCGTGTCATATATTGGAGTGGCGAATGGCTTGGAAAGGAAGTAAGTATTGGATTGAAATGAGAGACACTCTCAGCTTTGCAGAGTACTGATTCCGACATTTGAAGGCTGCAACTGTCGTCCGACTTATACTATTGAACGGAAGACTATCACTCAAAGATGTACAGCAATGGGTTAGAGATAATGAATCAGGAGCGAATCAAAGTGAGTGGCATGCACTGTGGCTGAAAAGAAGCTTCACATTCTAAGATTCGCCTTTTTAGAACTTCCTATCTACACGCAAAAGTTTACGCAGCTTGCTGCCAAACGATTTATCGCAGCTGTCATGCCAGAAGATAGTAAATCACGCATAGATAGAAGACTCGAGGCAGAAGCTAAGGCTGCTGACGCCATCTTACTTGGACCAAGTCGTAACGAAAAGCAAGATATCGAGGTTAAGGTGCAGCTGCAATTAGAGAAAGAGGACGAGTCACGACAGATGATCGGCATGGTGAGTGCTCATGAAGGAAAGCTACGTGTGATTGAAGCGCTACTGACGCTGACAATCAACATAGAAACGAAAAATCGTTGATGATCATGACTTTGAATCCAACAAACGAATGGCGTTTGCTATGGATGTAGACGTTGAAGCAGATGTATTTTTTAGAATCAATTTTAATCAATTCACTCTTTCATTTCGTAAGGAGGTGAGTACTTCGCTAGTATTTAGTTTATAGCGAATAGACTACTAATTTAAATGCAGGCTGTAATCGACGAGGCCACATTTACCATTAATAGAGGAGCTGGTCAAGTACTCCGTTTATTTTTAGAGCAGTGCGAAGAGGGAGGATTGAGCGGCTCCACAAAAGATGAATCACGTAAGTGCTATTACGTACCAAAGCGTTTGCTTTACAATGATCTGAACATTACCTGTAGGACCGACATCGGCACTGCATGTTGCTTCCGTTTTACCCCATGACATGCTCACTGATTCCGGGCTGGCTCAAGATGAGGACTCGCGAGATGCTGGTCAATCTACTGCATCTGATATCGTAACGGAATATTTTGAGTTGCTTCGACAATGCCAATCAAAATTCATCAAAAGATCAGAACATGGAGGCAGTAATTTCTTTGTTGTCGACTATAAGAGCATTCGTCAATATATGAGGAGCAAGCTGCTTTACAAGATTTTGAAGTCGAAATTTGGACAAAAGCCTTGCCGTATTGCTCGAATTTTAATTGACAAGGGCAAACTAGAGGAGAAGCAGGTACGATGATGTTTGCAATTTGGTAGTGCTTATTTTATATGCAAGCTGATCCCAGTTATATGTAGGTACAAAAACTAGCAATGTTACCGGCCAAAGATACTCGAGAACAGCTGGCTTTATTGTGTACACATGGTATTTGCGACATCCAAGAGGTTCCCAAATCTGCAGATAGAGCTCCTTCCAGAACCATTTTTCTTTGGTTTGTCAATCTAGACAAATGTTATAAAGAGATATTAATGGACTTATACCGGTCTATTGCGAACGTTCGGCAGAGATCACGTCATGAATTAGCAATACGGCAGCGACTGTTAGCAAAGATGGAGCGAAAGGATGTCAGCGCGAATCAAAATTTGCTGAGTGAAGCCGATAAGAAAGCGGTGGAGAAACTCAACAAAGTAATGGAAAAACTTGCAGTGTCTGAAGCCAGGCTCGATGAGATGGTTATGATTTTTAGAGACTTTTAATCCATGGTGCCAGTTGCCAGTAGTTTGATAATAAAACAATTTTACATATTCAACCATGTTGTGAAGTACGGTTAACACAGTAACGTTTCAGCTAAAAAAGCAAGTCCAAAAAATCCATGCTAGCCAGAAATTTTGAGAGAGCTGCGCATTGGCAGTCAACAGTCGTCATGCTTCGATTAACAACGAGTAGGGCCATTCTGCAAAGGCAGTGTTCGGCATTCTACAAACACCGTGGCCAATCTATACAGTGCAATCCGAGCATAAGAAAACATTGGCAAAGTACCAAGCGAGCCGTTCAGACTGAAAGTGTTTCAAAGCCTGGGCCTGAATTCATGTCGAAGTACTATCAGCCGCGGAAAAGCGAAATTATGGACTTCTTATACAGCCATCAGCAAAGACCAATACCAACATCAAAGCCAGACGTTGTCATTGCAAATTGCCCTCACTGCATGAAGGTCAAGCGTAATAGCTTTGCAGCCCATATAGACTTACAACACGGCAACTATTCTTGTCGAACGTGCCAGTCGAAAGGCACCTGGCAGGATTACACAAGAGCGCTGAGAAAGAAGAAAGGTGATACGTTCAAAACATTCTCGGTATCTGACATACGCGGAGACCGTAAGTCTGCTCAATTCTCTCGAGCAATATCCGAAATTGAGAATTACAGCAAAGAACTCGAAAATAGCGCCACTATTCTGAATAATCTTTCCAAGGACACTGGTATTCACAAGGACACATTATTAAGTTACCGAGTGGGATTAGCTAGTTATGCATCTCCGGACTCGAAGCTAGCGGTGGTGAATGGAGAAGCTCCAGGGGATACGCAATGTGTCACATACCCTCAGACCACATACTCATATCATGACGATCGAGAGTTTGTGGTAGAGACTACGAGGTTGAAAGCTTGCCGATTAGACGATGTACAATTGCCTGTAGCATACGACCCAACTGCTCCTGTGGCCACTGGATTATTTGGATATCATGTTGCACCTTCAGATGCCGAATCGGTTGTCATTACACGAAATGAGCTGGATGCTATGGCGGTCTTCCAAGCAACGGGTTTACCAGGCGTCTCATTACCAACTTCCGTGTATCAGCTTCCTCAAACTGTGTTACCGTTGCTGGAAAGGTTCTCCAAAATTTACTTATGGTTGGATGACGATGTGGATGGGCAACTTGCGGCTGAAACGTTCGCACACAAGTTAGGAGAATCGCGTTGCTCAATTGTGAATACGCGTATGGGGGATGCGCAAGGGCCTCTCAACGCTCATCAAGCGTTATTGCAGCAGAAGGACCTTAGCCACATCCTTTCTACATCCAGTGCCCTGAAACACGATCAGATCATCGATTTTCACGAGTTGAGAGACGAAGTTTATCGTGAGTTTCTGAGCCCTGAACAGGCCAGGGGTGTCCAATCACTTGATTTACCTGCTTTGAACGCTGTGTTGAAGGGCCACCGACCAGGAGAGCTGACCATCTTAACTGGCCCAACGGGTGTAGGAAAGACGACTATCATTAGTCAATTGAGCTTGGATTTCTGCAAAAGCGGCGTTACAACATTATGGGGCAGCTTCGAAATATTGAACAAACGTCTGGCAAAGAAGATGTTGTGTCAGTTTGCTGAGAAAGATCTATCGCAGCACCCTCAGGAATTTGATATATGGGCAGACAAATTTGAACAAGTATGTATGATGTTTGTTATTTGATAGTTGCCTCGTTACTAACAGCTTACCTCGTTCTAGTTGCCTTTGTACTTTTTGAAATTTTTTGGAAGTACTTCTATCAAAGATGTATTGCAAGCATGCCAACATGCTGTGTATGCCTATGATGTACGACATATCATATTGGACAATTTACAATTTATGCTGTCCCAACAAGGAAGATCGTCGCTTGATCGCTGGGAGCTTCAGGACGAGGCCGTTGCAGAACTTCGCAGGTTTGCCACAAGTAAAGATGTACATATTACGCTTGTGGTTCATCCTCGGAAGGAGAATGCTCCAGCTTTAGATATCAATTCGGTATTCGGAAGTGCAAAGGTGACTCAAGAAGCAGATAATGTCATAATCATACAAAAGAATTCTCAAGGTGAAGATCTTCGATTTTTAGATATCAAAAAGAACAGGTAGATATCTCCTTTGTGCTTTCATCGCCTTTTTATTGGCTTGGAGTCTGATGCGTGTTGTTAGATTTGATGGAACTCTAGGATCAATACCCTACAAATATGATAATACAACATTGAAGGTATGCAAATGATTTTCTTTTCAAGAATGTACCGCAATACTGATGATTATCAATAAATTACAGATCCGCGGCTACACGCAGCAAGAAATGAACGATTTAAAAAGACGGACTCAAGGTGTTCAAAGACGTTCCTATGATTACGATGACAATAATTATAATTTGGCGGCCAATATGGTGCAGGACACATTTTGAGCCCCACCATCACAAAGAGATTCGTCTTTTATATTAGAACTAAAATATTGAACATGTGTCACACAATAATCTTCATTAATATTTTTTGATTTTTAAAAGTAGAATTGATATATTGTACATTTATAAATTGAATTTTGCAGTATAATTCATGTTTCAATCCAGGCAAATTTCGACACCCCATGGCGCATGGTGTGACTGTTCTCAAACGCCCATTGTAAACCCACGACACATGGGGAAATTTTCCACGCATAGTTTGAAACGGCTTTGCTGCAATGAAGACTGAATCGCAAGCAGAAAAACGTAAAAGCATAAGCGAATTGCACAGAAGTCGCTACAAGCGCAATAGCATTTCTAAGAATGCTGACGAATCCCGTCGACGCCGTCTGGCTATCGACCAAGCACTCCGCAGAAAACATCGAGAACAGCTCATAACTGCAAAACGCTTTCGGCACTTGACTCAACAAGAGGAATACGAAAGTGCCGGAGAAGAAGAAGGTAGTATTACTATATTCCACAGGTTGTTATCACTGATCACCTAGATCATGACCGACTTCGTCAACAGGAGATCATCACATTAGTTATGAGCTGACCGCTGGAGATATCTCAAAGATTGAAGAAGAGCTGAAGAGCAACAATCATGAGGTTCGATTGGATGCTGCCAAGTTCCTTAGTAGGGCACTTTTTGACCCGTCCAAAGCTCTTCGTGATTTTGTTGTTGACGGGGACTGTGTCAACATATTGACTGTAAGTATCTTGACATGAAAACATTGCCCCGTATTCATCACTCATATCATTATCCAGCAACTTTTGACCTCCGGTGATGCAGAAGAACAACTTCAAGCAGTAGTTTGCATAACAAGTGAGTGGACTACTGTACACACACAACTTGATAAACTCAGCAGAAACTCAGACAGACAATCAACACTCCTCATATAGATATTTCTGCTGGCTCATATGAATTGTGTATCAAAGCTACTCCAACCATCCCGTACCTCATTTCATATTTGAATGAATCGAATATTGTATGCATACAACTCTATGATTCATTTCCGGACGCTTTTTAACACAATTGTATTCTAGGCTCTTCAAGATCAATCTGGCTGGGCACTTGGAAATATGGCGGTTGAGGGTGATGAGATCAGGAACATGTTGAGAAGAAACGGTGTTGTATCGCCCTTGATCAAACTGCTTGACGCTACGGTACTGTGCTAATCATATAGTCTTCTCATACTACTACAATGCCTAATTGAACCCGTCGTTTCAGGACTCGCACCTAGTACAAACCGCATGCTTTGCTTTATCAAATTTAGCTCGTGGCCCAGATGCTAAACTGGAAGAGTTTTTTGAAGCTGGAATAGTTCCCAAGCTGACTTCTCATCTTATCAACAACACTGTATGTTCATTTGATGAGCGTATGTCATCTTTGTCTTGGTTCATAACTGACACTAGTCGTTTATGTGCCTTGTAGCCTGACACTGTCACCGAAATTTGTTGGGTGCTAAGCTATCTAACAGCTGGAACTGATCAATTCATTGGCAAGGTTGTAGAGCAAGGTGTTGTACCTCTTCTGGTAGGTCATATAGGAATTGCTTTCGAAAATCCTCGGTGCTGCAAAGATTGACTTTTTACTTGAAGGTCCAGAATCTGGAGTCGTTGCAAGCTCAAGGGCCACTTGCTTTGCCGTTGATTCGCACCTTTGGCAATATCGCCAGTGGTCCTGATGAATACACTGATGTGCTCATCAGCCAAGATAGGTTCCTTCCAGGTCTTGTAGCTTTGTGTAATTCCGAATGCAGGTATGTATATTCACAACCTTTGGATATTTCAATGAACCATAGTTTGACTCATAATCTGGTACTAGACCGGTAAAAAAGGAATCTTTATGGGTATTATCAAACATCACAGCCTCGTAAGATTGGAAAGTTTAATATGTGCCCACAAAATTTGTCTACATAATTAACCAATTCAAATCAGTCGCCGACCTGAGGTGCTGGAAAAGGTTATTCAAGCTGGTGCCATTCCTGTATTGACAGAAATAGCCTCACATACAAATTTCGACATTCGTAAAGAGGTATGTCTGCAATATAGGATGTACTTGGTGCACAGCAAGCTGACCTTCGCGTTATCTGCAGGCTGCATTTAGTTTGACCAACATTGCTTGCCATGGCGACAAGTATATCCAAGCTTTACCGAACAACGTTCTGCTTCCTGGTACACTACGCCTCCGTTCGATATAGTTGTATTCAACTCTATAACTGACACGTTTTCAATAGGTTACCTCGAGTTTGTTCGTTCTGAGGATCCAGAGCTAATCAAACTTGGACTAACCTATTTGCAGCTCCTACTCACACACGTACCCCAGGTTTGTCCAGTAAATGTAGCCTACGTCTTTAAAGTGATCATGCTAATGCGTTATTGCCTTAGGGTAAAGCACTCATGCAAGCTATTCCTGACAGTATTTACTCTCTGGAATCGGTTACCCTTAGTACTCACTCGGACCTTTGCCGAACTGCTAGTGTATTGATGGACACTTATTTCGGTGAAAACAATGAAGGAGTGGAGCAAGATATACTGGCTTAAGCTCTATGGTATTGCCTCTTAAAACCGATTACGTTCATGTTGCTTTTCTCGACTTTTTGTATATATTTTTTCTCTTGTCCGAACGGTATACAATTGAAAGCTCATAATTGCTTGGTTTGCCTTTAAAATAAATTGCTCACTGGAATAGCTTGGTACGTGAAGAATGTCTTTAAAGTGGGAGTATTGTAGAGGTTTATCAATCGCCTCAAATTGTATATGAGGTTTGCTACTATGATGCTCCTATCGTTAACACTATTATTTCTTATGATAGACTACAAAAATGCCGGTAAAGGTATGCGAAAGAGAGATCCTAATAATATATACATAGCTGTCTAGGTAGTATTCATTACTTTTCAGTTTCTAGGTGTCAAAACAATGGCAGAGTCGTTGGGCATAGCAAAGATACCCAGGACATAGACAACTGGTTCTACAGGTTTGTTTTCCTTGAGTGAAAGCTTATATTTTCTCAACAAAGTGATAAGTACAATCTTGATCTCGTGTATAGCGAAGAAACGACCAGCTGTTTTTATATAATTAGATAAAAAAAAAGTCAGTAAAAGATTAGGCATACTATAGCCGTCTCCAATGTAAGAACACTTACGACACAAGTGCTTGCCGAGACCGAAAGCAATGTTGTCACGGCCAGAATGTGTAGATTCACGCTTGGTAAAAGTGAAGGGATCCATGTCGCTGGTAGGAGATTCAACGGTGTAGGCATCGTACATCAAACGACGGGACAAGCTCTGGACCATTCGACCCTTTGGAATCTGGAATCCGTTTTTGAAAGTATACTCCTCCATAGACTTTTTACCAGTGGCCAGCTTGTCCACACCAAGTCGCAAAACTTGACGCATGAAACGATCCAGAAACACCATCTCCTTGACAGACTCGTCGGTAACCTTACCGTCATATTTAGCAGTAACATTGTCGATTTCCTCAACTACTGCTTTCATGACATCGGGTCTGCTCAAGAGCCAAAAGATGGCAAAGCCAGCATTCATACTCGTCTAAAAATTTGTAATGCATAAGAGTCTATACATCGACATATATCAAAAGTATGTATCAAGCTTACTGTGTGAACGGAGGCAAAAGCGATCAACAGAATAGCATCAGTGATTTCCTTGTTGGTGAAGGTGCTTCCATCAGGATACTGGAACTCAATCAATTCCTGCATGTAATCCAACTGGGTATGGGACTCGAGTTCTCCATCGCGGAGCATATCTCTTCTCTTTTGGACGATTGGTTCGACATAGTTATCCATGTTCTCCTTATGGCGATTGAGGGATTGCAAATATGGCAGGAGAGGTTGGTGCCAAGATTCGGGCAACAGTTGCCAAAGGACGACGTTGCGCGTGATATCGTTAGTAAGTTGAGCAAAGGTGTCAATGACTTGGCGGTTCTTAGCAACTTCTGGACCGATAAGAACGCGAACACTAATGAAGGCGACCAACTGCTGAAGGAAATCGCAAGGATGGGAGATGGTCTGCGGGCCGTCGTCAAGGATCTGCGTCAGACCATAGTCGAGCGAGTCTACAATTTTATCAGTGACCATCATAACCTTGTTTTGGGGCAACAAAGTCTTGATGATACTAGGGTTTGCGGTGAATCCGATGTCGAGGGTCTTTTCGTTGAAAAGATAATGAACGTGAAGTGTTTCTATGAAAATTGCATGAATGACTTAAATATCGTTGTCTCTACACTGGTACAAAATTTATCATCATCTCTTACCTCTCAAAACACCATGTTCCAAAGATAGCCTGCTGGCATCTTCCTTCATGACTTGCTCGGCAATGGGTCCTCCTGCGACGGTCACTGTATTACCAAGCAATTCTAAGTCAAAGGTGTCGCCATACTTGCTGATACACCAATCCAAAAACTTATTAGGGAAAGTAGCCATATACAGAGTATGTCCAAACAACGGCAAGGAGTAAGGAACCTTTGGAGGCTGGTTGAGGTGCCTATACTTTGAATTGTTGATCATGGAGCGCAAATTATACAAGACAACGGTAGTGGCAGCAGTAATGACAGCAATATCTAGCCTGGAAGCTTGACTGTAATACTGCAAAGCTTTAGGAGCATACTGGTCTAGAAGCTCTACAGACTTGGAAATCAGAGTGGAGAAAACCATAGCTGGGAGTGCAAGTGGAAGAGGTGCGGTCTTAGGTTTAGTCAATGGTGATATTCAAATATTTATAATTTGTGACCTTGATTATTGACTCCGCTACCAGCACTGTCCCGCTTGCTCTGTCAGACCAAGCGGGTTGTTTCAGCGCACTCGGCCATTCTGACCGTAGGTACGCTACTACAAAATTTTTTGATCCTCAAAAATCAAAAGACTGCAACAGGAGCCGAAGTCGGCGGTGAGCTCCTAGAGAGCAGTACTAGTAATTCTAAGTGAACATCAATAAATTGAAAACAGATTCTTTTTTAGTGGTTTTGTTTTTTGTGCTTTTTATTGTGTCCAAAAATTGCTATGCTAATTGGAAAGGGAAAAGAAGAAAAAAATGTTATACACTTTTCTTTTTTTTTACCATCCAAGTACAATAACAAAATTATTTTTCTACCATCTTATGATAGTATCCGACACTCTCAAGTCCAGTCCTTACTGTTGGGTAGACAAGATTTCACTGTCACCTTGGTCAGTGATGGAAAGGACGGAGGTACGGAAGAGCTTACCGCAAGCGGTACCAAGCTCAATGTTGTTTCCACTGTAGTGATGGACAGGAGTCTTGGAAAGCATAGCATAGTACTCAATCTCGGACTTGCGGAGAGGAGGGCAGTTGCCAGCAATGATGACAAGCTTGGCTAAAAAAGAGAAAGAATAGGTGTTAGCCAAAACGAAGGGACGATCTCTGCTCAATTGAGCTCCTGTCCCTAGACAAGAAATGTCTAGAATCACTTACACTTTCCGTGACGGAGAGTCTTCAAGGTAGACTTGTAGCCAAGGGTGTACTTTCCAGACTTGGTGACAAGTTGGAGACGGGAGTTGATGGACTCGACGGTCTTCTTGGTCTTCTTCTGAGCGGGAGCCATTGCAAGTTGAGAACAGAGGCAAAAGAGGAAGAACAAAATTTTTTCATCCTCCTCAAAAATAAAGACACCTATTTTCAGTGGCTTAGAAAGCCGTCACATTAGCACTTTTTCTTTGTTCTGGCATATCACTTTGCAAAAAGTTATATGCATTGGATAAAGCCATTGGCAAGTTCACTAGGATACTGACAAAATTAAGCGATTCACCTCTCTCATAAATAAATAATATCGATAAAATTTTAAACTTGATGGCTCAAACGTTATGGTCCAAGTATGGAGACGTTGTTTAGCAAAAAATCTCTTCTCACCCCTACCGATGTTTGTAGACAGATCAAAGTCGTATGATGCTCCAGACTGAGACAAACTCGAGAACTGTGCTCCATTTCTTTCTTAAATAAGTTGTTCAATATCAATACAGATAGCACTCGCTCAAGGAATACGAGCTGAAAAAAAAAATACCAATGGTCTTGGTGCCCGCATGGAACAGGCACAAGCCACTATAATTTGCGAAGCACCTGAACCCCAGCTCATTCTCACTTTTACTAGCCACAAATGTTGAAGACATTCCAGCTAACCTACGCACTGTCTAGATGTACTACTGCTAGTCATACAGCAATTCGGTATGCATCCACAGCAAACGGCATTAAGCCTTCCGTAAAGCTTTTGGCCAAACTTCGCAAAGAAACTGAAGTATCTATCACGAAAGCAAAGGAAGCTTTGGTCAAAGCCGAAAATGATTTTGAAAAGGCACTAGCTTGGCTTAAGGAGGATGCCATGGTTTCTGGAGCCAAAAAGGCACAAAAGGTGGCCGGTAGAACTGCAGGAGAGGGTTTAATTGCCATTGCAACAGTTGAAGCCCCCGGACGCGGTGAAGGAGGTGTCAAGAGCAGAAGCACAATCATCGAGGTAATTAGAGTATTCAAGTCATACCATTGTTCTATGACATACCTGCTGACATATTACTTTGTATGACTAGCTCAACTGCGAAACCGATTTCGTGTCAAGAAACGATCTCTTCAAGAGCTTGGCTACTCAGATTGCTTCCACCTCATTATTTGTGACAGATACTTTGCAAAATCTTGACACTTCCAAATTCATCCACAATGTTCCAGTGGACTCTTTTATCAACAGTCCCATCATGCCCCATCCGTCTTCCACTACTGTAGAAGCAAGTAATTCTTTCAAAACTGTTCAAGAATCTATTGTTGAGACCATTGGTAAGCTCGGCGAAAACATCAGCCTTCGCCGTGTCGCCATTGTTGGTGACCCGGAAACCGAACTGCAGCAGATACCTAAACAACATGACCGAACGATATTAGCTTCTGCTTATGTTCATGGTGGCGACAGCACAACTGGTAAAATTGGTGGAATTGCTGTCCTTGGTCTGTCAGGCGGACCTGCCGCTTCGCCAGTTTTGACCAAGCTGGCCCGCAATGTTGCACGGCAAGTAGTAGGATTTAACCCAACTTGTCTCAACGAATCACAAGCAGTGGTTCCTGAAGGAGAGGATCGTGCACAATTTTTAGAGACTAATGCTTTAACCAATCAAAGCTATATGCTCGGTGGCGGATCTGTGAAAGAAGTTGTCGAGAAGACTGGAAATGATGAAGGTGTCAAGTCCGAAGTGATTGATTTTGTTCGATGGGAAGTTGGCGAAGGCATCGAGAAAGCTGAACAAGATTTTGCTGACGAGGTTGCTCGTGCTGTCAAAGGCAATTAAGTTGCTATGAGTTTGCAATACTTTCTAAATTGCAGATAACATGCGCCGAAAACCTGTACAATATCCAAAATCATGTTAAAAACTCAATATCATATTACAAATAGACTATTTTCTTTACTAGATTTTGAAAAGAAAAGAAAAAGTAAATCCATAATAGAGGCACACACTAATGTTGCTGCCAGAGGGCTGTTGATGAATAGCTATATTCTATTTGCAGTAGTGAATTCCCAGTACAACTACGAGCTCATGGAAGTATAAGTCTGGAAGTCGATATGATGTTATCAATATGGATTTACATAAAGCTTGTCATTCATGTACTCCACATCGCGAAGAGGCATATGTCGACGTAGTTGCTTAAGCCTGGTGGAGTAAGCACCGACCATTGCAGCAAAGTAAAGCTATAATATACGACGGTCAATATCAAAAAGCTCCCTCAAGTCAAGTGTATTTCACATACCTGGATACCATTGCCAATGAAAGTGCATATACCAGTAGCAATGACCAGATCTTTTAAAGCCGTTTGGCAATATTCTTGAATACTGCCTTGATTAGCCGGTATGTTGACAGATGAGTGGAAAGGTGACGGAGACGAGGATGGTCCGCCTAGCTCGTTCCAAAATTGTACACAGCCGTCAATAAAGGGTTGCTCCTTGGTGAGTAACAATATGAATACAGCCATAGAAATGCCCAAGGACAAGAATGACATGATCCAATTGAAAGTACTGAATATCAGAACCAATGGTCGCGTTTTCTGTGATAACTCCAAGTTAATAGTCCATAAACTACGAAATTTTCATCTTTGAATTCATTCATACGCTGAAAATTCCAATAAGGCCCAACAAGGACGTTAACAGCCATGTCAGAGAAATGGCTACTGCAGTCCAAAATATTGCGTTTACGCCGTTGATTCGATTGTCCAATATATTAAAGTATGCTATATTATACATGTTATATATCTGTATTTTTGGCGGACGATATCTCAGCTTACTTACAGTCTTTATACACGAATAATAAAGCTGTGCTTGCAGCGTAGAAAGCCTTGAACGTACAATTAGTTGCTATGAAAAACCACCTATATATCTCTTAAAACCATAGAACAAATACTTACAAAAGAAGTGAATGCAATGATAGCTACTCCTGCCCTAGTGAAGACTTAGTGATTATAAAACGCACAGTTTGCATTATATGCTTTTACCTTAACGGAATACAACAGCAGCAGGTGGTTGTTAACATGTTTACTCTCAACCGAAGAGATTAAAAGCGTATTGGTGGAGTAGAGCAATGGAGCTCTCTTTTATATATAAACATGAAAGGATGGGCTTGTAGCAGGCTGTGCGTACACAACAGGTCTTTGTGGCTGTCATGTGGCGCCTGACACAAATGGGTGAGCTTGTTATATGTTGCAATACCATCTTCGCGTACTGCAAGCATAATCTCAGGGGCTGTAATATTGTAAATGGTGATCTAACAAATGTGTTCCTGGAGATTTTCTACATTCATTAGGATAAATGCATAGCTCACTGACTAGTATCCTTACGGCTCTTCACTCTACTCAAGGAGAAAGGGCAATGAGGCTTAGAGTTGATCGGTATATCGATTGATGATCCCATTATCTTTGCACTACTTGAGCAATTGATGAGGGTAGGGCTAATTATGCATTGTTCGAAGATCATGTAATATGGCCCAGGATCTCTTTCATTTTGTTCACCACCTTTCCCCGCCACCTTCTTCCTTGGTGCTCTTATAACAATATAGCGCAAGCGACATGGCTTGGCCGAACAGGGAAATTGACACAGCCACGAGGCTCGACCTCATCCACAAAAAACGGTATCGGAGTCTCAAATATCCATAGTGTAGTGTCGAATTTGCCTCGACCTTCTGATACTTATGTGCTGACAAGGGATTCAAATATTTACAAAGCTGTTTTTGTTCTCTACCTGAATGGCTATTGAATCATTGTACTCGAAGCATTATTTTTCGTATGGGATCAAAGGTATTATACTCTATATGTGACTCAACGTTAACTGAGAAAATGCTATACAAACACCAAAACTTACGTTACAATGAATAGTTTTAATGCTAACATTCTTATTGCAACTAATGATGCTTTTAGTAATATATGTTGGTACATGCCTACATAACACTAATCTTTTACTAGCAATGGAGGATTTTCTACCGGGGTCAGTGCAAATGGTATCCCTCCAATTGAATAGACTTGAGACAGTGATATTTATATGATGTAATGGCGAAGGCGAATGAGGCTATTGCTGCACTATAAATTGTGATGATAACTACTATTGTGCAGAAAGGGCTGTATTATTGCTCTGCTGTCACCGACATTGCTCCGTCTGGATAGATTGAGACAGCAGCATGATTAGACTATTGTTTGTATTACTTAGTAAATAAAATTAACAGTACTTTAAATTGGAATAATCATTCGGATATGTTCAAGACCAACAATCAGAAAAGCTGAAAAGCTAAGTTTTATCATAGTTATATGTTAAATTGTTCATTAAATATCACCATAGCAGTTATCTAATTGTTGAAATATATAACAGTTCTCACTGAAGAAAATTTCAAAAATAATAAGTAAATTGTTGGGTCAATTGTTGTTCGTCGTAAAATCCGATAAACAATTTAAGGAGCAGGGCAAAGACCAGTCAAACAGGCTAGCAAACCGGTTGTGGGGCTAAGCAATATTGAAAGGGCAGTAGCGACAGAGCCAAGCAAGGTAGCAATTGCACCAGGTAGATTTAGGATATCAGCGAGTGAGGCAGGGAAAGCATTCAATGCAGTAATAATAGGGGTGAGTGCTGCAATAACTGAAGTAAGAATACATCTGATCAAATTGACAACAATGCAATCAGTGCTGCATGTCACGGTGCCAGCGCATGTAATGGAAGTTGGGACAGCTGCACAGTTCACATTGCTAGGAGTTGGGATGTTGTTACATGCTACGGTAGATGGAATAGCTTGAAGGTTGTTACATGCAATGTCAGTTGGGACAGATGCACACATAACGGTATTGCTAGGAGTTGGAAGGTTGAGGCATTCTACGGCAGTTGGCAAAGCTTGAAGGTTGAGACAGTTAACGTTGCTGGCGCAGACTCCTTCATTCTCTTGCTCATGCTCATGCTTATCATCGTATCCCTCATTCCAGCAGAAGACAGTTCCAAGCAACATGCACATCATAAGCGCCAAAATAGTAAATTTCATCATTTTATCCAGTTAAGAGAGAGGTAGTCTTCTTGATGCAAAGGAGTTTCTAGATGAGGGTTGAAAGAGTGCCTCGGTTGCTCTTCTTTTATAGAAATTGTGCAGCAAGTATTCATAACTATGTGGCTATAGTAAATTGCCATAAAACGCTTGATTCTGCACAATTACCCTGGCTCCTTATGTTGTGCATCCAAATTGTGCTTCCAAATTGCGCTTCCAAATTGCGCTCCAAGATTGTGAAATAAGTAATAGTAAATATGTGGCGGTAGCAAATTGCCATAAAGCGTTTGGTTCCGCAGAATCGCCCCGGCTCCCTATGTTGTGCATCAATTAGTCGTAACTATGTGGCTATAGAATTTGCCATATAACGCTTTATTCTGCAGAATATCCTGATTCCTCATGTGTAACTCCAAATTGCGCTTCCAAATTGCGCTTCCAGATTACACTTCAAACTTATGAATTAAGTAGTGGTAAATATGTGGCGATCGCAGATTGCCATATGGCGCTTGATATTGCAGAATTACCCTGACTCCTAATGTTGTGCATGCAGATTGCACTTCAAGCTTGTAAATTAAGTAGTGGTAAATATGTGGCATTAGCCGATTAACAAAGCGCGCTTGGTTCTGCAGAATGTCTCTGGTTCCTTCTGCTGTGCATCAAGTAGTCGTTATTAAGTGGCTATGGCAAATTGACGAAAAGCGCTTGACTTTGCAGTACTACATTAGCTCCCTATGTTGAGTGGCGACTCCAATTGCCATGAAGAGTTTAATTCTGCAGAATCACCCTGACTCCTTAGGTTGTGCATCCAGGTGGCGCATCAAGGTTGTGAATCAAGAAGTCGTAAGATGATGCCATATCGCCATGAAGAATGTAATCCAGCAGAGTGACAGCTCTTCATGTTGCACATTAAGGTCGTACATGAAGCTGTCGTAAACATATGGCGATACAAAAATAACCAGAAAGCGCTCAATTCCTCAAAAATGGCCAAACTCCTTACAAATTCTTAGAGGGTGATAATAGTTGTGTTTGTAAAATGACTAGTATAGGGAGTGAAATGGTTACCACTGTCTTGGAGTTTGAGTTGTGCATGTTGTTTTGAACCTCTTGTGATCGAATGGGGGATAAGATCAAGAGCATGAGCATGAAGGGGTCTGCCCTAACTACGTTGGCTGCGACAAATTTCTAACCATTCCCATTGTTTTGCAGTGCCACAGCATTCCAACTCCTAGCTCTGTGACTTGCACAGCTGTTCTAATTTCCATTGCATGTGCTGGGGGCACCGTGACATGCAACCTGATTTCGTACTTATTAATTTGTTCAGATGCATTATTTCAGTTGTAATCGACGCTCAATGCTTTCCTAATCCACTCGTTGATCTCCTAGCTCTACCGGTGCAGTCAATCCCTTGCTAACTGCTATTTCAGTATAGATTTTACTAGCATATTACAAATAAAGCAGAAGGCAATAATGAAGCAGAAAGGTTCTGATACGACAAATAAAGAAGAAAAACTTCTGATACCATAAACAAAGAAGAGTGGAAGAAACTAGAGATACTACAAACAAGGGGGAGAAAGCCATAAAAATTAATACAAATAAAGAAGAGACGAGGAAAGCTACTGATGCTATTAATTTAGAAGAGAAGAAGGAACTGAAATACTACAAGTAAAAAGGGGAAAGCCATGGCAATTAATACAAAACGAAGAGATGGTCTAAATTAAATGCAATAAAAATATTCTGTTGCTGTTGCCCTTGGAAGATTGCTTGACCCAGCGACCCGGTTACTGGCCTGCTTCACTAGCTTTTGAACTGTAGCTCCTTGAATGCTATCGAACTTCGCTTTGAGCCATTAACTCATTGTTTTCAAAAAATTATTAACTGCTGTTATCCTCTATTTCAGTCGGCCTGACTGAAAGGACATAGGGCCTAAACATACTGTAATCATTTATCTTTACTTCGTGAAATGTCCAGATAATGCAAATATCTCTTGTAGGGAGGATATAAAATATGGAGTAACATGGGGAACAATGCCCCTCACTCATTGAGCCTGAATGTCGAGGAGGGAGGGGATTTGGCCTCAAGGCTCTGGTCCAGACTAACCTAGCAATTTTCTAGAAACTTTTCCTCCCAAAATTCGCGTAGTCCATCACTTCCCTACGCGAGCCTGGATATGCTTCATCAGCGTAAGAAGCAAAGAAGATGAGCTAGATTCGAGGAACGTAGTTGGTTATCTTCTGGTGCTGTAGCCGTTGCCTGCAGTAATGGTTGTTCAACTCTTCTGCGGATAACCAGGCACCCTAGTAATGACATTAGTCAGTGAAGATCCGTGAGAGAATGCCAAAGCTGATGTCACGAACATCTAGGATGAATGGCTTTGTGCGAGGTACAAAGGCGCACCAGATTGCGTGACCAGCTAGAAATGGCCAAAAGCTCAATGGGGTTTTTCTGAATTGACTTACAACCTATTACCAAGACGTTTGTTGGTTAGTGCATAGGTCTTCAGGGCTGAGAATGATGGAAGGCATAACTCCTTATGAAATCCATTCCGGCGAATCTAGTGTGCTATGCCAATGCGTAGCTCTGAGTTCCTGGGGGTCTATGATCTTGATATTCTAGCCTCAACGTAGGAGGTAACGTCTACACGCGAATAAAGCACCTTTTGGAGCGGCGCGAAGTGTTTGGAATGCACGATCTAAGCTTGCAAATTCCTAGAAGTTCTAACCTGAGCATGGTCTTTCTGGAGGAGGCAGATGGCCTAGCGAAAATCCTGTACGGTGCTGAAGCTGTATCCAGTGGAAAGGGAAAAAGTGAGAAATTTCACAGGATCAAATGTGGCAAAGGCGTTTGGATCCACCGCTTTCCGACAGGGCCATTGTAGGAAAAAGATACTGGGCATGACAGTATGAAGAGCGGCGTCCAGTCTCTTGAGTCACTGTTTGCATTAATAAATGAATGGATCCTGGAAACCCGTCCTTCACAACGCTGCGAGTCAGTCTTCAAACGAATAGTTCCCAGTTCAGATTTGTCCATGGGTGGGAAGTCTAAAATCATTTGCGTCTTGGATCAAATAGAACCAGAGGTACCGCTATCACTGACGTTGGTAGTAGAAATCAAATTGCTAACGACTAGTGAGTGGCGATTAAGGTAATCTGATGAAGAATTTCTTAAGGCTGAAGTGTTGCGCTGTCTGTGCTTGGATTGGCAGAGATTGCGTACTAGGGTACGCACACTGCTGAGCATTACAAAATGCGTGTGGCATGAGAGAGTTCTGATACTGGTGTACGATGTTTGAAGGTCGCTAGTCGTAGCTTGGGCTAACTGATAATTTGTGAACAATAGGCTGGGGTGGCACCATACCTTTATCTCGTTCGATATGTTCAGTATGATCCAAGCATTTGGAAGGAAGTAGTATCAGCTGACCATATTGGGATAATTGAAAAGCGATGGCTTGAAGATCAAGGTTTTCTTGCGGTATGAGTGTGTACATCTCTCGAGCAATAGTATACACAGGGAAGTCAGTGGCTGGCTATGAAGAAATTCAGGATCTGCGTCTTGTCAATGAGTTATGGCATTCGGTCAGAGGCCTCTGTCATAATTTATCAGTATTCGACAGCTTGGACCATCATGCCAATAAGCACGGCTGATTGAGTATAATACCTGTTGTTGACATTATTGCTAATAACATAACAATCAATAAAACAAAATTTCCAAAATTTTCAAATCAGAAGATATAATCATAAACATTAATATTTACCTCAATGCAAGATTATAGTCTTTCAGTATTGTACAGAGATATCAAGCATTTGATGGTCGCAGCTAAACAACTGTTCAACTCATTCAATTACCAAACTATAGTATGTAGACAATCAACCTTGCAAAAAAAAAAAAAAACTACTAGAAGTGAATGAGAGGTGATTAACTATCGTATAAATGGAGCGATAAAAATAGCAATTATCTCATTTGCTTTGAGTGACATTGATTCAATATAATATCCAAAAGCATAATTACCTGATAACCCATCAGTAACTTCCTTCTTTCCCTTATAGCACACTCTCCACTCTTAATTCATATGAGCATCAAAACGATGACAACAATGCAAACTCAGCAATCAAATGTTTACAATCAGATACCGAAAAAACCAAAGATCAAGACTGACAATGGACAAAGCTATAATCTATCTCAGTCATTAGTACGAGAGGCTGGCCTTCCGATTCTCCACATTGAACCAGGACAATCTAACCATCAGAGAAGAGAGATACGGCACTGCGTATCATCTCAGCCAATATACTCATCGATGCTTTCGGTCTTGGAAACAGAACTACAGCGATCTCCATCTATGACATCCAGGTGCACACATAGTCTAAGTCCTTGTCCGTCTGACGGCGAGTCATTTTCTAGCTCTTTGACAGATATAAGGAATTCAACACTGGGTATGTTTGATACAGTGCAAGCTGCTCTAGTTCGAGCTGAGCAAGCCGAAAAGAAAGCCGAGGCTAATTTGACGAAGTGGCGCACTGCAGTGGTTGAACTGGATCGTCTTAGAGATGAAAACCTGCTGGTCAGGAACCGATTTGAAAATATTGAGGCTGAGTGCATGAGACTAAGAACGCTTCTGGACGATGTTCAGTCGTCGTGCTCAACTAGCGCTACCGATGACACTCCTCCATCTGTTGCAAGCAGTTCTACCTTGAAGAAGATGTTGCTGAGCAAACTTAATAGGAGAGCAAGGTAAGTCTTTCAGAAAAATGCTGCCTGCAAAAGACGCGGTACCAACTAACAACTTTTATGACAGGACAATATCAAGTGGTATCATAAGTGCTTTCCAAATCTCTCACAAGTCTTGATGCAGCTATTTGCCAATTACTTCCATTTCATGTACAAAACACAACAACTCAAACCAAAATAGGACAAATTACCAAATCACTAAACCCCGATCCAAAATTACTGCACATTAACCTTAATGTTTAAAATTGAATATTTACTGTCATGTCAAAAAACGAGATGTTGTTCCATCAAGGCAACGTGGCTGGTTTTGTTTTAAAAAGTCATATCCATTAAATCGAATGTAGTATACCTTTCTGATTTGTGCAAAATATACATAATAGTTGCCCCATGTGTTTGCGAACAATTGTAGCAATGACTCCAAGAGGTATAGCAGACTCATATGTACAATTTGGAATATATGAAACTGGAGACATCTCTGAGTTTAGTCCAAGAATTGACCCTCCAGTATGGCATTTCCCATTGGGCTATAAGGGCGTTTTTTCTGTTGGAAGCGGAATACAAATTTGTTAACAGGATTTAGGGGTGGTTGTTCCTTCAATCTTTGGTTGGCTGGTTGATCTTGTTGTTTCGCTGGTTGCGATTGATTCAAATGCAGCGATATGCCAGAAATACTAGGTGGCGAAGGTAAGCTGGCTCGACGCGTGAATTGAATAGGTAAGTTGGCTTGATGCTTTTTTGCCGAATAAATAAAAAAAAAAAATGAAGCCCAGTATATGTCAGCCGACCCTGTGAAACACAATGAGAAATCCCTGCGAACCAAAAAAATGAAAAAGCACCAAAAAGAAAAAGGTCTCTTATGCACTAAAGCCCGCAATCTCCACAAAGGTTCATACAGATCAAAAGTTTAGCAGTTTTCTTCTATGTAAGAAGTATTGATCTACTTTAAGTAATGATAAAGAATAGTAGAGGACGCTGATACGGATTACTTTGCAGGGATATCATAAAACAAGACGATTACTAACCAGAGTTTGTGAGTTTGAACCAAAACTAAATTGACGGTTCGGTGGCGAAAATTGTTGCGCCCCCGCTGTTTCTGGCGCAGAAAATGGCCCAACTGTATTATTCTGTCCCAAAGATTGATAGGAATGTCGGCGTGCTGAGCTTGAGAGATCAATGGGTCTTGATGCCATGCAAAGAAATAGAAGAAAGAGAAAAAAAGAAACGTGGAAAGGTCAATAGCAAAATGGGTGCTTATTTGTCCCATTTTTGGGTACCAAAAAAAATAAAAATAAAAATTCATGCATGAAACTGCTTAATTATATCAGCGAAAAATAGCAGTTGGCATTTGCTCGTTGTATGTAGACAACTGCTTGAGTATTTGCGACCCTTATACTGTGCGTGCCCCACCATTGTCTTTGTGACAAACAGGCCCTGCAATTTTATTGACAAACTATCGCCTGTCTATAGAACATTTACTCAAAGAGTTGAAAAATTGTTGAGGCGTGGCAAATGATTTATGAAAAAAAAAAGAACTGTGATTATTTTTATTGGTGTTAATCGGACTATGATACTATAGCAAGATCAGGAAAGCAAAAGAAGGAATCTTCTCAAATGCAAGCCATAACTGGCGCAGGACGCGCGACCTCTATACGCGACAATAAAAATCATTTTAGTAAGCGAATGACAAATGGTGAAAAATAAAAGAAAAATTAACAAAACTTACGACAGCGGACACTAATTGTGAAAGTAACGATCTACGTAACCAGTGTCAGGTCATGGACGGGTCCAGAGATGAAGTGAGCGGTCCACATTGACTAAGTTTCTTCAGGAAACCAGAAACAAGCAGGGCCGGATTTGTAATACGTTTTTAAAGACCCATAGAGCTGCTTGTCGATGGCTGGTGGACCAGGTCGATTCTTTTATCAGGCCTTTTAGCAACAGTCTCTGCTCAATCCAAGGCAGTAAGACATGCTTACCCGAAGGAAAAGGTGACCGGCTGACAATCCTGATTGGCAATTTACTTCAAACTCTCCAATGAAAAGATGTAAAACATGTCTCTCCTTTTGTCGTTGGAAATCACAAGCGGAAAAGTCTTGGCGAGACAATCATTCGTCACCAAAGTCTCATATGCCAATGAACCGACAAATGAAAAACCCGCAAACAAAGTGAAATCAAGATGGGACACGATCAAAAGGAGAAAGCAAAAGGAGAGATTGAAGTAATGTACTTGCCCGATCATCATCAAAGGTAAAAGTTGGGAAGAAGCGACGAAGTTGGCATGCATAGCTACTTTGATGAAGCATACAATGCTGAAGCCAATTTTCTCTGTGTTCCCAAAGAGCTGGTATTGCTAGACTTGTAAACGAGGGACGTTCATGATATCAAGGACAGTGGGCATCTACCAGTAAAAGCAAAAAGGGAAATAAATAATGAAAGAAAGGAAAGAGTAGGTGAATCACCAAAAAAATATTACAAGTGGCTTTTTATATTCGCAAACCTGGGAGTACAAGCTTTTCGGCTAACCTGATGTTTGCGATTATAATATAAACAAACGCGTGATGGCAGGGGCAATTCGTCGGAGGAGCTTTGGAATGTTACGACGCGCGCTTGTGGTGACTGGACGCAGCTTGGAACATATTTTCGAATTTTCGAAATTTTGTTCGATTTTCTGTCGGCTCACCATTTCTGGTAAAGTCATGTGGTTCACTTTATTCTATAGCCGTCCATATGATTTGGAACCTGGTAGAAAAGATATGTACAACTGAGATACGAGAATTTTAAATCTCAATGTTATACAAGTACTCCGAATATGTGCGGCACACACTAAAAATAGGGAATATTCTCTCCTTTCTTTTCACAACCTGAAGTTATTAGCGTGTGTGTAGTACCGGTCGGAATGGACACTCCGGTTCGCATATTTCAAGCTGCCTGCGGAAATAACTCAAAACTTAGAGGTGAAAGGCTGTCAAAGAAAGACAGACAAGATATTTTTAAAGGGCATTATGAAAAATTTTATTCTACGACATTGGGTCAATGTTAATTACCTTTCTAAGCTTAACGAGATATGCGGTGTGACCTTTAACATCGAAGTTTTTTGGTCGACATACCCAGGCTGCTGGGTTGGTTGCTAAGTTGTTAGCCTGCGCTGTCTGATCACTTGTGCCCCTTATGATTGTTCCTCGCACCTCCCATTCCTGTATTTGGACGTCAACGCAATCATCCATAGCTAAAGGCACATTATTCAGCTTGATATGCCGGAGTAGATCTACCACTTGAGTGATGTTAGGGAGGTAGCAAACCAAAAACCGATCGTTCTTTAGATATTTGACAACCATCTCCAATTCATGATGTGGCTCTGGCATATCTAATACAGCCCCATCATAATAATCTCCTCCTATTTCATCGCTGAGCACTGTCTGCAGTGTCTCTGACAATTTTCCGATATGAAAGTTGACAGTGTCACGATAGCTACCACGTGCAAATCCGGTAACGTTGAGCTTTGCTTGGCGAGAGTGGGGTTCACGTATGTCGAAAGTATCAATGCGCCCTTGCGGAACTTCTGCACTAGGAAGATCGATCCGTTTTGATCCTGCAATAGCTCGCGCCAGGTACAAAGTTAGCGATCCATTACCTGTTCCTGCTTCTAACACTTTGTCTCCCCTCTCCAAATCGAGAAATTGTACCTAGAAAATGAAGAACATTATCAATTTTAGGACTTGAAGTAATGTATCCCTGCAGAAAGTAGTAAACGTACGATAGTGGCAGCGTCCTTGGGGTAAATAGGAGTACATGCTCTTCGCACATTGAGTACGTAACTATATTTTACGGTTAGTATAAAGGGATGATTTGTGTGGCGCAACCTTTGGTAATAATATGTCAACTTACTCATCCAATGTTGGGAAATGAACTGTTAAGCTGGCAGCTTCTATTTAAGGAATGTAGCAGAATTGTCTGAATTACTATGTTTGTATTAAATTCAAAGGTATTCAATGTTTTTCAGTTCAGTCCATTGATTTACCATTGTGAGTATAAATGACACTTCGAGGTAGCCGAGAGATGATATCACTATGATTGACAACGCCTTTGCTGATAAACAATTTTCCCTCAGCTTGCAAAGGTCCAACAAAATATTTTTGTCCTTTCCGACGATCTCTCAGAATGCAGTAGTCATTGAGTTCGAATGAGCTAGGCCGCGTGCTATAGAGCCGCTGCTTACACTTTGTGTGCAACCAAATTTTGGAGAACCTCAAGCTCATTTCAGCAACTGTTGTTGGAGTTTGTTTGCGTAATGTTTGTTATTCCCGCTTTGAGTCTTTTTCATACTTGTGATGTGACGGTGTTTTGGACGGATTTCCCAGTATGTCGGCTCTGCGAGTCAGCAAGTGTAGTGAAATGCAGGATGAATTCTTCAAGATTGGAACGAGAAGAGTATTGGGAGAACGAAGACGATGTAGTTCGAGGAACGAATGACGACGCTACCATCAGTAGAATGTAAACTAACCTTTTGGTTTTTATGTGCCTTACAAAATGGCGTCCTCTAAGCCAATATACACGCTTTTATAGGTCTGCTGCTTCCCTCGGCTATATCGAGGATCCATTTGTGCACTTTTTCGTGAAGAGACCAGTACAACGACCACCTATAATCAACAGAGGTGACGATAATGGTCTTTTGTTATAGTCTGTTTTTGACTGTCGTTAACTCCCGTCCACCCAAAAATTTAGGCTCTTACCTTCGCGTAATGGCTTTGACTGATATTGTACAGCAGTTCCTACAATGTTCCGATATATCCCATAAAAAACAAATAGTCTCATTAGGGGCTGGATTCGATACCCGATATTTTCTATTGAAGGTTGGTGTATTAGAGCTGTATTTGAAGCTGTGCCGGGCACTTTTCTAAATAGCTGCCAAACTTTTAGGCTGGGATAATCCCGGTTGACTCGAAGACACAATTCAAGTACTTTGAGATCGATTTCCCGGAAATGACGGCAAAGAAAGCGTTCACCATTAAACGGCAAAACAAATTAGCAAGCATGCTGATTAACCCGGTTGTAGGCAAGTATCACTTTATCACTTCCACGACTTTATGATTGTCTGTAGTCAAATTGCATGCTAACTAATCTCTCAGAATGCGGTGGTCAGGAACTCTCATCCTCTGACTATGCATTGATTGGGGGTGATTTACGAGAGTGGAGTAAGATAGCGGAGAGATTAACTCATCATGGATTTCAAGCAGAGTAAGCTGAGCATCTTTGTAAGACATGTATTAAAGGATAATACTAGGACTCGCGGCTAAATCGTTTTTACTTTTAAGCCTGCCTACGTTATTCATCTCGGAATGCGTTTTGATATACCTCGCACCCGAAGAATCACAGTCAATACTGGATTGGATAACAGCCAATGTTCAAAATGCTATGTTTCTTTTATACGAACAAATATTGCCAGATGACACGTTTGGTCAGGTCATGCTCCGTAATCTCAAGGTAAATTACGACTGAAATTTTGTAGGCGGAAAAGAAAGATTTTTCGGTAAAACCACCAGCTAACCCATTGGCTGGCAGAGTCGCAACATAGAACTGAAGGGAATACACGCATATCCAACACTTGAAGCGCAGATACAACGCTTTAAACAATTGAACTGGGGTGGCGCCTTGGCTGTTGATATCAATACCCTTCATGACCGACCTAGCGCCCAGAATGAAATCAAAAGGTACGCTTGCTAAAGCTATTCACAATCGTTTCTCCGCCTTGGCAGCATTCTGAATTTAAAATTTGTTATCTATGGGGTCAGGATCTCCCAATTGCAACTACTTGACGAATTAGAGGAATGGAGGTTGCTTGCGGGACATTATTGTGTAGCATGGGCGTGGAAATGTAATATAGATAACTGTGGTTTGTCCAACATCAGGCTGTCGTAATACCATGTGTACTTGTTTGGCCGGCCTCGATACTGTTAGCTCGACCTGAAACGTCATTGGTGGAACGGACTGTAATAGGAAAGCTTGTGCGTTTCGAATGGAAAAATGGTTTTCCAGCAGTTGAAACAAGAAAAAATAAAATTAGAAAAACTTGCTTGCTTTTCACTCTTTCCTTTCACTCCACTCTAAAATAACTCATAAATCCACAATGGAGTCCTCTACTACTCTCGTATCAGCTAATGAAGAGAGCACATCGAGCCACAACCAGCTATCAGCAGCTTCACACCGCCTATCCCAGACTTTGAACGGTCTAGCACACGTTGGCAACCGAAATCGCAGTTCAAGTGTGAATGCCAGTGCAGCTCCCAACACTGTAGCTCCAGGTACTCAGGCTTCTGCTGATTCCACAGCTCCCACATCGCTTGTCATTGAATTCGATGGAGGTAGCCATGTGATTGTTCGACCCAACAGAACCATCCGAGGTACAGTCTATAAATAAGAATCATATTATGTATACGTGAGAGAATACCTGCCAAGCACGATACTAATTGTGGCGTTGTTGGGCGTGTGATAAAGGTACCGTCATATTGAATGCAACTGAACGGATATATGCAACAAGAATCCGAATAAAGGTAGGTCTTAAACAAACATGTGGTAGGCTCACGCCTGTTCTGGGATAAGTAATGTGTTTATTAAATACGGGTGGTTTGGTCCATGACTTTTCTTAAGTTTCGAGCCGAGGAAATTGCCACAGTCAAGTGTATGGAAGGCTCGGGCGATGGCCGAGGTGAAAGAATCCATCAACTCACAACCACCTTCTTTGAGACGGACTTCAAACTATGGGGAAATGACATAAGTGGTGAGTATACAAGTTACTACTTTAGAGAGTAGCTTGAACATATAAGGACTTTTGCTAAATGCTTCATCTAGCATTCTCGCAAACAACTTGGAGAGAAATTGAAGTCGGTCAACACTCGTACCCATTCGCCTTGAAGGTAAGTTATACACGCTTCTGCTGAGTTTAATATAATGTTGAGTAGTTTTGGTTAAATCCGCAATATCAATCTTGATCTAGTTCCCCAATGTAAACTATCCACCTTCCTTAGAAGATCCAAAGGGTTTCTGTGTGCGCTATGGTAAGGTGTTTTTTGTTTTGATGTGCCATGCTGATTTTGGTAATTTGCTTGTTAACAAAATCTCGTTATGTCCTTTCTATTATGTAGTTTGGTCTGCTCAGATCGACGGACCAGGGCTCCAATCTGGTTTAAGAAGTAAAGAATACTTGACTCCGCTACGGCCTATCATTGTAGCTCCTCCCTCTCAAGAGTGGGTATACAAGGCTACCTTGTTTAAAGAGCGAAAGTCCACTGCTATCGCCGAAGTGCAGGCCAAGCTTCCCAAACAAACTTTCTGTCCAGGTGAGTATTTTTGATTTATATGGGACAACTTGCTTATTTTCGATCATGTAACTGACTAAATGTGGGACAAAGATGAAAAATTCAATATGCAGTTGAATATCGGTGTATTGGCATCAGACTACAAAGTGTCGAGTGTCACTTATAAGCTCAGAAAACACCATGAGGGAAAGATGCTGGTGCAAAAGGGTATGGCTTTCCGCCAGTACGTTCGACAGGTTGTAACCGGGAACGTCCCGATCACCTCAGAAGGCAACCAATATAGCAGCAATCTCATGTTTGATATTCCAACCCGACTTGTATCACCTAGTTTTGCTTCACGTCACACTCGTGTTCATTACGATTTGCAGTTTTCGGTTATGTACGAAACTGGTCAATTTTTCAAGACAAACCAGTCTTCAGAGTTTACCATACCTATTGCTATCGCAAACTTGCCGTATGATCAGCTTCTACGTATCCCTGATTTGACTGCTATCAAGGATTATCGAAATTCGAAGGAATGCCCTACCTTCTTTGATGCAAATCTCGACGAGCCACCTATGAACACAGGTTTGCCAAGTGAGCTGATTGGCCCCTTGACCGCGGCTTTAGCTAGTCCTCCAGCACAGTCACCCCCAAGCTACTTTTCTTTACCATCACTCCCACCTCAGTTCGAGATCCAAAAGGAGCGCCAAGAAAGGACAGTCTACACTACTCGTGTTCTCAAAGGAGATCACTCTGTTGAGCTTGGTGAACCTGTGGTTCTCAGTGGTGTTATGGATGAAGATTGGTGAGACATATCATAATCACATACACAATGGTACCTATCGTCAGAAATGTGGTGGTTTTTTATCTTCTTTTTATGTATGTATACCGTTTATCTTGCATTGATTGCAATTGTTTAAAAAGATTGATTTTGTGAGCCATGAATGATGGCCATCCGGCTCACTTTTGACCACTTCACCTGTATACTTTTTACTTTTCGGAAGCACTTGCTCACCAGCGTATATAGAGTAATGAAAAAAAAAAAAAATTATTATTTTTTTCATTGCAATTTCTTCGACATCTATCTGCTTGCTCTCCCACAACTCACTCATTCAAAACCATTGTTTGAAAGGTCATCATCTATTTTTTCTTTCTTCTTCCATTAATATTTATGTTAGCCGTAGACAACAAATATATATATATATATATCATAACCATATGGATTGTGTACATGTTTGAGACTAAATCTCCTATTTCTCCGTTCTAACGATATTACTTAGAGAGAGTCTAATCTATTGAGTAAATCGAGGGCTGAAACAGTGGTTTCTAACTCGTCAGAAATAGTAGAAGGTTGGTCGCTGTTGGAAGTGTCTTTTCTGCGTGGGTTCTGCCGACGTCGAGTTCGAGCTTCCACTTCACCACTTCTCAGTTTGTCCAACAAATTGTCCATCATACGACGATCCTCATCAGTGCCAGTCTCTGCTTGGGCAGAGATGTCGACCGATTCAATTTCCTGGGTATGCTTCTGCTTGAGCTTCTCCTTGCGCTCTTCTTCAAACTTCCTCTTCTGCTCTTCCTTTTCCAGTTTCTCTATATACTTCTCATCGGCGATCACAGCCTTCTGCCATCCATCCAAGAAGCGTGCAAACACACTAAAGAATTCGTCAGGGCGCATCACCTTTGGATTTTCACCATAGTAAACGATAACATCCTTCCAACTAGCATCCATATTGACATACAAAGTCTCCAATTGTTCGAATTTGGCTCCAGCAGATGTACGATACTTGGTCATCACACTCGCGAACTTGTCCTCCGGTTCCAACGCAGTTTCGTCTGACCAAAATTCAGCCAGCTCAGCATCTAATTGCTTCAATCCTTGACGCAGCTCCGTGTATTGTTTGATGACATCGTTGATACTAGCGGAAATTCTGGCGGCTGCTCCAGCCTCCTTCAGATCTTCTTGGAAGTCAAGTAGATGAGGGAAGTGCTTGCGAACTATGCCAGCCAAGAAACCAAGCAAATTTACGGATGATGCTGTAGAGGATTTTGTGTCCGACAGCTGATAGGTATACAGTTAATAGCTTATAAATACTAGGTTTGCCGTGTAAATCAAACTTACTTTGTTGATACTGGCAATCTTTAGACCAAACGCTCCACCTTGCATTCCAGAAGCATTCATGTAGTTTCCAACTGTCAATATGAGCTGAAAGAAAGCAGATTAGCGAAAAATAGGTGGCTTATTGGAATCAAGATTGATAACATACACATAACAGTTCTTTGAAACTATTGGAATTTCGGATGCTCGTGGAAGCTTCCAAGACTACCGTCATATTCTAGCATCGAAAGTTTGGTTAACATGTGTATTGACAGGATCTCATACCTTCGAGACGATAACTTACATCTCGTAGTTGATCGAATCGATCCAAAAAGGTCAGACGGAATTGCATATGAATGAGACGAGGCTCATATCTGTACATGCGTTTCATCTGCCAGAAAAAAATGGGTTACTATGGGCGTGGCTGCAAATATGCTAACCTGTGTGACTTACATGTACGATGAGCTGCTCTGGGAGATCAAGTTCTTCGCATTCTTCGTCAGTCTTCTTCAAATACTTCTCCATTGTATTCAAGTCGTCATCATTGGTTGGAGCAAAAGCTAACAGGTTACTCAAGAAAATCTCGGTGCAGAAAGCATCGTCAACTTGCATAATCTTTTGTCGCACTTCTGAGAATGGCATAGTCTTGATCTTTGGTAGAATAGCCAAGTCTAGCAGAAAATCCAGTTAATTTAAAAAGTCGCTCCAGCGCCATGCAAACTATACAAATACATACTGATATTTCGGCTTTTGTCCTTGCTCAAAAACCGTACCGCATCTTTTTGTTCCTTTTGTCGCTGCTTCATCTTTTCCTCAAATACGGTATTGGTTTTAACTGGGAAAAGCTCTTCGATCTGTGAGAACACGCCATCAGCATCTAGAAGGTCCTCAATCTCATCTTCCTTGACACCATCAAGCATCCAAATAGTCTTGTCAGTCTTGTTTTTATCCAGCTTCTGCCATTGGAAGTTCCTAATCTTAATTTGCGGATAGTGTCGAAGTTGCTTTCGTGTTGGCCCACTTGGCGTTGATTGCACAACTGGTCGTTTAGCGCCTCCTGGACCCGGTGGCGGAGGTGGTGGAGGAGGTGCTGGTCCAGCTAGATAGGGCATTTTTAGCATACATCTTCGGCTTTAATATTAATAAGTGTAGTTGGTACTTACAATGTCCAGGAGCAGGTGGTGGAGGAGGAGGCGGCGGTGGTGCACCAGCTTGAAAATATTCGATTAGCATCAACAACAACCATCTAAATGGGTTGCAAGGCTACTTACCAGGACCACCAGGTGCGGGTGGGGGTGGAGGAGGTGGTGGTGGCGGAGGTGTACCAGCTTGAAATATCCAATTAGCATCAACAACAAACAACCATATAAATAGTTTGTAAGGCTACTTACCGGGACCACCAGGTGCGGGTGGTGGTGGAGGAGGAGGTGGAGGAGGCGGCGCTTGTCCGGCTGTTATTATGTGGTGTGAATGTTAAGTTCCACGTGCATGTTACATAAAAATGAATATATAATACCTGAAACTCCTGCTGGCGGCGGCGGCGGAGGTG
This sequence comes from Umbelopsis isabellina, assembly GCA_016758905.1. Lineage (NCBI taxonomy): Eukaryota > Fungi > Mucoromycota > Umbelopsidomycetes > Umbelopsidales > Umbelopsidaceae > Umbelopsis > Umbelopsis isabellina. The sequence goes on from JAEPQZ010000011.1 coordinate 414,627, forward strand.
GTGGAGGTGGCGGTGCTAATGCAGATCCACCTTACGGGTTGTTTAGATTATATATAAGTTAAAATGATCATGTTTCAAAACTTACTTTGAGGAGCCGGAGGAGGAGGAGGAGGAGGAGGAGTGGATGTGGTCGATTGCCCTTTTGCCATTTGTTAGTAAAAATGAATTGTGAGGTGCAGAAAAGACTCTTTGAGTAACAAAACGAATGGTACACACCTGACGTCTTATTATCTGACATATTGTAAGATGCCACATCTGGTACATTTTCTAGAAACAAAAATGGCTTCAACAACGCAGGTAGATAGAGTTACCCAATTTAGGAACATAAATTTACCAGGCTTTGACGTGAAATGCTGGTTGTTATCTTCTTGTGGTATTTTGACAGGTCCTATGTGATCGGAAACTGCAAAAGGAACAGGATACATGCCTCCTTGCTGCTGAGGCATGGGATAATTGGTGGTTGTATGATTCGGTGTTTCAGGTCCATAGGGATACAACTGGTTTGCTTGGTGGGAGTTTTGGTGCAATGCTGGTCCTTGACCAGATGGTGACGCAGGAGTGGGCATTACGAAGCCTCCAGTATATGGGGATGAGATAGCGGGGGATTTCGGAGGGTATTGTGATTGTTGTGTTGGATAATAGGTGGATGGATATTCGTTGGTACCGGGCATTCCAGAGCCAGGGATGAAAAATCCGCCAGCACCAAGGCTACCGGGTGCTTTTGGAAATGGAGATCCTGGCTGTGTAGACTGTGTTGACTGCGACATACTTGATAAATAAAGATTATAACAGTTGGTAATATCGTAGAATTGAAACTTACATTTTGCTGGGACAAACGATTGCTGGTCTTCCATTCATTGCCAACTACGACCTTGCTGCTCTGATTTGCAAAACCTTCAGTATACTGATCAGAGAGGTATTCTGGCACATCGATATAGTTGGTATCGTTCCTGTCTTCCAAAGAGCCCTGCAACAAAGCAATCGTGTTTCGAGATGTTCGCAATAGTGCACGAAGCGAGGCATTTTCAGTCGCATAACGCAGTGCTGCCGATTGATCTACATTGTACGGTATTGCGGCATTGGCGGCTTTCAATCTCGATATCTCTTGCTCCAATACTTGCTTTTCCCTCTGCAGTTCTTCCATTTGTTCTCGTGTGCCAGCCAACTGCTCGGCCTCTGATTGCAGTCGCTCCATATCCGAGAATTTCTGGATCAAATTGCCAACTGATACTCCGTACATGGACGAAAAGTCATCGCCCAAGCCTCGGCGGTCCATTACAAGCTGATTGACAAGTGTGGTAATCATCTGATGATATCTGGTTCTAGATGTACATGAATATTGAATAAGAGCACAACCAGATCGAATTTTCAAATTTTTCATACTTACTTGACAGTCGGTTCTCCTTTGATAAGCAACATTGCTCGCAAGGTCATAACCAAATGGGAGACAGCTTCGGAAGCATCACCCAAATTTGATAGAATCAATGACAATAGTTCCTGAGGATCATTGATGTTTCCATACAAAGATTGCTCTTCACCGAAACAATCCTCAAAATCATTTTCAGCTTGTACTTTGTATGTTTCAATTTGAAGGTTCAACAGACGGTAGTCCAAAGCCTCCAATTTTGCTAAAATGCGTGCTTGCATACCACCAGCATTGAGCTGATTTCGTAGCTGAATTCGAGCCGATACATCTTGTTCCACTTTAATCAAAGAATTGATAAGAATCATATTGGATAACTATAGTTGAGAAAAGTTAAGCCGCCTGTGGATGGTCAAATTTTGTATCACTTGTTCTACGTTACCGCATATTCCATTAAATGGCTGTCAGGAGCATTGAAAACACCAAGCCGTTTAAATTCATCATTAGCTCCCACTAACGATCCCATTTTCCCTCGCCCATCCAACGTTTGTTCGAGATCCTTGAGCCATGCGTCAAAAATGCTAAGATCTTTTCGATGTTGCCGGAGAAGTTCAAATCCTTTAAGAACTTCATTGTGGCCTTCAGGAGGTTCACAGTAACACAAGAAAGCGAGTAGCTCACAAACTGTTTTACGTGTTTGCCATTGAGGACAATTAATGGAGAAAACCAAGGTGTGTACAGCTTCCGCATTGGACAAAGCTTCTCTAGCTCCCCACTATAAAACCAAACCAATTTCATCAGTATCTTAAAGGAAAGTTGAATCCATATTGACTACTCCCTTACTCTGTTGTTCAATAGAACTTTGAAGCATTTGACCATCTCAGTCTCCAATTCAAGTGCTGTTTCTTTCCTATATTAAGCGTGTGAATAAAATCGGCTGAGAGATTGGAGAAAATGTCATATTTGTGGGATTAATACCTTGTAGATGAATGGTTCAGATATGACAACCCGCTGGTTAACACGCGCACTCCTTTCAAATCTAGAAACTTCAATAGCCAACTATATTCATGTACCAATCTTTAACATTTGGCCATCTCAATCCGTCACAATGATATTGTTCGATAGACTTACTCTAGCGGTCTGGTGCGAAGACTGACTTCAAGATGTCCGGCAATAGATGGAGTAACTGCTCGAAGATCCTTTTCCATGAATTTTCGAATGAAGTATTCCGGTGAATTACGATCTGCAACTGAAGTGTCATAATATTGGGCTGGGACTTGGGTTGAAGCAGGTTGTTGCTGTGCAGTATATTGTCCTCCCGGCGTTACCGGACCACTGTGCCTTTCTACCGCTCTTTGACCGGCATCGATAGTAGCATTCAACATCTCACCGGCTTTTTCTTTCAATATATTGACAAGTGGAGCCGGTTGTTGGGATTTGTCGTCACCTTGTTGAGATTTCGCACCGGCTGCCAACATTTCCGCCTGATGATCCTGCATTATCATTAGCCATTTCTTTTCGGCGTCCCAACTTAACATGGTGTTTATAATATTCTGATCATGAACTCCTCTGCGTGACTAATCAAATCGCCAAGTAAACCCTTCAGCATTGGTTTACATAACAACCAATAATAACACTTCTTTGAAACTCAACTTACCAGCATTTGCTCAAACTGATCATTGATGCTTTGTTCTGAAGGCATGCCAATTTTCTTGCTATATGATGGATCGTTGCCTATCATTGAAGGTGGTCTTGATCTGTCAAGCGACGGGCGGCTATCTGTGCACCGAATAAGGTAATCAGTGTCAGACCTTACGTACCCGTCAGAGATATTCACTTACCTATAGAGGATCTCGACGGTGTTCTTGTAGCAAAGGAACCAGAATTTCTCATGCCATACTCGCTTCCTGGCCTACTCGATGGAGGCGATGCGTTGCCAGTCGGACGTGGCGGCATTGGTGGAGGTGGCGTGCTAGGTGGACCCATGGCCCCACTACTAGGGTGTCTGCTTGGTAGTGACCGAGAGTAGTTCGGTTGAGAATCTCTCTTCGAGCCAGAATATTGTTCTGCTCCAGGTTTATCTTTGGGCTTCTTACCCCAACGGTCGAAGAATTCACTCATGAAGAAGCAATGGACAAATTTAGATTTAAAGGCGGGGCTTAACTTGGCGCCAGGTACCCGAAACCAAAGCGGGAATTTGGACAGTCACACCCCAGGGCAACATTTAGCGAGTGAAAGGCCGATAAGCTTAACAATGTGTATATAGTATGGCTATAAAGTAACACGTGTATATTGCAAAGACATATATTGCAAGCTACACAATGGCTTTGCTCTCTACTAGCGTACTTTATCCTAGTATTTCGAGCGCCATGGTCAAAAAAGAGACTATGGAATTATTTCAGTGTCTTTTACTTGACTTAAATAGACAATTATGTGTCGGTCAATAGAACATTGTAGCAGCCATAATCGTGTCAAAGTTTGATTTTTGATGGTGAATCTCGATTGAGTTAACTACAATAGCTCACAACCTACATAATTGCCAAAAATGACGAAAAGTTCACGATCCTATTATTTACACTAAAGAGAAGAACTCGTGAAAGTCATTATCAGATGGTCATAGGAACTAAGCTAAGCCTAGTAAATTTAAAAGGGAAAAAATGCAACTGCTCTTCTACGCGTTATGCATTCAATTATGATAGGAGAACTGCTTAGCAAGACATGTTTGATAAGTCTCCAAAACAAAATTCAATTTCTTACTACCATATACATGACATTGAACAATGATGTTGCAACATATGATATTTAGTTGTCAATCTCGAAATGTTATTAAGAGAAAGCTATCAAAATATCATATCAAATATCTACCTTGCTGTCTCAGGTTGCAGGATTGTTTTACGTGTCCTAATACAACATTACATGAGAAATTCTGTCTAGCTGCTTTAGCTTCTTTTTCAGCCTATCAAACAGATGATAGGCGCATTTACATCGTTTTTACTTGCACACCTTCAAGCGAATAATTCAATTGTTCCTATATAGTGAGCCAGAATCATGAAGACTAGAGAAAATTGAAAAAGAATGCCACATTTTTACATAACGGCAAATGCACTCACCCATACAACAGAAAAAAAAGAACTCTCTAAAAATTTTCCATAAATAGTGAAAACGCTCCGTAGCCGGTCTCTTTTCTCTCCGCTATGGATACATTAAACGTCGTACTCGTAGGCGCGCTTTTGTTATCGTTCCCTATATTGCTCACTATGCATAAGGCAGCAGCGAAACTTCAACGACCAATTATTAAGGATTCACCAGAAATACTGGAGCCCATAACGGCATCATTTGATGGCCAGTTACCCAGTTGGATGAACGGCACCTTGTTTCGCATTGGTAAGTGCTCACTTTGAAAAAGTCTATTATATATACCCAATTATCTGACTTGCGAAATAGGTCCAGGAAAATTCAATATCAAGAGAAATGATGGTTCCTATATGCATATCCGTCACGCGTTTGATGGGATGCCTTACATGCATCGACTAGTGTTCTCAGCGGAAAAAAACAAAGTTGACTATAATTCTCGTAATTTGTCCAAGGAAATCGACAGGAAATTGACTGAAGATCCTAATTATGAGCCGGTCTTCTTTGGTCATCATCACGATGCGGCAACAAATCTTTTTGTAAAATTACTTCGCGCTTACAGACGCCTCCGCAGTATGAATATACCCATTGAAAACCGTGACCCGAACGACGCCATGGTCGGTGTAACACCAACACCAAACTTTCCAATTAATGAAAAACATTTCTCTGATGTGCATAAAGTTGGTGATAAGGTCCTGGTTTCGAAAACGGATGCAAATATGCTTCAACTTTTAGATGCAGAATCCTTGGGTAAGCTTTGATTTTGACCTATTATCGAATAATTTTTCATATGCACTAACTTCCAAGAAAGAACCCAAGAAACTATTTAGCTATACCACCTTGATTCCCGAAGTTAAGGGCCAAATGTCCGCTGCTCATCATCAAACGTGTCCTAGCACAAATGAGTTGTTCAACATTGTTTTATCACTCGGTCAAACCACTAGTATCAAAGTCATCTCGCTTTCTCCAGATGGAAAGGGAACACAATATGGCGAAGTGAAAAAAAGACTACATGATGGATCGCCAATCAACCCTCCTTACATACACTCATTCCCGCTCACCAAAAATTATGTGGTAATTCCTGAGTATCCTCTATACTTTGGCGGAAAAGGGCTACCATTTATCATGGAAGGAAATATTGAAGCTGCGTTCAGATGGGACGATAAGGCAAAGACCTATTTTCACATTATCTCCCGCGAAAAAAAGGAACACGTTGCAACCATCGAAGCCGACCCAGCTTTTTCCTTTCATATGGGGAACGCCTGGGAAACTGAAAATGGAATCGAGTTTGAATGTTGTGTTTTCCCTGACGGCGACATAGTGCAGCAGCTGTATTCTTTTGGTAGCCCATTGCGTAAAAGTCAGGCGAAAACCTATGCTATGAAAGAAGCTAGCCTAACATCAAATAAGATAAATGGTATCAGGAATCCTCCAATTCGACAACCGAGCTTCGGGAATTTGAGACGCTATACCATTTCGTTCAATGATATAGCACAAGGAAGCGGGAAAGTAAGCGCTCGAGATATCGCGTCTAACTTAGAATTTCCAAGGTTCAACGCCAAATATACATCCAAGCCGAGCCGTTATATCTGGGGTTGTGCACTGGAAACAGCTACTGTCGAACAAAATGAAACTTACGATATTGTAAAAGTTGATACCGACACTGGTGACATTAGACGATATCATCGTCCTGGCTATGCATGCTCTGAGCCGATTTTCGTTCCTAAACCTGGTAGTAATGACGAGGACGACGGAGTCATTGTCGCACTTGCTAACGAATTCGGTGAAGAAGAAGAAATGGTAGATCGATCTCACGTCGTTGTACTTGATGGTAAAACACTGGAAGAGCTTGGCAAAGCTGCAATTGGCGACTTTACTCCCGTCACTTTCCATGGCAGTTTCGTCGATAAAGATTTTGCCAATGTGTCTATTAATTAATTGGCAGTGCGTCCGTAATAGCTCATTGTTCAAATAGCTTCATACATTCCTAAAAACTACATATTATTAGTTATTTTTTCTTATGATTTCATAACATATATATTCATTTAAAGCTATATTGAATCGATGAAAGGGTAGTGATGGTGTCAAACTGAAGAGTTTGGATTTTTGGCTTAGATTTGTCGGACAAGCAAAATGGTCGCGCTGAACGTCGAGTAGGTGGCGGTGATTTTTGACGTGGCAGCGCAATTTCAAGTCGATTTGCTTCAGTCTTCTCTGTCAGCATGCTAACCAAAGGCCCACTGTCTTGCATTTTGGCGGCTGTTCTGCTAGCAACACCGGCTCTATCACAAAATGTCAGAGGTGTTGCTCCCGAAAGTGAGTCCTCTTCGTTGTAATCTCCCTCTGCACCGATCGTACTTGTTTCAATAACCACTTTAGACGTAGAACAAGCTCTTTACAAAGTCAGCGGCGATACCTGGACATGCCTAGATAAATCGAAGACAATTCCAGCATCTGCAATCAACGATGACTACTGCGATTGTCCTGATGGTTCTGATGAGCCCGGTTAGTGCCTTGTCACTTTGTTCCAAACTATCTATAAGTGCTTCCTTTTTAACACATTTTAACCCTGAATTAGGTACATCTGCTTGCCCTAACGGCGTTTTCTACTGCGAAAATAAGGGCCATATACCTTCTTACATCAAATCATATCGCGTAAATGATGGTGTTTGTGATGCAGAATGTTGCGACGGCTCGGACGAATCTTCTGGGTTGATCAAATGCGATAATATCTGCAAGGAAGTTGGTATTCAATACCGTAAGCAAAAAGCTGAACTTGACGCGATTGTCGCTGCTGGAGCCACCACCAAGAGAGAATGGATCGCCTATGGTCAAACCAAGGAAAAGGAGAACCAGATTAGAAAAGCTCAATTGGAAGAGGAAATTGCAGTATTGCGTAAGGAATTGGAAGTACTTCAAAAATCTGAAGATGCCGCTCGGTCTCAAGAGAAGGAAGCTAGAAATACATATGCCACCTTACATGGATCCTCGGGATCAAGCAAATGCCCACCTTGTAAAACAAACTGTGATGCTGCTCAGCTCAAGATCGGTTCACTTAAGAACCACATCAGAAACCTTCAAGATGAAGTGGATGAACTCTTAAACTTATTACACGACATGAAGCGTGACCACAACCAAAACTATCACGATATGGCTGTCAAAAGTGCTATTTCAGGATACGATGAATTCTTGGTTGAATACGATAACGTCAAGAGTGAAAGACAAGAGGATGTCGAAGATACACAATATGAAGAAAATCTTGAATCAGTTACTGAAGATATCACAGATGGCTTTAGCAATGAGGAATCTGAAGAAGATCAAGATCCAAAGGTGAAAGAGGCTAAACAAGGTAAAAGTTTGTTTTTTCGTATAAGCTTTGATGATCAATGATACTCACCATGTTGTGTTTACAAAGGTAATATGATTTCTCGAGTTGCAAGTTTACTTGTCACCAAGCTGGAGCACATACTGCCAGCAAAGGTGATGCAAGCGTTGCCTTCATACTTGAGCATGGATGATGCTGAGCGACTCCAGCAAGGTGCGCAATACATTTTTCAATGTCGCAAAGATATATTACGCATTTTCCAACGAAGATCATGTCTATAAATTGAATACTCTAACATCTGTTTACATTCTGTTTATAGTTGTTACTGATGCGTCGAACGCTGTACAAAACAAGCACAATGATATCGACAACAAAGAGTCTGAACTTCGAACAGTCAATGAGCAACTTGATAAAGACTATGGTAAAGACAAGGAATGGATGAAGCTAGATCAACAGTGCTTTGAGAAAGATGAGGGAGAGTAAGTCTTCGGCCAATATTGCTCTCGAGAAAGAGCTGTTGATTAACTTGCATTCAACTCTAGATATGTTTACTCCATCTGTATATTTGGACATGCTCATCAAAAATCTAACCGCGATGGTGCAAACACCAGCTTAGGGTAAGCATCAGTTTCCATTATAATCGAATTTTAGGACATGATTAACGTTTCATCCCTAGTAATTTCGAGAGCTTCTCCGGAAGTTCCGATGCCAATAGCCCAGAATATCACAGCAAGCAACTCTATAACCACGGTGCCAAATGCTGGAATGGACCAGAACGAAGTGTCAAGGCCGTGTTCGAATGTGGCAGCACAACTGAAATTCTTGAAGTTACAGAGCCTGAAAAATGTGAATATCAATTCAAGATGAGATCACCAGCTGCTTGTTCCCATATTGCAACGAAAGAAGAAAAGGAGTCAGAAGCTAGAATCGTTCACCAGGAGCTATAGATGTTTCATATTGGTATTTAAATGTTCACTAAGTTTTTGTTAGAAGTCTTTTCAAATTTCGTTAAGGAAAAATATAACAATGAGTGGAGCTTAGAAACTCCGTGCTTTTATCAGCGTTACTTTTTCTGTGATCTTATAATTGGTTTGACCAATGCTTAAATGGCCGTTTAAACCAGGAACGTATACTTCGACAATTGCTCAGATGAGTCGAGAGCTTCACACTAACATGAAATGATATTTGCCTCTCTTTCTCAAGTTATAAAAATCTCATTCAATGACTCATGAATACTTTTTCAATATTGTCTATTGGTCTAATCAGCAGGGCTTTTGATATTTTTTTGTACAATCAATCTTTTATGACAATTCGAGAGTCAGTCTGACTGCTAGGTACCAATGATGACGTGAGAGTCGTTGTTCCAAAATTTTGTCTGTGCATTTAAGTATTGAATTCCTGCTCGAACACGGTCTCGGCAGCTTTTTCTTTACTCATTATACCATACTATCTTAAATTCTATTTGTACAACTTGTTGACCGGCAAAATGCAGTGAACAATTGCCCTTGGCTATCACTGCTTTCACTTTTTCTGCATCACCTTTGCTATCGTCACACATAGGCGCTCTTTAGTTGTGTGTGCACAATCTCGATACCCAAGGAATTGTGTGTTGATCAAGTTTGCTCAATCACAGATAAACCCTGTTACTGATCCTATATTCAAAACTACGCCTAACATTTATCATGGATCAAAACGAATTGAATGAATTACACGAAATCCAATGCAATGAAATCGAAGCATTAAAGGCTATCTTTATGGACGACTTCAAAGAAGTCGAACAGAAGAAGTCAGCCTGGAATGTGAGTTAGCGATAAAGTTGACGACTGAGTTGTGGATGCAGTGCTAATTATTGAGGTGATGTGGTTAGGTTGCAACCAGCAATGTTGAATTTACCATACATTTGACTCCAAGTGAAGAGGAGCATGAAACTGCTCATACCAGTGTCGACCTTAATGTCAGGTAACAAATATTGGCCGAGCATACATACGCATGGCATATTATTGATCAGTTTTTTGGTTGATTGCCAGATTACCAAAGGCATATCCAAAGCGTATGCCGGAATTACGCTTACTTAATCCACAAGGACTACTGTCAGCTCACGTTCAAGAGCTTCGAAGTTCTTTACAACCCATATGTAAAAATTTACTTAATCAGGAAATGATCTTTGATATTACGGATCATATCAAGACTTTCCTTTCCGTACATAACAAACCTCCTCCAGAGGGCAGCAAACTTAATCTCTACGAACAAATGCTAATCCGGCAGCACGAAGTATCAAAGGTACTTCAATCATGAACATCAAAAAAGGTATATGACATTCTACTTACAGATTCGGATTTACATAGGCTGAGAAAGAGGAAGCATTGCGGGAGGAATCACGACTAGCTAGAGAAGAGGAAGAGGAACGCAAAGCCCAATCTGATATTATTAATGCTAAGATCCAAGAAGATATTCAGAGAAAACGGGAGCATGCCAGACTAATAGATCAGAGAAGGAAGGAACTAGAATATGACCCCGGAGTAGATAGTGATACAGATGAGCACCAAACTGACGATGATGGATTACATACCAGCGCTCATTATGAAGACTTTAAGTTGATTTCCTTCGAAAATATGATTGAAGTCGGCCTTGAAGATGAAGGAGACGGAAGTTTAGGAGCTTGCCAAAGGGTAAGGTACTAACTTTCTGCAATCTTTATGCTTTTGCATGCTAACAAACAACAACGTAGACTGTCCTATTTCGCTCCGTTGTATTGGGTCCTTGCATTGGAAGTGGTCAGTGAATGGCTTGTCAGCGAATCAGTTGCGTGAACAAGGGATTGATTGTTATATTTGCAGGATCTGTGAGTCGAACGTTTACAGCAACTCCATACCGGTATCAAATAAACGAGCCATCCGGAGACGTTTCATTAGCACAGAATTTGGAAGTTGGTTGTAAACTCGTCATTAAACAAATCAGTGTCACTTCTCCATACTATATGTCTCAGTCTGGCAAGAAAAAGGTAAGGCAAAAGTGACATGACAGCTGCTTTTCTGTCACACTTCTCTAAGTATCCTTTAACCACAGATGCAAGAAATTGAACGCGAACTAGAGCGATTGAAAACCCTCCGCCATGCTCACATTGCATCTATATACGAAACAAAGCTTGAACGTCAGACTACTGTCAGTGGCAACACCTGGGCATTTCAAATACTGATGGAATATCAGGAAGGCGATACCTTACATCATCTATTGCAGAAATGTGGAGGAGGAATACGGCTTGCTACCTGCCGAAAGTATCTCAAACAGCTTTTGTGGGCAGTCAATCATATTCACTTGAGCGGATATGTATGTCGAGACATATGCTCTTCAAGCATATTTTTTGACAAATATCAAAATGTCAAACTATCCAATATCAGCTATATTCAGCGACTCCATGATCTGAACCGATCAAATCCTTTGAGCGAGCAGACTCGAACATTTGGGAGCGAAAAATCTCGCAACTGGATATCTCCCGAGCTGAAGGATAAGCCAGGTACATACGGACGAAAAAATGATATATGGTGCCTTGGTATAGTGTTTCTAGAAATGCTGTGGGGCCCTGATATTACCATGGAATTTGGAAGTGTTGATGCTTTCTTTCGAGTGGTTGAAAATGATTTCCCTGAATCTGTGCGTCAATTCACATTGAAAATGTTTGACCCTGATCCTAGGAAGAGACCGACTGCTGTAGACCTTTCCAATGATCCATTTTTCGCAGACGAAAAGCATAGTTCCCCAGTAGGAGTAGATTTTTCTTCTCGATATCCTATTAACGCACAATCGAATGCACTTATGCGACCAGTAGCAGCATATCGAGCTAAGCAAGCACAATCCAACAAAGTTATGCTTTTCGATGATCCGTCGACTGCCCCATCCCCATTTTCACAAGCGCCAGCTATCGCTCAAGCGGAAGAATATCGTCTTAGGTACGATGACAATAATCGAAATGATGCGGACCAGTATGGATATGGCGGAGGAAGCGGGTCACGTTACAAGGCTGATTTTGAAGAGATCGAGTTTCTAGGAAAAGGCGGCTTTGGAGAAGTGGTTAAAGCCAGGAACAAGCTAGATGGTCGTTTTTACGCTATCAAGAAAATACGGCTCGATCCACGAGATAATGAAGATATTCGGAAAATCTTGCGTGAAGTCCAAACATTATCAAGCCTTCACCACCAGTATGTTGTTCGTTATTATACAACATGGTTCGAAGATGAAGATGGTAATTGGAGAGATAGCGACAGCGATGCTGAGTCGTTTACTGGTGAAGAAACCGATTTCGATGATGAAGAAGACGGTGATTTGAGTGTTATGCCCAAGCGGTTTGACTTTTTGTCTGCAGAGCGTTCGCAGAGCCGAAGCTATTCCGCCATTCAGTTTCAGCAGGAAACTTCTGATGATTCCAACGATGAAAGTATCACTACAGAAGGCGATGAGGACAATATTTCTTTTGCTGCTTCTGACAACAGCACCGACCGTTCAAAGGCTCTAAATAGACGAATCGCTGGTAAAGCGAGAAGATCAGGATCGAAGGCAAATACTTCCAGTGAAGAGTCAAAGAGATCGTCAAGGGTACGAGTATTGTATATTCAAATGGAATACTGCGAGAAAAAGACCCTTCGAGATATTATTGACGAAGGCATCGATGAGCAAGAGGGCTGGCGATTATTCAGGCAAATCTTGGAAGCACTAGTTCATATTCATTCGCAAGGCATGATTCATCGTGACTTGAAGCCTTCCAATATTTTCTTGGACTCCAACAACGATGTTAAAATTGGTGACTTTGGTTTGGCAACATCTAACCACACGCTAATAGAAACTGTCTCGGCATTCGATAAGCATCATACAGACACTTTCGGCCAGCTTTCTAATCGAATTCAGGATCACAGTATAGATGGCACAACGACTTCGGCAAGTGGGGCTACCTGGAATCATAATGCGGACGAAAGTATGACAACCGGCGTAGGAACGACTTTCTATGTCTCACCCGAAGTTTTGCCAGATCCTGCAAAAGGTGCGGTTACGGGTATGAGATATAATCAAAAAGTCGACATGTTTTCGCTTGGTGTTATATTTTTTGAGATGTGTTATCCATTGTCTACTGGTATGCAGCGCGCTATGGTACTTCAGGACCTACGCAATGGCAAGTTCCCCAGTGATTTCAATCCTAATTACGTCAACCAGCAAAAGATTATTCAGATGCTCATCTCATCGCAACCCAAGGATCGACCAAATAGTTTTGAACTACTGCGAAGTGATTTACTACCCCCAAAGTTAGAAGACGAATATATCAATGAATGTGTTCGAACTATCGCCAATCCCAACACACCTTATTATCACAAGTTGATGTCAGCTATGTTTTCACAGTCGGCTGATCGGTATAAGGACTTCACATTTGACTATCAAACTGAAATTGAAAAGCCATTTGATCCGTTCAACCCATTGTTTTACGATCGTATTAGAGAGCACATGCTCAAAGTGTTCAGGAGACATGGTGCCATTGATATCTCCGTACCACTGTTGATGCCCAAGAATGACTTGTATGAAAGTGGATGGAGAAACCCTGTTCATCTAATGGACTCTCAAGGTGCACTGAATCAACTTCCATTCGATCTGACGGCCCCTTTTGCGAGATATATTTCAAGAAAAAAGAATTTTCCGGAAATCAAGCGATATACATTTGATAGAGTGTATCGTGAAAATCCTAGCGGAGGACAGCCTGAAGCCGTCTTGGAAGTTGATTTTGATATTGTGCATCGGGAAACGACTTCTATGGCACCTGACGCGGAGATTATCAAAATTGTTGAAGAGGTTTTGGAAGAACTACCACCATATAAAAACGGTGCTTTCTACTTTATAGTCAATCATGCAAATATCACAGATGCGATCTTAGAAAGCTGCAGAATTCCTTCGGATATGCGAATGGGTGTCCTAACAGCATTATCCAGCTTAGGACGTGGCCCTTCATTTGCCAATGTTCGTAACGGTCTCAAACTCAAATTTCAGTTGCAAAGAAGCACACTAGATGAACTTTCCTTGTTCAACACCAGCGGTGATCTCGAATCTGTCTCACGCAAACTGGAGAATCTCTTTGTTGGGCCCTTGAGGACCAAGTACAAGGAAGCAGTGGCTGAACTTAGGTTGATGATTGCTCATGCCAAAGCATTGGGTGTACGTCACAAGCTCATATTTCAGCCTCTTTTAGTGTACGTAAACTAACTGTTAGTCGCTGAATACCCGATTTCTTTTCCAACTAATATGTTCTTCAGTTATAACAACCATTTCTATAAAAATGGTATGGTATTTGAGGCTGTAGTTGACACACTGGACATGAAGAAGAAGGATGTGCTTGCCGTAGGTGGAAGGTATGTAGAGTAACATTTGTTGAGAACCGTTTGCCAGTCGCAAGTCCTTATAATTTCTACTACAGGTATGACTTCCTAGTGCAGCAATTCTCACCACCCAACGTCATGCCCAGTCGCAACTTAAAGGCAGTTGGTGTCAATATTGCCATACAGAAATTAATAAGGCATCTTGATATCTATCAAACTGAACAATTCAAATTGCTCATGAACCTCAAAAACGATAAGGCACGAAGTTTCGGCATGTGGGCACCTAAAAAGGTAAGAACAGTTATCTTGAATAATTGCAACAAGCATGTTAGTTCAAAGACTAATAGTCCTTGGTTGAAAGTGCGACGTTTATGTAGCAAGCTTTGGTAAAGTCTTACTGCAGGAAAGGTTTGAGGTTGTTCGAGAGCTATGGAGTCATGGCATCAGAGCAGAAATGCAGTATGATGATCGCAACGATCCAGATTACCCTGATGAGCTCTTTGCACGTTGCCGAAAGTGCAGCATTAACTGGGTGGTATTGATCAAACACCGAATTCATGACAGCAAAGCCAGTGCTCGAGAGAATGCCACTGTCAAAGTAAAAGATATTTTGCGAAAGACTGAATACGAAGGTTGGTTATCCTTCGTGATATACCACCCATGTACATCACAATTACTGACATCTTTTTAGTTACAAGGGCTGAACTTCCACACTGGTTGATAACAGAAATTGGTGAACAACTGAGAATTGACCATGGCCAATCATTATCGAAAATGCGCAAGCACGATATGAAAGGCAAAGAAGTCAATGATACCCGTAAGTCTATCAAATAATATCGTAAAAATCATCTTACGGATGCTAAAGTATGTCTCTGCTTATAGCCAAATCGCTGCGCCATGATTATCAGCAACATGATATGTCGAAAGGTGATATGAATGATACTTCTCGGACAGGATTTGATATTCAAATTATCAGAAATGACAGCCGAGGAAAGTCACATAGCAAGCTTAAACATAAGCAAAAGAATATGTTGATGGACAAGGCTATAGACAAGATCACACCAGTATTGGAGGACCTTAAGCGCGGCCAGGTGCCGGTGATAGTCATGGATCTACCCAAGCGTGTAATTGAGAAAATGTCTAAGCGCAGAGCTTGGGAAGACGAAGGATTCAAGAAAGTTCAAGAAGACATCGCACTAAGTCAAAGAGAGACGCTTGAAAGAGCCCGGAAAGAAGTGTTGCGTTATATGGAAAGCAAGCGACAATGGCTTTGGCTCTACTCCTACTCGGATGACTATGCCAGCCTGTGTATGCTGTAAATTTTTTCGGTTGTACTTATATCATAAATGCATGTATAAAAAAGAAAATTTTAAAGCATTGGTTTGTGATACTTGATTTCTTGTTCCAGCCCGCAACTGGCATTCCGCAGTACAATGGGTAAGAAGACAGTGAGCAACAAAAGAAATATTATGCGACTGGCCTCGTCGGCACAAGAACCACAAGCTGATTCCAGCAATGTGAGCCCCGTGCTAGACCATTCAGAAACTACCCTTTTCGATGAACTGTGTACCGCCACTCGAGAAGGTGATCTAGAGCGTGTGGAATACATTGTGTCGGTTGGGGGGCCAGTCAACGTGGTCGACAAGTGGCAATGCTCTCCTCTATACTGGGCCTGTACGTAACGTAACCATGGCATTCTTTGTCAGCTTCGCAAACTAGTTCTAACTTGGGTCTCCGACAGGTCTTTGCGGACACTTTGACGTTGCCAAGTACTTGCTTGAGAATGGAGCCAAGTGTGATCGAAACACATTTCAAGGGTATGCTTCTGTGGAACGCAGCAGCTACAATGGCTATGTAGTAACATTCTAATTATCTAGTGAACGATGTATATATGGCGCACTGACGAGCCAAATAAGAAATCTCTTATTGTCTTACAAGATTAGCAAGGCAACGGACGAAACCCAGCCTTTCCAAAAGTTCTTGACTGAATTATATGAGGATCCTCAGGAAAGTGATATCAAGTTCAAAATTCGGATTTTGAATCCGGACCACCAGCAGCAGGTGTATCGCGAGTATCCCGTCCACCGTTTCGTCATAGCGGCTAGATCATCGTTTTTTGAGAAAAACTTGAGACAGCGATGGATGGATGAACGAGAAGTCAAGCTACAAAGCCAATTGGTTGATCCAGAAAGTTTTGATGCCGTACTTCGCTATTTATACACAGGTCAACTGTTGGACTTGAAGAAGGATGCCATCAACAACTTGAAGTTCGTTTGCCAACATTTGGAATTAGATGAACTGAAAGAAAAATGCAGCAACATGTTAGAGGAAGACAGTCGAGATGCACACGGTGATACTAAGGAGATAGTGCAAATTCGAAGTGATTTTGGTAATTTTGTTAAAAGTAAAATATTCGGCGCAACAGGTCGCATCATGGAGGAGGAAGGTGAAGGAAATGAAATCAGTTCCGTTACTGTATCCTTAAACGGCGGATTTCTCGATGCTGCACCCGTTGACCCCAAGTTGGTGTATGCAGACATTTGTATTCTCATTGAAGACTACGCATTCCCTTGCCATAAATCGTTGTTGACTCTGAGAAGCGAATACTTTGAGGTCATGTTCTCTGGTAGATTCTCAGAATCCTATCTAGGAGACTCCAATGTATACTATCCGTCTGACACTTTGGACATGCCCATATTGCGCCTCCCGGAGGTAACACCGCTAGCATTTTCGATTATATTGGAGTTTATTTACACAGATGCGGCCACGATCACCACTGATATGGCGTATGACATTTTGATCGTAGCCGATCGCTTCTTGTTTCCACGACTAAAGTCAATTGCTGCCATTGTTATCACCAGTCAAAAAGAACCGATAATGGATATATACGAGCTCATTAGAACAGCAATAGATCTTGGCGTAGAGCGTCTGGAGCAATACTGCATCAAGTATCTTGCTGAAAACATTGATACCTACATCAACGATGCTCAGTTTAGAAATTTGATCAAAGAGAGCGCTGACAGTATCGCAGACCGTGAAGAAACAGGTACATAAATTATGACAGACTGCTGCACGATTGTCACCTTTACTGACTCAATTATGATTGTTTGTAGATACAATTCCGTTCATCGATGACTTACGTTACTTCCTAGAAAAGAAATACAAGGTACCTACTACCGATCTAGATGCTTCGGGTAGAGTGCATGTGTACGTCAAGGAAACCTTGACCGTCACGGAGTCAGAGTATAATCAAAAATTAGACCTACTAGACGATATTCTAGAAAACCTCGGCTTAGAAGCTTGAACCAAGCAAATCGTCTTGTATATATGTGTATGGATATTAAAAATTGAAACGATGTTGTGTTATTGCAAATCAAACAGTCTGTGCCGGCATATCGCGATAACCGCCTGATGCTCTATTCGCATTATTTCAAGTAACTTCTAGTAGTCAAAACTTTTCTATGTCTTATCTTTACATACTATGTACGACAAATGTGATATCGATATTGAATATTCATTGTCTAAAATTGTTGAGAGAACAAGCTCTAAAATAGAAAATAATGGTTAAACTGAGAAACGATTTCATGAGCAAAACAATGGGGATTTAAACTCCGCATGTAGCAAGCAAAAGTGAGCACTCTCTGGTGGTGAAACTCTTCCGTAAAATCCAACCATCAACCCGATTTTGACCAGCAATGGCTGGCCGCCCATCAGGTACTGACATCTTTGTTTTTGAAATTGTGATATCTGTAATAGCGACGTTTGAGATCTGATGGAATTTCCAATTTCCACCTTTGTACAGCGCCTTATTCGCGCTACAATACATCGTCGTCAAATCAGTCGTACGGAGGATCAGGTGGTAATCTTAGCTTATCTTATTCACAAAACAATGTATCCAACGGATATTCAACGGGACAAGTGTCGAATTTCAATTCAGCAACAAATATGGCTTCGCCTTACTCAAGTAGTTCGTCCCCTGGCTATTATTCGCCCAATGTTCCAAAATATCAGCAGGCTCACAATCAACCACTGAAGAAGTATATCTTGCAGCCTCCTCCAAGGCGACCTCTTCTGAGCAAGGCTCTTCCGAGTTTAGGATATCCTGACATGTTTCCACAGAAGCCAGGGCAAGATGAAGACCTATTGAATGAGACCACTATGCGAAATGGATTCTTCGACAAAAATGTCATCTCTGTAAGTCCAATCCGTCTAATATTTCTATTGTATCTTTTAGAAGTAAGTTAATCATGTGAGTCCTCTGGAAAATAGAACGAGCATACCTGTGCTCACGACATGGTTTATGGAAAACTCCAAGATGAGCAAAGACTTTTGAATGATTTGGGATCATTCATGGTGGATGTACTCAAAAGGCGTAGAGAAGCCGGTAAATTGGCAGGGTATGTCCTTATTTTCTCTTACATTTTTGGCGATAAATGAGAGCTAAGGTCTAACTGGATATGTTAATTTTACAATAGACCAGCAAGCTTCAAAGCACCAAACCGTGCAACACTAAATGATCAGAAAAAAGATCAATGGATGTCAGACCTTTCTGAAGGATCCATTCCTTTACGAAAGCTGGCTAGAAATGTTCCACATGGATTCAAAGGAGAAAAATTGCTGGACACTTTGGCCGCCAAACAAGTTCCTTTTATGCGCGCTACTTGGTATATCAAAATAGTAGGCATGAATGAAATTGTAAGTTTGCAAGTAGTTTGAATCTAGTCCCCAAATTTTCTAGCAGAGGGTGGTTCTAATCACATTTTGATGCCAGAGTCAGAGAACAAATATCACCAATAGCAGTCATTCGGCTCAGCAGCACACACTGCAATGGACTATTGTGGTTGCAAACCATTTGAAGAAGCAACTTTCAGAAATTTCTCCCCACGTATCGTCTGCTGCTATCTCATATGGCACTCCAGCAAACTATCCAACACCGCGTGCTTACAAATATCAAGGCAACTCACAGACTGAGAACAGTCCTAGTGTTAATATTGCCAAACCATGGACAACACCAGAGCTTCGACAGCGATTCGAGCAAAAGTGGCATTACAGCACCAAACTTGCTAGGTGGCAATATTGTGAGGGCTTGCTTGACCAGCGGACATTCTTGAAATGGTCATTAGATTCACTGGCAAATAGTTCATCATTCGAAGTCATGTGGTTGACTCTTAGCGCTGTCGTTAAGGATTATCTGGATGAGTATAAACAAAATAGGTTGCTTATGCGTATTCTTATTGAAACGTTGGTGAAAGCAACGAAAGCAGTAAGTATTTTGTCAATCTTCGGTGGAATTGCGTAATTCAATGACTGATATACCCTGTTCAGCTTACGGAGCACCCTAGCTATGTCGAAAATGGAAATTGGATATATGGTTACCTCTACACCGATATCAAACGAGTGCTGCAGGTGAGTTCATGGCGATGGCTACTACTCACAAATGATGGCCTGTGACTTATCTTGCTAACATATAATCATACATTTCCAGTCTTTGTTCTTGTCTACACCCGACATGTTTGTTATCCCAAAACTTTATCATCAGTACTCTCAGTTGCTGTATACTACTTTAGTCACCAACCCTCAGACACCACATCAAACAACACCAGAGGCAATAGCGTTGATGAGATACTATTGGAAAGAGATAAGTGCGAGAAACGAAACTTTTTGCGGAAGCGTTCGAGAAGTGAAAAGCGAAACAACCGAAGAAGTACCGAACACTTTAAATCATCTTTTCAATCTGGCAGAAACCAAAAATGATGTCGATGAAGAGGAGCAGCTTATTTTATTTTTGGACGATGTTGGTCTTACTATCGATAGCGGTGTTGGCCTGCAGATTGATGGCGCTAATAATAACGAATGGAAGGATATTCGCGGCTGGACTGCCAGTAGTGTTTGCGCTAAGATTTTTGGATCAAGTAAACGACAAGATGACACTCAGGCACTGTATAAAAAGGTTGAAACATTATGTACATGGGCAACAACGACTGCAAGGCATGGAGATTGGCGCGCCTACTTGGTATCATCCGTTCTCTGTCAATTTATTGAAGGCATAACGGAAGAACCTTCACAGGTTGATGAAGCAGAGGAGATTCACAACAATGACCACACCGAGCAAACAAGAAGAAACATCGTTCAAGAATCGCTCATGAGCTTCCTTGATCAAAACGATATAACAGACAAAGAAAGCCTTTCTGAAGACGAAACCGATATGGATATAGATCATGGTAAATAAGCGAAATCGTTTGTGTAAGGTTGAACCTTGACCGCGAATTAACCACTTCGTTTGCAACATAGTAGAACCGATGTCGGTGCGAAGTTCTTTAGGATATTTCTTCGACATTTTGATTCGCCAAGGAATATTCTCGTATCATAAATACCTGCTTCGATTGATTGCGCGTGGTGATTTGGAGCCAGACAAGCGCAACTGTGAAAAATCCAAACGATCACTAGCCTATCTACGCTACTTATCGTTGGCAGAGAAAATGCCATCGTATTTGCAGAATCAGCGCCGTGTTGCGATCTATGAGGCAGCTAATAAGAATGGTGACTTGGAAGAAGATCGAATGCTAAGCGCATTGAAGCACGTAGCTCAAGCAGCTTTGCTTGGTAAAGGCGATCCATCCAAAGGGCCGTTTGGATTCAATGTAGACATAATGACTCAACCAGAAAGTGATGACACAATTCAAGACTTTCAACTGTACTTGACCGATCATTTAGAGCAAGCTGTACAGAGAGTGGTGCAGAAATCTTCTAGATATTGTGTTGTCAAATTTTCACGCGACTGGCTGGTTTCAGAAGTTAAAAAATATGTAGTTCGCAATGTTCAGTAAGTAACAAATACCTCTTTTCGTTGCCACGAATGATGATTGCTTACACCTCATGTTACAGAATTGGCGAAGATAACTGGAGAGTTATGACTTCACCTGGATCTTGTTTGATGAATGCTCGGCAATATCTAACGGTCATCAGATTGTTTGAGATTGTACAAGATTATACCAATGCAATCGAAATAAGTTTGTGGACCTTGGAGAACACGAATGAGAGTACTTTATATCCCTGCATCATAGATACGCTACATCGACACAGCAGTGTTTGGAAGTTAGCCAACATGACCAATCGTATTGCCAGTGCTATGTGGACGAAACATCTACTACTTGCTAGCAGAGGCATACCAGAGCGATGTATAATGATATTCATAGCTCAGCTTATACAAGCTGGTGTAGCAATATCTGACGATGATAGAAAAAAGCTTCAATCGGATATGCAAATCAAGGTAAGTCATTTTGACAGGTTTATATCTGGATCTCCAACATAGCCACTAACAAAGATGGCTCGGCATAGATTATGTCGCCTGAAATGTCTTTACGACGACAAGGTTCAAAAACATCCATGCAACAAGAGTTATTGAGATTAATTTCCAATCCATCAGATGTGCAGCAAATAGCAATATCCTTGTACTCACGTCATCCAGGGGATCCTAATTTCATTTCGACGCTTTTAAATGCAATCTTTCAGACTCTCCAGCAATTGGCAAAAGAAAAAGGCGTAGTGGAGGCCATCGACAGTCGAGATATAGGAGAAGAGGCTGAGGTTGCATTCGCTCACATCACAAACAATGAAGGAAACTTAGCTAGTTTGCCAACTCGATATCTCGAATTCCGAAACTACATTCAGATATTTGCTGACTTGATGATGGAAATAACGAATTTATGCAAGATCAATGGACAGTTAGACAATGAGATTATTGAACTCCTCAATCAGGGTTGCGATCTCTTCACAGATCATCCAGCCACACAATTGATCAAAGATGCTGTCACTGGACCCCCACGACATCATGGGTTTGGCAATTGGCTATTCATGTTTGTCAGTGCTCTTGTCGCTCGCAAAGTCTTACGGTTAGATGTACTTTTGGTTCGTTTCATCAACCCGACTCTTGATCTCATTGCAAAGCGTCTTGTTCAATTACAACAAGATCAACATGAGGCGATATCGAATACCAACAAGGAGCAATTACTGATGCAACTCTGTAATAACATTTCTATTATGGTTCGGTCATTAATTGTCCAGGATACCAATATTGTGAAGTATCAATCAGCGGGACGACGACGGCAATCGACAAGTGATATGGATGAACAGCTATCTTCTGGTACCCATACCTGGAAAGAATCACAGACCTGGGTTATGCGCTTGGATGAACTTTTTAGTCTACAAACTTTGCGTAAAATATATCTTGCCAGTACAATGCAAGGATTGATGGAAGTTTTCCATTTATTGCATGGATTTGCTCAAGTGGCATCTCAGCTCGCTCTGAGTAGTCCATTGCTGCATGACTTGACCATATTACGCTCAGATATATTATCGCTTTCTTGGTTTAAATGTGCCTTTTTGCGAGATATGGGTATCATCTATGATCACATTGCCGAAGAACCTACTTATGGAGCTACTAGCGACGAAAATGGTATGCCAGATACTGCGAACGATCAGACCTACCGATCGCGCATTTTGAGCATCTTGAATGAATTAATATGTGCTACTTCATCTCAAAACTTCAATCAGGGTGGCCCAAGCAATGTAAATACTGCCACTTCTAATATAATCGACAAATTCAAGGATATCCTCAGCAATATCAATCAATGGAACTTTGAGCGCTCAAGAGTACAATTGTGTCTTCTATTGGACGCAAAAGTTAAACCAAAGTTCTCACGCAGTGACAGTTCGGGCGACGTGAATATGAATATGACAAGCAGCTTAGCCAATGCGGTGGACCAAGGCTTTGATTCCAATCGGCAAGATAACGAATGGTCAGATGAAGATTTGAAAGCTTTTGTTCGATTTTTCTTTGATCAGGCTATACTTATGAATGAGCAGGACTTGGAACAGCGTGCATCTGGAGGACTTCAAGATGATCAAAATTCTAACATTCATCAGGAGGCTGCGTTGCGGAAGACGCGATTTCTTAAGAACCTAGTTCAAAGCATTCGAAATGAGTTAGTAGAAGCGCTGTTGAATCATGGTGTTGAGATATTGGCTGGCCCAACTATGGCGACAGAGGCAATGTCGAGTAATTTCCTCGAAAGCATATTGCTTTGCAGTATTTGTGATTCACAAGCTCCCGATTTCGCATCAAAACGCCATGACTGTCGAGCAAAATCATTTTTTGAGATTATGCAGGTCTTGATCGCTGAAAATGTATGGGACAATAGTCAAAAGATTGACTTTTTGAGAACTAGCTTGACGCAGATCAAGAGGTTTACCGAACCATCCAATATATACAATATCATGCATAGCTGTGATGTTAGTTATGTTGATGCAGCACGAGCTTTACAGATTTCTTCAAACAACACAGTAAGTTTTCTTTTGTTAAAAGCATACTCGCTCAAATACGACTGTTGAAATCTCATTTATTGCTTTTCTGTAGGATGCGGCTATTGCAGCATTGAAGACAGATTCTGTTTTACAGCAAGAATCTGAGGATGTGGGTTGGGAACGAGCCGTAAAGCTAAAAGATATACGAATCAGTTTACTGGTACGCTTACGTTTAATAATCCCCTTCGTCCCGCTTATTTGGGAAAATCCTGAAAAATGCGAACTATTACAATGGATCGTCACATTGGTAGAAATTCTTGAGGTAAAGCTTGACAATAATCGAGTTTTTCAAAGGCAAGTTTTATTGACAATTATCTTGTTTTGTAGACACCTTTGATTCATGGAAATGGATCACAAGAGTCATTTTTTGAGTTTGTACTGGATTTGGTTTCACTGTTAATGGATGGTATGTATTTCGCATGCTGATTTATGTAAATCGTCTCTAAGTTTTAACATCATTTATTATCATCCACAGAGGTCCCAAAGGAATTACGGAAGAACAACTTGGTACAGCTCTCCACGCTTCAGCAGAACCTCAAGCTTCCTCCGATTTTTGCCAGCAGAATCAAACGGATTTTGCCCTTCCAAACGCATAACGCATATTTGACAAATATCAAATTACCAGCAGCCCTGCAAACACCATCGACTTTCGACCATCCACTCAATAATCAGCAGCAATTGCAACTCTATCTCCAACAACCTCGACCCTGGGAATGGATTGAAGATTACGTTCCTGAACCCATCCAAGATAATGATGCTGCAATCAATCTTGCCTGGTTCAATGCAAGAAAATTGAAACGAGGAGAAGCTACATACTCAAGATGGTTTAAACTTGGATTTGGTAGCAATTGGATAGATAATGATAGACGAGTGGTCGGTAACGAAAACGAGGAGGAACAAGAACAGCAGTTTGACCCAATGGTGCTTGATGCAGCGGGGGCCACGGATGTACACGCAGGGGTCAAACGTAAATTGGACGTCGAAGAAGGTGAAATAGCTGACGACAACGCTTTTTAAACCTAGATAATACATACATTTGCTCTTTTTCTTTTTGTTGTTATTTCATTTTCCCTAACGCTATCATCCCTTATCTTGCTTTTACTTGTAATATTACTGAGCATACCAACAACACTTTTGCTTGCCATTTTGCTTTTCACAAAGAACATATTGGGGATCTTATCCTATGACATTGTGGCTGATTGAGATTGAAAAACCATAGGTTGGGCCTATTAATACCATAAAAGGTTCCGCTGGGCAGCCGCGCCGAGCAAAAACACTACCAGAACAAAAGTCAGTGGCAGAAGGTAGTTCAAAACAAACATGAAAATGAGCAACTGTGGTTCCTTTTCTTATCAACGCGAATGAGAGAGGCTGAGCTCAGCTATTACATTGTGACATTGTGATATGTGACAACCTAAAGTGTTGTTTATAGTTAGCACCAACCGCTGATATTATTTTATAATGCAGAAGTCGGCGGTTAAAGCCGATCGTATTACGTTCTCCATGGCAATGGAACTTACATAAAAAAACTCCCTAGTGTAACAATCATCAGGGTAGATGTGCATCCTCTGATCGCAAGTCATACAGTGTGACAAGATGATGAGAAGCGTGTGAATTTCAATACTTTCTGCAAACTCCATCTGTGGTGTCTGATCAATAATCATCCAGCTTCTTTAGACGTTATTACAATGGACTACCATGCATTTTGTCGGGCAATAACTGAGGTTGATAGAGAAACGTGTTTTTAGCGCTCGGAGAAAGCTATATTTGTCACAATAAGGTTGCAAAATCCCTTACATTAAACTCTTCTGTCAAAATTGTAGCAACCGCATTTTCTGCAGGCTGCATGCATGATCCAAGCCATGTGCTATGCATATCTCTGGTATCTTAGCATGTTTTAGAATTACAGGTTTTTCTTATAGAAAACATTTATTGGGGCTTTCCGTGTATTTTGTTTCAATCAGAGTGAACCCCAAGACGACCATTTCTCTTCTCATATTTGACTACATACAAAGCAACTGAGTACAACTGAGTACAATAATATCAAAAAACCTGTAACCAAACTGGCCCACACAAAAGAGAATAATTTACAAAAATAGAATGAAGCAAAGAAGAATGTGAGAAAAAATACATTGACATTTACAAAATAGAGATTATGACTAAATGGTCTAAACTGATGGACTAAAATAAGTGATTTTACACTTGAAAAAAAAAAAGAATGCGTAGTAATAAATCCATCCAAGCTCTCGCATTTGGCATTCAGATGGATTCAGTTGAGCGAGGTTGAGGTGTTGTACTGGAATCCCGACACTGTGGACATGGCGTTTCATCCGGGAAGTTGGTATTTCGGTATAAGCCATGGATTTCGCATTCGCTGTAGCATCTATCACAATAGCTGGATTCGTCGGCTATCAGTGCTCGCTGACAAATGGAACAATTACGGCGACAGGTCGGGCATGTCCAGCCTGGACCAAGCCGCCGACCACATTCACAAACTATGCTGTTATCATCGGAGTCGTGTGTTCCTATACTCGTTGTATCTCTACTATCGAGTTGATCTTGTTGATTACTGGAAGCGGTTGAATTGGGCGAACTCACTGGTGTCGAGGCTTCATCAAATGCCATAAGCGTTTATAGGTGAGTTGTGTTTCAACTTGTGCTGGACGGTGATTTACACCGGAATAGCGTGAGGGAAAATATAAAAGAATGAAGGGAAGGTTGAAAAATTGGTATTTTCGAAAAAGATGGGGAGGAAATAGTTTAAAGGATGTACTTCTTATATGATTGACAAGCCAACGTTGATGGAACATCTAAATGAGGCGGAGTGGCGGAGGGAAGAGTCTTTAAAAAAGGTTCCAGTCAGGAGGTTGAGACCTAGTTTTCATCAGGTATGTGATGGTCTCGGTAGTTGGTTGGCTAACTTTTCACCGTTTCCCGAAAGAATACCTGGCAAGGACAAAGAAGGAAATTAACAAGAGGAAAAGAAAAAAGAAAGAGAAGCGATGCAAGAACTGATTTCTCAATATTTCCTTCAAAAAAGATAATGTACGCATTTGGCCAACAAACCTTAGTTGATCTGGTTTAGGCAGGGGCTCGGATGGCCGTGTTCATACTGGAAAACAGGTAATTTTGGTAATTGAGCATACTACAAAAGGCAAGTCGTAATATTTGATCCCAATGCTGTGCTGTAGCTTGTGTGACCAACTATTTTCAAACACTGCTCTAATGAGCGGCACAAGAAGCTGATGAGTTGAAAAACCCAATCTGACACTAATGACACGACTTAAAAGGCATTTGGTTTTTGACTAAAGAAACATTTTCACTTGTCTCTAAAAGTGGTGCCACTTTTATGCGCCACAGCCACCATTGCTCTACTCTAGGTACTCTTGCCACAACATCAGAACAACGCTTTTTCACCAGATCCTAACGATATATCACCTCGAATTAGCTCAGTTATTCAATGATAGCTGTGGCACTCAACCGCTACTAGCAATTCCGTCGCTACTTTACAGGTAGAACATGGGTAGCGACCTTCGGCCTGCCCCATTCTGCTAACGTTGACGTGAGATGTACCCTATATTTCTGAGACCAATTTGCATTTAAATGAACCAATTATGTACCATATGTAGGTCTATAAACTTTTGAAAGCGTATGTCACTCCACCTCAAGATGTATATGTCACCCCACCTCAAAGAATTTCATCTTTTTGAAACGGAGATATAATTTGCCAAACAGAGCCGACGTGGCCGGTTTCAAGCTCATTCGATATGATAATACGTTTGGTCCTTAATCATATCACTGGAAACCAACTTTGTCGCATAATATACAATTTGTAATCGTTATTAAGCCTTCGGAGTTCTGGACAAAATCATCATGCCATTGTTCGCAAATGTTCGTGTTGCTTGTCTTGAGAATGCCAGTTAAACTACCATTGTGATAGTCGTTAATTTGAGTTTCTTTCGATGCTCGAAACAGGACTAGTTTGGAGAATTTACCATCAACCCCCTAAAATTACACGTGGTGGATCGATATCAAAATCTGACCACATGGACGAGATTTGCGATTGCAACAACTTTTCGCATGCTGACTAGCAACGAGATTTGCTTCACTCTTCCAATTTCTTGTGGGTTGACATGTATTACATATCAGTCCAGTCAAAGATACCTGTCACTCTATAATAACTTGGGCACGTTTGACAATATGGGTCAAGTTGGTATTTTGGAGGGCAATCCGATGGTCAGAGGTCAAGATTGACTGGATGCATTTCATGTTTTTCAATTGACTACTTTAATAAGACTTGATACTAGAGTATTAAAATTATAATTCTTACCTATCTGGGGCAATTGATATCTCGATATGCATATCATTGCAAGGTATTCAGTAGTCAAGAAACGATCATACAACATAGGCGACGCGAAAAGATGAATTGCTGATAAAATTAAAAATGCAGTCACATAGAAGTAGAAAACTAAAACCTCACTTGCAATTTTGCAGAGCCATTGCAATGCAAAACATGCTCGGCAGGTTCCTGGCTCCTCAAGCACGACGTCTTTTCGTCCCGAGAGCAAACGTAGTCTCATCAAACGTACTGGGATCCAGTCGTCGGTTTGCAACGACAGTTGGCCCAACTGAGCAGACCTCCGATCAAGTTATATCAGCTGCGCAGCATTTCAAACGTCAAAAGCATCTACCATTTGTTCTTGAATACTTTATATGGGTCGTTTTCGGCTCCGAGGCTTTACATTTGATATGGCTGAAAGTTGACCGAGAAGATTTTCGAGAGAAAAGCGGTCATAAAATGGCAGTCTTGAAGGAAGTATTGTCGCGACTCGAGAGAGGCGAGGCTGTAGACAGTAACTTGCAAACCGAGATTGCTATCATGTTGAAGAACAAAGCTACTGACAACAAAGATGATGAAGCCGATTTTGATGATGACTATCTCGAGAAGCGTAAGTCCATTTCGATTTTGTGTGATAACCACGGCCCCCTGTTATTGATCACTGCATCATCAGTTTTCACATCGGAATCTTCAAATGTAGTGCAAACCCCAGTTGTAGAGGTGCCACCAACAGCGATATTACCAGAATTTGCAGATAGCAACACAACTAAAGGTGGAGAGAAGAAGCCAGCATTTTTCTTATAGACCCCTTGCGGTACAATCTATTATTGTATATATTTCAACATTTACATAAAGTATGGAGCATAGATAAAATTCGTGATTGACTACTAGTTTTGGAATAACTACTATCTGCAATCATCGAATGAGTGGTATTGTGGACAAATAGAATACATTGCTGTTGAACCAGCACTTAAAAACGGCTGATATCTCGGCCAAACCCCCAAGTCAAGAACCTGCCAATAGAAGGATATTAGTCTAATTTTCAAACCTGTGCATGGAGTTTCTAATATCTTGCTGAACTTACCAGTGTAACGGAATTAACATTTTATTACGCAAACTCACACTCATGCTCAAATATGCCGACCGCCACAGCATCCAAGCAAGATGGCCAGACCGCTTTGCATTTTGGTGTACAGTTGACATATCTACAAGCGCTTCTGAAGAGCCAATATAAGCCATTGATCCTCTATTCTTGAAGATAAATGGCTCTACAGCATAATCAGCTCCCTTTCTAGCTTGCTTGTTCAAAACTATCATTTTTGGTTGAGTTTAAAGGTTCTAAATTGATGCAAAGCATTTATACACATACCCTTGCTTAAATAAGTTGCCTTTTGATTAGCAACTTGTGCGGTTGCTGGTAAATCCAAGTTATCAATAGTAGCACAATCACCAAGAGCATAAACGTTTTCGAGCGGTACTTTGGAATCCTTGAGTAGTACATGCAGCTTTTCATCTGTCAGCAATCTACCGGAGCACATAAAGCAAGTGATTAGTTTATGGTCGTTGTCTTTGCGTAATCAATTTACAAACAAACCTTTGACTTTTCTTATCCTTTTCGAGATCCGTAATAGATTCAATCAATGGATTTTGCATGAGACCAGTGGACCACACTAGCATACCATACGGAACTACAAGTGGATACGGTTATTATGGTTTTATTTTAACCAACATAAATGCAATGTAACATACCTTTGCCTTCACCATCAATGATTAAATTATCTTTTGTCACTTCCAATACATGTCTCTCTACAATATCATAGAAAAAGGTTTGATGATGAGAAAAATAAACAGGTATGATTAAAATTGATATATGGTATTATTGTCCTAACATGTGAAGAAAGGTTACTTACTTGTCTTGATCTGTATGCCTTTGCGATTAAATTTCTTCAGTGCATATTCCGACAGTTGTGAATCGAAAGAACCAAGAATATTAGGAGCGACATCATATAAAGTCATTCTAGTTTGCGACATGAGCTGTGGGTACAATCTAGACATATCAGAAGATATGAAATCATATAATTCAGCGGAAAACTCGATTCCCTTTTGAGACAATTAGATGACTGATTTTCAGATGCGACAAGGAACAGCCGTTCAGCAAGATAAAGAAATGCTTACAGTGGGTCCTCCTCCTACTACTGCAAAATGTAATTTGTTGGCTTTTTCTTCATCAGTTATACCTGGTCGAGATGCATACTCAAAACCTGAAAGAAACAATATATAATATTAATAAATCTGATGAGAGGCTATGGAGACAGAAGAATTTACTAACAGGAAACAACGCGACTGCGGATCAGCCTGGCATCATTTACGTCTTTCAAAAAGAGACCATGTTCTTTGACTCCGGGTATTCCAAAGGTTTGTGAGTAAGATCCGACACCAATTACAAGTTTGTCATAGTCCAACGTAAACTCTACACCCTCGTCTAAGTTGCGTAAGACGTGTTAGATTTCAGATGCAAATCAATTGGTATTGGAAATCAATAATACTCACTGCCTTCAACGTTTGAGGTACAACGAATAACTTGATTTTGCAGATCTATAAGTTACAGAAATTATTAGTATACTCGGCTGTAGCTGATATGATCAATCAAAGTCTCAGTACCAATAGAATCGCACCATGCCTGGTGGAAAGAGATATTCTTTGAATACCCACGTACTGGCTCAGTAATGCAACGGAACTCTAAAGTTCCTACGGAAGTACTGGCAAGAAGCGGTGTGAACACAAAGTAGTTTCTATATAAAGAATTTGGCACGGTGGAGATGAACTGATGAGATGATAAAGCTCTGAAGTGCCACAATCACAAATAAGATACTTTTTCTCACCTTGGAGAAACCACTAAAACTTCGTAATCTTTCCTATTGAGTTCTCTCATCAACTTAAAACCTGGATCAGAGCATGAGTTTTAGCACTGAGGATCCGACAACAACCAAACAGTATTTCTATTCACCTGCCCATCCAGAACCTAGTGTTTGGAATATTATTTGAATTTTATGTTTTTGTTAGCTGATAAAGTCTTCCGTCACAGAACCTTCGTCAAACAGCTACATTAAAGCCCATCCTACCTAGAATTACAACTCGCCCCTGAGAGCGACTCAGCGTTTTGTTCTTTGTTCTAACAACCAGAGCTATATAACCAAAATTATTTTTGAGAGGCGGTTCGGATTGAAGTTTGTTTGGTGTATATCATAGTATACAAGAGAGTTCTTACTGGATTCTTTAGTGAATCTCAAAGGTGCTTGATTTGAAATTTGCCTTAATTGTATCAAAGATATCTTAAGGATCGTTTGCTGTCGAGCAGTCAAAATTGTGGAAAAAATCATATCTCACTATCTAAAGAGACAATATGGGGGCATATAGCGACTTATATAGTGAGCTTGACGAGCCTAATGACATTTGAACGTATTGTTCAACTCTTCCGGATAGTGCAGTACATTGGCTCCCGTGACCCAAGCGATTCCGAATCTCATCTCGGGACCGGATTTCTGACCCAAAATTTTTCTTTCGCACCAAAAGACTTGCCCAGAAATATTGCCTCCCACAAGTTTTTGGGGTAAGAAAGGCGGTTCAGGGGCTGGAAAATCTTTTATTATTTCCAGAAACCTGTCAATCTGACATATTGCGTGTGTTCGATTGGCTTCAGCCTCCCGCACTGATAACTTTCAATAGTTATGATCCCGCGGACAGTTTACTTTACTCTGACACATGCGGGAAATCTCACACAAGACAAAAAATTAATGAGTAATTTACTGATTTTCACAAGCAGTTCCGATTTTAGAGATGAAGACGCCTTGTTAACGTTTGAGCCGAATACCATGCTGGTTATCATGCGAGTTTTCCACATAAGATAACATGGTAATAAACATAAGCCAAAAAGTCATGCTGTTGACAGCAAGATGAAATCTTCAGATCGTATTGATGAGCATAGCTTGTTTATTACACAAAATACCGAATGCAATTCGTTTTTCTTGTTTTTGTTTTCTCAAAGTTTTCACGCCTCGGCGAGAGTGATAAAATATGGTAAAAATCGACATTCTGTTACAACAAGCGCACGAGGAATACTCAAAGGGGCCAACTACTTTGCATGCCCTCACCTGAATTTATCAGGCAGATTGCCATATTTTGACGATTTGCACAAAACAGAATTTCAGATGTTTGCCGACGTCGTGATGGCTAGTATTATTATTTTTCCCCTTGCATATATCTAGCAAAATTTTTGAGCATCAATAAAGCTATTTACATCATTCAATCTCGCCAGCCCCTAGCAAAACTCGAGTTAACATAGCAACGCTGCTAAAGCAAGCATAAGATAAATATCTTATTGAATTTCTAGACACTATTACATCTTTGTCGATATTCAGGAACTGTTGTCAAAAAATTTGACGCACTCTTTTCTATATAACAACAAATAAATCTGATTGATGTTGTCATCGAGTCTGTCCCCATGAAGCTCCGTGCGTGCGCAAGCAATCTGCAGGCGCGCTGACCTACATTCGTACCACTGACTCCACGTCGTACAATTATGTTGCAACTCTGTTTTTGGTCTATACCCATTTCGATTCGTCCAAATCTATTAACCCTGAATTTGTGCATCGGCTTTTCAACGATGGAGATTTGGTATGCCAGATCGGGCTACCTAAGGATCAGCGAAATCGACGTTCGCACTCTGATGTCTTCCCTATGGCGTTGATGGACCTCTCAACCTGCACTGACTCATTTTCTTTCGCCGTTTGCGAAATTAATGAAAGTTTCTGAATATACTATTTATCACAATAGTCTTTTTGGAGAAATCAATTTTTATGTCTTCTGCTTTGTCATTGAAAAAGGCATGTCTGTGTTGCGATCGACAACATTGAACAGATGCCGATGGTTTATTATTATCAAGGGGTGCTCAACTACGTCCCTTGGAACGAACCACGCGCTCAGCACATGGTCATTGTTGCAAGAGGCGACCTGTCAATTTTGCAGCAAATAATAAATAGGACGTCCAATTTTTTCGCGAACGTCTCACTGCAAACAACTTGATCTCAACTCATTCCCACTTCACTATAGTCACTTTTTGCCACAGGTGAGAAACTTTTTAAAGCAGCAACTGCTACAAATATATATACGTGCAATTGATAAGTTCACTGACAGCTGTCAACCTATAATGTTTTTCACTTATCATTAGAGCTACTTAGGGTCGCCGCATAAGTGATTCCAGTCTTGCACTTCGCAATCATCTTGGTAAGTTACTCGTGTAGAATATTCACGTTTTCGTTTAGAAATAGTAACCAACTCTAAAAATGCTGATATCGCAGCATTTAGCTACACACTCTACCCAAATCAGAAAAGGATAGCAATCGCCCAAACACATTCCATACATCCATAATCATAATGCCCCCGGATCGCCCAACTAAACCAGCACTGCCCAGACCTTACCCCAAGCCAATACCACGTCCAAAATGATACCCAATAATAATGAAACAAATCATCTGCAGCATAGTCATGAAGTGCTTGTCGCTTTCTATTTTGCTTGGACTTTAGCTATTTTCCACAATGTTAACGGATTCAGAGTATCAGAATACTCGCAATGGTCATGACCTAGCATCGATCTGTTCTCATCCTTATGTTTCTCGTTTCTTTCCAAAAAGTACATAATAATACAACATCAGCTGTCTGTCAAGCATAATTTCTTATCCTGCCGATCTTGTCTCGTTAACAACAGAAATACTGAGTAGATCATTAACTATTATAGCATGTCAAATCATGAAAGTGATACTTAAATGACTTTCGGCGCTTGACTTCCATATGGGCTACGCCGGCCGAAAAAAGTATCCGCGCGACAACAGTTTCTTTAATACACACGGCTAAATATGACAGCTGAGACCGTGAAATGACTGGTTTGACATACGGCTGATTTCAAGTGTTGTGAGCAAAATGGATCGCGTCAAACAAATATGTCTTATTTGGAAGCAGCGTAATCGTGAATACTGCCAAAAAGGCACCAATGGTTTCGATCCTAATATATTTTTTCGCCATCCGTTCGCCACGCCTAGCTTCCTACTTTACATATGCGCCATACAATTAATTTCTGTGACTATCATGGAGGCACTATTGTAAATTTCTACTTTGTGGAGATATACCAGTTTCATGCGTCTAAACATATGCATCGTGAAACTCAGCCTGGATTCTAAGATGTTGGATCATGCACCCCCAGTTTTTTGTGATCAGGCAATTTACCAACCATGCAGACAAGTATATTACAATGGCTCAGTGTGCATGACATATGCCATCTATCTTGGAACAGGTCATCAGGAACCAATGAATTACTCTGATATATTGTCCGTGCAGTCACTTATTGCCCAATATGTTAATGCAGGATATGTGGTACGTTTTGCCACTGCTTACGAAATTATCGCAATCGAACGTCCTCAGTATTTGGTACACTCCAGGATTTCACATCTTCGTTGCTAATGGGACAAGCTGTTATGTATTAATTCATTTTGAGCAGTATATGCAATATCCTGATATTCTTTCCATAAGATTTTCAGGAACAAAAGAGCATAACGGTTCAGAGAATTTTTCAAATCACTATCTACAGACTTAAAAAAAAGGTTAGTTCTTGTTGAAAAAACTGTTATTGTGCTGGCGATAGTTAACCTACTTCAAGGTAAGTCAGAGCACGTTCTGACTGTTTGGAAGTATTGCGGCACATGTCAGTTAGCAGCTGTCCAACTTGTTTTTCAATGTCGCTGCTTATTATATCCTGGCTTCCCATCACCACACGCTCCCAAGCGGTACATTGTGCGCTATTAGCCGCCAGTATAAGCCTCAAAGCCGAAAGCGTACGAAAAGATATCTCATCTTTTCGGATGGTATAGTCACTGTCAAAAAGTTGAGAATATGATCATAGACATGTAAGTATTGATTATGAAACAAAATTTCACCTATAGTAACTGAGTATCAACCGTTAGGAAGTATAATTCTCAGACGGAACCGTCAATTACAACAGAATAACTTACCCAGTGTCCTGTAATAGTTTTATTTTCAGTGCTCCTAGTGTACCAGATGCTCGTAGCCTGGACAGTAGTTTCTCCATCTGGTCATCGAGAGCAATAGCGCTATATGGATTACCCAGTACCACGAAGCCATATTCCTTAAGCAGAAATGCATTGTCATGTATTCCGTATTGGAAGAAAACCTATAATGTCGTAATAGGTAATAAGTCAAAGTAGCCAATCACTGATGAGTCCAAGCTAGGAAGTTTAGAATGCTCTACCTGTTGACCGCGGCGATATGGCATAAGAGTCCTGATATCAAAAGAATCGGTTTTGTAATTGTAACCACATTCAAACTGAGCGGCGGCTATTTCAGCATATTACTTTCGGTGCTTTGTTTACATATCAATCCATTACCTTCGCATCGCATTTGTGATTTAAGAAGTCAAGCATTGGCGCTAAAGCAATGTTACTTCCAGTGATAGACTTTTCCTCAGAACCTAAATGTATGCATCTGGTATTCACTGTATCGACCCCTGGTTTTAGCCACAAAGTATCCAAATTGTTGGATCGAGAAAATCATATTTACCGCATAACCACGCCCACTGATATTCCTGGTTAGTCAAATCTACGCCAGCATACGTCTTGGCTCTCTGCGGTATAGGCATCAGCACCATATCTTAGCTACCAATGCTCAGCTGAAGCATTCAATTTCGTATCCATTCACCTTCATATAACTAATCGTCCTTTGATAATCTGCGTCAATTTTGGCCCTTTGTTCTCGAATCTCGCCTAATTTTATGTCATATGTTTCGATTATCAGTTACATTGATAAAGTGGCGCCTCGTTATACATTTATATATACATTTGATGTCTTATGTAACTAAAAAAATTACCCACCTTGCATATGGTGTGGTACTGCTGAATCTAGCACATCACTAGGATACGTGACAGGCATAGTATCAAAGTCTCTGGGTAATAATTTTACGTAGGGCCACCATGAGCTTTTTGTACCCTGACGTTTGAGATCACATATTTCAAGGACCAACAATTGATTGGCATCCAATTGGTGACCTGCACCAAGCCTTTTTGCCACATCAGAAGCAGTAATCATGATGTTCCTCGGAACAGATACCAGCGTATCCCCAGGCTTCAAGTCTACTGTTGCCATCATGCCTAATTTAACGATAAAAAGATCATAAGAATATTGGTGATACGACAATCAACCGCTCATTAGAATATCTAATATACCTCTGCCAGTTTCTGAAATTAAGCATTGCAATTAGACAAGCTGTATCATTCATTATTATACTGCTATAGATAAAACAATGCCTCGAACCTTTAAATTCAGCCAATGTAATTTTTGACTTTGGATAGCCTCTCTCACGTAACCATATTCGAAACCTTTCAAAGTCTTCGTCATGTATAACTATAGAATTTCAGAATTACTACTTGACCCTTTTGGGAACTCACAATGCCTGATTCCTTTTAAACCTTTTCCATGATCTATGTCATCCAGGTGACTTCTATTTATTACTCTCAATCGAGCTGTCCGACCATGTCGTCGGCTGCTCATGTTAAGATCAGCAATTGTATCTTTGGCCCAAGCAGTCCCCGACCCAAAAAAAATTCGCTTGCTCTGGCATAAAACTCCCAAACCAGGTAGGAGCTAAAATTTGGCGCTCGGCATATTTTTTTTTCTGTGCAAGCGACAAAATTGACTGTGAAGGCCCTTCTGCCTTGAGACACGACCCAAAACCCTGCTAATGAGTAATGAGAATGCCAGGAGTCATGACTAGACGATCAGTGACACCCAAGCCCTCCGACACAAAGAAGCGAAAGCGCCAAGAATCACAGAAAAGAGAGATGCCTTCTCGTCATTCACTGCTGGCCGATGTGGCTATTGCAGATTTGGAAGAAGAGCTGACAAGTAAGGATTTCCAGGATTTGAAATATGATTGGCCATGGATTGCATGACTATATGTGTAATGGCTGCAACCTGGCATTTGTATTAACAATAACTGAAGACTAACACGCAAATTTGCTTCACCGCTATCCTTCACCCCTGCGAATATTAGAAGCGTCGAAACGACAATTCAGTGGCAACACGACGTTACACGTATCGTCTGATCCAAATATCCTTAAAGGCTGTGATTTGTTCAACGATTCTCTAGAAGATATTATTCCACAGTCAAAATCGGAGCTACAAAGTGATATTAAAGTGCCATCGTATAAACTGATCGATCACAAAATCCCGCCAGCCTCAAGGCGAACCATAAAAAATTTGGTCGTAAGTCAATTTCACCATTCATATCTTTTAGTGAGCATTGTAATGAAGTCTGTGGCTTATACTGCGTATTAGGTGAATGAAACTACGGATGATGAGACGTATTTGCGACGACATCGTAAGCATGAATTGGGGGAAAAGCGCGTCAAAAATCGGGAAAAAGAACAATTAAGATACGATATGCATCAGCAAATTCGACATGTGGAACGATTAAAAAGCATGGATCGAACCAATCTGTTGGCTACCATATCCTCACAGCTACGTCGCGATGGCATAGGTGAGCTGGACGAAGCTGAAGTCAAATCTCTACATCAACGCATGATACGCGAAGCTGAGGAGCTATTGATGCGGTACGAAGCTCTTGGTTTGCTCAGTGGTAAACAGAAAATTGAGTATACCACCATTGCAACTCCAAAACACGAAGCGCATCGGTCCAATGATAGTAAAGCAGCCTTACCATCGTCTCCTCCTCCACCATCATCACCTATTGCCCCTACAACATCTTTGGTAAAGCCTAAAGCTCAACCTAGAAAAAGGATAAAGCTAGCTGACAATGACGATAACACACAGGCCAGTTCATCACAACCTGTTCGCGGAAAAAAGAAGAAATTGTCAGGGCCACAAAGTCAAGACAAGCCTGTCAAAGGTAGATCTAAAAAAGTCCCATTTGGCCAATCTTCACCAGCCATTTCACACCGCGAATTTTCATTGCCAGCTGCCGAGTTTGGAGAAATGATGCTCAAGCGCGGTCGAACGTCATAACATTGGTATCGCACAAAAGCCTATCATTAAAGGTAACAGCCAGGTGCTAGCATGTAAAATAAGAACATAATTCGATAATATATACAGAACTTTTTAGCTGCCTTTCAGACTCATTGCATTCATAAACCTGCAGCCATTGCAAGTGAGCTACTATTTTAAAATAATAAATACCATTCCACTATTTATTACTAAAGTAGTTTCGGATAAAAAAAAAAGATAATGATTGAAAAAACGAATGTAGTATATACAATTACTCGACTAAAGCAGAGCTCGGTAATTAGTTCAGTAGTAGCAGAATTGCTCTAGGTAAAATAGAATGAATTGTAACACGCGATGTTACAACTCCTACTCGGTATGTCATCCCCTGCTTAGGCTTGGAATCCACTGTCGTTGCGAAGAATATGATGAGGCTGTGCTCGCGACTGTGATTTTGCCAAATTCTTCAGTTCTTCACGCTTTGCTGACCAAGCCTTCAATAAAATTAAGGACAACACATATGAAAGGGTCATCATGGAGAAAGCTACAGCCACATTCATCATGAACATGCTGTCGACTTGGTTACGCATGAGCCAAGTCATAGTTCCAGAGTTGGAAGCCATGAAAAGAATACTTCCACAAATTAGGGAAAATGCTCCCAAGGCTTCTGTAGGAGGGCGGGATGGCTCGTGCTGATTAGGACGGTTATTGTACAATGTGACATAGGTCAGCATGCGGCATACCGCAGCAACTGATAACAACAATCCCCACATATAGTGAACATTGCTGGAGTATTCAGTATCTTGATGATGGTTACCCATGGAAATGCCAGTCATAAACACAGTCAGCGCCGGGATAGGATTAAGGGAGTAGGTTTGTTTTTGTTCTTGTCGGTGAGGTTCTTCGTGTCTGTCCGTATTATAAGCACGATAAATCAATCGTCGAAGAGCTCGGCTTTCTACCAAAATACCAGCTAAGCCGGCCCACCACCACATGAATGCCAAAGATGCATGCTCAAAATCTTTGTGCGTCCATTTTGAGTCCTGGCCAAAATGTTCCATCCAGGTATTGGTGATACCATAAATAAAGATAAGCCAACATTCAATCATTTCGAAACTGAATTTGCTTCCTTTGTCGACGCGGTTCCATGCCCATCCTAGATCAGCAAAAACACCAAGGTAGCGAGAGAATGTGATGATCCCATAAACGAAGAATATGCCGCCTTTAATCAAATGAGCAATGCAACC
The DNA here is from genome assembly GCA_016758905.1 of Umbelopsis isabellina. Taxonomy (NCBI): domain Eukaryota; kingdom Fungi; phylum Mucoromycota; class Umbelopsidomycetes; order Umbelopsidales; family Umbelopsidaceae; genus Umbelopsis; species Umbelopsis isabellina. Next base: position 453,808 of record JAEPQZ010000011.1, read on the forward strand.
CAAGACTTCCCAACCACTATACAAAACAAAGAAGAAAAAAACAGGGTAAAATGGTCAGACTCCGCTCTCGGTAGAAGCAACATCCCGGCCAGCCGAGTTTCGCCATTTCTGTAAATGCACGAAATTCGGAGATGGAAAAGCTGAATGACTTACCGGCACACTCCAGCATAAACCACCATACCACTAAGAGTTTGAATAAAGATGAGCAGTGGGATTATTCTTCCAGTGAGCAGATGTGCCCATCGACATACAGTGACAGTAAACGTATTGTGAGCAGTAGCAACAAAAGCGCGCTTAACAAAGGTGGGGATGAGTGGCTTGATGACATTGAAAGCGCGCATAACAATGGGTTGTTTTTCTTCAGGCTCATTGTAAATCACATCATCCTCTTCAAGATCAATAGGTGACATAACAATACCATCCTTTTGATAATCGAATTCAGTATCGTCATTCAGAGTATCTTCAGAGGTTTGGCTACGTTGGTGATGAGACTCAGTCGAGGACGATGATTCTGCACGGTTCACCAAATGCACGGTTTCCAGTCGGTCATAGTGAGCATCGCTTCGAGACCTTGCTACAGCATTTGCTATCTTTCTCACAATGCCTACCAGAACTTGAGCCCACAAGATAAGGAATAAGAACCAACCCATGGAATGGTGCACGTTACCAGCATAAAAATGGGGCACAGAATGTCCATAAAGCTTAGCAAAGAAGAAACCAACCAGGGCAGTAATGAACGCCAGAAACTGTGTAGGAACGTGAAGTGACGAGCGAGCGATACCAAAGGCAATACCTGCATATGGCCCTGGTCAATAACCCCATCATATCTTTCAAGCTAATATGCTATCATTCTAGCTTTGTACACTTACCCATTGGCATAAGAATCCAGAAAGCAAGAACCATGAATGCAATGTGTGTATAAAGTAGACCTTTATTGTCCGGCAAGTCCCAATAAGACATTGGTTCGTCACCTGTGGCATTGAAAGCAGGTAGTCCTTCCATATGGCCGTGTTCATGTTGTGCTGCGGCAAGGTGAGTCAGACCCAGGCAACATGTCAACAGTGGTAATAATACGCTATATTGATACTGCATCGTCAACGATGGTACAATTCAATTAGTGTCTGATAAAAGAGATGGTATGAATTGAGAGAAAGAGAAATAAGAAATAAGGAAAACAAAAGATTTTCGACATCTTCGGATTTATATGTTTGCATGTACAATGCCGCTTTTCCAATCTACCATGCATTTGTAATCGTTTCGGTATTTTATGTCTTGGTTCAAAATTTTACCCAATAATTTTTTTTATTTGACCATATGTTTCATGAATACCTTTGCGATTGTTTGAAAGATAATAAAGTTGCATTTTGGCCACTTCGCTCAGTGTTGGCGTTAGAACATCAACATTGAAATGATCATGCATTCCAAAAACTTCTGTAGTATTTTATAATAATATGAAACGGCAATTAGAATAAACATCAGGGTTTGTTACTCATGATTTTTTTTTTTTTTTTGGCTGTTGTTCTTTTTGGTAACGACGGCAAAACAATTTTTGCCTCGAGTGGCAATTGCATGCAAGGAGTGGGTTGATGAGCAACCGGCACCTATATCCTCCGCTATTTGTACCAGCTTTCACACACATGATACCCACCAACATTAGTTGTTTTCTAGCTCACTATGCCATTACTGACTAGTTCAAGTTCAGCTTGGCTACGGTTTTAACCATTGTTTCGGTGCATCCTAAATTACCGAAAATATACATGTCTGTATTCCAGAATCTCCATGTTACAGAGAATTGCATGAGAAATATCCATCTGATCACCTAGAAATTTTCATTTCTTACTGATCATCAGTTCCCCCCTATTATTATCATTGCAACGTTTAGACTTCTCTCCTAATCACGTTATTGTCTTGTGAAGTAGGGTGGCGTCTTGTTCATCCTTACTCCCCACTGGCACATGCAACTTCTATTCATTTTGGCGGGCCGGGTTTATCCGCCGTCAGAGGGAGACGTTGACAGGAACTTCCTTATCCTCGCCGGTAAGAAAGTTCGGTCATTGTTTATCCGTTGAGCGATCCCCTTTCCTGCCTATGCTAAGAGCTGTGTTGACTCCGCGCGAACTGTCACTTATTCCGGGTTACGGTTTTTTTTTTCTTTAACATACTGAGTTTTTTTAAATTTTGCCCGCCAGGAAGAAAAAAAGTTCATGTGTTTCCTGGTTCTTTTTTGTGTAGGGCTCTATTTCATACATTTAAAGCAAAAAAAAAAGCAATTACTACGTATATAGTAGGGTGTATATGATACAGCTGAAAAAATCGTAGATGCGCCAGTTGCACAAAATAGTATCGAATGGTAGCCTCATGTATTGCCCATTTGACCGTCTGACGTTTTTTCGGGGAGTACAAGAGTATAGAAATTATGGAAATCTCATCTGCCAAAATAGTTTATCCACCATTAGCAGCCCTCTCAGCAATAAGTTCTATATGATCGCGCAGTGCCTCTATAGATGCCATTTTGTGAGCCAGCATCTCATCTAGTTCGTTTAAATACGTTTCAAACGACTGGCTCGTTGCTGTCCCTGCACCCCGCTCGCGTTGGCTACTTAGGTAAAGTGTCAAGTTGGCTAGCAATTTGTTTTCGCGTTTAGAGCAATCGTTAACTTCCCTCATCTCAGCACGGTGTAATCCAACAAACTCTTGCATTTTTTCGTATGAAAACGCTGGCGTCTCCGAAGTTGGTTCTGGTGTGACTTCGCGGAAATTGTTTTGTCGTGGAGAAGATGACTCACTATTAGACCGACTGTAAAACCCTGGTCGCGGTATTCCAGAATGCAATGTGCTTGAACTGGACCGCATCAATGGTTTTTTTGGCGAACGAATAGACTGTTCATCTTGTGAAGATACATGATATCTCTTGGTTGACAGTGATGCTTGTGGAGATGGCATTGGTTGTTGGCTGGATGGCAGTTCATGGTCATCATATGGAAAATCTTGGTCGAAAATATTTTCAGCGGCCATATCATCAGCCATAAATGGCTGGCTGTCATATTCTTCTTCTTGCAGTGCTTCATCGGCACTATCGTAGTCTTGCATTTCCATATCATCATTTTCTACATTGGATGTCGCTAATCCATATGCTTCTGCATCAGCAGTGCTTTTGCGACTGCCTTTCAACTCTTTTACCCTACATTGTGGCTCAGTATAGAACATTTACAAGTGGAGTGGAATTGTTAAGATCATGTGATATGACTTACCGGTCAGCGTAGCGAAGGGTGTTGAGTGTATGCTCACTATTCATACTTCCTGGAGATATAGTAGCAATCATACATGTTCGTGATCTTCCCACAAACGAGTCTTTGAGGACCTGAGTCAATTTGCTTTGACGGAATGGCGTGTGCTTTTTGTCTTGATCGAGTGCTCGAATACACTCTTTGAGCGCTAACAAACTCTTGTTTATTTCCGCTCCTTCCATTCTATCAAGATAAGCGATGCGATATATTTAGAAAAATGTAAGCTGAAACTATAGCCAGACGCAGCCCAATCACAATGCATCCATAAGCATGCATAGAAAAATAGAGCATCCATAATCAACTCACCTGGTTTTGAGGTCCGTGTCACCTCGATCAGCTCCTCTTTCACTACCAGCCAGGTCGATGAAGCTTAGCTTTCCATAAATGGTCTTGCGGCTCTTCTTCTCCTTGAGCAGAATCTGAAGTACGGCATGCGATCTTGATGAGCTATCATTCGCCCCAGTTGCACCCGTGCTTCTGGCTTGGCTTCCCAAATCAAACACTTGTAGCAAGCTTTCCACATTGTTAATGGCATATTCGTGAAGTCCCGCAATGACTACGTTGTTATTGCCGTCCTCTCGTGCATACAAACGTTTTCTCTGATTCAGCAGGTCATACAACTGGCCCTGATAGATTTCATAGAAGCCAATAGATGCAAAGAGATGCTGATACTGAGGTTGTTGCAACATCTCAAAGATATCCTGCGCAGCCAGAACATACAGTCCTCTTCTAGGATCCAGCATCGTATATGTTTTGCCTGAGCCTGTCTGGCCACTGAAAGTTCTGATTAGCTTACGCTGTGACTGAGAAACGTAAAAAATGTGTACATACTAGGCGAAACAAGTGGCTTTGCCGCCAGCAAAGACGTATTTTACAAGAGGTAAAGCTGTTCGCTCATAGATTGTTTCATTTCCAGTATATGCATCGAAGACTTCATCGAATACAAACGAATGTTGCTCAACAAATTTGGTCAGATCAAGCTTGGTTCTGGGTATATCAGAAATAGATAATAAGCATTCGAATCCAACTTCATCATCTGCATGTTTCTCCCACTTACTTTGGCTCATTCACTTGAATTGTACAATCGCCAGCCGCTTGCGTTATATCCTTTTCGTTCCGTGCAATCTCTTTGTTACTTAGTGGCCTTTTTCGAACACAAACCCTGATTTTTTGGTTAAGATTGTCATGACCGGAAGAGGATGCTGGTTTCGTGATTTTTCTTCCTGGAGCGATTGTACTCTCGGACATTCGGATAGGACCAAGATGTACCTTGGTTCTGTTTGAAGTCGCAACTGGTATACCATAGGCATTCACAAGTTGATTCGGTTTAGTATACTGAATTTCATAATCCTCTTCTTCATCAACATGATCCAGCTCAAGATTATCAAGATAGCTGCTATTTGGTCGTGATCGAGAGGTGGTGCTGGCTCGTCTAGGGCGTTCAGGGTAATCAAGAGTGTGAGATCGTGGTATGCTGCTTCGGGGCGAGGTTGGGCCAGAATCTTGACTTCGCAGCGACCTCGTCAGCATCAAAAACCTTTTCCGGTCAGCAACAGCGTTGATGCCTAGGATGTTGCAGTCTTGCATTGAAAGCTGAGCTACGGCTTGCAAATTGGTGATACCATGATATACAAAGCTGTTGTCAAAAATATACGCGTTGTTAATAGGCAAGAGCATGACGAAGGAAGTGAAATCTTTCAAGACTCGCGCAATAAGGACAAAGGAACAAAAATTACTTTTGGGTATACTAGAAACACGATGAAGTGAACAAAGAGTACGTAAGGAATGGTTAAGGTCATAATACAAAACCGAAGTGTAACAAAGGATAGCACCACTTTACCTCATCTAGATCGTACTGCCGTAGTACGTCTGCCAGATGGCGGCTAGTCATGTACAAATGGGATGAGGTGCAAATAAACAGTCAACAGCCCTGTGTCCAAGATGCTTTCTGCACAAGGTGCTACTTTTCTTTTCTGGGACGCGCGCATAGTCAACAGTCACACGGACGCGTCTTTGACAGTTTTAATTCTTTTCAGAAAATTTCAGTCAGTGTATTGAGTATGAGTTTTATTTATGTTACAGTTTGTAGCTTTTACAAGTTACTAAGTGAATTAAAATGAAAATGACTTTTTAACCATTGAATGAGCAAATAATTTCCCCATTACTAGTCAATTTTCAAGGATGCTACACTACTATTTTACTCGTCTGTCAAGTTGCCGCGGAGATCTTGCTCCTTTTCTAAGCATTCGAACAAGCTCTTGAAGTTACCAGCACCAAAGCCTTGATGGTTCTTGCGTTGAATAATTTCAATGAACAAGGTTGGTCTGTCTTCCACAGGACGAGAGAAGATTTGAAGAAGATAGCCGTTCTCATCGTAATCAACGAGAATGTTGAGCTTCTGCAAGATATCAATGTCTTCGGTGACAGGCATTTTAGAGGTCTTATCACGCTCAGAAAGGCGGGCACGCAAAGTTTCGTAATAGCTGCTTGGGATATTCAAGAAATCACAACCACGAGCACGAAGGTTAGTGATTGCAGTGATGATATCAGAGGTGTTTAAAGCAATGTGTTGAACACCAGCACCACCATAGAAATCAACGAATTCCTGAATTTGAGACTTCTTTCGGCCCTTAGCAGGCTCATTGATGGGCATCTTTACTCTGTCGCTAGGGTCACTCATTACGATACTTCGCAATGAAGAGTATTCAGTGTGGATTTGGGAATCATCCACAGACCAGAAACGATGGAAATCCAAGCACTTCTCATAGAATTCGCAAGCTTCGTTCATCTTAAGGTCAGGCTGATTTCCGACAATATGATCCACGAATTGAACACCAACAGTTGGCCTGTTATTGACAAATTGATAAATAAATTGTTGCAATTCAAACTAAGACGTCATAAGATGTACTTACAATAATTCTTCTAATGGGTCACTGTGGCGAAGAGATGTCTTGGAGTCAATGTATCCGGGAAGGAAGATACCCTTGTAGTTTTGGCGTTCGATAAATGTATGATGAACATCACCATACTAATTACAAATTAAAGTGTTAAACGAATTTGAAACTATCATCAGTTGACAGCTGAGCCGCAGTTTCACTTACAGTGGCAATGGTGGCCATAACAACTGAGCCATCCTTATCTTTTTCTTCATGAGGAGCCTGAATAGACTTGGCACCACGAGAAACAGCCTTTTCGTATAATTGACGAGCGTCAGTAACGGTGAAAGCTACATCCTTGACACCATCACCACGACGAGCAATTTCGGCAGTCATGTCCTTCATAGTGTCTGGTTGAATGGCTGATTCGAAGACGAAAATGGTGTTGTTTTGCTTGATAACATGAGCTGCAACATCTCGAGAGCCGGTTTCCAAGCCCTTATAGGCAACGTGCTTGAAGCCGAAACGAATGCAGTAATATGTAGCAGCTTGCTTGGCGTTGGTAACGGTGAATTTGATGTGATCATAGCCAGTATATTGACTGGCAGTAGTATTGACTTGTTCAGCAGCGATAGAAGGGGCCTAAGTTCATATTTAGCATATTGAAAAAATAATTTTTGATTAATTCAATGATCTATTTACCATTGTTACGAAAGATTATGATAAGGGGAGCGAGTGTCAAAATGCAATTGAGGTTTTTATAAGCAACGACGACAATGAAATTTTCGTGGGAAACTTGATGCAAATTGTCAACTAGCCCGCTTAGAATTTTCTTCCGGAGTGTATTTATTTTGGCAGTAACATTTCTAATCCGTTTTATTAGACAGATGACCAGCAATTCTGCCTTAAAAAAAGCGAGACAATTCGACTATCCATAATAATAGGGAAGCATACCGTTCTCAAAATATCTTATGTCTACAACAATGTTGAAGAACAAGCTATTAAAGGATGATGGGGAACTCTCCGCTTGTTTAACAACAGACACCTAAGCCTGGAGAATTACCAAAAAGGCGAAATTCGGCTAATAGTTCAAGTGCGATGTATCTTGTTTTGAAGCGCTCGGTTATCCACACTTTCAAGCTCCACGATGCTACAAACACCACGGGTTGTATTCCAATTAGTTACAAATTGTCTTTTTTAGTTGCTTTTAAATTCATAACGTCACTTACCCACTCAATAGAGCACGAATCTTATTAAGTTGTTCTGCCATCTGATTCACTTGTTCTTGGCCAACAGGTATTGATGTCACCTCAACGAGCCACTGGTGTTCGTTGTCATGAAAAGGTTGCAGAGAATTGACGTCCCATCGTTTTGATAGCTAAAATTAAGGAGGTTTGAATACCACGGTCCTTACCAAAAATATTCTAAGACCTGTCATCATGCGACCGTCCTTTGCAAGGTTTAAAAAATCATTTTACCTTGTATAATCTAGTCACTGATATGCGTACATTGTCCTGATAAGCAAACACAAAACCTTGCCGGGCAAATTCAAATGCGAACGTATAGCACAATGATCTCACGAAGCGAAGGGCGTCGCCTCCTACTTTAGCCTGCGTCACAGGTCTCACGGTTACTGTTCTGCCACGTTGAGGCTCAGGATATCCTTGTAACACCAAATACCTGTAATATAAACATAACGCAATGAGTAAACTAAAGCAGCCATGCAATTCACAAGCATAGGTCACGATGGTTCTGCCAGGTGTCAATATTATCGGGTGAATGCTTACCATTCTCGATGTTTTAAGCTCTTTTGCTTTTCGTTACTGATAGTAGCATGTAACCGAAGAAGTAAATCGTCGTTACGCGCTGGTCCGGCAGCTGTTTGAACTATAAAGCATGTTATGGTGAGCAAATATATCAATGAGACTTGTACGCCGAAGTGCAGAAGTAGCAAGGATTGAAAGTCACCTGTTGGACTGAATCCAATTTGATGCTCGAACAGATCGAGCTGTGAATCTTTACCGCACATGCCCACTAATCGCCGCAAAAGCGAATCTTTTGCTTCTTCGGTAGTCAGTATACCGTGTAATAGACATTCATAACTTCCAGAGGACATGTTTCCTAGTGTCGAAGTGCAATGACAATATTAAGCGCGACGGGCCGTCCCTGTAGGTTTCGTGACTGTCGTAGGTAAAGTGTTATTGCGGCCATTGATCGAATTGTCTTGATCCAATTTTTTTATTACTGTATGTACATTGATTTGTAATTTTACATATATTAGCTATTCAAGAGGTAGGGATGTGTACTTTGTTGCTAAGGGTGAGCCCATCCATTGGGTATTTTCGTTTCTTGACTGATTTAACGCTTTTTTGCAAAATATCGATAGCTTGTTGTTGAAACAGTTCAATTTCGCCTCTAACCTGCGTGTCATTCGCAGCCGTAGCTTTGCATTCTAGAAGCTGGTCCTGTATTTCATGAAAAGCTGTACCAGTAACTATAGAGAACGCATGACACATTTCTTACAAATAATAGCGTCAGTTTTTGAATGAATACGGTGGAGTACATGTAAATGCTTGTCTAAAAATACCTTGTGCCGTAGATGGAACTGTCAATTTTGGCAAGTTGAATTGAATCTGGGAGATCCACTCGGTATGCAAGAGATAGAGATCCGCACTAATGAAATACAGATGGTGAGTGGCGGCTGCTATATCAGGCTCGCATTCTGATATCCTACCTAGTAATTGTTCTTCCAGAGAAAGGTCGCGTTTTCATATTTGGCAACATGTACGTATCATAGAATACCCCATTATTTATGATTGAATTAAGGTGCTTCATGGCCGTGTTGTGAATAGACACCAGATGATTAAGTCCTTGGACTGTATTTTCTACGGTATCTTTGGACAGAGTTTTAGATCTTGTTGAATACAGAAGGCTTTCAATTTGGGATTGTACTTACTCGGAGCCTGTGACATTTGCTGATAGATATACGCCATACTCCAGTTCATGATCTCCCATAATTTTTGCATGGTCACTAAATTTATACAACACGTCAATTAACAAGAAACGTCAAGATATTCAACTTATCTAAAAATGACATACCTTCAACTTTAGGTGTTTTGAAAAGTGGCGCAGGTTTTCGTCCGGTTTTTCCTAACCATTCTATAGAGCTTGGCAGTTCCTCGCATGCATTTTGTGGTGTCATGATTACTACACGGTAGTCGGAGACGACGCTGCTGTTATATACGTTGATTAGCTGAGGAATTAGTTTGCTCAGGTCTTCATCCAAATTTTGCTGAAAGGGCCAATACAAAATCAGAACAGGCGCACGGAATTGCGGCATGGTTTGATGTAGCTGCTGCAAAAATGCATGAAATCTAGTCTTCTCTCGAGTCCAATATTCAGAGCTGAATGAATGGCGATGCACTGTCAGTAAGTAGGAAGGGTTTTGCGAACCATATTGGATGTTTGCATCACTTACTCTTCAATATCGCCATACTGCTGCTGCCTTTGATCTGACAGCTGGAATATAATAGCCCCGGTATTTGAAAGTGACTATCGTATCAGGGATAAGAAGTGAGTTACTGCTATACAGATATATTGAAAGGAATAGAAAAATATATGTAAAAACATCCATACCTTGTCATCGACTGTGCTATCAGAAGTAGTTGCATTGAAGACGAAGTCAAGTTGTGGATGTTGAACACGTTTCATCCCAGAGACTGCATCTATGTCGAATTTGTGTAATAGCCACTGTGCAGGTTGGCTGGTCCATGACTCCATACATATTAGCAATTGCCATTGCTGTGGCTTTGATGTCATGCTGTTCGTGGAACTCGCGGGTAATAAATCAGGGTATAAATATTTTGCAAAATCAACCTTTTGCCATAACTGATCTCTCCACTTGGACTCTTGCTCGACATCTCTAATCAACTGTTCGGTATACATTTCAATGTCTTCGTATTCAGTACCATTGGGATTGTGCTGTATTTTTGGGGGAGTTGAGTTCATGTTGATATCTTCTTGGATGTTCAGTCTGGCCAACACGATAGGATTGGCAACATGCATGCGTGAAAGTGTTTGGCGAATCTTCTCCAGTCTTTTTGCTTCAGCTTTTCGTTCACTAACTTTCTTTTGCGTCCGTGCACGCCACACGTTGACGACTCGTTTCATACGCGTCAGATCAAAGTAGCGAGCAAATGCAATCTGCCGAACTTGTTGTTGCAGAACCTCCTCTATCAGCTCGTTGCAAAGCTTACGTTGTAGCTGAGAGACGATAGCCATTTTTCGTGTTTGTGCCAAAAACTTGAGCTGTGCCTCTTCATCAGCTTTCTTTTTAGCCAACTCTTCTTCCTCAGCCCTTCTTTTGACTTCCTCTAATTGTCGTAGGCGCTCGGCTTCCGCAGCTCGAGCTGCTTCCGTTTCCGCTTGCAACCGCCTTTTTTCAGCTTCTTGTTTGCGCTTGTTCTCTTCTGCTTTCGCCTTTTCTGCCATTTCTAGCTGTCGCTTAGCTTCTGCCAGCTGCCTTTCGGCCTTTTCTGATGCCTCTTTTTGTGCTTGAAGCTTCTCGGCATCGCTTTGCTGGTTTTGCTGCGATGCTGAAGGTTTATATTTCTGCTCCATAGCTTCTACATTAGCTCTTGCGAAGAAACCTGCTTTCAATTGAGCTGGAAATGTTGGAGCAGCCTTAACTGCAGGAACGATTGATTTGTTTGGTATAGATGGGGCTGTCTCTCGCCGTGTAGATGATGTAAACTGTGAGAAATATGGAGTCGTTTGAGCATTTTGAGATTGAATGATTGGGGCCTTGATAATGGGTACGGCATTGTTTGTTCTGATTCGCACCGCGCCTCCCAATCCACTGCTAATAATTTGACTATAAGACATCCCAGCTTTCTTTGGTTCCACCAAGAGATGTGACTTTTTCGTCTTGGGATTCGACAATGGCTCTGTATCATAAATTAGCTCTGATATCACAAGTTGATTGGTAAAAGAAATCTTCTCTTACCAATGAACAACTGCTTCCTAGTCCCTGTCAATGTGACCGTGCTGAACTGCAAGGTTGGAACCGGTTTACTGTAATCAACCGGTATGCCATAAAGTTCGGCTTCTTTAATACAGTCTTCGACAGTGTCATATCCAAGCATTTGTCGCACCGTTTCCGCAGACAGCCCAGAATATCTCGCATGATATGACTTGTTCATGGCTTTCATAGCACCTTTGCGGATATCAGGAAAATGTGATTCAAGCATGCAAGCCATTAAAAATGTGGTTTCTCTGTCAGCAACCAGCTTGAAGAAACGAGTGAAGAAGTTCTGTGCAGCTTCACAATTCGTGGGCTTGTTTCGGCGAGCTGAAGTACCCATAATCTCATTATTCCTCTGTGCAAGAGCATGGAAATCAAGTGCTCGTTGAACAAGTGGATGCTTGAAAATTGGAAGAGGGAGCGTTTGAGCCCAACGAACAGTATCTTGATCTCGAATGTAGGACAGAATTTGATATGCTCTGAATTCTGGCTCGTTTTCACTTCGAATGCCAACCTTATTCAGATCATCATAGAATTGTGCCAAGCTGACCAAAACTGCGACACCAAATGATGAATACCATGGCATATTATGATCAACTGATACAGTACCTACCTTTACGAAGTTGTTCAGTCTCCTGTTGTTCACTGAATTTTTCTTCATCCAGCTCACACATCTCATGAAGTGACAAGATGTGAAATCGTGCAATGCGTTCGTGTGCAAGCACTGCATTCATATCCTTGATGTTTTGTACACCAAAATCCTTTCTTACAGCACGGGTCCTATCTCGTACAAATACATGGCATCTCTCTATAGGGTTAGATCCGAGCACACTGTTGAAGAGGTAATCCAAAGTACGCTGGGGGACACATGTTTTAGACGACTTTTCATACGAGTACTCAAATCGAGTCAAGTAAAAATTTACCTCTAAGACAGGAGATGGTCGAACATCTGATGGAAGCTCCTGCTCGTTTCCAGCAGCTGAACGCCGGTACGTCTTTACGCACTTGGCTGGATCAGCATTGCCCTGCTCATCCTGAGATATACGGTGTCAGTGATTAATCACAAGATGGGCATGCCGTGAGTGTGATGCTTACCTTTTCCAGACTATCTAAACCATGCTGTAGCTCTCTTTCTAGGCGCTCAAACTGGGGACACATGTCTTGACATGTACCAGCAAACTTGATGGCGTCCTGCAATTTTCGAGGTTTGTCTGGATCGTCAATAAGACCCTTCTCAATGGCGATCTCACGTTCGTGCGCACGTTGTTTCTTCAACTGTATCTCATGGTATTAGTTTTGCGTATAGGCTTACATATCTTAATGACGTTGAGACGAACCTCTTCGTAATGAACCTTTTTCGCGTTGGCATGTGCGGAAAATCTGGCTGCTCTTTCGTCAAGAGTCTGACCTTTGCCCCTCGGCTGTGAAACGATCTCATCGTCCGATCCAGGAAGTATGTCGTCGAGTGAGTGATTTAAGGCATTATTGCGGTGATGTGGCTGTTTGCGACCGTTTCCACGCTTGCTTTGCTGACCTCCTTTATAATTCGGCCATGCGTTGTCGTTTTTGCCAGCCTGTCCGATGGTATGAGGTGTGAAAGGACTACTGGATCCAGCCTTCGGCCGTCCGCGGCCACTACCTCTGTTTGCTGAGACTGAGGCAGCCCGACCTCTGCTGAGGGACGTATTCATAGCCAAGCTGGTTGTGATTTTTTAATACTGGCCGCCTTCCACAAAAATGCAGTTGGCTAAAGACTGAAGTCACATGTTGTCTTCCACTAAGGCTGAGCCGTATCCAATTTATCGCCTATACTATATTGCTTGCATTGAGAACCATCATATAATATTTCTGTCAATCTAATATACTGTTGAAGGTATTTACACGCACGCATGGTTCGTGGTTGTGTATGTTTTTTATTGAAAAGAAATATGCCCAACCTTCAATTTTATTGAATGAAAGAAAATCGGAGTAAAAGACTGGCAGCTCATGGCAGATAAGTAGCAAATTTGAGAAGTTGCCAGTATAGTTTTGTCCCTTGTCTGCGTGTTAACGCGTTTTATACTTGGTAAATACCTAACGTGGTCTTATTTGGAATCTATGGAAGTGCACACCAGTAGACCACGATTTACATTCGTTAAGTTCACGATTTCGTAGAACTATCGTAAGTAAGATTTCTGCAATCGCTTGATGACTTGAGACGATTGCATGTATATTCCCAAGTATCAAAAATAATAAACACTACTTTGTATTGGACAACATCAATTTGTGGCATTGATCAAATTTTTGGGCTAACATTCCGTCAATGATTCATCCATGGAAGTGGCTTTTTGTAATACTAGGATTTCATTCGATTTGCACAAAAGTAGATCCAAGAGGATCGGAAAGAAAACTATTGAAAGAAAAAAAAGAAGAACGGAGAGACAAGGAAAACGTTTTTGAGTGCTATGAAATTGAAAGGGACGGGGGAATTATTGTATTGTCTTCTGAAAGTTATTGATTATAGACGTTCATGTCTAATCAACTCATTATTGTTGATCATTCTGGGAGCCATCGTTTTGCTTGTTGTTTTCCAGTTCGGCAATCTCTGCCGCGGCTATTTTACCAAAAGATTAGTCGAGAAGCGCGAAAGTGCTTCATCTCTAGGTCCATGTACTTACTTAGGAATCGACCACCTGGTCCTCTGGGACGGCGCATGGCGTGTTTGTGTCGGCTTTCGTGTAAATAAGGCTTACGGCTCTTGGCAAGTCGATTCGCTTCGTCTAATTTGGCTCTAGCAGCCCTTCGTTTCAGTATTCGATGATATTGCTTTGCATTCACGTAAAGAGGTTCACTTTCTGCTGATTCGGCGTTGAGCATCGATACGGAAGCGCCGGTATCATGCGCTTGCGCTTCTGCTGAACTTTGGCGAAAACTATTATCGCCGACACCTTGCCCAGGAAAGGGTTGGGATTGATTAAAATGAGGCAGGCGACTGTCATACATTACCGCCTGTTGCGGACGGTGACCGGACTGAGCCTATTGGAATACAGTACAGTGTTATTGGCTACCGGATATATTTATATTGACATCCTAATACGATGTATAGAATAACGAAAATGATTTTTACCATGGCGTGAACTATATCATCGGGTTGATTAGGCATCCTACTTGCCAATGCAGATTGAGGTGTACTATAATGACTCATATTTTGTGCATATTGTTGCTGTTGTCGCTGTTGCTGCTGTTGGTGAACGTCGGTCATAGCGCAAGACGACAGACTATTGGGCGGTCTTCTGGAAACAATAGCGCGCAAAATGATTCGCTATGCTGAAAACTTCAGCCATTTGCTCACAGCTTCAGCCGACACGTGATTTCAAAGTTATGCCGTATACGGGGCTGCTATATTGGGGGGTACGACCAAGCCCAAGTATTAGTAGGGTACCTAGCGTTCTAAATGGCTACGAGAAGCCGAACATTATTATTTCTACAATACAGAAATACGCTGGCGCGATCATCGCACCGGTCGGGAGAAGGAGCCGCTTCGTATCAGTCTGATGCAGAAACGGCCGGCTTGATAGACAGCTCCGACACGGTCATCGAGATGTCGACCCTGCCACCAAAATGGTAACAGTTTCAACGAAAAGTAGCTCACCCAACGTTTGAGAAGCCCACTAACGCTCCTTGGATGTCTATTTATTTTATTGTGTAGGGTTGACATTGTAGATGAAGTGGAAGAAGATATAAGGTCAATCAAGGATAATAGTAAGTTTTTTGCCAAAGACTGACATTGCCCTTCAATGGCCACGAAGCTCATATTTTACAAAGTATCTCGCTTGGAGATTATGCACAAAAAGCATGTTCTACCCGGTTTTGATGATAGATCTTCTGATGAAGCGGCAATCGAAGAACTCACAGACGATATAACTAGGGTAAGAATAGAGTCTTAATCACTTGAACATCATCATACCTTCTAAGAGAGTTTAAAATTTGTAGCAATTCCACGCAGCGAAGAATAAGATAAAACGGATTGGAGTGGAAGGGAAGAGAGGCTCGTCCCAGCATGAACAACAAATGAGTACTAATGTTCAGTCGAGCCTGGCAACCAAAGTACAAGAGCTATCTTCTAGCTTCCGCAAAACCCAATCCTTATATCTACAGAGTGAGTAATTGCAAAGCTTATAGCAAATTTTGGGTGGTCAAGGTTAACAAAAACAAATTAGAAATGCAAGGGCAGGAAAATCGGAAAAACGATATTTTGGGTTTAGAGACAGGATTGAGCGCTGAGGCTGCGGATTTACTATTGACTGAGGATACAAGCATGGTATGAACCAAAAGTTAGAGAATGTGTAACAACGGCTTCGTATTTAATATCGATCGTTTAGGGATTCACCGAGTCACAGCTGGCAATGATAGAATCCAGCGAAGCTGCTGTAGATCAACGTGAACGAGAAATCAATCAAATCGCGAAATCTATTTATCAACTCGCTGACATTTTTCGAGACTTGCAAACGCTTGTCATTGATCAAGGAACACTTCTCGATCGTATAGACTTTAATATTGAACAAACTAATGTTCATGTACAACACGCCGTGGTGGAATTAGATCAAGTAAGTGTGGATATGAAAAATAATGTTTATTACTGTCGTACTGAACAGTTTTGTTTTATAGGGAGCTAGATATCAGAAAAAGACAAGAAATCGGAAGCTCATTTTGCTTTTGATACTTGTAATCATGCTACTCATTGTTATATTAGTTTTTAAGCCAAAACGGTCTAGATAACCATGTATTATATCGAAAATTGGACAACACAATACCCTCGTTTCTTATCTACCTCCCGCTTTCAGTTCAGAAGTTATTATCTTCTGTTTATTTGTAATAACTTGCTCAATTTTCTATCCACTTCTATAGTTTAACAGTGAGAAAATAAACTGCAATGCATATTGCATTGCTACTATTCTGGTGTCATCAACAAGATTTGACATGCTCCAGCGTTGAGCTTGATTTTGTAACTCTCTGTATACTCTCCTAATTCCTTGGCTTCCCAAACATCAAAGAGATGAGCTCTGGTTATACCAATATCAGAAAATGAAAATGAAACCTCATGCGAAGTTCCATGCAACAATGGATATATATGTACATTAAATAGGCCAACACACATTCTGCCATCTGGAAGAGCTTTCCACCACACTTGTTTTCGATTCTGTTGCGCATTTCCTGAGCCAATAGGCTTCGCCATCACACCGCTTTGCTGAATCATTAAAATATCAGGATGGTTCAGCATTTTGACATATTTGTCGGGGATCATCCTTGGATCTGCTCCTAGGCAGAACACAGAGCTCACCAGAGCCCAGAATGATATGTAAGAGCGACGAATATCATCGGACCACAGTCCGTCTACACACTGCCCATCAACCGTCATACCAACCTTGATAGAGCATTAGCAATAATAAGTTAGAATATGACGATAGCAATCTCACACCTACAGCAACAATATCCAAATCCACAAACATGCCGTGGTCTTTGCCAACTAGTCCGGTTTCAGCCCATTTCTCAGTTAATGCCATGCGTTGAAATACACGATACGGCGTGGTCATCGATTTCGTTGAATACGACTCAATATCAATATAGACTCTTGCTCCATTACAGATAGTCACCCAATCTTCCGCATAAGAGGGATCTAAATACCATGAAATTTCCATCCAAATATTGTGCCTTTGGAATCCCGTTGCCATCATACTTAGGCATTCCCTATTATCAGGAGATTGAAATGGATACCATGGATCGCCACCACCAGGTCCGCAACCATCCACTTTAACATATCCGACTCCCCACTCTGCAAATAAATCGGCGATAGAGTCGTAGTACTTCATTATAACATCGCTGTACTGGTCTGGAGCGTATGTCGATCCTTTGAAACCATTACCATCCTTCCTGTTTGCTGCCAAGTCAGCCAATAGCACATCAGTACCTAGCACTTTTGCCTTATTGTCTATGGCATCTGCCCGTATACCAGGTAAAATATATAACCCAAGCTTGTGGTCATTTTTTGCCAAATAATCTGACAATGCTTTCATTCCATTTGGAAATAAGTCCTTGCGGTACCCCCAACGACCGTATTCGTCGCAGCCCTCTGACCTAAAGCAAAAGATTTTAGCAAACTAGGCAAGCAGCAAAATGAACCACAACAACTGCCACCAACCATCCGGAATCAAGATTGATATATTTGTAGCTTGGAAATCGCTGTTTCATCACATCTGATATTTCTTTGATGTTATCCTCATTAAACCTACGGAGTACAAAAGTGTTACAAGACCATACGTGGCAAGTGCATGGTTGCCCACGCCAGTAGTCCAGTAAAAAAACTATATCTCTTACCAAGGTTTAATATGACGACCACCATAGCCAGACACCTTGTCTAATAGTTGAGTTGACCACGTTGAGAAGCCTAAAATAGGCTTGTCCGGTTTATACTGGGGATTTGGCTGTGTGCTACTGGTAACACTTGAGTTAGACTGAATGCCCATAAGCCAGAGAAACAGGCGACACTTGTCACTACGTAATATAGAGTAAATCGTAATATGATTTACCTCTTAGATTCGTCCACGAACGATGGGAACTGTGATGGGTGGGGGTGGACCATATATGTACTAATGTAGCGGAGAAGAATCTCACGTCAAGTGAGTGCGCTCGGTGCATATCAGGGTTCCCTTTTTTAATACTCTTTATTTTAACACTGATCCTGTGAGTGATGACCCCAAAAAGTGTTGCCATTCTGCCATTATTTTTGTATTAAACCTCAATATTGTCTCAACAGTTAACGATCTTACTGTCTTGCTCTTGCACTACTGTTTGACCAACCATCGCTCTGCAAAAAGTAGCGCATTTGTAGATAATGGCATCTAACTCACTGGCGATGGAGCTTCCAAGGCCTCAATCGCCACAAGTACCACAGCAAGCACATGTCTCACTGTACGGTGGTGACTATCCGAAGTGCGAATTAACTTGGCCACAACTGATCCATGCAGAAATCATCGGTATGTTCAATGGCTCAACTTGTATATGCGAGGGGTAACATAATAGACCAGCACATATTCTTGCAATATTTTGGGACACACGACAGCAAATGACCGACTATATTCTATGGGCTGCTGACAAAGTTTTTGAACAAGTTGTCAGACCTCTGCTAGCATTACAATATCTGAGAGCTCAGCAACTAACATCGTCTTCATATGTATTTAGCTGTGACTAGCGCTATGCGCAAGAACTCAAGATGGTCTGGCATCAGTGTCAGCGGACTGAACATGGGAAGTTTAGGAATGAGTATGGGCCTCCGTACAGGACTTGCTGGAGGAAAGGATAGTAATTATCGAAATCAGGTACGTAACAGAATAATCATGCTCACTGTGTAACGTCAGCCCAGTGTTAACACAATGTACGAAGGAGAGTCCTTTGATGCATGGGTTCACCAATCTGCGAACGTATTTGACGACCGTTAGAGGTATGTTGTTCGGATTTGGTCGGTACTAGTTTACACACGGTCGCGCGTGATCATTGACATATTTTGCGGCGTTCTTTAGATATCTCAGAATTGGATGCTAGTATGCTCCTCACACCATTTTTAGACGTAATCAGATCCGGAAACACGACAGGACCTATAGCCGGAGCAGCATTATCCAGTGTTGAGAAATTCCTTCAGTATGGAATTATTGGTATGTATTGCACCGGCGCCTCAATTATCTCCTATTATGGCCGTGCTGACGTTTCTTGCAGGATTGAGCAGCCCCAATATCGCAGTTGCCATGGGCAACCTCGCTTCAGCTGCAACTCATTGTAAATTCGAAGCTTCCGATTCGGTGTCAGATGAGGTTGTGTTGCTCAAGATGCTACAGGTCCTGCAAATGGCTCTTATCTGCCCTTGTGGATCTGTCCTTAGCGACGAAGCGGTGTGTGAGATGATGGAAACTGGCCTTAGTATGTGCTGTCAAATGAGACTAAGCGGTAAGTGAATCGTAAGGCTGGTAAAAATATTGATATTCTCTGGTATACTCATATAACCGCTTGGCTTGAAGAAATGTTGCGACGGTCGGCTGAGCATGTGATGATCAACATGATCATGGCCATGTTTGAAAGGTTAGAATTGCTACTGTATCCTATCAAAAGATGGCTTTTGTCACTGCTAATAAGATAAACAGGTTGAAGCTAATTCAAGATGAAGGCGACATGGAAGCGGAGGTGGATAACAATCAATCAAACGAAGAGTCAACGGCTGCACGAGCTGATCCTCACATGAACACCCCAAAAACATTTGCGTCGCCTTCTTTGTCAGAAGCTGAAAAGTTGAAAGATAGCGTAATGTCTCCTGCTAAAGATGGTAGCCCGATACTGGAAAACGGCGAGAGCAAATCTTCTGAACTGAAAAGGGACGAAGACAGCATAAAAAATGTTGTTGATGTTGCTCTGAATGTTGGTACACAAGAAGCCACAGATGATATCGTGGAAGAAACTGGTGAGTCTTTCATATATGAACAGGAGACCCCATAAACCGCAATGACTGAAATTTTTATAGATGTTATACCAGTGCCATATGGACTACCTGCCATTCGGGAACTCCTGCGTGTTTTGATATCTTTGCTCAATCCACATGAGCACAAACATACTGATTCTATGAGATTAATGGCTCTTAGCATCTTGAATGTGGCTTTCGACGTTGGCGGCAAAAGCATCAGTCGATTCGAGTCTTTAAGAAGCTTGATCACCGACGAATTTTGTAAATATCTGTTCCAGTTAGCGAAGACTGACAGCATTCCACTTTTGACTTTGACCCTTCGAGTGATTTCCACTGTCTTCGACACTATGCGACCTTATCTTAAACTCCAACAAGAGTTATTTTTGTTTTTCCTTATTGAACGCCTAACACGGACTGGCACAACAAACACTGGAATCACTTATAACATTGATGAAGAAGGAAATGTTAATTTCGTTTTGCCGAATACTGATGCAATCAGAGATGGAAGGGAATCTGGATATGTCGATGTTCGAAGTGCTTCCCCTTCTCTTGGTGGAAGACCTGCTGATGCTCGTTCGGTCAAGTCGAATAGTGAATCAAGCCTTTATTCCGGTGAAGTCAGAGAACTGTTGTTAGAGTGTTTGACACAATGCGCTAGGATTCCAACTTTCATGGTGGACTTGTGGGTCAATTTTGATAGTGATATTAGCTGTGGTAATCTTTTCGAAGAACTCATTCATTTCTTGAGCAAGGTAAGTGCACATTCTGACGGTATCGACTCTTTCAAAATCAACTTTTTAATGTCATATCACTCAGAACTCTTTTCCGGAGCCAAACAGTTACTCCGCTAGTAATTCGCATATGCTATGTCTTGATGCATTGTTATTGTTCATCAGTCATATGGTTGATCGTGTTAGTGAGGTATGTATCATTCTGACCTACATAACATGGTACGCATTGCGTTAATGCTTCTGAATTTAGGATGATACATTTGCAGATGCTGCTGTAAGTGTTTGTACTTCACCATAGTTGATTAATTAAGCAATGATTAACTCATCTTTATTTTAGTCAAATTTTATACAACCTTCAGAACTACTTGCCAGAAAAGAAGCAAAACAAGTATTACTGGAAGGAGCATCGCGGTTTAATGACAGTCCCAAGAAAGGAATTCAGTATTTGAAGGAACAAGGTGTTATAGTTGAGGATGCCAATGGTGATTTCACTGATAGTTTGGCACATTTCCTAATGTCCACCCCTAAACTTAATAAGAAGAGTCTCGGTGAATATCTTGGTCATCCTCAGAACGTGCCATTACTAAAAAGATTCATGCGACAATTTGATTTTTCAAATGTAAGTATTTCCATATGACAACTTGCTGTACTCCTGCCGTCGTAACTTACCTTTAATCTTTATTAGAAACGTGTTGATGAAGCGCTACGCATCCTCCTCGAGACTTTCCGCTTGCCAGGAGAATCTCAGCAGATTGATCGCATCACAGAGACATTTGCTGATGCTTTCATTGAGTCGAAGCCAGAAGAAGTCGCTAATCAAGAAGCAGCCTATGTCTTGGCATTCTCTGTCATCATGTTGAACACTGATCAACATAATCGTCAAGTTAGAGTAAGGTGAACGGGATCAAATCTAAGGTGAAGGAAATATGTTCTGACCTTCTTTATTGATAGCATCGTATGTCATTCGATCAATACAAAAGCAACGTCAGAGGTATCAATGCTGGAAAAGATTTTGCTCCAGAGTATCTACAGGCTATTTTTGATGCCATTCGCAGCGATGAAATTGTTATGCCGGAAGAACATGAAGGTCAGCTTGGATTCAATTATGCTTGGAAGCAATTATTACAACATTCAAAGTCGGCTGGATTATTTACCGTATGTAATACGGCTGCCTATGATAAGCATATCTTCCAGTTGGCTTGGAAGCCCACTGTAGCTGCGATCTCGTATGGTAAGTTGCTCGAGCTTTAACAGCGCTTCTTTGTAGATCATTCAAATACTGACAGTATTTAAATAGCGTTCAATACTGCTCAGGACGATGTCACATTGCAAAAAGCAATTACAGGCTTTCATCAGTGTGCGCTGCTTTCGGCACATTATCAGCTTCATGACGTCTTTGATAGCATAATTGTAAGCTTAGCCAGCATGACTGGCTTAGTAGATAATGAAGAAACAGATCTTATGGCACCGGACCCGATTGTCGACGTTGCCGGTCAGAAGTACATTGTTAGTAGGCTAGCTGTTCGGTTTGGTCGGAATTACAAAGGACAGTTAGCTGCAGTTGTTGCATTTGCTGTTGCAAGTGAGCATGGTAGCATCCTTCGCAAAGGATGGGTTAAGGTAAATTTTTGACTGACCTCTTCCTTTTTCTTTCTGGAAAGAAAGTAGCTGATTGAATTTGTGAAATAGGTGTTGCGCATGATCAAGAATTTGTTTATAAATTCATTACTACCAAGCTCTATGTTGCAAGTTGAAGATTTCTTGGTTGGCACCACGCTTATACCTCTTAAACCAAAGTCTTCGCCACCACCAAAGCAACAGACTCGTAAAGATGCTTCGCTATTATCGACTTTGTCCTCCTATCTACTATCTCCTTATTCTGGAGACGAATCTTATAGAGCAGATCCCACTGAAGAAGAAGTTGAGAGTACCATGTGTGCTGTGGATTGTGTTGTTGCATGTCGTTTGGAAGAGCTCTTCTCTGATATTCGGTAAGATTTCCTACGTTCATTTCTCGTCTCTTGAAGAATAATGCCTGACCAAATCGTAGATTCTTGGGCAAGGAACCATTAGAGTATCTCATGAAGGCTATACGTACAATTGGCTACAAGACCGTCATTGACGAGTCAACAACTCCAATTATTTATGATCCGGCTACAATTTTCTTTTTGGAACTTATGATTAGCATCACCATCCAAAATGTAGAGCGTATCGATGCGGTATGGCCATATATGTATGACTACATCGCGGGTATCTTGGAAAAAGCAGGTAATCAAAGCGTGCTGTTGCTCGAACGCACTGTTGTTGGACTTCTCAGAGTTTGCATATGTGTGGCCGACAAGGTAAACAAATTTGGATTATATCATACTTGCAAACATTTAACATATAGTAACGCATTCTATGAGCAGCCCAGCATGCAAAAAGAGCTAGAAAATTGTTTCAAATTGCTGCTCAACTTGCCAGATGCTGTTTTACAGGCTGTTGCGGAGCAAACTATGGCCGGTATTCTCAACCTGCTCAAGCTTGATTCTCCACAGTATGTATCTTACCATCTTGCTCTTCCAGTTTATACACATCATTTTTCTGACTTAAATCATTATTAGGGTGATCTCTTGCTGGAGCTTCATTTTAGACTTGGTACAATCCACGGCAGGTCATGCTGATGCATCAAATTATGGCTTCGAATCGGCTGTCTACATTCTTACATATGAGAAGGGCTCTCATATTATTGATACAGAGCAATTTAATAAGCTAGTAAACATATTCAGTGCATTTGCTGCTGTTGCAGCACCAACATCTCCTGCTAAAGAATCTCCTGCTCGAACTCGAGCTGCCCAAACTCCCAAATCCAACAAAAGGTATGTGCTTATTCATTGTCTTTCTCACTTATTCTGCAACGACATATTAACGAAGCTTTACGACAGCCCGCAAATCTCCATTGAAAGAGGCAAGAAATCTATCGAACACATCTTCCAGCTTCATCAGCTCATTCCACGTCTATCTCAAAACAAATCTCCTAATGAAGTTTGGGATTGTTACTGGCAGCCTATCCTGACCAGTTTGAGTCAACAATGTTGTACTGCTTGCCGTGAGGTTCGCCAGTATGCGTTGACCTTCTTACAGCGTACTATCTTACTATCGGATATAACGAAGTATGAAGATGAGGACAACATGGATAGGCAGCCATGGGTCAACATCTTTGATAATGTTCTGATTCCTATGTTGAGCGAACTATTGAGACCCGAGGTGTATGAATTAGATCCGTTAGGAATTGATGAAGCACGAATGAGGGCATCAGCACTTCTCTGTAAAATATTCTTGCATTACTGTAGCCGTATGCTTGAGATGACCGCCTTCATCGACATCTGGATGGAAATTCTAGATATATTGGATGGTAGTATGCATACTTCTGAGAATGATCACTTGGTAAGTGCTATCACCACTTTATTATTATGATGTTGGTGTATACTCATGCTTTGCCATTCCTTTAGGCCGAGGCTGTTAGAGAGTCTTTGAAGAATATGGTACTGGTCATGTACACATCTGGAGCTTTCACCAATGTTCCTCCGCATGATGTGCCTGCTGGAATGACACCAGAGTACAATCATCTGTGGGACCTCACATGGGAGCGCTTGGATGGATTTATGCCCAAGTTGCGTGAGCTGTTTCCGGCTGCACCGACAGAGCCTGTGGCAGAAGAATCTCAGCCTGAAGTCAACACACATCAATCCGAAGCCAACTCTCAACCTGAGTTCAACGCTCAACCTGAATTAGCAAATAACCATGTGGAAGATAAAATCTCTACAAATGATCAACATTCTAATATTCCACCACTGCAAGAAACTGAAGACAACAGTTCAGAGATCATAGATGCTTCTTCTACAGTACACGCTATTTGATCCATGCAAGACATTTGATGGTTTCTTTCGTTATTATTGTACATTATCGAGTTACTGAGCTAGTCACATCTATTAGCCATTAAATGGAAAACCCGAAAACAAACACTAGAAATTTGCCAATGGTATAAGGTGGGAGACATTGACGCTGCTACGACAAAGAGGGCATTCAGACTGTGACACGGAGAGAGAGAGTAATTAGATACAATGACTTATGGCCATTTCAACACTTAGCAGTACTGACCTTATTATGACACCATTCAACCACGCAATCCCAACAGAAAAGATGCCCACATGGGGTGGCAGTAGTGACTTTTCGAGGCTCTAAGCAGAGAGCGCATTTCAAAGCTTGCATTTGCTCATAGCTGAGTTCTTCTTCTGACTCAGATGACGCTTCATCATCAAACATGAATGAATAATCGTCCTCGTCCACAACTTTCTTTTCTTCAACCACGTTGACCTCATGTTCCTTTTCTTCCACAGCGGAGGATTGCAACTTGGCCAATTCCTGGCGTTCTTCAATGTATCTACGGAGACTTATAAATCCTTGAATGAACAACTGCAAGCTGATCAACAACCCCAAGACTTCGTATCCAGCACGCTCTTCATGAGTTTCCAATCGTCGAGTAAATATCTATATCAATGAAATGCAACTTTAAGATCTGTATCATACAAAGATGTCAGATCAAAGCAGCCACTTACATATCGAATGCCGGTGATTCGTTTTGACATACTATAATAAGAACCAACAAAGTAAAAAATGGCGAGGTGTCCCATATGAACGTATTTTTTGAAGAAATCTTGAATGTTCTCCATATGCTTGGCTGCAAATGTCTGTAGCGAATTCAGCAGCTTGTTGTCTGACTGTTTTCGCTCTCGGGTTTGATGACGATTGCGCTTTCGAAACTCCATGAATCCACGGCCGTAAAAGTATGGTAACAAGACATGACAAAAGACTAGTGCCATGCGACGTATCATGCCTGGATATGTGTTGGAGTGAACATTGATCTGAGCAATGTCACAGTACTCTTCACCAAGTGTTTGACTTCCTGTTCACGGAATTGGCTGTAAGTAATCTCGTATACTTTGCAACTTTTTCTCTCCTTGCTTTAGAAATCTCACCAAGAATTGTAGTTAGCCCATAATAACAAAAATCAGAAAACACATTAATTTCTTTCTGGTATTGATGCTGTCTCCTCGTACCTATTGTTCAGAGCCCGTTAACATGTGAAGATAAAATTTACTAAGCAACAACGTGGGGTAAATGAAAATCGTAAAGTTACCAAGAAATCTTTGAGCTACTTCAGTCATTTGTTCTTGCAAAGTGTTTTGATAATAGACATCTTTTTGGTTTGCTCGAACTATAGACAGGGAAAGGAATTCAGAGCATTAGTGCCAGTAGGATCGAATATCAAGTCAGACTGTGGGGTACAAAGAAACCTACTTATATCTGGAGGAGCACCTGGTGGAAATTGTAGTTGCATCGTCGGAGCAGCTGCTCTCGAGCGGCTTTCAGTTGCGCCGACATTAGACACGGCAGCTGAGCTGTCTAGTGTTGGGGGATTCGACGATGAGCTGTTTGTGGCCGACATAATTATAGTTGACAAAGGCGAATTTGGCCCAGGTTTGATTCCCAAACTGAATTTGAATATGATTTTGTCAGTCACAAATAATATGCCCAGTAATAAAATTTAACTGCCTTTTGTATTTTTCTGGTCAATCAGTAAAGAATACTCATTACAGTCATGCTAAGCACCTACCGCCAATTACTACGAGAGATCAGACAACAGGTATGTAGTTGATACTAGTTTGAACCTATCCAACAAAAGCATGTCTCGTTGTCTCCCTTTTTAACGCTGCTATCTATCGCATCAGTATTCCAAGGTTGCTAAACACAACTCATTCGAACAAGAGTTGAAGACGGCATTCAGAGAACATCGCCAAGTCGCAGACCAAACTCGACTGATAGAGTTGAAGGAGAATGCCGAAAATACATTGTTGTTTTTGAAGAGTACAAGGCAACACAAGGTTAGCGTCGAAACAAGATGCTTTTGAGTGTTGAAGTTGATTTGCTAACTCAAAAACTCCAAAATATAGGAATTACTGGCGCGATACAACCCTGCACTTATGGAGCAAAGCAAGCGAATAGAGCTTTCCGCTAACCGAGTAGGATTGAATCTTCCCAATCAATACGACCCCAAAAACCCAGCCCCTCTGGAACAACCAAAATTGCAACCACAGGAAGCTGCTGTTCAGGAACGAGTTGGTAAAGCATTTGGCAACGACACCACCGCCGCATCAAGTGAACCCAGCCAAGCAAAGATATATTGAAATGCAATCTTTGACACAGAAAAAGAAAATATGTATATATTGCAATAGAAAACAGCCTTTCATCGATCGTCCTAAATAAAAATTTCAAACATTTTACAATTATCAATATCCATATGGATGTAATACATAGGATGAACGCAGTGAACAACGATGTACACAAAGTCGTTCAAAACAAGGAGCAGAATCTATTCTGGATAAATCTCTCTAATTAAGAAAGCCGCCACATCCAGATCTTGCCAATACTGAGTGTGTGCGGCAAAAGCATTGAGGTACGGGTTATCTAAAAGTCCTTCTTGAACACACCAGTCCACACGGCCAGTACGATTGAGTTTGCGTAGTTTGCGTGCTCCGTGTGAGTAAGTGGCCATATGTAACAAGGGCTTGCCCTTATCGTCTACTGTAGCTTGAGAAGAAGGTGACTCCACAGTGACAGGCGGTGAGGGGTCGCTGCTAGATCTTGCTCTTGGGCTCTTTTCTTCTTTGTTGGTCGAAGTCTGAGCTTGATTAGTAGAATTCATATCTTCTAACATTTGTTGTCTGGATAGCCCTAAGCCCCGCATGAAAAGGTTGGTAGTGATACCCATCTTGAGCGACTCGTACATAGCGCCGGCACGATTGGCCAACCCGGAACCGACGTTGTAGCCAGCATCTAGTACGCTTTTTAGTCCTCCTTTGGTGAATGGAACGATCTCTGGTTTCAAATTTGCAGTATAATGTCGAGCTATGAGGGGCTCGAGTCGATAAGCAACGGGATCAGATTGCTTAAATATGTTGTACAGGTTTTCTATTGCTGGATAGCACAAGGGTATCGGGGAAGAGCTAGCAGACAGTGACACAGGCGATGTGGTAGATTTAGCTTCGTCTGAAAGGAATTTTCGAGAGGCAATCTTGCATCCCTTCAATAACAGCATGAAGCCCAGTGGAGAACCAACGGCAAAGAAGTTCTGCACAGGGAATAGCAAATTGGATGCTTTTCCTTGAGGTACATACTGACTGGAAATATGAGATGCTGACATGTTTTCGTCAATAGCCGATACTGACTCGTGCTGATTTATGGTGAAAGGTTGGACAGCTAAAACATCAAAGGCAAGTAAAGACTGCAGGAAATCCGTTAGCGAGCCAATATGAAAATGAATATGACAAACTCGCAAATGACTTACTCCAAGAGAGTGTCCATATATGGACACCTTGCCTCTGCGTTGAAGAAATTCTGGATTACGCTGGATAAATAATTGGTACACTCTGTTGATTTCTTTGGTAATAATCGCCATCATCTGGTCTCGATACTTTGGTGTCATATATAGAGGGACTGCAAAAGATAAATGAGTCAGAGTGAGCTAGACACGTAGTTGCCGTGGTCGATACTTACTGTCAAGTAACACGTCCGAGACAACTGTACGAATGTTAGGCACACCATCCAAAGTCAATTCAGCCAAAGTAGGCTGACCATCATCGGCTTCTGGCATTCCAAGATCTGCCTCTACGCCTTCCTCCTCGCTTGCCATTCCAAACACTATATCCTGCCTCCAGTGAATAGGCAATACCTGGATACCATTAGTACGATTGGTGGCGCCTGCAGCCGTGTGAGGAAACGCAGTCTTAAGGGAACGCCGCAAGATATTCACGTCTAAAAAGATGTTAGCTCTATATTGCAATATCTGATGCAAATCAGTTTCTGCGCTTACCATGTACAAAGTTTTGGCCAAGCCGTTCAGACATCTTTTGACCAATACCATGGATAACAAAGACCAAATGATCGAGTTTCCTCGGCTCGTCTGCGCTGTCTTCGTTCTCATAATCTTGTGCTTCTCGTTTGCTTTGCTTAGCCTCCTCCATCTCGACATCTTCCTGCTCTTTGGTCTCCTTGTCATCTTTGTCTTCTGGTACTGCTGCAGCTTTTTTGCTCTCATCAACTGGCTTAGTGGGACCAAGTGCTGGCGACCCGGTCACCCTCGAGAAAGCTGATGTAGATTGTTTGGAAACTTCACTGAATCCACGCAACAGGCGTGTGCCTCCTAGGTTCTGACTATTTGTCAAGCGAGTAAATATTTTCTTTGTTATTTTCCCGCTGGCCGTATTGCTACGATAGCACGTTAGAGACTGGAAAAAGTGTCAAATTCAAAAGGTATATATCACTGTGACTTACGATAACAGCCAAGCGGTATTTGGTCCGGTATATACAATATATTGACCCATATATGGACCAAGAAGATTCCATTGTCGATCCACAGGCTGCTTCTCAAGCTTTTTTTCCAATTTCTTTTCCTCAGCTGCAGCAGTAATAGCTGATGCGGGAGTCAGCTCTGCGTCTTCGACCTTGGCGGAAGATTTCACCGCCGAATCTTCCACAGCATCCACCACCCATGGCTTGTATTTACTGGAAAATGAACACATATAAGCATGTGCAATTACATCATACGTAGAAAGTAAAATGGTGTCTTACTAGTAACCCAATTCAATCTGTTCAGCAAACGTTTCTTCGCATGGCACCCACTTGGACGAATCACCTTGTATAAACCAGGTGGCGCGTCTGACATCGTATGTCGGACCTTCCCAATACACAGGGCTTATTGTGCGCCTTGACACATCGACTTGAAATAACTCATCTTCATTAACAGGAACAACGGCTTGCACGTCTCCTCCCTAAATGCGACCGATTAGCAAATAGCAAACCACATAGCGATGTTTTTCTCTGTGCTGACCTGATACGCTTTTTCAAGTGCCAAAGAGTCCCGCTTTGAGAAGGCTATCCATGAACTGGGCTGAGCCTTAGCTTTCGGAGTTGGTGGAAGAGAAGCGTTTGGGACAGGTGACGAACTGCCACTACGACTTTTAAATGTCTGCGATCTCTCTCGTCTCAACTTGGTAGGGTCATTAATGGGATTGTCAGTTGCATGAAACCTGAAAGCAGCGTAATGTCAGTTTGCATAGGCCGTTGGTGTTGCCACGTACTTTGCCGAAGAGGCACTCACCAGCGTACTTCCAAAGGCGGCACGTCAGGCTCAGGGTTTAAGCTACGTGGTCTTGGTGGTCTATGCTTCCCTTGAGATAGCGGTCGTTGCGACAAATCTTCAGTTGAAGGTGGAGTTGTCGACATGAGTAAAAGAAGGAACAGAAAGTAGTATAGGTTGGGTTACGAACGTTGAGCCACTAGATGATGAAAGGCAGTCACCATTGCATATCACTTCCTAGAAATTACTTGTACAAATATCGAGGTCCTTCTACGTATACAGATACGTACCAACACGTTGAGCCACTAGATGATGAACAGGCAGTCATTTTATTTCAATATCACTTTTTTAGAAGTTGTCAAAATTGCCATATTTTGAAGTGGATTTAAGCTTCTTTTTTTCTACATATTGAGGTAATCCATCATCTATAACATCCCGCTTCTTCGAAGGTTCTGCCATGTATTTACCAACAGAAGATGAGACCGTCTTGGCAGAGTCTTTCTTTTTATTGGGGCCAAACCACCCCATGGCATCATCTTGAGCACGCTGTGCCTTTGCCCGTTCCTGTTTTTCCTTCTCGTACTCGCCACTGGCCTGTCGTATGAGCCGTTTTTCAAGTTTGTTATGGTAGTCTTCATAAGGATCTACAAAAACTACGATGTCTTTAATTTTAATGGGTTGCTCTGGTTTATCTTCTTCGGTGGTTGGTATCGCTTCCATCTTGTTTAATACATCCAACCCACCAACGACTTTTCCGAAGATAGTATGTTTTCGATCGAGGTGTGTACAGGGTCGGTATGTGATAAAGCTTTTATAGTGGTATTAGAAAACTTGGCAAACTTTGTAGAGACAATGGCAAGAAAAACGACACTTACAATTGAGAACCGTTTGTGTCTTTACCGCTATTAGCCATACTCAATATGCCTCGGTCGTTATGAGACAATTTACCCCGAATCTCATCTGGAAACTTCGCTCCCCATATCGATTCTCCACCTCGACCCGTACCAGTCGGATCTCCTCCTTGTATCTAGTGAACGATATTTGTCAGAGACATGCAGTGTCATTAAATCAATGCTAGGGTGCTACTTACCATGAAATTTTTTATGCTTCGGTGAAACGAGATACCTTTGTAGTAACCTTTTTTCGCTAATTGAACGAAATTATGACAAGTACGCGGCGTTTGATCGCTAAACAGTTCAATGTTGAGGTTCCCAAAATTGGTTTGCAGGCTGCAATACGCTTTTGTCTTGATGTGTTTGTACATGAACTCTTCCTCATCGATGAGCTCGCTTTCGTTGATGGTCACTGGGCCAACTGCTGTTGATGTCAAAGACGCGGCTGCCTGATTTGTGGAATAATGTGCAGCGTTATATGGAGTTGCTGCTTTCGTTCGGATGGTTGACACAGGAGCTTTGGGAGTTACTTTGGCAACTTTGGTATCGGGTGATGAAGGTTTATCGGCATTGGCTTCGACAGGCTTGCCAGTCACTTCGGCCAGCACACGAGCAGCGGTGCCTGTCATATTGATATTATTCAATGGATTCTTCTTTTCTCGCTCAGCTGCAGCATCCACCACCTTCAAGTCATTTTTCTTGTAATGGAATTTCGACAAATCTCTGTTTTCGAGGTTATGAGGATCTTGAATCATAATGACATCTTTTCGAGTGAACGCTTCGTCCGTCACCAGATCTCTCCAGTATTTTGCCTTTATGTTGAGCTTTTCAATAGTATCGTAAGCAAAGACATTCCCTGACGTCTTAATGGCGGCAATGGCGGTATGTTCACTGAAAGTTTTGAAGGTGACGGGGCAATAAAAGTCGCCATCGTCATTCTTGAAGAAGTTGAGCTTGATCAGATCTTTGGCTTCTAGCTTCTCTCCCGTTACAGGGTTAGTACCAAATTTTTTGATATACGGCACAATGTTGACAAGGTCGAACACGATGCCTTCTGGTGTGCAGACGGGATGCTCAAATGGCTGTAATGACAAGGAGCAGCAGTAAAACGGAAGGCGCTTGAATCCTTCTGAGGATCTCTTGCCAGCAGATCCCGCTGACGCTGAATGCTGACCGACCTCACCACTCCATTCTGCATGAGTGATATAAAGCTTATCAGTCCACTTTCCCATGACAGTCGTTTAAAGTGGAATGGAAGAAAATGCTGTCAAGCAGAAAATCTTGCTCTTTTGCCAAAAAAAAAAAAGTTTGGCACAGCTGGACTGTCCGCTCCTATTACCAAATGTGGTATGCTGGATGGGGCACTTTGAAAATATACTATATGAGGCTATGTTTGAATAAAGTTGAATTTATTATATACACTTTTAGGAGGAAAGAATTACATTATGGTGGTATTTCAGTACAAAAACAGTAGAAGAGAAGGGGAAATATATATGTCGAACAGAGAGTTTGATGTTGAATCAAAACTATTGGAGGATTATGTAAAAAATATAAGGGTAAGGGTAACAGGTCGCTGAAAGAAAGGTTAACAGCTAAAACATTCTCAAC
This sequence comes from Umbelopsis isabellina, assembly GCA_016758905.1. Taxonomy (NCBI): domain Eukaryota; kingdom Fungi; phylum Mucoromycota; class Umbelopsidomycetes; order Umbelopsidales; family Umbelopsidaceae; genus Umbelopsis; species Umbelopsis isabellina. Next base: position 485,889 of record JAEPQZ010000011.1, read on the forward strand.
GAAAGAGAGTTTAGTCTTAATTCTGGTTCCCTAACATTGTGTTCTTCCACGCTGCCCAACCAGTTTGGAACGATGTCATTCTTTCAGTGGCATACTGGAAAAAGTCATAATCGATTTCACTTTGATTAGCTTGAATGAGACCCCACAAGCTCCAAAAGAAATGACTAGCCAAACGGTAGCCTGCAACTTCACGCAAAAGCTGATCGACTTCCAATTGACGTTGTGATTTAGAACTAGTAATGCCTTGGACAACATCACGTTCGTCAAGATAAGCATCAATAAATCGAGTTTGCTCAGCTAGTGAGGGGTAACAATTTTCATGCATCTTTGCTGGCTCATTACTATGATAATCTGCTGTCCATTCACAAAAATGATTGGCGATATCAAATCCACGAGGGTTATAGCCACTATACTCGAAATCAACAACCACGAGACGTTCAGTACCATCTCGCAATCGCATGATGTTTCCATATTGAGTCTACGGAGAGAATTGCGTGATTAGCAAGGCTATTGTTGTCATCAAAATTTGTGCATGAGAACACTGGTAATTATTATTTTTTCTTGTACTTACATCATTGTGGGCGAAAACAATTGGACTATGTAAATTGTCCAAATACTTTTTGAAAACGGGCATATCTGCAAATGCTTGAGGCAAGTCAAAACATTTGATCGTGGATCTGTGATGCTCACTGCGTTTTTCCAAATTTGGTAAGATGGATTGAACAATTGGTATCCAATTGAAGATATTTCTCCAAAGCTCAGGTAAAATATTGACTTCGTTGGGATAGCTATGCACTATGGCATGCAGCTCATAGAGCCCACGAGCAATCTGGCAGGATGTCTTAGGAACACGAATATCATCTCGAGTGAGTGTATAACAATCAAGGTATTGCTCCACTCTACCGTTGGCAAATGTACCCAACAAGAGAGCACCAATTCCAAGGCGCGATAGGATACCGAGCCAGACAAGCTCTTGTTCTCGGTCGACCAATTGGTCACAACCTATACCATATACTCGAAGCAAAACTCTCCTGTAAGGATTTTGAGCAGTTACAAAAAATACGGCACTGTGCAAATAAAGTAAGTCAGCAATGATTGTGTGACGTTGCCAAGGCCAGTTTAGAAAAAAAAAAAAAAATCTGGTCACAATTTCGGACGCACGGCATGGAATACTTACTTGGTCATGGCTCCACTAACCCGGTCAAGCTCAGCATGTTCCACATCATTCCATTCTGGCAATAACTTTTGTATGACGGTAATAGCAGTTTTCATCAGCTGCTCACCTTTGACGCTACTGAAACATATTTCTTAATATTAACAATTTGTATTATCTGGGTACCATATTAAGAAATTGGATGATGACAACTTACAGTAAATCAATTTCGTCGTCTGCAGATGGTACGGAATGAGAGCTCGGTGCAAGTTCATTATAGCTAGTCATGTTTGAATGTGTCTTGGCAAACTGGGGAGCTATGCAATATTGAGATAAGTATCAAATTAAGAAAAGAATTGCAGTGTGTCGTTTTGTAGCTGTCTTGGCAAATGATAAACATACCTTGATCGAAAACAGAGTCATTGATGTAAGAAGAGCTCCCTGAGGCAGGTTGAGACGGAATGGGGTCTGACCCATCCAACATTTTGAAAGGTACAGGCATTTCGAAAACCGGCGAAGGAATAGAAAAGTGAACAGTTGGAATCAATTGGGGACCAATCATATATAAATTTTTGTGCTGGGGTGAATCACATGATGTCGACTGAGTGTTATTTGTGCGCCTCCAAATTAGAAAATTAGAGTTATGTACCAATCACGCGATGTGGTGCTGCAAAATTTCAGCTAATGCTCAGTCTTTATTTTTTGATCCAGGAACTTCTATTCATATGTACAAGAAGAAAAAATGCAAAAGTTCCAAAAACAAAAGAACTGCTGCGATAATAATACATGTAATACAATAAGCAAAAGCAGAATAGTGTGGGTTTACAGAAAGGTAGATTGGGATGGCAGTTGGGGGGGGGGGATAAAGGGCATGTACTCATGTTAGTTTTTGGTCTTCTGATTACGTTCTTCTTGGTTGTATTCTTCCAAAGCTGCCGAATTGTATCGGTGTTCTATGCCATCACCGGGGCTATTACCGATAGGTACTGAAAATGTAATGAGATAGATTAATTTGACATGTTGTGATAGGGCACAAAAAGCCCATTCCGATAGGCGATCTCTACTTACTAAACCAGAGCAATACATTTGGTCCCATGACATCTCTCCAGTTGTACCAAACGCCATTATTGTACAGATTTTTGCCCGTCAAGGTGAAGGTCTCGGGCAGTCTAACATTCTTATCTGCTTTGTTTGGTTGTTCCTTTTTCTCAATGCGACCCTCCTCCATATCACGCTCCACATGAGCGCCATCTTCCCTTTGGGCTTTCTCTTTTTCGGCTTGGATACGTTGTGTGCGTTGGAATTGGAACTTCTGGTCATGGTCTGGTCTACTGATATCCCACGCATGATAAATTTTGTTTTCAATGGTAGTGCGCCCCAAAGTTACCAGGCCAAGATGGGCACATGTGAAAGCTCCGACCAAGAAGGTCAAGATCCCGCTACTATTATGTGGAACAGAAAGCGTGAGCATTCCGTTATCATACAAATACCGTTCGTTCACAATAGAATCACCCAGATAAACTTACATGACAAGGGCAACGATGGTAAATCCATCAAAGGTGTCCTGTTCATATGGAAATGGAGTTTTAGGATTTCAAACATAGTTTCGTGATAGTCATTGATATTACTTTATAGCCACTCTACTTACCATACGACCATATTTGGCAAATGCTATTGCCGTAGTGATAAGCATCCAACAACTCGCAGCAGAGGTATAACACAAAAACTGGATAAAGAACTTATAATTGTTATATCCTACGCAACCGTTGACCCATGGACAATGGCTAAACAAAAAAAGACGTAAAAAGGATATACATGTAAGTATAAAAGCCTCCTTCTTTCCACAAGCACTGTACTTCACAAATCACTTACTGATCCATCTTCAATACACATTCATCACAAATACTGCAATGATGTGTACGATCTGGCTTCCAGCATTGGCAGGTTTTGCACCACTTGACTTCAGGTAAGATAGATTCAAAATTAATGTGTGGACGGGATGATTCGGCTCCCTTTTCCGCCTTTCCAGGGATGAGGGATTTTTCATCCTGAGAGGGCTCTGGAGTGGTGTTGGTGGCGGAGTGCTCATCAGTAGGAGATGAAGCTGGCTCTTCTTCTTCTTGTGGCGTTGGCGGATTATTTTCAGAGTTTGTGTCATCCGTACGGTGGTTGTCCAACTCTGCCACGTTTAACAGAGCCTGAACCGGGAAGGAAGTTTCACGCTCTAATTTGTTTGGAGTGGCTGTAGCACTGGTGGACTTTGTACCCATTATTGTTACACTATCAACTCCGTCCGCAATTGACTTTGTCCTTTTTGGTCGCTGTTGAATTACCCCCAAACCAACCAGATCACAAAGCGAAATCAAGGGAAAATTGGATAACGAGAGCATTATTAGAAAAAAAGAGGATAAAAAAAAGCAGATGGGATCATTGTCAAAGCTTACCTTGCTGGGACTACCTGGCTTACGGGTAACAATTCTGGCATAGGCAAACAACAGCATGAAGAGAAAGAAGCAAAATGGAACAAGGTATCCAATTGCCAGGTTTCTTTGACCAATAGCAAGTAATTTCACTATATACAAGTAATGATTAGTGCCATTGCGCAAATGGTCAACAGATCATCTTGTGATCTGCGCAATAACAATGAATCACAAAACTTACCACACACTCGATCTATATAGCTGTATGTGGCGATGGCGATGATTCCCAAAACTACAAACACTGGTAAGAATCCCCAATCACGATGTTGTCCTTGCTTTTTGCCCTTTGGCGGAGGCATAGGGAAGTCAGTCAAAGCCGATACAAAGAAGATCAATGGCCACATCCTTGCGTATATTGGAGAGTCTGTAGAGCAACCACATGCTTGCTGTTGATCTGCAGGATTTGAAGACGGCATGGTGGTTGGAAAGCACGTCTTCAAAGGATGTTGTCCTATGATTTGAATAAACTTGCGACGAAAGGCAAGAAATCGAGACATTTTTTTTTGGTGTGAGGTTGAGTAAGGAAATACCGAATTTGGTTGTACGTATCAGTGACGCAATTCCCTCGGTCTACAATTCTTGTGTTCTATCTCGTCTAGAGCTATGTCCTTTGCCTGCTCAATTCGTTTCTAAACAATGCAAAAGGGCAACAGACAGGTAAGCAGGCGGGCTGTGAATAGAACAGCCTTTTATATGGAGACGTTGGCAAAATGGGATTAGGATTTAAAATTAACTTACGGAGTGGCAGGCAGAAAGGTTAGTTCTCCGCACGTGAAGCAATAACAATTGGTTCAGAATTTCAACAATTGCCCAAAACTGTGCGGCATTTTCGCAGTCCCCTTAGCCAAAATTTGGGCTTGGCCAGTGCAGCTTATTTGATTTTGCAGCTTATTTAATTTTGTGCCTACTTGTAGCACCTAAATCTGCCGGCGAAAACAGTTTATACTGTATAACTTATATATGTAATATAGACTATATGTACATGATTCATTTTGAAAGACTCTATGGCCTCAACATCTCTGTACTTGAAATTTGACCTCATGATATGTGGCTATATTCGGATGGCCAGTGAATAAAGCATGAGTTGCAAATCCATCGCGCTTATTGGACCCGAACTCGATATATATTGAATATGATTGTATGCACAATCCGTGTGATAAAGTGTTATCGTATGACAAGAATATCTATGTATTCAATTGTCTTTCTTCCACGTCCTCAATCTGCTGCTTGCAAAATGAAAGGTCAATATGAGCTTGTATTAATGCTTAATTCCTAGTTTGGAACGGCGTTACAGACCATCCCGCCTAAAACAATGATAGCATCGTCGTCTTGTGACCAAAACAATCTTGGTATGTATAATTTGGTCATTATGAGGGATTCCAATAGAACGTTGTTCTGTGTAAATACACAACTTTCCATAAACTTCATGCGATGATATCAGTACCATCAATACATATACCAGATTCATTGCTGGTAAAGATAGAAAGTATTACCTAGACAAGACTTGTGTGCCACTGTAATAAGGTGAGTGAAAATGTACAAATTTGGAAATTTGGGATATTACAGCGACTTGACTGGGCTTGGTTTCCGCTGCAGCACAAATACAATACGACATCCAAAAGCTCTGACGCGTGTTTACGAAAAAAGACATTGTATATTCAAAAAGATTCTGCCATACTCTTTTTGTATCATATATTGGGATTTTGTATCATATGCTGCATTTTTTGCGTCTTATGTAGGAATAGTTTCTGATTAAGATGTCATGTTCATTCACAAGCTATTCTTCGGTTTCTCCTGTAATTAGTATCCAACAATCTGGCTTTAACCGACACAAATAAAGAAGGAACGGGGCGGCTAAATGTGACAGAAAGGTGGAAGTAAGCTTGTTCAAATTAAGCCCAAAGATGTCTGTTTATGACAGAATACATAGACTCTTTTGGCTTTGTATACGTCGGCGCTCCAAAGGCTGTGACCAGAAACCGATGGAGATGTTACGATTTATCATTTTGTTTATTCGTGTGCCATGGAATAATACGTTTCCAACGCTTCGAAATAGCCAAGAGATGTTTAAGTCACAAACATGATGAGTTTTTCTGGGGCTTTTTGCAGCAAGTCAGTCAAGCCAAGCCAGCCAAGTTCTTTTCATTTTCGTGCTTGGGCCGAATTTTCTTCCGGAGCGACAAATGGCGTAAAGTGAACTTTCACCAAAGCCCCTTGCCTAACAACAACATCTTGGAAGGCATAGGAATCCCCAGTTCAACTTATTCATGGCTTTTCTGCATATGAGATGACTAAAATCCGATGGTAAACCATCAATGTCAAGAGTTAAGTTGCCCAGAACTGAAACAAAAAAGAGACCCAAAAATCATACCATCTTGTGGTGGGTTAATGCAAAATATTGGTTCGGCTTCTCGGCTCAAGAACATGTATATGCGACATGGCTGAACAGGCTCAATTTAGCTGTGCGAAGCGAGTAGCAGGCGTCAAGCCTTGGCAAAAGTCTGGGGACCCAAACAGGAATTGCAGTCCAGGGTCCGTCACCTCTGGGCCCAAAGGCATTCAACCAGCTTGCCATAAAAGGCAATGCAACAATTTGTCATGGCAACCTTGGAGCCCCGAGCATTATTTCATCATGAATCGTGATGAGGTCTCTTATTCTGCATGTATTGCTTTCCAAGATCGAAGATTCATCTTAGATTTTAGTCATGACATTTTTTCATATGTTGAATTACCCCTGTGCATAAATGCATCGCATAATATGTTCCTAGTGGTTTTACCATTATTAGTATGGTAAAATATAAAAGGGCCATAAATACAACATTGACCGGTTTGGGAACCGAGAATGCTCGTCCATGTTAGGCCCATTGAGCTAAGTTACTAAAAAAAATCTTTTCAGCCAGCGCGCAGACTTCCCTACTTCAGATCGTAAAAAGCCTCCAAAGGAAAAAGCAGGCTATGACACCATAGTGATGGGAAGCCGATTCGAGACCGGCATTTCATCATCGGGATCTGAAAATTATGGACAGTTTACTAGCGCACCAACCACCAACGGAAATAGAAAACGTTTTTCGCAGGCACAGAAAATCACTAAGCGAGCAGGTGTCTTTTGAATTTGTTTAATTAGACATTTTTATAGACAGTAAATTAAAGTTATTTACATTTGATGCACTCGATGGGGATCAATGGTATAAAAGATATGTTTTCTTTTTCAATTATGTTAGAGGGGGTTAGCTTTGAAGAAAAAAACAAGAGGAGAAATACAAAAGTAATATATGCACAGAAAGGCTGAGGGAGGAATTCGGACTTTTTTGGTTCTTTGATGTTCTTTATGAGAATGTGGTAGATGAATACACACATTACATAGAAACAAGAAGACTTTGGGAAGTGATATTGGTATTATTTACAAAAGATGTTTGGGGATTAATTTTTTTGGGGGTTTTTTAAACAAGTAGTGGTGTGCGTATCATTTCCCTGTTCTATAAAGCAAAGACCCTCTTCTTGGAGGATTTGTAGGTGGGAAGTTCGGATGGACGTCTTTGATCAACGCTGGACGACACTGACTGGCCCAGTGAGAATGGTGGAGGTGACAGACGACTGTAAGACATGGTCTTCATATATGGTGACAGAGTTGGTGATGACACGGTGGATGAAGACGTGGCCGTCAATGATGGTGAAGTACTGGATGTGCTATGTGGGAAGTCTTGCAACTCTGGATATTGATAGCCAAGCATGGGGTGATGCTCCAAGGCATCTGAGCGTAAGCAACCTTCTGAGCAATATAATGAACTCTGTAATAAACATGATTGATTAATAAATACTGGTTCGACTGGCTGTATGGGTTGTAAAGGACGGCGGTGAGATTGCTTACCGAGAAGGGACTGATTTGCTTATCGCAGTAAGTACACCAATTGGTATCACACATGATAGACATGGAATATTAATTGAAAAAGGGTGTTGAGTATGGAAAGAAAGATGTGTTGTTGGTTACAGAAAATATGGGGATGGAATTGGCTCACGAGAGCTTTATATATGGCCAGCTTTTTGAACTTCCTTCGAGTTCCAGATTTTTCACAATCCGAAAATGGATATGACCCGGGTTGAGTCACTGGACATCGTCAAATTGAGCTCACTATCACAACATGAGCTCCGATTGGCCAGGCAAAATGTCGCAATTGGATCATCGTCTTCAACACGTTTTTGCACCATTTCAGCGCACTTAAACATCATGGACGGCCAACCGTTTCTCGCTCACTGCACGTTTTTCTTGCACGATTTTCATAATGAAAAAATAGACTAATACACCCACAGTTTACCTGAAAAGTCAGCAAAGGCAAAATAAATATTTCTCATGATTCAGAGATAGCTAAAATACGAATAAATCCACCAACGTTTACTTGGCATCGCCTATCAGAATCCGTCTCGGGTGATAACGTTGCCTCACAAATATCAGTTGTTGGCTCACCCACAGCGATCTGAGTAGAAAATTTTCGCACTACTTATCACTACGAGTCATAGCGTTACAAGATGTGTGCCTGCCTTCGGATCAACTTTCTGCTTTAGCTTACCTTTTTACTGTAATCAAAAATAAAAAAAACAATAATAAGGAACGAATGAGGCTAATTAAAATTTTCAATATATCCCTCGTTGTTGCAAACCCCCTCTTCTACAATACGTGCTTGCTCATGTGTCCTATCTGTGTGCTTTGCCTCCCGCAATCACCTAATAAATCTGAATTCTTGTTTTTCTCTGTTTTAAAGTAACATGGCAGATCTACTAACATAAAATTTATTAGGAAATTTTCACACAGAGGAATTTTCAATCTGATTTTTTGCCTGCATTGAACATACAACACTATTTCACTTCTGATTTATAGGTTTTTACATATATCTTGGCACAAAATTATTAGTGGGCGCCATATAAGTATTGGGTGGAGTAGGTATTAGTTTAGAGCTTCCCTTGGAAGATTTCAGTGGTTTGCCCTTGAGATCAAATCCGTCCGAGCCAGTTGTGGACCCGGATGATACCGTGCTTGTCCGTGACAAGTTCGCCTCGGAAGATGACTTTAACTTGTTGGCTAGAAATAATTATAATTGCCAATTGTAAGTAAAGTTTAAGTCATTTTCACACAGTCAACGCATGCTGCTTACAATAATCCAGTCTAGCTTGCTGCTTTTGATGTTGGAGTGTATCTATAACTTTTTGGATGTCTTGTATCCATGCTTGTTGTTCTTCTTGACTATTGGTTGCCAGTAGGTAGGTCGCACTTATACTATTGCCAGTGACATAATTGATAGGTTTCGTGTTGCCTATGACCGTCATACTCATGGTACTTTGCAGCTCTGTCGTGACCAATTCAAATACATTTTTTCGCTCCGTTCGTTCTGGACCCACGGCCCGTACTTTAGCGTTTAGCATATCGATGACACCCTTGTATTGCACTGGAGCCCCTTTACTATCTTTAGCACGTCCCCAAATCAACATGTCATTGAAGAGGAAAAAATGACGCGGTCCAGACATTGAGGCTTGCCCACCGCTGGACGGTAACTTGACTAGTTCTCCTGTTTTGACTAGTCGCCGGTACATCGTGACTAGACTAGGAGAGTTCTGAATTGACGTATACACGTCCATGACTCTAGCTGCTCCTAGACTGTTGTCGATTCTGTAAATAGAAGTAGAGGGTGTATTTGGGGGGAATATTGTAAGACGTCCGGTCACATTTGGTTTAAATTTAGCCGCCATTCTCTGAAATAACTTACAGTGGTTGAACATCAGCGGCAATGAGAGACAGCCGCTGCGCACATTGTGTGAGCATGGCATAATCCGGGTGCAGATGATCGGTGTACTTGACAAGCAACTGTACAGCCGAGACATAATAGCCTATACGTTTAAGTGGCGCTTGCAACAACTGAAATAAGCTGCAATTGGGCTGTCCTGAGTCGTCTTGGCACGTCTAGCAAAATCGAAAAAATGAAACCAAAAAGTTGTTACCAATACTGTGGGAGGATCATTCGTCCTGGTCATGTTGTGTCTATATACCTTGGTGAACTTGCGAAAAACTTGAACCTTGTACAACCGTTCATAAGTGACCACAGCAGACGGAAACGCCTTCATATATGGGGTATATTCCTTCAAAACAGGAAACTGTGGACATTCTTGGTTACAAACACCAATATCATTTTGGGGGTTATCTCAAGGAAAAAAACACCATTTACCAGTTGCCGAAATACATCGCTAATTAATTGAGTTGGACCCCATATGCGGAACCTGCAGAAACATGGTCAATTTCTTTTTTTCTTGGATGGGCGGCGGTGGAGGTGGCGCGGCGGCACTGCATTTATTACCTGCTTTCTAATTTTGATAAATATTCTTGGTGTAAGAACAGTAATTGTTCAAGGTTGCCAAATAACAAACGAAGTTCTTGATCGGTGCATACGATACGACCACTGAGTAATCCATGGCTAGCCTGCGCCGGGATTTGTTTTCGCAAAGGGACAAGGTAAGCATCCCGTGCTGTTACCATGTCCATGGTATATCGGATCTCAGACTGGAAGAGTTCGTACAATAATTGCTCACGCTCTTGATGGCGTGACTCATTGGCTGTGTTAAAGCGCAGATCGTGTTAATCCAAAAAAAATGTTCAAAATCAGGTAGCTTGTTTATTGGCCACGAGACAAAATAAGTGTGGTATGTGTGCTTACCCATCTCATTGGGATCATCAGCATCGCTATATTCATTGTAAAGATCATCAATGATCGACATGTCTTCCAAAAGTTCTGCACTCATCGCGTTAGATATTTGACTTTGGCTGCTGAATATACTGAAGTTGCTGGAATGGATCGTTTCATGTGATGACGCACTCATAGCTTGGCTATGGTACCTATTTGATTTTGATGCATTGTCCGTTCCTGTGAACATACTAGTTCACTAACAAACACCTCAAAATGAGATGATAAATAACTAAAGAAAAAAGTAAATGGGAGAAAATAAAATAAAAGTAAGACCAAGGACAGATAAGAATATCAAGAACTTGTTTTACTTTATTTTTCTTCGCTGCTACTTAAAAGGTACGTGGTACGTAAAAGATTTGTGGGACAATAGAGTAACTTTGTAGCTTCGAGGTGGGGTGTGTGGCTCACCTACCTTATACGCTAATCGGTGTAACCATCAGCTGATCCTCGGATGGATTTGATGGAGATTTCTTCGTAAAACAATAGCAACGACATAGATGGAGTGATGTACAACTTACCGTGATGTTCAAAGGTAATTGCACAACCAAAGAATTGAATATCTCTATCAAGATTATTGAAATTTCTGGCTACTCTTGAAATGCCGATTTAAATAGTCCGCAAGTTTTGAGTTGTAACAACACCTAAGAATACGGCGAAAAAAAAACTCAGGGGAAAAAACTCTGCCTTGGGAACGGAGCGGCTGACCACATCTATTGCTGGTAATATTGTCCGGGGTAAAACGATGGATTATCTCTATTGATCTACCTTCCGCGGTGTTAGAGACAATATCCTGCACAAGGATGTACGCACAGACAGTGCTTCTTACAATGTCTTCTTCCCTAGTCTTTAACTTATTTCTTTTTAAGCATAATGCAATGGCTTTGAAATTTATTTATATTTGAGAACGTGTAAAATCTGGAGATTATTGTTGTGTGATGGCGGCCATTCTTTTTTGACAGATAAACATCACCATATAAATATGTTTTAATGTAGCACTCTATTTGGGACTCTATTTGGTCCTAATTATTCCACGAACATCCCGCAAAAAGACTAGCAGTGCTTCATGAAACACCGGGTTGTGGCGTGCGGCATCGGGTGTACCATGCGGGATAACGGCGTCTAATTTTTCAAAGGAGGCCAACAATCGGGCTTGGACCTCGCTGGGTTGCTGGCTAATAATTTGATTAACGAGTTGTAGATACGTTGACCGGCAAAAACAGATGAGAGGTAGTAGAGCGGCAGATGCGGCGTCCAATATTCTAGGATCAAATTCTTTGAAAAGTAGCAACTGTAGTTGCAAGTGTAGGAATTTTGCAAGGGAGGGCTTGAGAAAATCGATTGGAACTACATGAAATAGGCATGGGTCACTGGGTCCAGGCATGGATGCCATATGGGATACAAAAATCTTACCGTTATGCAAGGTTTGGGTATACGCCCACGACGCAAGTGGGGCTATTGCTTGGAATGATAAAACATTGACGTCCGTGATATCATGTCCAATACCATATTCCAAACTACCCAATAAGTTGTTGAGTAAGCTGGGCGGAATTCCACTTAATTTGTCCGGAAAGTATGAGACAAGATTGGAGATTAATTTGATATAATGCTGGCAAAGATCTGGGATCTGGAGGAAGGTAACATCCATTAGCACAGCCCGATACATCGATCTTCCTGATAAGACATACCTTGAGCATTTCTAAATTGATGTTTGGAATAAGGATGTTGATTCCAAACAACACTACATCTGCAATATTCGGGCTAGTAGCTAGATGAGAACCGCTGCCTCCACTTCCATCTATTTCATGATTGCAAACAGAAGCATATGGGATTAGCAAAAAAAGGCAGGCATCTTACATAGACTGGAAACCTCAATTCTCTTACTGAATGTCTCAAATTCGGAGGTCATGACGTTCGACAGCAAGGTGAGGACAGTAACAATATCAGCATAAGGTCGGTCAGCCTCTTCTTCTTGAGTCAATAATCTCTTTTGTCCGGCACTAGTTTCGGCGTAAATCCTCAAGATCTCCACAATGACCTTATACAATAACTCCTTTCGCTTATCACCCAAATTCTCGAGCTCCTAACATCATCAAACATTATTAGAGTGAGATTTGTCTCGGGCATGTAACAAGCATTTTGTACTTACGGCATATCTAGCTATGTCAGCAAAGAATTGAAGAATGAGAAGTTGAACTTCAGGAACCACCTTGTATAAATTCATGAGTTGCATGAAACTGTCAAAATATCTGCTACAAAAGTCAAAAATGATGTTGGTATTGAAGATATCACAGCCTAGGGCCAATCCATCAAACATCTTGAGGTAAATGTCAGTAAAAATCCAATCATCCAGATTAGTATAACAAAGGCCGGTTATACCTCAATAGCATTTTGAACTTTTTCGAGCATTTGACCATTTTGAAAATCTTGTGTGAAACTTGGAGCATGGATGATTTCGGAGAAACGTTTCTGTCGAGATTTTGTTAGCGATCAAATTATGTAGGAGCGCGTATAGCGACCTTATGGTTCCATCGTTACCTCGACCATGCCGAAAATCAAACCTAAATATTTGTCACGAACTGAGCCATCTGAAGCAGCACTAGAGATGCTAACGATAGTTTGCACTAGGGAGCTGACAAAATAGTGTTACAATCAAAACTTGATATCGAGCACATTGAAAGGCTGCAAAAAGAGCAAAGCTTACTTATGAACGATTTCAGGTAGATGCTCAAGAATTTGTGTAATGAACTCAATAAATCCAGGGAAACGATCTAAACATAGAAGTAAGCACATGCGGTAAGGAAGAGCTGACATTATAGTAAAAAGTATAGTACCTGACATAAGGAAACCGTTCTTAAGATTCCTGCTGATTCCACATGTATTCAACCACCTGATGACCTGTTGCAAAATAGCGACGGTTAAAACTCTATTCAAAATCAATAGTCTACTCATCACCTATTTATACCTGAGTCAAGACATCCTTTTCGGCATTCCACATGACAAAATTGGCCTTGATTTGTTCTATCAGAGTATCAACAATATGCAGTCCTTCGCCTTCGGAGGATCCAGGTTTACCAAAAATTCGAGCTATATTGGGACTAGAGGGATAGTCAGTTTTTGAAACATGATACAATAATCAGCTAGGTAAGTCTTTCGTTACCTAACATATCCATAGTCCTCTTCATCTATAAGCAAGTAAGATTTGCTCCAGCGTTCGAAAAACCAAATCAACGTCTCTGCTACTTGTGGACTACAGTACGAAGCCTCAAGTGAATTTGTACTCCAGTTGGATAAAAACTGGAGTACTTCTAAAAATGTGCGAGAGAGGTTAACAACCTGATCTTCTTGCAGTGGCTGCATTCCCGATAATTGCATCAAGGAATTTGGGATCAGTGGCTTCTCGCCTTCTCCAGCATCAGCAAGGATACTTCCGGATACCAACAAGATCCAATGCATATGCTCATGTATGATATCCATTTGCCTTTCGCTCTCCTCATTGCCATTACTGAACAACGTTTTCAAACGAGCGAAACGATCGCTGGCGAGATGTTGTAATTGACGCAAGCTTTGCGAGGGATCAAGTCGTGCGAGGACAGCAATACTGGTAAGTTGATCACCATACAATTCCCTATCGTTCATTCCTCCATCTACTTCTTCTTCGTCACTGAGGACACTAGCATTGGACATTTCAATACGTGTTTCGATATAGTTTTCTACAATCAAAAAACTGAAATTTTTGAGATATTGCTGTAGTGTCTCCATTTCATGTTGCTGTAAACGTGTGTTGGTGTCATGGCTAGGTTCCTCCATCGATTGCAGACTCATAACTTGAGAAACAATTAGTATATGTGCAGATCAACTTTTTGAAAATACCTCCATTGGGTTAGCTTACCTAAGGATACCCAGGTGGCTAAGCACTCATCAAATGCTTCACTAATCCATCCTTGATCAACATCCTCTACGGTTCCGCGCAAGCAGATAGTTGTCAATTTGGTAACGTCATTGAGAAGTCTATAAAAGTCACCTTGGTGACTCAATAATATTAAAGGGATATTTTCAATCAAGCGTCTTACTACTTGAATGACTCCAAGTATTTGTGGACCCTGCTCTTCGATCGAATTAGCATCTGTAGCCGTTGCGGAAATACTACAGGTTGAGAAGGTCAGATAGTGTCCGATACTTATTTTGCAATATACACCATCCAAATACTCACTCATTTAAACATTTGACAATTCCTTGAACCATTGCATTGATATAATCGTTCATCGCCTCTTGGTTATTTTCAAAGAACTTTGGGCTCTGGCCCGATAACTGAATGAGGCATTGTCGAAGACGATGAGCCAATCGTTCATCGCTTTGCACCAACATGTAAGCCGAGAAAAACAGCCAGATAACATCACGATTGCCGATCAGCGGTCTCCATGATGTTGGGAACAGGGTGAATGTTCGGCGAATGTCTATTTGATCACTATCAAGGTCTTCTTTTTCGCTGCCCGGAGCCGCAACACCGGGTAATGCTGTTTGGTCAGAAGTAGCATCAAACTCCCAATGTAATATTTTTTCAGCCAATACTATTGTCTCAGCTAGTATGTCTGGTACTGGCGTAGTCAGATACTCTCGGTTATGGCACTGGTTGTGAAGTGTCTGAAGAGCATGTTGAAAGAGTCTTTGTAGCATGTGGTTCTGTCGAAAAAAAACTCAATTGATGCTATCCGATAGTAGAATGCTTTCTGAATACCCAACTCACCTCGAACCAAACTTTACACTTATGATGAAACTCCCAGTTAAAGCCAATACTTGACTTCATATTGGAGAATTGATCAATGTAGCCGCCACTCAAAGCACTTGCCAACAGAGGCTAGTTACGCTATTAATCACGATGCTTCAAAGGAAAAACGATTCTAGATCTAGAAAACTTACTCCATGTCCATCCTGCATATCCCAGAGCTCTTTGACATTGGTAAACATGCCTTCCCGCTCTTCTTCTGACCAGTCCATAAACCCACGTTTCATGATGGTTGCCACGGCTAACAGCAGTTGATCTCGAACATATTTTGGCAAACTAAAAAAAGTCCGCATGCACAGACCTGTTAATTTCAAATTTTCGTCTTAAACAATAATGTTGTTACATACCGCGGTCTGTGAAGACAGTAACTTAACATGAAGTGCTTCAAGTTAACCAAATCCTGCCTTTGATAAGCCGAAAATTCGCGGATCACTATTTCGGACACAGCAACAGCAGCCTGAAATTGAACCATGGGAGACTCGGTGTTATCTGCAAGCAATCACATATCAATTGGCTGACATTAATATAATCGTCATAACCGGCGATTCATACCCAAGATGTATTGGCATGCGGGCAAGATTTGGGGAGTATGTCGAAACTCGGTCAAGACTTGTTCGGCAGCAGCTCGAGTGGCCGGAACCTAATAAGAAGCAAACCTTATTACTACTGGAACAGAAGGCTAATGGTAAGTTGTGATTCTCACCTGAAAGTCAGAGCAGGCTTCGACAAAATGAGCATGTACTAGTGCGACATCCATGGTAAGACTCCAGAAAGCAACTCGACAAAATTACCAAATTTGACTGACCCTTCCTTTTTTTTTTCTTTAGCGAATAGTCGTCACGTGTTTAATTCAATAAATTCATTTCATGGCTGCAACCGTAGCGACCTTCGCGCGTTTCGAAAAGCCGAATAGTCAAGTATCAAAAACAATTTGGATGAAGTTTGAACCTTAAACAAAAAATATATGTCTGGAACGACTTAAGTTCATAATATGTCTCATCGGATGAGACTGATTCAATACGCAGGCAATTGAATGAAGGGATACTGAATAGGGCATAAGAAAGATTTCCCCTTATTAATGTAATCCTAGGAGGCACTCTCAATTTCTATAATAACGGGATTTAATATAATTTGCCTTGAGACGTGGCCGTTTTTTGTTTTTTACGTTATGTAGATGCAGTACATCTCATAAAATAGTGATGCGCTGTAAAAGTTTTGGAAGAAATGATAGTCGGATGTCCAGATGAACATTTAAAGATCCAATTGATTGAGAGTTTTGAAAACACACGAAAAGCTCAAGAGCAATTAGAACATTTTTGCCAACCACTATACGCACGCAGTTGAGATCTTAATTACTCAAAAATATAGCCGGGCTTCACTTCTTCTTTTCCTGCTATTTGTATTTAATAACTTTGACCTAGCAAGCCAGCACAACATATCAATCTTTGGATTCATCTCCAACAAAGCTGAACATCAGAATGAGATCGACATTGTCTTCAAAAGATAGTACCGAAGAAAGAGCAGAAGGCATTTTGATTTCTGGAGAAAATGTGGAGAACTTGACCATGCTCGCTGTACCAGATGAAACAAACGTTGCGAAAACACTGAGAACTCGTTTATTGAATGGAAAGATATATACAAAACTTGGCGATTTCTGTGTGATAGCTGTCAATCCGTATCAGCAGATGGAATCAAGTGCCCAATTATCCACCATACAGAAGTATATAGAGGAATATAAAAATCCAAGGGATAGGATAGAGCGGCTCGACCCCCACGTCTTCCAGCTCTCAGCAGATGCATATTATAGACTTAGAAGACTTGCCGAAGATCAAGTAATTGTTTTTAGGTACGTCATGTTCCTTGCTCAGCAAAATACTGCTGTAATTTCTGATCATATTTCATACAGTGGCACTCATAATAGTGGCAAGACCACTAACAGGAAGTTGTGTCTCACTTTTCTATCAGCACTAAGCAATCATTCTACACATAAGAAGATCCCCGGATTGATTTGCGAGGCACAAACAATTTTAGAAGCCTTTGGTACGACAAGAAATACTCATAATACTGTTTTTAGTCAATGTACAACACTTGAGAGTATTCAATACAATGCACGAGGTCATATTTCCGGATATCACGTTAAACAATACCAGTTCAATAGGGCTCACGTTATTCAACGGCCGAAATACGAATCCAACTTCAACATTTTTTCTTACTTTGTTTATGGTGCAGATACGCAAGAACATGAGAATAGCCACATCAGCGCTCATAATACATACAACTATCTTGGTAACGAGTCCAAAAATCAGTCAACTAAACAGCGATACAAACATATGTGGGTTGGATTCAAAGCCGCCTTTCAAGCACTAGGATTAAAGCAGAGGCTATTCAGCCAAATTATCCAAATACTTTCAGCCATTCTGTTATTAGGCAATATCATTATCGTGGACGAATCTTCCTCTGGTGGAACTATAGGAATACGAAATAGTGCGGTATTAGAGAACATTGCTGAACTTTTGGGAGTCAGATCGTCAGACTTGGAGGGTATATTGCGGTACCGGACTACAGTGATTAACAACGAGAGGACTTCCACGGTGCTGACATTCTCAGAAGCTAATCAGCAAAGACACGATCTGTCTATGACACTGTATTCGTTACTGATAGATCACATTATTCACAGCATCAACAAAAAATTTTCTCGTTCAGATTACAAAAATCAAATTTCTTTGCTAGATATGCCTCCACCGATAAGTAATTCCGAACCGCAAGATATCTATCAACTTGGTAGGCATTACATGTGCGAAAAGCAACGAGAATTTTTACGGAACAGAATCTTCAGCAGATATGAAAATGATTATAAAGAGCAAGAATCAAGTTACTCACCATTCATATATAGTCTTGATGGCATGCACGCATTCACATCGAATTCCGGGATATTCGCAATACTGAACCAACCACATGAGAACAAAATTGAAAACATTCACAAAAGTGAATCCGAAATAAGAAAACTGGGACGCAAAGGAGTGCTTTCGGTTCCCAAAGCGCAGTCCTTTGTTTTACAGCACTACAATGAGAGTATTCACTATTCATTCGAGACCATATATATGGCCAACTTTCAAAGGGATTACCATGAAGAATTCTCAACTTTATTTTGCGAGGGTCCAACCGGCAGTGGTAGTCGAAACAAGCTCATCTCAGAATTGTTTTCAAATGATATGCGTATGAAGCAATCCAATGCTCCATCGTCATCGTCGAAGCCCACTAAGCACACCTCCCAACAAAAAAGCGATCAATTGCTGGGCAATAATGGTTCACAAACGGTGTTGGAGACGTTGGTGAATACAACTAACCGATTATTTAGTTCACTCGAGAACTCCAAGGTTTGGTTAGTAGCATGTCTACTATCGAATGATATAAGTGTGAAGAATTCTTTTGATTCTCGCTTAATTTTATACCAGTTACGTGGATTACAAATATATCAGATAATCAAAGCAACTAGCTTTTTGCATTCGGTGAACTTCAAGATGAAAGACTTCTGCCATCGTTATAGAAATGCTTTGGCACTTGCCAAAGCAACAGATGATATGTCTTTGGTGGAGCAATGCGAAGCATTATCGGATGACAATGGATGGGATACTTCCGACATGCTAATTGGAAGTACGAAGGTACTGTATTTAGTTTATGTATTCATGAATTCCAAAATCTCTCATCGTCACGCACTCTAAACAACGAGCAGGTTTTCTTGTCGGAAGTGGCATGGAGAAAGTTGGAAGAGGAAATTCGAGAAGATGAGAAAGCAGAGAAACGTCAAACAAAAGCGAAGTCAGGTAAGCACGAAACTCTCTTCTCTTTAACTTCACTAGAGAGCAACATTAAATTATTTCATTATTGCTGTATTAAGGCACTTCCATTGGACCATCTTTAGCTACCAGTTATACCCTTTCTGATAAAGTATCAAGCTCTGATATGCATTCCAACTTCTCAGATGCTGAAGTGTCTGACTATGAAGAAGAACTGGAGTCGACGGTAGTAATGGCCAAATCGGAAAAGATGCCATATATCCGCTCCACGCCTGCACCACACGCCAAAACTACCTTGAGCCGCAAATTATGGGTGGCTTTCACCTGGGTATCTACTTGGTGGATACCTGAGGGTCTGTTAAGCTGGATGGGACGCATGAAGAGATCGGACATGCGCATGGCATGGCGCGAAAAATTTACGCTTTGTCTCCTGATTTTTCTGTTGTCAGCAAGCATGATATGGTTTATTGCATTTTTCGGCCATCTTGTGTGCCCAAACCAGAACTTATTTTCGCCGTCGGAGCTTCAGTCGAGATCCAGCAGTGGTGATGGTCTCGTCAGTATTCGTGGTGAAGTATTCGACCTTGCTAAATTTATACCACGCCATTGGGCATCAGAAGTTATTCCTTCTTCAGCATTAGCACAGTATGCTGGCAAAGACATTTCTCAGTTGTTTCCTATACAAATTTCCGCCTTGTGCGATGGAACGACGGGAAATATATCGCAAGCTATTACTCTAGACAATTTCGTCAATGTGTCGGACCCAAACGCTCGCTTCCACGATTATCGCTATTTTACTGATGATTATCGACCAGACTGGTATTTTGGAAAGCTGTTATATCTACGCAAGAATTATCGGCTTGGCCATATGGGTTACGACCCTTCTGAAGTCAGATACCAAGCCAGCAACCAAATGCAATTCGGAGGAGCGAAGAGCACGCGTATGTGGGCTATTTTGAATGGCGATGTCTACGATTTCACATATTACTTCATCGGAGGTAGATCGGTGCGAATGCCGCATAACGCAACAGCGCCGAGCGATGTCAACCTTGATTTCATTGACAAATCTATTGCCCAACTATTCAAAGAAATGGCGGGATCGGATGTCTCTGATCTCTTTGCACAATTACCCTTGAGCAAAGATATAAAAGATCGACAGATGAATTGCTTGCGTAATATTTTCTTCGTCGGGAAGGTGGATGCTCGGAATTCGCCACAGTGTACTTTGTCTGAATATCTACTACTGATCATCTCGGCATTTCTATGTAGTGTGATATTCTTCAAGTTCATTGCAGCATTGCATACTCCCAAAATGACAAAAGATCAAGAATTTGACAAATTCATCATTTGTCAAATCCCTTGTTATACGGAGGGTGAGGAATCTATACGGAAAACCGTCAACTCAATCGCCACCTTAAAATATGATGACAATCGCAAACTTATATTCATCATCACTGATGGAATGATTGTTGGATCCGGTAATGATAGATCTACACCGCGAATTGTGCTGGATATTCTCGGCGCCGATGAGAATATTGAAAGAGAGGCACTGGCTTACATGTCAATTGGAGAAGGGTACAAACAGAACAACATGGCCAAAGTGTATTCTGGATTGTATGATCATTCTGGTCACTCGGTACCATACATTGTGGTGGTGAAAGTCGGCAACATTTCAGAAAGACAAAAACCAGGAAATAGAGGAAAGCGCGACTCACAAATGATTCTCATGCAGTTTTTAAACAAGGTTCATTACGATACGGAAATGAGTCCTATGGAGTATGAGATTTATCATCAAATCCAAAACGTCATCGGGGTCAATCCATTCTATTATGAATTTGTGTTAATGGTTGATGCCGATACAGAGGTTCTACCAGATTCTCTCAATTGTCTTATATCATCTTTCGTAAAGGATGATAAGACAATCGGTATGTGTGGTGAAACCATGCTCAGTAATGCGCAGGATACCTGGATTACTATGATTCAAGTATACGAATATTACATATCTCATCACTTGTCCAAGGCATTTGAGTCGCTTTTCGGTACAGTAACTTGCTTGCCAGGGTGTTTCTGCATGTATCGAATTAGGTCGCCCGGTTTGAATCAAGCTCTACTGGTGTCCAACGACGTAGTAACTGATTATGGTGATAAAAAGGTCGACACGCTTCATAAGAAAAATTTACTACATCTCGGCGAAGATCGATATCTTACTACGCTCATACTCAAACACTTCCCTAAATACAAAACCAAGTTTAATCCGAATGCAGCTTGCTTGACGAGCGCGCCGGATTCTTGGTCTGTGCTACTTTCACAGCGTCGCCGTTGGATTAATTCGACCATTCATAATCTTGGAGAACTGGTGTTTTTACCTCAACTATGTGGTTTTTGTTGTTTTTCCATGAGATTCATCGTCATTCTGGATTTACTTAGTACTTTGGTCATGCCTGCTGTAGTTTGCTATTTGGGCTATCTCATTTATCAATTGGCCGCTCATACATCTCAAGTACCACTTATGTCTTTAATCACACTAGCCAGTGTTTATGGCCTGCAAGCTATAATTTTTATCGTAAGAAGGAAGGTCAGTATGAAGAAAGGTAAAAACTTTACTATAGTGGTTTTCTACAAAACTCATTCATTTTCTTCAATGGCACTTAGTGGGAACATGTTGGCTGGCTCATTGTCTATATATTAGCTATCCCAGCTTTTAGTTTCTTCATTCCTATATACGCATACTGGCATTTTGATGATTTCTCCTGGGGAAATACTCGTATGGTATTAGATAAACAAGAGGATCAAGATGGAACAGAGGAAGTTGGAGAATTTGATCCCAGCTCTGTACAAAGAAGAAAGTGGCGAGCTTACGAAGAAGGCTTCCAAGATGTGCCTGACCATATGATCAAACAAGGCAAAATGAAAAATGAAATTGATTACGGAAGAAAGTCGTACAATATCCAGTACCCACCTAATATGTCTCAATATCCAATATCGCCCTCAATGATTTCACAAGGTCGCTCAGTACACAACATGTTTGCTGTTGTACCCCGGTACTCTAGTGATACGAGCCTTGCTCGAACAGACCCTGTTTATACTACCCATTCACCTACTGATGAAGAGATTGTGCTGAGGTTACGTGATATCATAGCTTCAGCTGATTTAATGACAATAACCAAATCTCAGAGTAAGTAACAAGTTTAGAAGAGAATGAAAAGCAAATCGAAAGTCTTTTTAATTTTAAATATTTCTCACATTTTTAATAGTACACAAAGTGCTTGACGGCCATTTTGGGGTTGACTTGACCGATAGACGAGCTTTCATCAGCAAATCGATAGATGAAATGATACAAGATAATTTTACTATGCTAAAATGAAGTATTAACAACACCAGCCTACCAGGATATATTTAGAAGTTTCAGGGATGATACCCTGAGCAACGCATTTCAATCCTGGAGGTTATTTTGCAGGTGGACAACCTGTTCTTCACGCAAAAGAAAAATGTACACACGAACCCCACACGAAATAAAAAAATATTTTCAAAGTACTCTTCGCTTAGTAAAACCCACGGAAAAGTTAAATATACTCAAGAAGTGGTGCAACAGTGTTTTTTTTTTTTTTGCGCAATAACTGCACCTTATAAAGCCGATCACCAACACCACGCTTTATACAGCACATGACTTCCCACGGCTGTAGAAGCAAAAGCGATAATAACATAGCAGCAATTCGATGAAAAAACTTAGCCATAGATTGCTACTGTTTACGGCATGTGGGATCTTCACGCAATGACCCCTGCGCTTTTCAAAGTTTATACGTGGATAGAACCCCACACTATATTTCAAAGGCTAGGCTGAATAGATCTTTTTTTGGATTCGTTACAAGGTGGCTTTCTACTGAAGTCGTACGAATAATACCCTGGTGTGTGCGAGAGTACTAACAACCATACAATGATGGAATCACCTGTATTCAGGTATAGTTACGACATCTAATTTACTTCGACTAATAACAGTTTCAATTTATTCCAGCTGAGCACTCGGCTGGTACATTTTAACCAGTGGATCTGCTGTATTTGTTGGACCAGCTTCAAAAAATTTCACATAGGCGAAGAGCATAGGCGAAGAGAAAATCGTGTATCAGAAATACTCAAAATTTATATGTTTGATGTGAGCAAGCCGTGAGTTTATGAGTGCGCTTCTAATCACGCGTGATTACTTGAAAGGTATTCTATTCATGCAAGAACGATGCTTTTGCATTTCTGGGTGGAAAAGTGAGGTTTCGGTATTTCAAACAAGGAGACAGCCCGGGGGTGACAGTTCACACGGGCGCCACCTCACAAGTTACTGACTCCTCTTATCACGTCGTGCTGTCCTCATTACATTGTGTCGCTGCGCGTGAGTGCGGGACTCGTCTCGCACTGTGATGATGTACGAGTTTCTCTCGCGCGGTGTGCTGTCCAACCCTACGTTGTGTCTGACTTGTGTTCTTTTTTTTTCTTATTATTGCCTTACTTTTCCTTTTACCCTTCTATATCTCCCTCTTTTGGTTTTCAACCTTCACTTTTATTTTCTTAAAAAGAAAATCTTGTATACTTTGCCCATCATTCAGTCATCAACTTATCCAAATACATATTCTCATTTACAGTCGTTCGTGGGGATGAGTCAGTTGAACCAGCAACAAATCAATCAAAACGTATCAGGTCAGAGCGGACAACGACTGACCATAGACGAACGATTACAAAAGAACGAAGACTTGGGACTTGATGACGATGACAGTGACGATGGTGATAGCAAACCAGAAAAAAGAACAGGTCGTCGCAAGATCAAGATTGAATTCATCGAAGACAAATCCAGAAGACACATTACATTCTCGAAGCGAAAAGCCGGTATCATGAAAAAGGTTTGCAACTCCTCCCAGACTTTTCCTTTTCCTATACAATAGAAATATGCGAATCCTTTACCCGGTTTAACTGACAAGTTATATTTTCTAAAACGTAATCAGGCGTACGAGTTATCAACTTTAACTGGAACTCAGGTGCTGCTTTTGGTAGTCTCCGAAACCGGTCTTGTATATACGTTTACAACTCCAAAGTTACAACCTTTGGTGACCAAACCCGAGGGAAAGAACTTGATCCAAACGTGCTTGAATGCACCTGACGTCACTGCAGTATCTGCAGAACCTCCCTCACCGGTAACAGAAATTGTCCTTTGATACGAGTAAACACAACAAGATTTATCTAACTTTATGGTATTTCCGCCTTTTGGCGTTTAAAAGCAGCCGAGATCATCCACTTCTCAGGTCAATACTGTTCCATCCTACAATGACACAGGCTCGCAAGCAGAAGGTCCAAATGATAGCTTATATAGTGACGAACGCAAGGTAAGAAAGCGCGAGGAGCATAGATTGAAGATTTACGCGTCAAAGTGAAACTAATGAACGGTCTTTTTAAGGTTCCTGGGGCAAGCAATGCAGCTTACCAAATGAATATGAATTACGGCCAATACCCTACCATGCCAAACTATATGGGCACACCACAATACCCTCAGTATCAACAATCGCAAACATCCAGTCAGATGTACTCTACTAATCCAAATCAGCCCCATCAGCAGCAGTACATGAGTCAGGGTCAGCAGTACTGGCAATCGCCAACCGGTCAGTCAAAAGGAATCGAGAAGAAATAGGGTTCTTTATACTCCAAACTGTTACATACTATTTTTCTTGAGATTCCAAAACCTTTTATATATTATATCAACTCTTGGGAGTGACGCACTGAGATCAAAGTTTAAGTCCACCTTATTCACCTACACCCCTTTCCTCAACTGTATACATTCCTTGCCACTTGATAGTTCTCAAGCTTAGAAGCGATAAGCTCATTTGGTATGACCGTTCACTTGCCTCCCTCTCTCTTACCCTACCCTGCCCTCGGTACATTTACCACGCCTTTATCGCTCACCTGTTGTTAATGCCTTAAACCACCCTTTTCCTTCTTTATTGTCTTTCTAATTTTGTGCCTCTATATAATTTTTGTAGTAACTCAAGTCATTGAGATGCAATCTTTATATACCATATTATATATCTCGAGTAAAGGCACTCAAATTTTGACCCTTATCAAGTTACTATATTGCAGCCTTTTTTGCCTGATGCTCATTGTGGATCGTATTTGGCATCCATGCAAGGGCTTTCCTAAATAGCCATTGTGTTCACCAGAAAGCTAAATAGACCAATTCCTCCACTCTCCAATTTCCTTTAAAGAACCAACTGAGGTTCAAATAACTTTACTTAGGAACCACTCGAAAGGCTTAATCTCGAATCAGTTGTGGCGTCGCTATCGCCCTAAGAGTTGCACAAAACTAGCATTTTTGACAAAGAAACCCATTGTTATAATATAATGAAATCTATTGCAAATTATCTATATGCATACATGGCAGTTGGCTTTGCCAATTAATATTATTCTAGCTTGGTATGACCAACTTTAACACCACCTTCGTCAAATACTTCTACACCGGTTTCACTGACGATCACCTTATCTTCACGAGGCTTGGTCTCTTGTAATTTCAAACCGGCTCTTTCTGCACGCTTCTTTAGCATCTTCTTCAAATATCCACCCAAGCCCGCGGCAAATGATCCTTCTATCAGGAATATACCAATAAGCGGATAGAAGTATAAAGACCTCCAAACGCGAAGTGATCCAGAGAAGTCTAGTATCAGGAAAGATGAAGCGATAAAATTAAGCGAAGCTTGAGTAGCAATATAGCCGTATAAATCGTAGAATCGTTTGGTAGGTAATGGGTGCTGCAGGTCTTCTGTGAAGAAAAATGGTCTAACATGACGACGCAGCTTCTTGGCCACATTTTGTACAAGAGAACCAGATACAAAGGTCACTGCAAAATCACACATTAGAGTTCCATCCTTTTACTATGTCTGAGAAGATTTTTAGATGGTGCTCAAGGTACTTACTGTAATAACCAGGATGAAAACCGTGCCACAGTGCAGATGTAGCAAAAGTGATGATAGTAGCGCCAAAACCAGGCTTTTCCTCGGAAACTCTTAAATAAACTAACAGCAGAGTATGTTAGTTCCAGAAACATTCATTTCAACTCGGGCCGACGATCTCGGCAGTACAACGCTCACCATAGTTTTTCAGCCAAACGTTAGTTCTCATATTCCAATGCTCCAGTAACACTTTCACACTTTCAGCAGTCTCATAGGTCCAAGGTCGGATGTTACTGACTTTGTTCCACTTAGCATGACCTTTCTGATCATAGCCGTTGAATCCAAGACCGCAGAGTACACATGCACCTTCAGCCAAGAGCCATACTGCGTAATATTTTACGCGGGCAAAGAATGCAGCAGCTTGGATGAATAGGAATCGTTTCCAGAAAGGAAGGTCATTGAAGCTCGGCTCAAGACAGGCAAAGAAAGTGAATTTGTGAGCAAAAAGCGCCAGAATGGCCATAAAGACGACACCTTGAACGAACAAATAAAATGTTGCTCTTGTACAGGATGGGCGTACAATTTTGCCCTTGTCATCCTTGAACACCTCCATTGTTACGAACCTTTTGTAATCCATATACTCATTGGCAGGACCAGCAATGAAACCACCAAAGAACAAAACCCAACCAAAGTACTCTATGAGGCTGGGGAATTGCCGAACAGCCATTGCTTTGTTGTATTCCGTCAATCTCTGTCACGAAAAGTTAATTCATGTCCGTCAGCCTTTCAAATTTTATGTTAGGACGTGTTACCTCATGAGGCCTAGTGGCATCATATACATTAAATCCAAACGAGGACAATTTAATCAATAGTACCATTTGAGGACCTGTATGGTCAAATCCTTCGTCGCCAAGTTGGCCTAATCTCTGACGTTGGATGTGACTGGTAGTTCGTGATTAGTATTTTTCATTGCGATTGTTCTCCCCAGTCCCCGTTGATTGACTGCTGCACGTGCTTAACCCCAAATGATGGTGTCATGAAAAAAATATGTGACCTACCTAAACGACATATGTGCCATCAACAAGGCGAAGTTGAGCCAAGGCATACGTTTATCCTTGTAATACTTTGTCACAACATAGGTTATAGCTGCGCTGACCATGAGATGAGCAAAGCCTTCATACAGGCGGTTAAACCAGAGCATAGTCCCACAGGTAAGAACAATGGAATACATATGTTTAATAGTAGGATTATTGGGTAATCGATTGAATATGAAAGCTTGCGGGTAGGTCATGAAAATGGAGACAGCGATCTTGAGATGGTCAAATGGGATTCCCGCCGACTTGGACACCTGCTCAAAATATGGGTCGAGAAACATGGTCAAATACGCTCTGTGTTAACCAGTGGAACAACCACCACCGCTTAGAATATGGAGTTGAAAGAAGAAAGGGCAAGAAACAGCAGTACTATAGACAGAACCGGGCTTTGAATTATTGGGGCAAAGCGTTTTGCCCCAAAACGACAGTCTCAGAAAAGCGTTTGAAAATTTTTTTTGGTGCGTGTATAAAAGAATAACAACGCAACCACTCTTGCTTGTTTACTTGTTTCATCAAAGGTAAATTATCAAATTTCAATCTTCTCATTAGGTGAGACATGTACGATGGAATGAAGTGGGGATGAGATGCATAATAGAGTCAAGCACTGACTTCGTGCCTCTCCAAACAATGGGAGAGAGACGACTGATGCGAATGCAAATTACCTGAGTCTCTTCAGAACTACAATACATGTTCTCACTATTTTGAAAGACACGTTTTTGAATATTCGATTCTAATAATCGACTACTCTTTTTAGGTTGGCATGCCGGTGAATGAAGGGGATAAGACTTACTGCTATAGGACAGATTCCTCTGACGATACAAAATGGGATTCCTTAAACAAAATTATAATAGATTCTGAATATAGTTGTTCAGAGTTCGTAGTTTTAAGGTGATAGAGATTTCGAAAACGAGGATGACAAAGTCATATCTGAATATGCTTCGCAATATTCTGCAGTAGCTGATAGTAGAATTATGAAAGACGACACGTTTTTAATGACAGAAAATGATACTTTGAAAATTTACGATGCAAAACATTTGAACTATGGATTCCTATTAGAAATCTACCTATAGGCAATACAGATTTTGACGAGCTGGTTGAAAGAGCTGAATCTTGAAAATTTAACATGAGGACCCACACCATGATTTACTGAAACACAAAGACTATGTAGGTGGCAGCATGGTCATGCTCTATTAACCTTCATTCTGAAATAGCACATACCATATTTGAAACAATAAATGAAAATATCATAATACAACTCGTTTTGCTTTATTCTGTGCACAATTGCTCTATGCATCAACCATCTGGCCAATGTTTTCATGCTCGGCACGTCTAACAATCAGTTCGGCAATAGCGACATCTTGTGCGCCAACACCAACACTTTTAAATATAGTTACATCGCTTTCTGACTGGCGAACCTGCGATACCAATTCTGGTTTCTTCAGCATTTCGCCTATTTCAACCCAGTCAGTATCAGGGTTACGGTGGCCATCGTTCACAGCTTGAACGTGTTCGCCAGCTTCTATTTTGCAAGCTTCACGTGAGTCGACGACGATTTTACGTGGAAGAGCCACCGTGACTTGATCTATCTCCTGCATGTCAAGACGATATGATCCAACGCTGTTGATATGAGTACCAGGTTGTACCCATTCGCCATTGAAAACAGGCTCATAGCTATTGGTGCAAGTACATATAATTTGTGCATCTCGGACAGCTTGCTCTAAGGCTTCGTTATTCCCGACAATTCCAGTAAATACCATATTTCCATGCTTTTCTCGCAGTAAAGTCAGAACGCTCTCCAACCTCTCTTTCGATCGGTTCCAAACCGTGACATGCTTGATGGTTGGGCGTATAGCCGCGATTAAATCAACGTGGGCTATGCTTTGAGCACCAGCACCAAAGACAAGCATGTTGGAGGCATTACGAGCGGCCAAATGCATAGTAGCCAATGCGCATCCTAATTTTGATAATACGGAGTGCAGTGCTTAATAATGTGGTGATATTCATATTCTGTATTAGACCAGTTCTTACCTGCAGCAGTGCGAATGGCAGTCAAAGCCGCGGCATTAACGACGGCCCGTAGCTCACCGGTAGCTTCGTTCATCACCAATATTTTCGAAGGCAGACCGCCTTTTCCATCCTTGGGCACACTAACGACCTTCATAGCCGTACCCATGCCGTCAACTCGAGTGGGCATATACAATACGGCATGGTTTGGTGTTTGCAAGGTTATTCTGTGAGGGGCTTGTACCAGATCAGGCGAATTGCTGAAAGTTGAGAACGTATCAGCCATCAAATTGATTATCTCAACTTGTGGGGACACCATAGAATCACTTGATTTCTCTAGTAGTTGATCTACTTGATCTTTGGTTAGAATGCGTAATTCAGACATGAAGGTATATTTTTCCCAGGATTCCCGGGACGAGCTTGTTAAGCAAGCTATAATGATCGGAGTCTGCTTGGCTATAATTTTCGTCCGCGACTGGCTTTGTACCTAAATACACCTCTATCTTGTGCCTTATCTTATATTTGACTTCGAGATGGCTACCTTGACAGACTTTGTTGTGTCTACTGTGTTCGCTCTAGCAGATGCCACCGTTCCGATCCCACTACCTTACATTAGCTCCATTCCTCTGTTGCCCTTCTTGCACGCCATTTTGGTCTCACAGGCATATCGAAATATTTTGAAGGAAAACCATGTCCGTATTGGTTGGTTCCAAGGTCTAGTTGCTATTGTCATGATGTCTGCTGGTGGTGGCTGTACTGTGTCTCTATTGAGAGGAGAACCCCTTGGCATATTGAGAAACGATACCTACTGGGCGATTTACGGGTAAGTCGTCGGAGGCTGTTTGGTGTTCACGAGGTGTTGATCACGACTTTTTAACGAACAATATGACACATTTTCAATTCAGTGGTGTGTACTGGGCAACTTTCTCGAATGAAATTATTTTTGAGATTATAAACGCTATCCCGCAAAACTTGTTGCAGCCAATTCTTATTACCGCTGATGGTATTTTGCGAGGTATTGCTGTTGCAAAGGTTGGTGTAGATGGAGTCAGACTTGGAGATATTGGCCCTGGGAAATACGTCGCCATGTTGCTCTGCGGAACGCTTTGTGGCGGTGGAGGTGGTATTTGGGCAGGTAGGTCCACATTATAAGAAGAATATTGTCGCAAACGCTTTTTTGATGATATTATCTGCTATCAATCAGATGCTTTCCGTTTGACTCAGCATACTTGGTCATTCTCAACACCACGTGTTTTGATGGCTCCAGGAGTCGATCTCAAAGCTTCTTTTGTCGTAGCCCTCTTCTATATGCTAAGTACTTCAGCAGAACTATTTCCTGAAGGCATGGAACATCACGCGCTTAAGCCCGTTGAAGCACAAGCTTGGAGCGCTGTTATTATGTCTGGTGCGTTGTTGTACCGCTTGGCCAAATCTCAACTCCAGCAGAAGATTGCTGGTGACGTTAACGTCAAAGTGGTAGAAGAAAAGGAAAAGGAACAATAGAGGTAACACAATGAGAAGGCTGTGCCGTTCTTGTTGAAAGCCAATGGAGATTTGTCATATATTCATTATGAGCTTGATTATGGAAGTATATACTTGTTGTTTATTTACGTTGAAATAAATTGATTCGTAGGAAGCGAAACTTTGTTTAGCATTAGAAAGTACAATTTGGCTAGATTTGTCCAATAAGTGGTTATCCTCCATAAAGTACAAGACTGCATTTGTATATGAAACGAATGAATTAGAGAGAGTGCTTATGTCATATCCCTGGGTACATTATAATGACTATACAATGCAATAACATCATACCGCGGGGCCGACCGAGAGCATCGAAATGGTAAACTCATAACGCGTACAAAGGAGCTTTTCCCCTTTCAATATTCCGCCGTGAGAATGGCTAGTGCACACTGCAGGTAACTGGCCATTTGGTAGTAAAATAAAGATTATATCTCAAACGCAAAAACGATTGCATCCTTTTCCATTATTTGCTCTCGAAAGCTTGTTGATAATGTTTGATATAAAGACATCTTCTCCAATGTTGAAAAGTTACCTAATTTATGCTATGCTATTGGTGAACTGTGGCTCGAATACGCTAACAACATAATTCTCATAGTGTTAAATTACCTTAACAAGCATTTATTCCGCCTGGAAGATCATTAGATTGCTATGCTGTTGTATTACACTTCGGGCAATTTCAATACTTGATTATTGCCTTTCGGGGTTAATGAATAGGGTTTGTTAAGCACATTGGTATTGAACTGGACTTAACCCAATTACGTTCACTTATGCCCTATATTCCTATGGCATGAGTATGGCATAGGTGAATTCTAATGTTCGATAAGTAATGCTTGTAGGCTGATCAATATAAATAAAGCTGAGATAATCTAACTCCAGATTTTTAAATCCAACCAAGGATCAGATAATTAGTCTTTGACAACAGATTATGTACGGTATATTTGCCCTTGGTATTGCTTCTATAGCAGGTATAACTCTGGTCCAGCAGGCTCAAGCCGAGCTCTCGCTGACTATTCGAAATGATGTTGCTGGCAACGCAAGTTTCTCTACTCTGTATGGTTACATGTACGAGGATATCAACCGTAGTGGAGATGGAGGTATTGTCTTTGTTAAGAAATTGAGATCACTGTGCAAATATTGATTATAGTTGGTGTCTAGGTTTATACGCTGAAATGATCCGCAATCGTGCTTTCCAAATGAATGATACAGGCGGTGCACCCGATCTTTCTTACTACTCCTCAATAAACAGTGGTGGAGCATCATCCTCAATCCATTTGGATAGCACCGTACCTCTGAACAATGTTCTCACACACACACTTCGTTTGGATGTATCCAAGATTGCGTCTGGAGGACGAGCAGGCTTCTCCAATGAAGGTTTCTGGGGCATTCGAGTACAACCTAAAGAGACCTACAATGCTAGCTTTTGGGCCAAGTCAAACAAATTCACTGGTCCATTGACGATTTCTCTTGAATCCTCTTCTGGAAAGGTACTTGCTACTGCCACTATATCATCCATCAGCTCTACTTTCAAGCAATATTCGGTCACTCTCAAGCCCTCAGTTACTCAAGTATCAACTGAAAACGTCTTTGTCATCAGCACCTCGTCTAGCAGCGCCGCCGGGTCTTCCATCTGGTTTGACGTTATTTCCTTGTTCCCTCCTACTTACAAGTCTCGAAAGAACGGGTTGCGTGCAGATATAGCTCAAATCTTGGCCGATACAAAGCCATCATTTTTTCGATTTCCCGGAGGAAATAACATTGAAGGTCAAACTATTGAAAGTAGATGGAAGTGGAATGAAACTATTGGTATGTACAGTTTATGAGAAATCAATCAGTTAACAATCGAGCTAATATCAGTCATGCATCACAGGACCCATCGAAACTCGCCCTGGTCGTCTAGGAGGTAAGAAAGAAACTCAGAGTGACAATATGATTACTGTCAGTAAGACTAACAAGTCATGCAGATTGGGGATACATGAATACTGATGGACAAGGTCTGCTGGAATATTTGGAGATGTGCGAAGATTTGAACATGGCCCCACTATTAGGCGTATGGGCAGGTTATTCTCTCAATAAACAGAGTGTACCTCAAGCTGACTTGGATCCGTACGTGCAAGACACCCTAAATGAGCTTGAGTATATCATGGGAGATGCCAGTACCACTTATGGATCCATGAGAGTTCGTGACGGGCATCCAGAACCATTTGATCTGAAGTATGTTGAAGTCGGCAACGAAGACTTCTTCAGTACTACTTACGACTATCGTTACAAGGCATGGTATGATGCCATTAAGAAGGTTTATCCCAATTTACAGATCATTGCTACTGGGTTAGAAACTTCTACGTAAGTTCTGTTTGCTCATGTTTAATCCAATCGTTCATTTTAATACAGGACCTGACCTTGACTGTTAGTCCGATTAAAACTTTAGACGATCATTACTATATGAATGGGCCTGATATGATTGCTGCCTGGTCCAAGTATGATAACTATCCTAGGAACGATAGTACAGTCATGGTTGGCGAATATGCTACCAATGTTAATGGATGTTGTGGAACTTCTCCAGCCGATATGCAAGCTGCTATAGCTGATGCAATTTTTGCTCTTGGACTGGAGCGCAATTCTGATCTTGTTCAATTTGCTGCATATGCACCTACTTTTACTCGCGATGGACAAGCTCAATGGAATCCAGGTACTGTTTCAGCACTTTGAACTAATTACAATTGCAATATATTTTGACCTCCTATATTTGTGTAGATTTGATCAGCTTTAACACCGCAATCGTCTGGGGTACCCCATCCTACTATGTGCAACAAATGTGGTCTGCCAATCGCGCTGATACTATTCTTGGAGTAAATGCAACTGGAGGCGGCTATGGTCCACTTTATTGGGTTGCTGGTCAAAAGAGCTCTACCAAGCAAGTTTTTCTTAAAGTCGCCAACTATGGAAGCTCCCCTCAGACCGTTGCAATCAAGGTAGCGGGACCTCGTGTGCACAGCCAAGGAGTTTCCATTGTCCTTAATGGAGCTGCAACTGCAAATAATACCGTTTCCTCTCCTAACAATGTTGTTCCCAAAACTTCTACTTTCTCTGTATCAAGCAACACGTTCAACTTCACTTTCCCTGCTTGGTCTGCAGGTGTTCTTATGTTACACAATCTGTAGAGTAGCAATTTACTTCTATCCAGCAATAAATGTCTAG
This sequence comes from Umbelopsis isabellina, assembly GCA_016758905.1. Lineage (NCBI taxonomy): Eukaryota > Fungi > Mucoromycota > Umbelopsidomycetes > Umbelopsidales > Umbelopsidaceae > Umbelopsis > Umbelopsis isabellina. The sequence continues at coordinate 519,558 of JAEPQZ010000011.1, forward strand.
CCTGCTCGTTTGAATGTGATTTCACTATTTATTTTTTAAAAGTACATCAAGTTTGTATTTGTGGCTCTACTTTTTCTCTTCCTTAGCCTTCTCGTCGTCTTTCTTCTCATCAGTCTTTTCTTCACCATCTTTAGTTTCTGATTCCTTTTGCTCTTCGCCATTGGTAATGCCTTCGCCTTTGAGGTTCTCAATCTTGTTGTTGATGAGATTGTGAAGTGCAATGACAGCTCGAATCAAACTTGAAAGGTAGATGACCAAAAGTTGATCATTTGTCTTGACACTGAATGATTTAACCATCTCCTGGGTTTGAAGATTTGGTAGCAAATTAAATATATCTTGCAAGTTGTAGATAATCTGATGGTTGACGGGGAGCTGACCAGCCACGACTTTCTGTAAGTAATCTCGGATATCTTCTAGCCGCGTTTGCAAGCCTCTGACAGAGTTAAGCTGATCGGTCACTCGCGTTGACAGAGTACCAACAGCATTATCTTTGATATCTCTCAGTAAATGCTCCACACCTATCTCTTCTGCTTCCTCTGCTTCAATTTCTGACGGAACATGCATAAAGGTTTTCTGTGTTGCAGTGCCATCGTCCTTGATCTCTTCGATGGCGAAGTAAGCATCTGTGGGAATACTGATATCTTTTGGCTTGACATCAACAATAACTAGGACAGGGTTTGGTGTATAACGCTTGAAGAGTTCATTGATCTCCAAATCGGAGGCACGCAGCTTAGGTCCACTATGATACCATCCAATCATCTTCTCCTTTGCTGAAAGTTGCCAGATAGATTAACACATAGTTCTGATAAAAAGATTATTATCTTCGAAATTTTTACCATTGACTTTCTTGAACATATCGTTCATAGCCTCTACATAGTTGTGGTCCAGGTACCAGACGCTAGGGTCTTTCTCGTCCTCTTCGAATGGGACTATTGAATAGAATTGACATAAGTACTTCACTCATCAGAGCTCACGGAATCCTAAATATGCTTTTTTTCCTACCTGCAAAGCTGTTGGCAACATTGACGGATTTGCCTTTACTTTGACCAAGGAGGACACCCACCACGCGCTTCTTTGTATTCTTTGCTACACGATTGTAGTGATCGGTGACTGAAAGAAGCACAAGAGGATGAACTGTGACAGTTGTGGTAGGTGAAATTGACGTGGACGTAGTTGCAGGCATGAGTGGGTTGTGATTTCTTATGAAGTTGGTCTTGAACAGGAATGCTTTTTGTACACGTTACGTATAAAAGTACCTTACGTTGGCCCAGCGCCTATACAAATCGTAGTTGATGATGTAAACAGTAGAAGCAAAGATTGAATTTGGTATTTTAAACTTGTGAAATTGGAAATTGATATTTTTTGGCAAAGGCTTGTACCCCTCAAGCCCAAAACGTAACTCTGCACTACGTCTTGTGCACATGTCTAATTACAACTACGATTATATCATCAAGGTATGAATTATACACATTACATTGTCACAATGGATCGACCCAGCCTGAATTTAACACAAGTTACTCGCTACCTTTCAACCAGTATGTCATTATCGGAGATACTGGTACGATGAGAGTTTGAATATTAGATTGTGAAGCTGGAGGTGCCCATGCTAATTTTCTGATGCTTGTTGTCTGTTTATTATTTATGACCATGTTTAGGTGTAGGAAAGGTACATTGATACTTGCTATAGTGATCTGTCTAATTAGCGGTGAACTCGAGAGCATCAACGCTGGCTGAATCCATTGAGACATTGCGCTATTGATGTCATATGATATTCCGTTTCTCAGCCATTAATATTATTTTTCATATCTAGTCATGCCTGCTTCTCCAGTTCACTGATAAGCGGTTTCAGCCGGCACACGATCTGACCATTGGGTAATTGATTATATAACGATTACAAATGGTTGAATATTTTTCGAATGACTGACGAGGCAATTGAATCAAATAGCGTTGAATTTGGAACTCGATTTGTCACAGTTGATGGCAAACAAATAAAGCTCCAGATCTGGGACACTGTAAGCCGAAATTGGAGTTACAGCCTACAGCTTCGTTTGATAACCCACTGACCTCTCGCATCACTATTCAGGCTGGTCAAGAATCATTCCGTAGCATAACAAGAAGCTATTATAGAGGAGCTGCTGGAGCTCTATTAGGTAAGATGGGCGAACTTTCGAATGTTATTTGGGTCAGCGATCTTCATCAATGCTAACATGATCGACAGTGTTTGATATTACTAGGTAATTGATATTCATTTGCACAAGACGATCCACATCCGATTATGTTATTCATTCGTTCATAGACGCGAGACATTCGATCACCTTGTAACATGGCTCGAAGGTCAGTCCAGCTGATAAATTCGTACACTATTATGTAGCTTACGACTAACAGTACTTTCCCGAACAGATGTTCGTAAGCATGCAAACCCCAACACTTCCATCATGGTCTTGGGAAATAAGAATGATTTGGATAGTAAGCGACAGGTATCCAGAGAGGAAGCTGAGCGATTTGCCAAGGAAAACGATCTATTTTATTTGGAAACTTCTGCTAAAGCTGCCAACAACGTTGAAGAAGCATTTGTCAAGACTACCGAAGATATCTATCACAAAATCAAGGCTGGCATCTTTGATGTCTCCAATCAAGTAAGTTGCTACTTGTGGCTTATAAAGCCAACGAAAGTGTTTAACCCATATATTTTGTAGTCCAACGGTGTCAAGCTGGGGCCACTCCAAGGTGGTTCATCCTTACCAGCAGCTGGATCAGCTGGAGGTGGTGGCGGCTGTTGCTAGACCATTCATTTTACATGTTTGTTGCTATGTACAGCAGATGATAATCTAACTCACATTTTGCCCTTTCTTTTTTCCTAATTTTTGGTTGTCTCGCCCCTTGATTACATCCTATTTTCGTAGATCCCTCTTATTCCTATCCCTGTAATTCCCATTGTGCCTCTACCTACTCAGTAATATTATGCCTTTCTATGAAACGTCCAGAGTGATACTTTTTATCAACTGATTTTCTATCAAGAGAAATGAAATTGTCCAGTTGGGGACATATGATATTAAATGCTATGTAACAGAAAAGAAATATGGATAAGAAAATATTTGTACGAAAAGTCAAAAGTCTAACATCGTTCTGAAACGATATTTTCAATACATTCACCAAGGATATTAGCATCATAACCCAGCTTTCCGTCGTCCTGAATGATTCCTTGAACTTGAATGCATCGAACACCAATGCGTTCGATTGCCTTCACATCAACTTCAATCTCACTATTGCTGAGATAGATTATATCAGTGATATATCGTGAAGCAGGACTGGCAGAGAAGAGATGACTTGGGAATGGTGGAAAGCCTGGAGGCGTACTAGGCAAACTGATGGGCGGTTGATACATAGCCGTAGGTGGCATAGCCAAGGCGGTTGGGAGAGCATCATTTATAGCGGGAGATGGTGGTCTTTCGGTAGTAAGGCAATCGTAAAACTTTCGTCTTGCGTCAATTAGTTGACTTTCATTCAGCGCATCGCTTATGGCTCGTATAAAATCTAAGGCAGTGTAGCCTTCAGTTTCACGGTCATTACTGCTGTTTAAAATCAAAATCTTGTTTCGCAGACTGGAAGATTGAGATATCGCCGCTCCTACGCCACGCAAAATAAGGCATGGAATGATAGATGTGTACAGGGAACCAATAGAATATACTAATGTAGCTTTTGAGTTGATGCCGTCGAAGAACTTTGGATTGGCGATGGGGTATATTTCTTGACCAAACTCGTTGTTATAATATATACGATGTATGCGGGATTTAAGTTGTTGACATTCCTCTTTTGAGAAAACAAGGTTTCCACTATCAAACTCCAATGCATAATTATCTTCAAGCACAGCTTGCTGCGAAAAGAAGTCGATAGGGTTTTCCAGTCGTTTACGAGCTGCACAAGAATTGGCTGAAGGGTGTGATATTTCGCATTGTCCTTGTAGCGTATCCCCATTTTCGAGTGTTGCACTGATGGTAGCAGTGTGGTTCGTGTTGATCACAGGGATCACCCGTTTACTCTCAGATATACCAGTAATAGCCGAAAATAAAAATATGGCAGCTTCTAAGGAGCCGAAGAAGAGTCTAGCCCCTGTCAAGACAAAATTTCCAATACTACCATTTCTAAAATTGAATCGCTTATTTGCTCTTTTCAATACTTCATAATCGAACATGGTCAGGAATCCACGTATCGTTTCACGCTTCTCCACTGTTATAGGAGCCCATAATCTGATAAAAGTACCATGCATTGGTTAGTGTTTTAATTCCTTGCAAGGGCCCAACTAATGCCAAAAATTGATTGTTCTTACTTATGATGACCTTCGACAATGGTGGCCCACTCTTCTTTGATAGCATGTTCGTGGCCACCTGTAGGTAACCGATAGCTTAAAAGATCTCTAATCGCCGTACGCTCCACTTTATCTCCCTGCTTTACATCCATTAGGCGTATTAAGCGAGAACGCAGGTCACCAATTGAAGGCCCGCCTAAAACTCGTAATAATTCGCTCTGAATTATTTTTAAGATATGCAAATCAATTAATCACTTTATCAAGTCGCCAGCAATATTATCATAGTAAACAACAACATACTGTAGAGCCTCCATTGTCACTAATGCCAAGAACAAAAGAGACATTTTGGCCGAATGCGTCGCAAATGTGATTGCAGGCTGAACCACCAGAAATGACGAGAAAGGTTGAACTAGAGTCCATATTTGATGTGTGTGTCGGTTATAAGTTCATCGCCCAGAAGGAGATACGAAAGAGTGAGGGAGTTATAAAGAAATAAACAGGGAACAAAAGCAAATCGAAATGAAATCAGGTTTTGAGGATTACATATGATAAAATAGCTCGGTGGTTGGCCATTGGTAGAGATAAGCGATACGGTCGGCTTATCAAGCCAATCACACTGTCATGGCACTTCCGTCCGATGCCAAATCAGAAATTTAACAACGAGGCTTTTTTATTTCCTGAAGCCTGTCTCTCTCTATTTTTATCGCAAACGTACAACTGACTCACTACAAAATAAGCTGGGTAGAAACAGCGAGATAATTGATACGAGAGTCTTTTACAGACAGCAATAAAATCACGCATGAGCTTTATTAAAAACTTTTGAGTTTTGAACTTTTCATTCGTGGTAACCAGGGCTATGGAGGGGTTTTGGCCATCCTATCGTAAAGTAAAAACAGTGTTTTGCCCTCATTGTTTCATTACGCCCATAATTTTTACGATTGGCCCATATTCCTATGACCTTGTTCATATCAACCATGTTAGTCGCTCGTGGTGGCACGGATAATTGTAGTAAGCCCAAATTTGAATTGTGCGAGAATATAGCTGTAATGTGAGGGATCACGTGCTAACCAACCTGTACCTTGAATTTCATATCATATGACTCTCACAAAACCAAGCAAGCAACAACAATGCAATGCATGATATAGTTATAGAATACTGGGAAAGGAGGGGGATTATATTTGTACAAGAAAAACAGCATTTCAAAGCATGCAATTATGTTACAAGGTTTAAAGAAAAATGTAAGAGAGTATCAGTCTATCAAGTCTATGTCAGAATCCGAAAAAGCGCTTTTGGATTTCTTATGTAGATAATCATCTATAAGTTGGATATGCTTCTGCATACCAGCTCCATCTAGCTGGATACCATTGGAGTGAGCGTAATCAATCCAACGTTTAGCGTCTTGCCATCGATGTTTCTTCACGGCAGTATCGACAATGTACCAAATTGTTCGCTCATTGGCAGCGATTCCCATTCGTGAAAATTGCCGAAACATGGATTCTGCTGCTATCATATCACCGTTCATCTTGGCTAGCCCTCTAACCCAAATATTCAAAGTAGAAGTGTTGAATTTAACTCGACGCTTTCTTCCTTGTTTTAGCAGTTGGTAAACTTCGCCAGGGATATTATTGGTATTCATCAGCCGGTGATGAATGAAATACCCGTTCATCATTGTGTTATACAGAATGGTGTTGGTATATTCATTTGCAGTTCCATCAGGTTGGCTATCGATGATTGTGTTGAACAACTTTCTAGCTGGCTTGATATCAGAAAAGTCGGATTTCAATAGCCCTTGCAAAATAATACCATGCACCACTTCATTGAGTCTAACCCCATGCTGAGCCATATCCTTCACTAGTTCGTTCGCACTGCTCACATCAGGCACACCTTCAGGATTACGCAATAGATAGCCATCTATTACAGTTGCGAATGAAATAATATCTGGATGAGGAAGATCGTCCAGCCCGTGAATCATCTTTTCGAGCATTGCTCGAGCATCCGCCAAATCCCCAGATAGTGTGATCGCACGCAGGTGTAGATTGCAGGTACAAACCGAAAGAGGTTGAGTCAATCTTGAAGAATATTGCTGAATTAAAAACCTGGCAATGCTAATTCGATCATGTCGTAATAAGAATGCAAGATAGCTATTGTACACAGCATCGTCGTGCATATTTGTTATGAAGGAGGGATGAGATAACATTTTCTCGGCTATTGAAGCAATACCAGAACTGTTGGGATTGTTGGCCAAAGCATCCGCCAAAATGCTGGATGTATACCAATTGAACCCTGCATTATTCTTAGCTCCCAGTGAGATATCAAGCCATTCCTCAGCTTCATCCCAGTTTTGGTGTTGTAGATGATATTTCAAAAAGCTGTTATATAATGCTGCTGAGATTGGTATGTCATCTTGAATGATGCGCTTGTACAATGCTGTGGCAGTGGATAAATTATTGCGAACGAAAAGCTCGTTATGAAGAATGATGTTGAATGTAACGTTCGTAGGCATAATACCATGCTTTTGCATTAATTCCAGTATTATCGGTGCTCCATTAGGATCCCTCGTTCGAAGATATTGCGTAAGGACTAGATTACATAAACTTTGTTGCTGAGCAGGTAGATTAACTGTTTCTCGTATATCTTGAATGATTTGCTGGACATCCATTACGTGAGGACCGGTAGCCATAATTAAACGACGTATCAAATGCGTTCGAACCATGATTTCAATGTCATGTTGGGTATATTTGCTGCGAAGAAAAGCACTTCTTGCTTGGTTGTAATCCAGTCTGCCAACAAACTGTTGATAAGCTTTCCAAATTGGTGAAACTTTAGAATAAGGGCTTTTGGTTTCCACGGGAACCGTTGTTTGTAACAAGTCAATAATGGTGTCTATATGTAATGTAGACGCTTTTTCGTATACTGTTCTGCACAGACTGAATGGGACTTGAATCCCTTTGGCTGCACTAGTCAATAGCAGCGTTACAGCATCTTCGTATTTGTTTAACTGAAGCAGTTCTTGGACCTGCTCGCAAAGTACGGTATGCTCCGCACTTTGAGTCTGTTTCAGCATTTCATCTTTCTCGTGAGAAACATGTTTCCGCGTTTTGATATCTAATGCCACTTGGCCCTGCAAGACACTGTCCAGATTGGTGGGCAGAGCAAAGCTGGCGGGACGATTGTTGACTTGCTGCTTAGATTGTAAACTTTGTTGCTTACTGCTTGTTTTGTTCGATTGAGTTGTTGCTGAATCGTGCTTACTGATTGCAATGTCGCTGAGGCACCGGTGGTTCGGCCGAAAGTTTTTTGGCAATGACCTCGGATTCTGTGAACACAACTGTATCCAATTGGCTTGTATAGGCGGTCGATAGAATGGCCGATTATAGCGATTTAGCGCCAAAAAGGCAATGGAAGACCCATTTCTGAATCTCCTTGGTATCATGTGTAGTAAGGTATTTGCATGCTATGCAAAAGAAGCCCGAAATTTATACTTTGTGGTGGATTTGTCGGTTATACGAAATTATAAAATCTGTCCTGGCTAACGACTTTGCAATTTTTCAATAGCCCTGGGCTGTCTCGTTTCGTTGTGGCTTGGAAAGTGTGACAATGAAATTTAAAGGTTGTTAAATCAATCAAATTTATTTCCGTTACTTATTTCTTTCTACCAATGAGTTCCAAGGTTCCGTTAGGTTGCCAGGCACCAATGTCCCCGGTCATAAACCATTTGTCACCATCAAGAACGTCTTCGGTTGCAGAAGGATCGTTCCAGTATCCACTGAACACGTTACTTCCTCGTACACAAATTTCACCGCGGGGATTCGGGTAGTCAGTGGCCAGGTATCCTTCATCGGGTAAATCAATCAGTTTGACTTCGTTGCAAGGAATAGCCGCTCCACGACTAGATCCATTAGCAGAGTAATCATAAAACATGGAAGCTGTAATTGTTCCAGCTGCTTCAGTGCGATTGTAGGTGGGTACAGCTTGAGCACCGAGAACTACTCGCACAAACATGGAGAGATCTCCAATATCGCCATCTAAGTGTGCATTAGTATGGTTAATATACAAAAGCATATTCATTGCAATATGCAAAATGTCCAAAAAACAATTGGAAAAAAGCTCTTAAAGTGTAAACTTACAATCTTCCAAGAAAACGACTTTGAGCGATCCACCAAAGATTTTTTGCCTAATATCCCGGAAGACCAACATGTCGTACCTGTTGTCGACAACCAGACGTCCATTAGAGAGCAAAAGATTCTTTTTTCTCTCGTATCCTCGTTTATATAGGAAAGAGTTTCCATATTGACTCTCGACACGTTCTTTGATCTGCTTCATTGGCAAGGCGGTGCTATGTTTTCATATTTGATTAGTATCGTTTCGTTTCGTATGGTATGTATAACCTTGTGAAGTGTTGCTTACCTGGCGACAATTGTAGGTTTAGCTTCTTGAGCGCATTTCTGCAGACTGGTGATATCCGCTACCTCCTCATCGTCAGCAATTTCAGCGCCAAATGCAATTGAGCCTCCAACATATGTCATCATGCCAATCAATACTCTGTTTAATGCATTACCTTCGACAACAAATGCCATGTTAAAACAATTCGAATCGGAGTCATTCATGTCAAGATAGTATATGCTTACCTGGAGCATAACTTTGCAACAATCTATCCGCAGATGTTACTTTCTGGTTTGGTGGCATGATAGCGATATACGCAGCGATATTAGCCAATACATTCTATTTACCAAAAGAAATACGGCAATGAGTTATTGAATTTTAAAATCGAATATAAGACACCCTGGCTTAAGTTTCGCTTTTACCTTGTGTTTCAAAATGACTCCCGCTTTCTGTAAATGATTCTACTCATTAGACATTGCTTCAGTGCTTCATACTAGTTGTTGAGCTTTCTTACCTTGCCGGTTTTTGTCTTTGTAAAATATATGCTACTAATGTCGTCCGGTCCTGGAAGGAACGATATTGAGATGGAAGCACTTTCTCATTAACCCAATATGATCAATTATTTACCTGGAACGACCTTTTCAACAGGCTTGGAAGAGCCAAGAGCTTCAATATTTTCAAAGTCTTCCAATTCGATGCCTTTCTCCTTTGCAAGCTTCAAATCCGTATCCTTGGCTTTACCATTAACAATAACATATTTGACACTCGTTCCATTTGCAACAGAGAGCAAAATTGGAAGTGTCTCCTTATCAACCACCACAGTGGTTAAAGAGGTTGATTCCAAGATATGTGACAGTAAAGTGGTACGCGCATTAGCAGTGATAGGGATAGTGACATATGAGTGAGAGTTGGCGGCTAAAATATATTTCAAAGTTAGGATACCAAAAGCGTGGTCGCCACATTTAAACATATGGGCCTACCTTGTTCGGCAATCATTGTTTCTATAATAAAAATGTGAACCAATATGTGTCAATTTTGTTTGTCAAGTATAACACTGATAATTTGAAATACATACCAGGACAAGATTTGGCAAAGATTCCAACAAAAGAAGAGGAATCATTTGTCTTTGAGTTTAATTCAGCAAATGCAGCCAAACCACTGCGAAAGTCTTGAACTCTTTTATAAACCGTGTCTAACAAGCCACATGTTAGCTCTATACTATCGTCAGCGTGTGGAATATAAAGCCAAACAACTTACCATATGTTTGCTAAGCGGTTGTAAAAGTATTCAAGCATTTAGGGTTAAGAATAATATTCAGATACATGGTCTCGACTCAACACATACCCATTCATAAGTTTGACCGTTGAAGTTTCCAAGATATTTTGCTTGAGCCTGGGATTTAATACCACCATTCTCAAAGAGATCGTGCAAGGTACGAATGTTGCGGTCCATGGTCATCAATAGAGGTGAGCCGTTGGGATGCATTCGGGATCTGTAAATGGCGGTCTCTCCAGCATGTCGTAAACGAGACGGGTCTGCTTGGGAATTAAGAAGTAGGGGATGTACATCAGGACCCTTGGCATTGCGAATAGAAAGAAGTGCTACAGTGCTTATAGAACCCAAAAGTATAAAGCTCAAAGTATCGAGATCTAGACTCATTTCCGATAATATGGTCCTTTGGAGCTATTCGTCTCACCCTTGGTCCCTTTCAGGCTGCCTTTTGACCATCACGCGCAATCGGCACAGCGGCCCATAATTTATCCCAGCCAATTTTGTTCGCCAATGCATTAGACGAAATTTTTCAGGTACAATTTCACGATTATAACATTTTAAAATCATATATGTGGGACTCAATAGCGCGACTATATTAAAAGTTAATAAAAAGTAATATATAGTACCACCACATTAACATTTTCGAATCTATCTGCCCATTCATTTAAAGAAAGCGAGCTGAGCCGAGTTTAGGTACCTGCCGATTTCCCTTTCTGTTTTGGTTTCTTCGGCACATCCAAAATTGTGCCGGCCAGGAAGGCTTTGAGAATCTTGATGAATACTATGTTCTATTGTAGAGAGGATATGACTTGAAGACATATAAGGTCAATAGATGATTGCTAATCAATGGAGTCGTCTCCTTACTCGGTCGTTGAAAGTTTGACGTGTCTGCTGGCTTAGTAACACATGGGGACCTTGAACGGCCCATGCTGCGCCTCAGGGGTCAACAACGATACGTGTTGACGCATCCAGAGGTTATTTGCTAGTAAATCTTGTTATAGGGGCGGGCGCATTACTTGGAAAAGAGCATTTGTAGTTGCTCGAGACCCCACTTGCCCTTCTTTTCTCAAGTGTGTTCTCAATTAGTTACTTATTTTCTTTGAGGCAGTTAATCGATTGGTCATTTCTTCAAGTGCCATTGCAGTTAGCACTACGGCAATTGATTCAAACACTTCAAAGAATCATAAATCTTTCAAACAGGCATCCAGTAGAAATTAATATTCTCAAAGCACAATATTTGTATCCCTCATGGATATTCACGCTGGTTTGGAGAGAATAAAATCACTGAAGCGAAGGTCAACATTAAAAGTTCAAATCGATGTTTCAAACGATGGCAACAGAAGCAAACCAGCAGCACCAACCTCTGTAGTATCAAGGCGACGGTTTACCATCTCGTTCAACTCATTTTCAGCCCATCAAGAAGTGGATGAAAAGGCGAAACACAACAAGAAACGCCACACACTGAAACCTGAGACGATGGAACTCATGCACCAACATGACATAAAACGAAAGATATCTACTATTCAGCGCACTAAAATGAATGTTCAAAATCTACTACCTAGTTCTGCACCCAGCGAAGCGCGCCGCGAAAAAAGAGCAATATCGCAATGGAAAACTCTCACCAGAGAATTAATGTATTGTGAACTGGTTTCCAGCCATACGTCTGTTTGTTCGGAAGGAAGCGATCCATATCCGGCACGAAGTTCAGTGATCCGACAATATGTCCTAAAAGAGCTGATCAGTACCGAAGACTCATACAGTCGCCAACTCCACCGTATTACTGTTGCACTGCTGAGCCTACCGTGTTCCGTGCAACCTGTTTTTGGCGCTTTCCCGAGGCTGATACGTCTATCCCGATCGCTTCTCATGGGCTTACAAAATGAAGGCAGTGTTGCCGATGTCTTTCGTAAACTTGAAGACGAGTTTGAAATCTATATTCGATATGCCTGTAGTTATGATGGAAATCGTACACGCCTTTTGAGATCTTCAAGTCCGCAACTACGCAACATTGTTGACAAGCTTGTAACTGATCATACCGCAGGACGTCTAGAATTAGCAGATTACATGATCCTTCCTATTCAGCGAATCGCTCGTTATTGTTTACTTCTCAAAGGTGAGTTGACGAAGTGACTTGCATTAACTTACATAGCCCTTTATTGACTGATACATAACGGTAGAACTGAAAAAATACACCCATCCAATGGAGATTGAATATACAAAGTTAGACGTCATGCTCAAGAGCTTGACGGGTCTCGCTCTCGCCATGAACAATGTACAAAAGAAATCACGTCGATGAATCCACGCCACATATTTTTTCATACCCAAAGTACATATATATACCTGTTTTCATAAATCCATAGTAGTCATCCGGACTTTCGTTCAAATAATAATAGACTTTCATCATAACTGCTTGCCCTGATGTTCAGTGTCGTTGCTAATGTCGTTGTCGTATATATTTTGAAGTGAAACCGCTCCTTATCACTCAGCTATTCTCGTAACACAGTTGGGAGTGCATGAGAGGTTGTCGGGACTGTATTCGGGAGTAGGAGGTGTTTAGAGAGACGGACATAGCTGCAAACTTGCAGCAATTGGAACTGACCAACCAATATGCAAATGCCCAGATAGAATGAAGTCAAGTATCAGAACAAACATGCAGTTGATATGTCCACAGTTCAAATATGTTACATTCATTTGGAGGAGCTTTTTATTTTTGCTGATATAGTATGAATTTGTCTAAGGGTTTAATGAGATCCACTGGGAGATAGCCCAGGATGCTTTTTCTACTTTTTTTTTTCCCGTTAAGGTTGGGTTCGCCTTTTGCGATGTACATAATTGATTGGGTTGCGGTGGCGTATTTATAAAAGACTAGTAGGAAAGTGAGCGAATAATAATAATGAAGAAAAAAAAAGAAATTATTGAAAACGAGAAACAAGTAATTACAAAAATTACGACTGGTTGTAGAAGATAAAGGAGGAGATTTGTATTTTTTAACCAGTTGTACCTAACAGAACATTTGTTGAAGCAAAATGTCATTGGCATAGCCATCTGCCATGGTTGTGTCCATGGTTCCATCTATAAAGGTGTCTATATCGTTGCCAAGGTCCTTGGACATTGGGTTGGTCAAAAAGCTTTGCTCCAACAAACTTCCTCCCATGTAGCCCATACCAAATGGCGATATACCAGCCAAAGTATCGTCAGTAGGATCAAATGCCATGGTTGATGGGCTAGTGCCTGAGGTGCTACTTGAGTTCTCTTCAAGAGATACATAATCAATGGGTTCCTCTTCCAGCTTAATGAACATTGGTTCGTCAATCATCTGGTCGGGAGTAGTGTTGTTGGTTGGTGCATCAAAGGAAAAGAGATCAGACGCATCAAAGCAGTCACCAAAGTCCAAAGTATCAGTTGAACTGCTTGACGAAGACATTTGATCAGTGGGCTTGATGGGGTCAGACATTTCGGCATATCGCTTATTTTGTGCAGCCAAAGCTTCAACAGTCAAGGGTGTAGTGAGTGTGGTTGAGGGTAAACAGGAAACTCGGGCCACCGGAGCAACTCGTGAGCAATTTTTCCTCGGGCATAAATGAGCACAAAATTTGTTCCTGTACACATCCAACGCCCGTTGTAACAAGTTCTTCTTGCCAGCCAGTTGCCTTGAGTTTAGCCATGCCAATTTCCAACCCAGTATGTTACACTCATTTTCGTGTTGCCATTTGGCGTGGCTGCCAGGTAGAGTGGAATCATTGCCGATCAGGGCTCTTGGGTACACAGAGTTTTGTGTCTTGAAAGATTCTTCAATCTCGTTCATATCTACAGACTCAATATTTATGCGAATTCGACATCTCGAACTCGTTGCCGGGTCATCAATAGTGAATGTCTTTGGATGGCGATCAATGACAGGTTGAGTACGTGGTATCTTGGTATCTTGTGAGCAACTGGATGATTCGGAAGCCTCGTAGGACTGCTGATGCTCCGACTTATCATCTTCATCATCATCCCTGCTTTTGCGTTTGCGCAGTGTACCATTATTTAATTTGGCCTGTCGTGCCACCCGACGAGATCTCATGCTGGGACAACGATTTCGATAAGAATCTACAGCTCTTTGAATGAGACCTCGTTTGCCAGCAATTTCATCGGCGTTGAGCCAAGCCAACTTCCATCCAAGTTGGTTGCATTCATTTTCGTAAGCCCATCGATTACCATGGTACGCTTCTCGTTCTATATTTGCTCTTGGATAGACCTATTGAGATTATAACAGTTGAGTGTGTGTGTGTGTGAAAGATAAGATTTTTTTTATCCAGTTAGCGGGGGGCATAGAATGGGCGTTCCTTTTCTGAAATATACGTTTTTGGCCAAGCGTTGATGTTATAATTTACAAGTTGCACCCATTTGATTTAAATTCTGTGATTTATGCGAGCCCCAAATAACCGGCTGGTTTTTAAGGCTTTTTTTTTTTGGCCGTTGGAAAAAGTCGTACATGGACAGTGTCGATAAATTTGTGTATGTTTTGTCGCGAAAACTTGAGCCCCCAAAGAAATAAAATGGCTTGAAAAAATTATGTGGTACTTACGCAATTGGCACACTTGAAGTCTTCGTCCATGTCAGATATATGTACAGAGTCCAAATCGGTTCGGCAAGTATATCGCTTCAAATTACGATTATTTGAGTAGACGAAGCTAACCCACTCAACCCCATTCCTGATTTCCACGGTTGGTTCCAGCGACGCTGAGTTAGTGGGCTGATCAGAATCTTCGTTTCCGCATTTGGGACTGGGCTTCTTGAAACATTTTTTACTGCCTGGCTTTGATTGAGCCTGCGGTGGGGTTTGAGGCGTTGAGGAGGGAGTGTTAGCACGTTGTTGTTGCATAGTCGATAGCGCTACAATGGGCGAAATAGGTCCTTTGACAGCAGCTGTAGCTACTACTGCTGCCAACACGTTAGCCACGCTATTGGCTGTGCTAATCAGTTTATCAGAAGGGCAATTTGGAACGAGTGCTATCTCAGACGATTCGAAATGTGGTTGTTGGTGGGGTTTTGTTTCATTCAGGACTTGATCTTGCTTCGTGATGGAAGGACTAGGTAATGATAATTTGGACATGTCTTCTGGCGCTATTACGTTCGTAGTTGATACCATGGATGGTGAATGCTCCACACTACGTGGAGGGGTCAATAACCAAGGGGTTTCATCCTCAAAACTGGAGTTGGAATCCATATCGACATCTTTTTTGGTGTGATTGATGGTAGTGGTTGGATCGAGAGTTAGACTACATGTCGATGATGCAGGAGGAGTCGAAGCAGCAACAACAGACTCAGTGACCGTGATACTGGTAGTCGACATGAGCCTTAGGCTTTCTTATTATGGAAGGACGCAGATTGGAAGAAGTTGTGTTTTGCGAAGGGAGAAGGGAAAACGCCAGCGCTTTCTGCAGATTTTAGGACAAAGATAATTCGGAAAGTAAGGGAGAAGGAAAATTTATGACTCGGACCCCCACTGCTAGATTTGTGCGGAGGGACTGTGATTTCAGATCTGTCAGACGGAGCGGACCCAAAAAAGATAAATCGATGGGTTTAAGTGGGGGTGTTGGTGGGTTCTAAGCACAAACACAAACGGGGTTGGTTGCTAGTATGAAAAGAAGTAGAAAGAAGAGGTGAATATCAAAACCGATTATCGAAATTCCATTAATATTATGGTGCGGGGAATGGCTGACAATATATTTTTTTTTCTTATATATTTTTCCTTGCGAGCAAAACCAGCTGTACACTAACAAAGACCACGACGGAACATGAAAATGTAGAAAATGCCATTGGCTAGCTTACCACGATATTTCGGGGCTGTATTAGAAAGAATGAACCAAACTGGTCTATCGGCGGGCCGACTAATTTGCACGAGCGCTGTGTATTACCTTCACTTGAAGATTATCACTCTTTCACCTCTTTAATATTGGGATGGTTTTTTATCTAGGGAGGATTATTTATCATCGGAACACGTCGAGTCATAATTTTGGATCTATCCGGTCATATTACGCCCTGCCCTATACGAGAACTTGAAATGTTTTGTGTTTATTTTTGGGTACCAGTATCTGCTTGTGCACGCAACTTACCCTTCATCTCGTCATAACCTCAAGGAGGTTGCCTCAGTCATGCCATCTCGAAAAAGGGTGCCTTTCACTTTGGACCACCGACGGAGCGGAGTGCGGGTTGCTTTCCTACGAATCGTACCGACTTCGTTGGTAAGCACTAAAGAAAAATATTGTTTAAAGAGGGGAGGAATGCTGCTTTGAACATATTCACTTTTATAAAATGCCTGATGCCTATCACTAAAATATGTTGAACTTGCTTGTAATCGACATCTTGAAAATTACCTTGAGAATTGCTTGTTTCTCGATGCATAGCTCAACCCAACCCTCACCCCCAAAAATTTCTGTTGCAAAGGAATAACTGAGATCTAAAACCATCTTCAGTCCTCATCCGTAAGCTGCTGCCTTTCTCTTGGTTACCTGACATGTGCCCCAGCGAGATGGATTGGCTCTTGACGCCAGCCAATGATGAGCACAACGGAGCTTAGTTTCTCACGGCTATTCTTTTGATTTTCATCTGGGAAAAATGGAATAGCCTGTTTGGTATCTGTGTTGCTCTCCACTCAACACCGACGGCATTTGCTCCTAAATTCTAAAACTTCTTTTCCGTACTATGGGCAAATATTTTTTATTACATTAATCTGTGTATTAATTGCAATTGTAACTGGCTTTCAAGCAATTTCGGTTATGCGGTAAATGGAATTGTGCCTGAGAATGCTAGATTGCCTTTCATCATTGTAATTTTTGGATTTTTGTTAGTCAGTGGCCAGTGCGAATATAAGTGATGCATGCATTGTAGTTGCCTTTTCCTTTTTTTTTTTTTATAGAAAGGGAGAAAGTAATCTGCCTTGGCCGGCTCGCCGCTCAGTTTGTAAAATAGGGGAAAAACTGTTGTAACGCCCAGATTGACTGAGTTGGACAGCGCCTAACGCGCGACAAGCTGGCAGCTAAAAAAATTTTAGCAAAATGAGTTTGAGATTTGAAAATCGTTTCATCTAATGAGCTCGGATGCGCGACCTAACCGAGTCAAATTTCGGCCCGTGCCGAGATCCATAACACATCATCATGTCCAATTAGTGTGTTCCGAATTGCCACATCGCAATCCTGCCGATGTTCGCTGGTGGTTACTGGTACGTCAGTTTATGCAAAGCGCTCATACTGTTTTTGGTGAGAAGGCTTGCTATTTTGTCTTACACTAAAATTTTTACCTTATTGTAGCATCCCGCCAACCTAGTTCACTTCAATGTCAAAGAGCTTCAAGCCATATCCAAAATTCTTTCCACAAATGGCATAACATCGATCCCTCCCAGTATAAGTCGCAAAAAGCCAAAGCTGATCGGTCTCATTATTTCTATTGTGTTCCCTGGCTATATTGCAAACGAATCCTTGGAGAAATGGGTGCAATCTTTAGATCGCCAGTAAGTGAAATGCTCCTATTGCCTTGCATGAATTGCAGGATTTTAATGCATTCCCCTAGTTATCAATTTGTTCGTACAGTCAATCGCGCGTCGGCAGAGAAATCAGACAAAGCTTACAGATTCGCGTATGCGCAGTTGCCCAGAACAGAATCCATAACAGATAGAGAGGAGCTGATGCAGGCCAAACTGACGGGTACAAGTGAGGCCATGACAGCTGAATTAGCGTTGTCTGTCTTATTGCCAATCCTCATAAAGGGAAAATTAAAATCCCAAATGCGTATATTTGCATATATTTGGCGATACGATTGTCGATCATTCGATCCCGATGATGGAATTACTTTAAGTCTAGGGGACAAGGTTTATAATTTAAACTACACTAACAAGGTATACAACACTCTATTTCAGAACATATTGGCATAAATTTGCGCTAATACTTGTAATACTAGAATATGCTGAGAACTGGTCATCACCATATAGATATCACAGATGCAATTGACTGGAAGGCAGTATTTGCGAAGAGCGACGAACAT
The DNA here is from genome assembly GCA_016758905.1 of Umbelopsis isabellina. NCBI lineage: Eukaryota > Fungi > Mucoromycota > Umbelopsidomycetes > Umbelopsidales > Umbelopsidaceae > Umbelopsis > Umbelopsis isabellina. Next base: position 537,541 of record JAEPQZ010000011.1, read on the forward strand.
GTAAATACAATCAATATCAGGCTAAGCGTAAAGCCAAATGTTACCCCGCCAATGTATATTTCTATTTGCTCTATATACCAAAAGCAATCTTCGCAGGTATAAGCATGCCCTGTTATTTTGAAGCACCTGTGTATCGCCAGCCATTAACACGCTGCTTTGTAGCTTACGGCAGGCCTTATACTGCAAGAGATATGTCACTGCATCAACCAATCATTCGCTAAAGACAAGCAGAAGACACTTGATCTTCTGCATCAAGTCTATAGCTTGTTACAATTAGGGTCAGCGTCGGCTCTGGATGATCTAGTCAGTATAAAGAAAGCGTATGGCGACACCATTGGCCTTCTTGGAGGGGATTGTCTTGCTCATTCCGATTCATCTGACAACGCGAATGACGTAGATACTTGTCAAATAGGAGACGAAGTCATAAGCTTTCGTGATCCATTGACTCTTAAGAGGATTCATATTCCTAGCAAAGGCACCCATTGCACACATATTGGAGCATTTGATCTACAAACATTTTTGGAGTTTAATGAATGGTCCATCGAATGGAAATGTCCTTTTTGCATGGATAACATAAACGGCCTCCAGGTAAAAATGATGACAAGAGTAGAATCATATCGACGTTTGTGATAACTCATACTTGCATTTTAGGACTTAGCAGTCTCGGGTCAATTCTTGCAATTGCTCGACAAATACCCACATCATGATCGAATAATAAGGCAGGCAGATGGAAGTTTTTGTGAACCATTATCTTCCAGTAGAAAGAGATCTCCAGAACCAGAGCCTGAGGCATATGATCCGAACAAATATAGAGTAATAGATTGTGGAGATAGTGAAGGCGACGAACGAGCATCTGAGGAACCAGCACCAATAATTAAGCCTTCCTCAAATGCTGGAACCCATCCAACCCCGGTTGTAGTTGAGATAGATTAGATATAACAAAGCTCATTTGTTTTAAATAGCATTCTTATATGGCCGTGCTGGCCGTAATATAGACAACATTATACCTTTTGACAATGGAGGAGGTCAATGAAATTGGGAGAAAATGGGACTGCTTTTTGTGGTGGCTGAGTGACCGACTTTCTCGAGCCTTTTTTTTTTTTTTTTTTGTGCCCAAAGACTGACCTACCAGTGATCTCCTGTCAAATTTAATAATGGGACGTCGTGCAAAGAATAAGCAAGGGCCTCCTGCCCCACTTCCTGGAACACAAGAGTCCAAAGGACCATCACGTAGACAATTGTCAAAAGTGAGAAAGCAGCAACGACTTCAAGATTCAAAGAAGAGATCGCAAGATAGCGACGACGATTCACAACCTCAGGTCAAGAAGATCAAGACACAAGCCAAGCAGAACGGTAAAAAGCAAGTTTCAGCATCCAAGCAAGATGAGTCTTGGGATAACGCTTCCCTTGACTCTGACGACGAGCTTCTCGATGGTGACGACGAGTTCCCCATCGGTTCTGATGAAGAGATTGATGAAGACGAAGAAGCTTTGGAGGAAGCATCTGACGAAGATGATCTTGATAATGATGGTGTTTTCCCAAAGGTTGAAAATGACTTTTTGGGATCCGAGTCAGAAGTTGAAGAAGATGAAGAAGAAGCTGGTGATTCTGATGAAGATGAGGATGCCATGTTAGACAGTGATGAGGATGATATTGCAGAGGTAGGGTAGAATTTACCAAAATGGTCTTTTATACTCAGTATATTTGATATATAACTTTGTTTCCTCTTAATAGTTCGCCGGTTTGGATGAACGCAAATCTCGCAAACTCGAAGAACGCGCAGCTCGTGAAGCAGCTGAAGCCGAAGCTGAATTGAGAGATTCAGCCATGCAAACCAACATTGGTGAAGATGGTAGAGAGTTCGAGGAGGACGAGGATGAAGACCAAGCAGATATCAGTCAAATCAACCTTCGAATCAAAGAGACTGTCAACATTCTCGGTAATTTTAAGGAAATGCGCGACCCCAGCAAGAGCCGTCAAGACTATTTGGATCGTCTTTTGAAGGACATTGCCACTTACTATGGTTATTCCGACTTTTTGGCAGAGAAGTTGTTCAATTTGTTTTCGCCTGCCGAAGCTATCGAATTCTTTGAAGCCAACGAAGTGCCTCGTCCTGTCACCATCCGTACCAACACTCTCCGCACCAGACGCAGAGACCTTGCTCAAGCTTTGATTAACAGAGGCGTCAATTTGGAGCCCATTGGCAAGTGGACCAAGGTTGGTTTGCAAGTGTTTGAATCCCAGGTTCCCATTGGTGCTACCCCCGAATATCTTGCTGGACATTATATGCTTCAAGCTGCTTCATCCTTCTTGCCTGTAATGGCATTGGCTCCTCAAGAACATGAACGTGTTCTTGATATGGCCTCTGCTCCCGGTGGTAAGACCACTCATATTGCTGCTCTTCTCAAGAACACCGGTATGGTATTTGCCAATGATTTCAGCAAGGATCGTTTGAAGTCTTTGACTGCCAATATAACTCGTCTCGGAGCCAAAAATACCGTGGTGTGCAATTACGATGGAAGAGAGTTCCCCAAGGTTATTGGTGGATTCGATCGTGTGCTTCTCGATGCCCCATGCTCTGGTACTGGTGTTATTTCCAAGGATCCAGGTGTCAAAGTTAACAAGGTATGATGATGTGATATTTTTATAATGTATGATTGTTTTGTGCTTACATTGACACCCTACATTCTTTTACAGACCGAAAAGGACTTTATAGATATCCCACATTTGCAAAAACAGCTGATTTTGTGCGCCATTGACTCTGTCGATGCTAACTCAAAGACCGGAGGATACATTGTATACTCTACTTGTTCCGTCACTGTTGATGAGAACGAAGCTGTTGTCGACTATGCTTTAAGAAAACGACCCAACATCAAACTTGTTTCCACCGGTATTGAATTCGGTCGTGAAGGTTTCGTTAGGTAAGAGAGAAGGTTCGAACGTTAAGTGTCGACACCATTCGGTTTTTATTAACCATTGATTTCTGTATCTGTATTATAGCTATCGTGGCAAGACATTCCATCCTTCATTAAATTTGACCCGACGATACTACCCACACATGCACAATATGGATGGTTTCTATGTTGCAAAATTTAAAAAGTTCTCCAACAAAATTCCCAAGGCTGAGAAGAATGGAAAGGGAGCTGAAGGTCAAGAAGCTGACGATGAAAATAGTAATGGCCCAACTACATTCTTGGAAGACGAAGATCAGAATATCATGCAAGGTTTGTATATTTTTCAATATGGTCAAATGCTTCACTTTTCTCTCGTACATCTGACTAATAATTGTGGGGATTTTCTTCACTCCGAAATCTTTTTTAATAGAATCCATGCGAAAGCTTCAAAAGAGTCGCAAACTCAGGAAATAACTTGAATTGATGTAACAGAAAGGTTATTGCTTCTTAATTAGCATAACCTTGTTAATCGTATTGCAATTGTAGAATAATCTTTATGCATCTCCCTTTTCGTTAGAAGAAAAGAGAAATTACTAAACCTCATAAACCAGCATTTTCTTTCGTCATATCCCTTCAGCCACGTCTTTCATTTCAGCTAGTTTATTGTTTAAGGAAAATCAATCTTTATCAGTGGCGGACTGCAACGATCAGATGAGACGGACTAGGTTCCGATATCACAAGGTATTAAAAAGAATAGTGCATCTCCCCGCATCCTGCAAGCAAATTATAAGCTTACTTGACAGCTGGTACAGGGGTCAAAAACTACTGCGATTTTAGTTTAACCTATTTATTACAGGGCTTGCTTTAGCTGGATCAATCTTGTAAACTAAAAATTGGGCTCGTTAGCCTGAATATGTCTAACGGTTCAGGCATAAAAAACCATTTTGCTTTAACCAAAACCTTGAGTTCTCAACTATGACGCTAAAGTATCGGGCTCTTTTGAAGCACTCGCGCATTCACGACGTCGTACTTATCGCCGCTTGCTGTTATTGCCAATTTAAAGTGTGTACTATTGTGTGTAATAAGCTCATCTCAAATTGCATACTGTACCTTTTGCCAAAGAATTTTTTTTTCTATTTCTGCTATTCTCCTTTTTCAGAGATACATAAATAAAGGCTTCACAAGATCAGTTTTGTCCTAATACAGGTTTGAAGCTGCAGAAAGCTCCAAATCCAAAAGTCCATAAAAACATTATTTGCGCCAGGCATACCGCAGCCCGCTCAAGGCTGGGTAATTTCAAAAGTACAGACGGAAATAAGGCTCATATCGATGGCAGCCCAACACAGCCAAATTAGCCAAGCCAAACCCCAAGCCATTTTGATTGGCTGGATATCCAGGCTACGCAAAATGGAGGCACGAGATGGAAACACAAAAACGTGATACAGGAATAAAATCAACTGTATATTGTGCTTATTTTGACGGGTTCGTCAACATCCCTTGACCACACTTGTTCAGATACCGCAGATTATCAACCCTTGAATTTATTTTTTTTGGGTCAGAGCAAGTTTGTCCTGGGTTTATTTCTCCCTTCCATCACCCATAATTTTTTTTACTTCATAAAGTTTTCTTACCTTCCGTATTTTTACTTTCTTTCTCTCTCTCTTTCCATCATTACATTCCACCCTACTTTTGTTTTATCTTTTTCTTCTCTTTCATTTCTGAATCTAAAGGGTAGCTTTGCGCTGCTCTTCATATTTAGGTCGTTGTCATCATGACCAGCGCCTTTAAGAAGAGATCCCGATCAACGAGTACGGCATCATCCACTCAGCCGGAACACAGTAAAATATTAGTGGCCAAGCTTAATAAGCTACGATCCACGAGCTTGGCATTGTTTTCTAGAATCGCTAGCTCGGTCAATTCCACTACACCACGCCAAGACTATATTAAAAGAGAAAGATCATTTTCCTTTGCAACTCCCACAGATCCAAGCTACCAACATCGCAACCTTGACACTTTGGTGAGAGATCCACGTCTACTAGGTCGTGTTAACAAGTATCGCTCAACGCTATCAGTCGATACTCCTGTAATTGAGGAGCCTCATCTTTTGACGGTTTCCAATGATCCGTCAGATAATAAGCGTTACGACAATGTGTATCAGGCACAATGGCGAGCAGCTCAAGATTATGTAAAAGCAGATACACTGAGACCGCCTGTAGCTTATCCTCAAGTTCAATTCATGAAAGGCGGCTTAACCGAAGATGCCAATCCAGAAATGACGGTTAAATCAGAAGAGTTAACGGCTCGAGAATTTGCAGATATGACTGGTATCAAAATCATAAGCGATGATGAACCTGATGATGATACACATGTCATGGACAGAGTCGAGACCAGAGCAAGTGGCTTGACTGCGGATAGAGTGCACCAGTCCACTATCACAACCACCAGCAGTGTACATAGTGCTGATACACATGCATGCTCTATCAAATGCAAGCCTCAAATATGGGATTCTGGATTCTGGCAAAAACCAGAATCATGTATGGCACAGTGTTCTCCATGCGAGCAAATACCTATCCAGGCAATTCACGTAAAGATTGATGATAAACCACGGCCGAACACGCTTCATACATCCACTGCCTCTTCAGAGGATACTACATCTACTTTATTTACTTGTAATACCGCTTCATCCTGCTCTTCCTCCGTAGACTCTGATACCGTACTTTCACGGTCTCAACAGCATGATAGCAACAAGGAGACAGAAGCACCATTTATTTCCAATTTGCGTCGCGCATCGTGTACGTCCAACGTCAAACGTAATGAGCAAGGCGGAGTCGTCATCAAGAAAGGCCGCTTTCACATTTGTCTCGGGGATACTCAAGACACAGACATTCCTTCATCAACGGAAGACGATACCATCAGAGAATGGAAACGAAAATCCATCATACCTAATGTTGCCGATGATAATACCCTTAAGCTATAAAGCAAAAACTATTGCTTCGCCATCCATCATCAACAACAAAAGCCTTGTTCTCATCTGTCTGTTTTAGTTTCCGCACACGCACATACACCTCCGCTTTCCTCAATGTTATTTTCTTCGTACATATTATTTTTTCACTTTTTTGCTAACAAGCCCCCTCCTTATTTTATTGTTGTTCCTGTTGTAAGAAAAGCAAAAACCTATTAAAAATTTATATTTCCATTAGCTTATATTACTTAATCACATTCCAAACAGAAAATACCCAAGTAGCTGGCGATCATTGTTTATGCATAAATGGGCTGAAAAAATTAGGGTTAAACACCGTCAAAAGCGAGCGTGCTAAAAAGCCCTAATTTTCAGTTACGCAGGTGCAACGGGTCACCATGAACACGAGTGCTAATTATTATCCCCAAATCGCGTGTCTTCGAGACCGATATGCTACTGGTGAATGTGTTCTTATCATGTGCTATGTATTTCTTGAATACTACTTACGCTGCGTACAGCATTGCAAAGTCCTGTCCCGTGTCTTTTGAGGCAAGATAGGTTTATCAGCTGGACTGGTATGTTTTTGTCGGTGTATTTTTGTGTGTTTGTCTTCTCATCGGAATCACCTGGCTTTTGTTATCGTGTTGGGCAGGATCCGTCTGTGCCTCACCCCCCACATCTCACAAAACCTGTGTATTCGCGTAATCATTGTTCCCAAATAGCTTATCTGTTGGTTCCCAAATAAGCACCAATATAACCTTGGCCGTCTATGTAATGGAAACAATCCCATATGAAATTGTTGGCACATGCTACTCAGTTGGAGAAACACCTCCCAATTTGTGTTTCTCACAAAAGGCAAATCATGAGTATGATGTCAATAGGGAAAACCTTGTATATCCATATACGGCTATGTTGGTCCCACAAAAGAGAACACAATATTTGGTACCACGTTGAGCAGTCGCCCCTACATGAATACAACATAATTTCTGCCAGATTTTCGTGGATCAGGCACCTACTTTAATGACATGCAGCATCCGCATATATAAAGTAATTTGCATGCAAAATGCAATTTAAAAATTGGGTCAAAATCTGACAAATATTTTATTAAGTCTAGTGAATAGATATAAATGTATCGCTTGTAAAAATAGAAATAGCTTAACAAAATCCAAGTCATTCGAATGAGGCATCCTCGCACAAGCGGAGTGCCATTTAGAAGGTGAAGAAAGCAACGATTATACAAGGAAGAAAGAAAGTTAACAAAGATTGAGGAGATGCCAGCGTCGCTATGCTGAGCTCTACCGGATTACCTACACTGAGGGAAATGTCCTTGAAATACGTGTGAGTATCCAGAGGAGTCGAATAGTTTGCATTGCTACCACCAAAGAAAGTGGAGAAATAGACACTGGAAAGCTGGACCATATTGCTTGTACGATACATGATATCGTTGCGGTTAATGACGAGCGCGTTATCTTGCCACACTTTGAGGACACCGTTGCGTTGACTGGGTGTACCAGTTTCTATATACATTTGCATTTTAGTCCATACACCTGGCGTGAATTTGATCAAACCTCGTGAAAATGACGCTCCGTATTCATCATTACATTGAACAAGTGGTGTAGCACATAATGCACTCGAGCGTGGTATGTAGGCATAAGCTTCTCCCTCCCCAGCAGCTCGCCACATAAGTCGCATTGAAAAACAATTTGATCCATTTGCTTGTGATCCACCAGAGCAGCCGGCTCCAGGTGGCCCTATTGATGATTGAACCAAAAAAAAAAGAGACAAACATGGTATTACTTCTCTGCTCTCCTATTCCGCTCAAGGAAATCATCACCAACTCTTACCTGCAAATAAACCAGGTAGTTTTCCGCCTTGCACCCATGAAAAGTTTTTATCAAAAGCCAATGAATATGTTAAAAGCGCCTTGTCATAAAACTGCTCGCCGAATGGACGCATGTAAAATTCAGCCCCTCCGCTGCCGCTAGCATTGGTCGCTTGGCTGCTTTTCGGAGTGTACGAGCCTTTGCTGTAAAATACTTGCAGTACTTCACTAGAGTTCGTGCCATTAGTGCTCGTGGCATTTAAATATGGATCTTGAATAAATGCAATGTTGGCATCGCCGAAAAAGTTCGTATAGGGTGTTCCCCAGCTTGCAACTTTTGATGATGCGCTTGTGGCTGTCAGATTAGATTTAGGAAAGCTAGCTTGCCATGTGTTGTTGAGATTCAAAGATGCGCCGGTGACTTGACTTTGTGCAGGCTTCAACAGGGTCAAGAAAGTAATTGATACAAGTGTTCGCCAGTACATTGATAAAAGCTACTTCTGGAGACAAACAAAATGTTATTTTTCCCTTTCTTGTCGTATAGGAAAATAAGAAATAAAACCGATTGCTTGATGTTGAAACACTGAACCCTTCAATGTCCCCTGCTGTAATGGATATGCTTCACTAAATTTCAAATGCCTATAGGCTCTTCAGTGCTTGATCTGCCTTTGACGGTTATTAAAATGGTTGACGTGGGGTAAAAAACAAACAAATAGATTCTGTGAATTGTTCGCAAGTGTAAGTCTTTGTAATAAATGTGAAGAAAAGCTCGGTATTTCGGCTCGCGTTTCAGGCATGAACACAAAGGATTTCTAAGCCAATGAGAAGAGCCACTTTTCACACGTACTTGAGACATTTTTATGTTTCAATCTAATCCAACTTGTTGGTGGTTGTTTTTTATTTGCTTTTTTCTTATACTGAGATTCTTCTGCGCTGCTTTGTTTGATTGTAGTTAGGGCATTAAAACAGAAAAAAATAATTATGCTGATCCAAAATATGAGATGCATAATTATATGGTTGGGTTTATGTAGATATTGGATACGCCCATATAAAGAGAAAAAAAGTATCATGGGCTATCATCCAATGTAGTAGATTTATCGGTCAACCTCTCCAAACACAATATCCATGGTACCAATGATGGTGACCATGTCTGGCAACATGTGTCCACGAGCCATGAAATCTGATCCTTGCAAGTGAACGAATCCTGGTGCCTTGATCTTACATCTGTAAGGCTTGTTGGAACCATCTGATACGAGATACACACCGAATTCACCCTTTGGTGCTTCAATGACTGTGTATGTCTCACCAGCGGGAACAGAATAACCTTCACTATACAACTTGAAATGATGAATAAGAGCTTCCATGCTCTCCTTCATGTTGGCACGAGGGGGAGGAGCAATCTAAAAACAACAAAAGGTTGGTCAATTGTCCATTCAAGATACAAGACGCTGAAAACTTTCAGTGGAACGAAATTTTACCTTCCAATCATCGACCTTGATAGGACCAGCTGGGATTTGGTTGACACATTGGTTAATGATACGAAGGGATTGGCGCATTTCCTCAACACGACACAAATAACGGTCATAACAATCTCCATTTTGGCCAACGGGAACGTCGAATTCAACCTTGTCGTAGGCATCATAAGGTTGAACCTTGCGAAGATCCCACTTGATACCAGAACCACGGACCATAACACCAGAGAAACCCCAGTCGAGGGCTTGTTGTGCAGTAACAACACCAACACCAATGGTACGGGTCTTCCAGATACGGTTTCCAGTCAAAACTTCTTCAACTTCATCAATACGGTCGCCGAATTGCTCAGACCATGCATGAATGTCATCCAAAAGTCCCATAGGCAAGTCGAGAGCTACACCTGCAGGTCGAACGTATGCAGAGTGAAGACGAGCACCGGAGACACGCTCATAGAACTCCATAAGCTTCTCACGCTCCTCGAACATCCACAAGAATGGAGTCAAAGCACCAACATCCATAGCGTGGGTCATGACAGCCATAATGTGGTTAAGAATTCTGGTAATTTCGCCAAACATGGTACGAATATACTTGGCACGTTCGGGGACTTCAATGTTGAGAAGCTTCTCAACAGCAAGAGAGTAAGCTTGTTCGTTGGTCATCATGGAGACATAATCGAGACGATCAAAGTAAGGCAAAGCTTGGAGATAAGTCTTGTACTCGATCAATTTCTCAGTACCACGATGGAGCAGACCAATATGAGGATCTGAACGAACAATCTCTTCACCATTAAGTTCCAAAATCAATCGCAACACACCGTGAGCTGCAGGATGTTGAGGTCCAAAGTTGATGGTGAAGTTTCGCATTTTCGATTCATCTTCATCTTTGACATCTGTAATAAACAAGGAATTAGACGGGTGACCGCACATAATGTTCTAAATCAGCAAATGTTTCGACGACACATACCACCGAATGCTGTGTAAGGTTCTTCTTGGATGGTGGTGACTGGAGTAGCATCGGCAGCACGCTCAGCCGCAACTGCCATTCCACGCCAACCTTGCCATTGAAGGTTGGAGCGAGCCATGCTGGCTGCTGACTTTGAGAAAGCAAGCTTAGGAGTTACAGCTCCTAGCCGTCGAGCAAATACTCGTGTGAAGGACATGAAGTAACTGGTATTTGACTGTCGATACCTTCAAACAAAAGTATGCCCTGCTTGGAACAGTTATTTTTTTTTGGGACAGGCGGGGTGGTGTGACGTCAGCAACAAAGACTCTGGCCAGCCGTGAAGTCAGCTCGTCTCTTTGCTAAAGTTCGAACATTTATTTTTTTCTTAAAAACCATTGGCCAATAAAACTCTTTTTCGGCCAATGGCGTCTACAGTGACTTGCAAAATTATTTTGTGGTATGGCAGCTTTTTAATGCTGATACGTATCAATGTGAATTTGCTTATTTTGAGTAGGGCCGGCCTGCCCGGAGTAGTTACAGATGGTTCCAATAAGCAGCTCTTGCTTTGTCCCAATGAATCGTACTTTACCAGTCGCGAGTTGTCTGCAGTAGGTCAAACTGTGGTTCATTTCTGAGATAGATTTTTCATATTGACTTTTGTGAAAGCGTATACGGAAAAACAAAAAGGTAATCATATCTTGCAAATGCAGTCTGAACTGTCACAAAGAGCATTGTAAAATGACTGTAAATATTCAGTCTCGGTTTCGGATTTTCAGTAATCTAAAAAATGCTTTGCACGCGTGGCACCATACTTTCAAACAAACGTAGTACTACACCTTTCACATTAAATAAAACAACTCATGCGAGACTATAAAATTTTCCTTACATTTGGCTGATGCATTTACTTGACACATTGTTGACTATTCCCTAGGAGTGTCACCCAAGTTTTTATTCCGAGAGAATTTGCATGATCTAAATTGACACAAATCCACTCAACCTGACACATGCATTTGGACTGCTTCTACTTTAAGTATCTCATTATTTTCTCACAGAAATATAGCATATCAAAGGCTTGGCGGCGAAAGTGGCATGATTTACAGCCTTTATGGCCGCTTCACAGAGCATTCACTGTCAAAAGTTACGCACTGGTGGATTGTACCGAGGCTCATTTCACGTGGTTAATTTCATCCATATATGGCAAGATATTCTAACCGGCTGAAGGAGACCGAAAAATGAGGGATCGTGCGCAACCTTCACATCATGCGTAGCACGATATAGGAAGATATGATGTCCTATGTGACTTGAATATTATTGAGAAATATGTATAATGAGATGCTTTAATATTGTGGTGACACAGTTGTCAGTTTTGACTCGCTAGGATGCATATACCTTCGTATCAAGCAGGGGAGTTGGTGTTACGCCCATGGGTACACGTTACCTTGTAGTGAGGTTAACGAGAACCGATATTCAGCTGATAATGAGCTCTATGAACTCTTCATCTTCCAAAATATCTGCTAGCAACCACTAGATAGCTGAACTTTGTTCTAGTGCCAACTAGTTATGTAATGGTAGGCTCTGGAAAGTTTTCGAAAATGGCAGTGGGTTCCAGAAGGAAAAAATTGCTCGAACTTTCGCTCGAAATTTTTGATATAAAAACGACATCATACCGAAGCAAAATTTCCCATCACTTTTTCTTCTTTACACTTGCATAAACAAGAAAGAATCCAACTAGAATGACAAAAGCTATTGGAATTGACTTAGGAACTACATACTCCTGCGTCGGCGTGTGGCAAAACGATCGCGTTGAAATCATTGCCAACGACCAAGGAAACCGCACTACCCCGTCTTATGTCGCCTTCACCGACACCGAACGTCTTATCGGTGATGCTGCCAAAAACCAAGTGGCCATGAACCCACACAATACAGTCTTTGATGCCAAGCGACTTATTGGTCGCCGTTTCAATGATGCCGAAGTTCAGTCCGACATGAAGCACTGGCCATTTAAGGTCATCGATGTGGATGGTAAGCCCAAAGTGCAAGTAGAACACAAGGGTGAAAAGAAAACCTTCACTCCAGAAGAAATCTCATCCATGATCCTCGTCAAGATGAGAGAGGTCTCGGAAGCTTATCTCGGTGGCAAGGTTGACAGCGCTGTCATCACAGTGCCCGCTTACTTCAATGATTCTCAACGGCAAGCTACCAAGGACTCCGGCCTTATTGCCGGCCTCAACGTTCTACGTATCATCAACGAACCCACTGCTGCCGCTATTGCTTATGGTTTAGACAAGCAACCAAAGGGTGAACGCAACGTTCTCATTTTCGATCTTGGTGGTGGCACTTTTGATGTGTCACTTCTTACAATTGAAGATGGTATCTTTGAAGTCAAGGCAACCGCTGGTGATACCCATCTTGGTGGTGAAGATTTCGATAACCGTTTGGTCAGCCATTTTGTACAAGAATTTAAGCGCAAGCACAAGAAGGACATCTCTGACAACCCGCGTGCTTTGAGACGTTTGCGTACTGCCTGTGAACGTGCCAAGCGCACTCTCTCCGCCTCTACTCAAACCTCCTTGGAAATCGATTCCTTGTATGAGGGAGTTGACTTCTATACTTCTCTCACCCGTGCAAGATTCGAGGAACTCTGCCAAGATCTGTTCCGTTCCACTATGGAGCCAGTTGAGAAGGTACTTCGTGATGCCAAGATTGACAAGGCTGCCGTTCACGATATTGTTCTCGTTGGCGGTTCTACTCGTATTCCCAAGATTCAAAAGCTTGTATCCGATTTCTTTAACGGCAAGGAGCCCAACAAGTCTATCAACCCTGACGAGGCTGTTGCTTATGGTGCCGCTGTTCAAGCTGCTATCTTGACTGGTGATACCTCAGAGAAGACTCAAGACTTGTTACTATTGGATGTTGCTCCACTTTCACTCGGTATCGAAACTGCTGGTGGTGTCATGACTCCTCTCATCAAGCGCAACACCACTGTGCCTACCAAGAAGTCTGAAATCTTCTCTACTTATGCCGATAACCAACCTGGTGTACTTATTCAAGTGTTTGAGGGTGAACGTGCTAGAACCAAGGATAACAACATTCTAGGCAAGTTCGAACTCTCAGGCATCCCACCTGCTCCTCGTGGTATTCCTCAAATCGAAGTCACCTTCGATATGGATGCCAACGGTATCCTTAATGTCTCTGCCAATGACAAGACCACTGGCAAGTCCAGCAAGATTACTATCACTAATGACAAGGGTCGCCTCTCCAAGGAGGACATTGAGCGTATGGTTTCCGAAGCCGAAAAGTACAAGGCTGAAGATGAAGAAGTTGCTGCTCGTATTTCTGCCAAGAACGGACTGGAGTCATATGCCTACAACTTGCGCAACACTCTACAAGACGAGAATGTTGGCGGCAAACTAGAAGAAGCTGATAAGAACAAGTTGAAGGAAGCTACTGACGAAGCGATCAAGTGGCTCGATGATTCTCAAGAAGCATCAAAGGATGAATATGAATCCCGCCAGAAGGAACTCGAGGAGGTCGCCAACCCAATAATGATGAAGCTATACGGTCAAGGCGGTGCTGCGGGTGGTGCTCCTGGTGGCATGCCTGGAGGTGGTTTCCCAGGTGGCGGTGGTGCCCCTCCTGACGATAATGCCGGTCCTACTGTCGAAGAAGTCGACTAAAAAGTGTCTACGCCTGCATTTATCCTAAAGTTGTACGATTCAATGATAGGTTGTACATAATTCTTTAACCAAACCATGTATATGAACAATAACTTCAATTTTTTAACAATTCTGTCCATTGTCAAAAAATAAATTTTTTTACAAACAAATCATACGGTGTGCAATAATAGTAATTTCTAGTGTGGTGGATCTTTGAACTGATTACTCGAGCAAGTTGATATAGCTAAGCGCATTTATTGTTACAAATAAAATGAGACGTGAAATAGCATTGAATATGAGTCCGTAGGTAATATTGTCGTCAAGATCATTCAGGAGAAACATTTATATAATTGATCCACAGACCATAACTCGCAGAATAGTGTTACAAAGAGAGCGAATACTCACTTGAATCGACCAAAAGTTATAGTGATTTCCGCTACTCAATCCAAATTAGAAGTAATTGCCTGCATTGCGGGGTAAGCGCGCATTGGGTACTGCTGGAGTAGCGGTGCTCACTGAATGTGGGGATGGGGGATAATTCGACGAGTCGGCCAGCGATCTCGCACGAACGTCATTGGGCTCGTAATAAAGGTGATTGTCCGTTGTGTATGCCTGTGGAGCAGGAACTTCATTATAGATGACAGGTGCTGGTGCTGGTGTTGGTGCTGGTGACGGAGCGAATTTTGGAGTTTCATGATAAGTTGTCATAGCATAAGCTTCCCCTGTTGCATGCTGGCCTCCCTGGTTATGGCCATAATAACTGCGATCATCATAATAAAGCTCGTCATTACGAGCGTACCGTTCATTTAATCTGACATCGTGAGCATACTGGTTATTATATGCATCATTATGGTAACCACCCTCGGGAGCATAGTATTGATCTTCATATTGGTATGGAGATGAATTATACTCTGAGTAAGGTGTGTGATAAACGGGCGGTGGCGATTTGGTGTTACTATATGGACTAGCCATATAATCGTTTGCATAGTTTGGCTTTTCCGAAATGACTGACTCGTCCACAATAGGAAGGGTTGGGCGAGGAGCTGGCATCGCTGTTCCTTGACCACCACCGACCTTTTTCTTATCCCTTTGTTCCATTCTCTTTCGGATCTGTTTCTTCAACAATTGAGCAATTCTATTGGAATTAAATTATGGTTAGGAGCAATGTCTATGACATCAAAAAGTATGTTCATGTACTTGCCTCTTGTCGATTTTATGGCAGACATATTCTTTGAGATTACCCTTGATGTGACATAGCAAAGGCACGTAAATAATAGCAGCTATAAACATCATTATCATGGAAAACGCCCATAATAGCGAAGTGAACGTCATAAGAATCAACTGCATTCGAGTAGTTGTGGAACTGCCGTACTCCTCCCAGTTTGTATTGAATTGAAAATAGCCTAGAAAGGGTCTGTCAATACATATCTAATATAAATTCGATTTAGTATGTAATTAATGGCTTACCGTTTTTGGTCCAGGCACTGTACAAAATATTTTCTACTGTGATGATAGCCACTACTTGACGCGGGCCTTCAGCAAATAATAATCTTTTCCAACCTTTCAAAGTAAAGAACACAAAGAATGCAAAGCCGTCGGTGGACTTTTTGGAAGATTGGATTTTGTCAAACAAGCAATAGTGTGGATAGCTCTTGATGGAATAGTAGCGATATGCCGTAATAGAAGTCAGAGCATAAGAGATGTCGCGAGATGCAATGACGAGTCTAGCTTTTCGAATGTCCAGGGCAAGAAGCAAGAATGACAAAACAATGCACCCAACGTAAATCCATTTACTAGCCGTGGGACTAATCTTATAAATGACTTGAGGGTCCTATGGTCAACAGATATTAGAATATGTGATAACTTGTTGGGCAACTATTGCCTCCAACTAACAGTCAACTGACCACTGATATAAGCAAAATGCCTGCAGTCCAAAGATCGGCAAGATATGTAAGCGTAGATTTGATGACACTAAAGAAGATTGTCATATACTTCATCTTCGTCCAACAGCTCGGATCGTAAAACTCGTCCACATCAATATAGTCAAACTTGTGATCTGAAACTTGTTCTCGTTTCCACTTTGGACCTTTTTCCAGCAACATGAAGCTGTTGGTTTTCGGTTTTTTATCGCCTGACTTTGCCATGGCTCTAAACTATCATGCGTATGTTGTGGTTCTATTCCAGGACAAGAGGTAATGAATGCAGATTTGGTGAAAAGATCTACAAATATTCAAGGTCGAGTAAAAAGGAGAGGAAGGAGGTATATGATTAATAGGAGGCAAAAGGAAAGAAAGGTGAATTCTCCCTGTCGAGGGCTAGTGGCGCGAGCAAAAATAACTTTTTGCCTGTAATTCACTTGGCAACATGAAGCAGTGTGTACAACGTCAAATCAACCAATGGGAGTACCACTGAGAGAATATCAATTTTAAACTGCATAACTCTCTGTAAGGAAAGCACCGTTTTCATAAAATTAAGTATATTGTGAATTGATATCGTGTTGTTCATTCGTGACACATTTTTCACAATCGATCTAATAACAGATTGCGAGTATATTCTACATCTGCTAGCTATATATCTGGATTAGTTGATTAATGCTTCTTGCGGAGTCAATCACTCTGTGCTACATGAGTGGAAAAAAAAACACGACTGATTACAGTGGGCCAGACCATATTCCACTTCATAGTTCAATAAATGATCAAATGAACACAATAGCTCTTAGCTATCAATATCTGTTTGGGCCGTGTGATACTGACGCAAGCACTGAAATATTGGAAAGGTCAATAGAACCTATGATAAATCTGAAGCCGTTGAAGCCGTTTGAAAACCAAAACCTCAAGCCTGAAATTTGCTGGTTCTGACAATTCAGGTTTCTAAAACACTTAAAATACTTTTATAAGGGCAAATCGATACTATTGACCTACTAAACCCGAAAAGAACAAAAAGATTCCCGATTATGATGCATAATGCGACATATGTTTAAAATTTCTCGGCATTTTCGAAGCTAGTCATCAAATATGCAGGCACTCAAATCTACGACAAATATGATACATCGCATAATCGGCCAATACCGAGCGATTAGATAAAAGTCAAGATCTCTATGCAATATTGCTTGTTGAGGAAGCTGACTGCAGCAGAAGGCCACATAGCGGTTGTAACACAATCACGTGTCTACGTAAATCTCAAATTGCGGGCAAATGAAAAGATCAAACTGGGATATTAACTTTGGCGACCCATTTGAAAGTTAGCTCGTCAAAAGAATATGAAATCATCAAAATAAAATATGATGATGTACAAAAATATTGTCATTGTCATCCCTTGCACTCGCATGGTAATATACTAGATATATAATGCAAAAGGTTATTTTCGTAATGACGATTGTGTGACTTTAAGCTAGCTTATGACTAATGGATGAAGCAATGATCCTTTTAATTCACCAGCTGCCAATTTAAATATGAACCGAATGGATTATACACCAAATCATCTTTATTTAAATCACCTACTTCTCCATATCATCAACTACTTCTTTGGGTACCCAGCAAGATTAATTTTACGCTACTTTCAACAATCGCCAATCACTGGAGATGCTGATGCCAACGAAGGTTATGCCATTGGGCAAAATCAGCCGAAAAATAACTTTAGATCACAACAAAACTTTAGTGTGCGTTCGACCCATTATAAAAAGTTTGTACATGATTTAACTCAAAACAGTGCTGTATAGAAAATGATTCAAGCAAAGCTAACAGCACTGTCATCATTTTTCTTAGATGCTGACAATGAAGCAGCTCATACCCTGACAGAAGCCTACAGAGGATCCAATGCATTGTATTATAACCATCAAAATTCAAAAGATAGCTCAGATACCAGCTTCGCTCTGTTTAAGGCTATCATTCGGTCACTTTCGCTAGCCAGTAGAGACTTTGCTATGCAAGTGGAAGGATGTAAAGGCGTGATCTTGTGGTCTAGCTCCAACTGCGAAAATCAATACAAAGCACTGAAGTGGAAATTGCCTATGATTTTGGGCCTGAATAAAGCTCTGGTAAGTAGTAACTCAATTCTACGAGGTATTCTATATCGTTACTCGAAACCTTAATGGTTCATTGTTCCGCAGCGACTTCGGTTTGAGTTTCAACCGCAGGTGCAGAGAGTGCATCGAGAAATCATGGGCAAGCAGGAACACCTAAACATACTATACATAGGAGTAATTCTTCAGGAACAAAACAAGGGCTATGGTACTGCGTTGATGGAGTACGTCTTGAACAAAGCCGATGAAGCAGGCCTACCTGTTTGCGCGGAGATTGCTGAACCATCAATGATGTCGCTGTTTAGTCATTTTGACTTCATAGAACGAGGCATGGTCTCCATCAGCAAAAATACCACTATTCATATCATGGTGCGGAATCCTAAAGGCAACAGTGAATCGTTTAAAACATTAGACATCCGTCCGGGACGACGAGGATCTGACGCTTCTGTATAAACAAACATCTACATCTCATTTATATTTTTCCAAATGGCAATTATAATCATACTTTCCCCATACATTCAATATACACATGAAAAAAATGAAGCGTTCTCTCACACCCATTATGACCAAATTGATATGCATGATTACTTTATGTCTATATGTCATTAAATATCGTCAAAATTCGACACCATTAATGTCAAGTGTTTTAGGCGTCACTGCTCGAGTCCGTAAGCATCGGTGTTTGAAAGTATTGTTTCCATTGTTCGTCTGGCACAAGACTGCCGAATAGATCTTTCATATTAACACTCATCTGAACAGAAAACATAAACCTGTCAGACATTATCAATGGCAAAATGAAACTTTCAAAATTCCATACCTTGTCCATCTCTCGAATAACATCTTCCATCATCACAACGTAAGCAAAGTAAAAAATATATGCTTCATCTGGTTCACCAAGTTTACGCGTTTTCACCGCCGGTAATTGTCTCAGGCATAACAAAAGTTTCTCCCATGCTTGACGTGCAGGTGGCATATAAGGCGGCAGAGGCGTCTTCAGACGTAAAGCGCTAGCAAGTAGGTATATATAAAGCAGAATGTTGCCAACCATTTCTTTCCGTTCTGGGTTGACAGGGTATATGAAATCTCGCCTCACCAAGCTGAACCATTCATCTTTCAAAATGACAATGCGCATTGCCAATAGTTTGTCCAAGATATTTTGACATGATCCTAGCATAGCTGAGTAAGTTGAAATTGGAAAAGGTCCTTTCAGTCTAGGCTCATTTGGTGTTTGTGCGAGTAAATCTTGCAAACCAATTAACATGCGCTGTAGATTCAATTCTAGATCCATAAATGTTTTTGTAGCGGCCTGCTTTTGCTGTTGGATTGTCACTAGCTGAGTTTCCGAGATTTGAGTATCCAAATGGCTAAAGCCATAAGGAGTTTGCCCTGGAGTATCAGAGTACATCGAAATCAGCTTTTGGTAAAGTAAGCTAACGTTGAGGAGGAAATCTGATAACCCTTTGCGAAGCTCGGTTCTAGCCTCGTACGGCCATATATATGCTGTCATGAACAAACCGAAAACGACACCAACTGCTACAGCAAAAAATCTATGTAACGCGAGAGTTGAAACCTCTACACTGTCGTCATCTCGGTAGTTGTACTTGTTGAGCATGACCAGGTTATAGGCTAGCAGCGTAAACTGCCCAAATTTACCGTGCTTGTGATTGAGAATTATCCAGAAGTTAGGGATGGAGAAGAGCCAAGTCAGGACAGGAAGAGCATAGATATTAGCCGGGAATAGAGTGTAGAATGCGTAAGCAACGTAGCACCCCAGCAACGTTGAAAATATACGGTATACCGCAACAAGATTAGTTCCTCCTACGGTCGGAGTCATGACAACCATCAAAGTGACCAATGCCCATTCCATTCTGAGTTCTCTGAATCGTTCTCCAGTTTGAGGCAGGAAGGCGGGAGTAGCAAGAATGACAGCAGCAGCAGAAGCTTTCATTGCATATCTTACGTGTTGCTGTTTGAACCAAGAGAAGAAACTCCAAATACTGATGAAAAACCTTCGCCATTTGGTTTTCGGAAGTGGAGTATGCAAGGTGTTTCTAGTGTTGTGATCATTTGGCACAAAGTTGCTAGAAGGTCGACGCTTCAGGTTTCGCGTCTTTTTTGGCTCGTCACCTCCTGTCGTCGGAAATTAGTATATATTCAGATACAATGGCATTAGCTGTAATAATTGGTTTTTACCTTTCAGAAACTGCTTACAATATGATATCCATCTTGAGATGCTTTCTTTCAGTGACAGCGGTTTGTTAAATAGCTTTTCTACCAGCCCAACAAGATAAGCTAGCTCTCGTGCAAATTCTACCAGACAGAACACAAAAAAATAAACCAAAAAAACATCTTCCCCTTGCTCCATGGGATTGAAGCAATGTTGTTCAGGATTGTCTTTGCTGTCAGATGCAGTATTGTAAGAGCTTTGTTGTCGATACATTCTAAAGATTGCTTCTTTTTGCGACGATTCGAATAAAGCAATGGCTTTCTCCAAATTCTCCCGCATAAGTCTGAATGATGGAAGGTTTGCCTGGTTTTCTCCGGTAAATCTCGATTGTAGATTGATGATAGTTCGTTTGCAAGTGTACGCTAGTGCTTTCATCGGTTGTCTAACATTGCGTATGAAATCAACCAAAGTGCTAATTTGATGATCTGAGACTTCTTGCGATGGCGCTGGTTCAGACATACCGGCATTTGCAGAGGTTGAGCTGAGGACCCTAGGTGGCCCAGCAAAAGTATATGCTTTTGTCAACGAGCGGGGCTCATCTGGTGTATTGCTGGGGTAGATAACAGTGCTCATAGATCTTTTCTGTCTCTTCATTTCTTCTTGGATCTTTCGTCTGGAATAGCCTGCTCTCACGTTCCATGTGCCGGTGTCTTTGGGCTTTGGTTGCGGTAGGAACGACAATGTTCGAGCTAATGTACGGCTCCGTTTTGGTGTTGCCCGATCTGACTTTCCTGCTTCCATTAAACTCTCTGCAGACTGATTGCTTGGAATAGCATTTGCTTGCAGCTGGTCATTTTTCAATTTTTCGAATTGCAAGCCACAGCTGCTTCTCAGTCCACCAACATGCTGTGCAAGCCGTTGCAAACTCTTGACTATATCGTCATATGTATCGGAATTCTGTCGCAAATCATTGTTAAAAAATTCCAATTTCGCATCTGACAATGACTTTTTCAGTGCGGTAAAACTGGATCTATGTGATTCAATAGCTGATTGAAGACTCTTGTTCGCGGTGAATTGAGGTAGGTCATCATCCAGTAAAAAAGTTTTGGTCAAAAGTTTCAACAGAAGACGGAACGATAATAAAGTGTTACTGATATCCTTCCTATTTTTACGATTATGGCAGCATTTAATTTGTTTCAGGAGACCAGGGAATTAAAGACGGTCAGTAAGATGACATAAAGAAGATTAGAATTAGAGAAAATTACGCTTACCCTAATTTTTTGGCAGCAGAGATGGGCCAAACTAAGAAGCAGACTGCCAATGTGATAACTGTTCCTGTTGCTACAGCTGTCGTATATTCTTGAATCCTTTGCGTGTCAAAATCACCTTCATTTGCCGAACCTTCCTTAACCAAGATAATGAATATGATGATAAAACATAAGCTAGACGCTAAGTTCAGAGTGTTAGCCATATGACATGATATATCACCTCATATCACACAATTGAAGATAACATACCAGTAGCAACTGGAGGCTTGTTCCAGTAAGCTTTAAGAAACGCCACTACAAATGCACTGCCAGCTAACCAGAAGCCTAGACTGATAATGTGCGCCACTGTTTCCATATCGCGATCAATATAGTAGTCCGAGGTGATCATACTACCCAGGGAAACCTATAGAAATTGCCTTTGTTAAATGCAATTTCAAGAGAGGGAAAGTTTACTCGAGATTACTTACAGTTAAAGCAAACAAGACATAGCCCCAACCATAACCAGCTGCTTCAACCATCCCTCCTCTAGTTTTGGCAGGATTGAAGAAAACAGTGGTGGTGGCGATAATGTGGCTTGATGTTTTGTTATTTCCAACAAGCGCATTAAGGACCGGTATAAATGTGAAAAGCGAGCCAATAAAGTATGCTATCGAACATTTCAAAACTTGCTTATGATTGACAGTCAATTGTGGTAATTTCGGGAGCTTCGCTGTCATCCTGTGGAAAAATCCTTTCACTGCTAACGGAGTGTTGCGTTGATGAAAGAAAGGACGGTGTTCTCTGTGCCTTGCAGGAGGAAAGAACGGCATTTCAGTGTCTGTATCTGTGTCGGACGAATCTGTATCAGCAGTTTCATAATCTTCATATCTCTGCTGCGATGAATCATAATCATTATGCTGTGAGGTCAAGAGAGGGGTGGATTCGGAGATTGGATGCTGACTGTAGGGCGAATTAACAAATTGGTCAACTTTACAATGAAAAATTCCCTTTTCTTACCTTAAAGACGCATTTGAATTAGTTGACTGAAGACCTACTGGCACATCGTAAAGAGTAGATAACGATACAGTTCTTTTTTTCAGAGTACCGTCGTCTAAAACTACATGGTAGCCATCAAATTTGGATGAAGATGAGAAATAGCTGTTGGCTATGTTTTCTGGCGATCCAACAATTGCTGCAATATCATGCGGCCCGGCTCCCATATGGGTTGATAAGCGTGGGCTTGCTTGGATGATAGCGCCATCTTCCCGAAGGCGTTCGTCGGGATTAGGTCGCTGCTTAGAATCAGTCATTCGATCTCTTAGAGATTCAGGTGAACTGTGAGAAGAAGCTACGGGTTTGCACGATATAATATTCCCTTGTCGCGTGTCCGTAAGATAAAGCAAAGTTCTTCAAAGGTCTTGAGTCACCAGGTTTTTTCTGCCTAGATTTAGAGCTTGTTTGCAGAGATCTTGGAATAACAGTCCTTTCTTCCATGAAATCTGCGGAGCACAAATTGACATTTTGTCTCACAGTTTTGGCTTTTCACCTCTCGAACTTGATCAGATCAGACAATCATGCCTGGAGAGTATATGCAAACTATTAAAGTCGCCATGGTATTGACCGGGTGTGCATTTTTTGCCGGCGTATGTGATTTATGTTGAGCATCAAAATAGCTTCTAAGCAACTGACTGACTGAAACCTTGCGTATTAGACTTTGTGGGCAGATTGGGTGTATGATTACCCAATTTTGTACCATCAGACGAGTGATGCCGTAACGGCTGCCAGTGACTACTATCTTAGAAGGGCTCAAGCCGGGGACATTCATATGTACGCTCAGATCTTCCCCATTTTCTTGGCTGTCTTCGGTTTGAGTTCCGGTTTGGCATTGATGCAAGAGCACAACATATACTTTGATGGTGTCTGCACTTGTAAGATTATCTCCAATATCATATGCCTACAAGGTATTTCAAAAAACTAATTATCTTCTGTAAAACTTCAGTGCTCATTCTTTTTGGCGTATCATCTCATGCGACTTCCGTTGTCACTGGTAAGTTGGATTTCCTGCGGAGCTACTGCGTATGCACCAATAGATAAGCTTACATTGAATACACAGGTCTCAACCAATTGACAGAGACTGGCGTCAAAGCACAAGACATTGAATCTACAGTCGAGATTCTTAATAAAATTGCTGCTGCTCATGTCATCATATTAGGTGTTCTTGGAGGTAAGTAACAAAATTTAGCCGTCTCTCAATTGCCCGACATATATATTTTGATTTCTTACAATTACTCTTGTATTCCTTTTAGCTGTTATGGTGCTTCAATCAGTTCACTACATTCTTTTGAAGAAGTGGGCATACGATGCAAAGTATCCCCAGAAGAAGAAGACTGTGAAGGCTGAGAAGAAAAGTCAATAATCTTGCTTAATGTCCTTCTGCTATTAGTTTTTTCTAGGGATTGAATATTGCGATTCCCAAAAATGTAAAAATATGAAATAAAAGTCAGTCGTTAAGATCGCAAGCATAGCAAACTTCATTGAACTGCCAAGTTAGCCAAAGATGAATAGTGGCTTGAAAACTGTGTGTGAGAAGCTCGACAGTATAGCTTTACAATACCTTGAAGAGGCTGATGCTCTGACTGCACTCAAGCGTGAAATTGGGAATGAGTTTGCCAAGGTATTGACATCTTATCACACCAACTAAGGAATCTAGTAATTGACTTTTTATAAACAGGGATCCTTAGATCTAGGTCATGCTAAGTATACTATGGGAGCGAGTAAACTATCTAGATACTCATACGACGAACGTATGAAGAGCTTATACGAAGTGTATGTATCTGTCAACTATTTGATCCTATCATGGGAATAATCTCTCTAATTTATTGTTGTTCTCTGCACTTGACAGTGGCATCGATGAGAGCAATAAGGAAGACCATTCTGTATTTTCTATTAGTAATGTTATTTTCAACGACGAAGAAAATGAAAAGGATACTGGATATGACGAGAAGCATATATCGGAGGACTTGGATAAATTGTCCCTGAGACATCGAGCGAAGAATGTCACAGACGATGATGGACTTTGTACTAATCCAAAGTTAGAAGACAGTGCAAAAGCTGATCAGATGATCGAAAAAGGTTCCAATACAAATCCTGTTGCCAAGCCAACAAAAAAGAAGAAAGTAATCGACCGTGATCCTTTGCATTGGTTTGGTCTGCTAGTTTCACCATCATTACGCACTTCACAACAACATTTCAAATCTGGTAAGCTTCTTTAAACAAAAAAAAAAAGGTAAAGCATCTCTTGTTAAATGTATCTCAACAGTGATTGCGAAATGTATACAGCAGGCGAATCACGAGTACAAACTTGCAAACTTAGAAGCGCAATACAAAGCATTGCAACAGGAGAAATTGCAAATTATACAGGAAATCGAAAGGTCAGCGAAAGCACTCAAATCAGATGGTGTACAGATGGATGATCGCGAACGCAACGGAGAAACTTTTGATGATTATGAAGATAGTGAAATTACTGAGGACCAAGTTGTACCGCAATGACATGTCTACGACTACTGTTACCTCATATCCATGCCTCAGTTGTAAATATCCAGCAATTCCTGGTTGTGCCTTCAAAGCAACATAAAAATTTATACATAGTTTATTTGTCATACATATCAATATGAACCCTTTATACGCCAATGTCAATGGGAGAATGTGTTGTTGGATGCTCTACAAGTACAATGCCGATGCCTTCGTCCGCCGCATGAATTTTTCATGCTTATATCTGGAATCTGTTATCACGTCGAACTTCTTCAGAGCCATGTTTTGCTCCTTCATACGTTTCTTGAAGCGAAATCAGCTCCCTGATCGTTTCTGAGTCCTGCGAAAGCTGCTGAGTACTAGAATATGTAGTCTTGGCCACTTTTTGCAATATTGCTTCCAAGTCTTCCTGAGTCGCATCTTCCAAATTGTCGGCATATTTGACTGCGATCTCACCATTAAACAATCTTTCAACTGTTGTCAACATTTTCTCTTCGTCTAGTTCCTCATCCTGGCAAATCTCTAAATCTCTCTCCATACTATCCCATATTTTTTCATTTCTTTCGGCAGCAACTAAGTGTTGGTACTCAATCTCAGCATAAGCACACCAGTCGCTAATGGGCAATGTCATCTTTCATTAGCTGTTCTTTCTGAATGCTTAAAGCTGTGTGGCTGTGAGTGAGCCTACCTCATTTTTTCCGGTGCAAGTGCGGTTCCATATCTCGGTCGATACTCATCTAATTCCAATCTATCAGTACCGCTGAGTGCATCCATGTATTGTCGCTTCAGCTTGGCAGAATTATGTGAAGATTCATGAATTTGCAATCGGTGAAAGTTGATAAACGTATCAAAAAACCTCTCCGCCAACTTTGAATTCAACAAGTCTCGAAGTGTGAATTGTCCCATAACTTGGGGCTTGATCAAATCATTACTGAAGACATGTAACGATCCCATCAGTTAAAGGTACCAAATGACATAGCATGTAATATGACTTACAGTTGACATATGACATCTTCAAAATTGATCATCTCACTATCGCCGAGACCATAGAGGTTCTGCCTATTATAGACCATTTAACATCGAGCTGGGATTTCACGACCATCGTATTCCACTAACCTTTCTTCTTGCTCTTCCCAAAAAAATGAAAGCTCATAGCTGGAAATGATCCCATCTCCATCCAAATCAATACATTTGAACCTGTCAAAAATGTCAATAACGTTTTCAGTAATGTGGTTTTCACTGTTGACTTACCAGTACTCTACTGACGTCCTGGTTGACTTGTCAATCTCTGAGAGCAAAAACCCTAATGAAACTGATTAGCAGCTGCCTTTGCAAATGGAGATATAACAGACTGTTACTTACATATGAAGTCCATATATGTAAGTGTGGCTTCCTTTGTATTCAGCAATATGTGCGGCTCTCTAGGGAAAGCCGCAATTTTGCCACATTCCATCACCCTTGAAGTGATTCTTGAAGTTAAAACCTGACTATTATATTGCAGCATATCACTTTCTGAAACGATAAGGTCATGGTCTTGATCCAACAGCCAGAATTTGCAGTACAGTACATAGAAATGCTTGTAGGAAAAACAGTCGTGGGTCTTACGCATACAATTAGCCAGTGGATAATGCATACCAAAGATCAACATTCAAAAAATAGCTAACTTACAGAATTTAAGTCTATTCTTCTTTCTAGTCTTGAAAGAGTATCAGAAATCTTACTCTTCTTGAATTGTGCCAAGGTGAGCTTTCCAGAAGCACATCGGCTTTCATAGTAAATGCGGCATATCACTGTTTCAACTGCCAGTGCAAGGTATTCAGTAAAAGTACACAGCATTATGAAGCAATCACTTTAGACTTACTATAACGTTCCTGAAACAAAGCATTATCTGAAAGGAATTCCAAGCCCGGATGATTGCAAACCACATCTGAGAAAACTTTCAGTAAAATCGAATGAAAGTTTTAATAATCTATGCAAAAGCAAATTACCTTCCAGAACCAACAAAAAATCTTCTGGTGCTATGAACGAATTACTAGGTTTTCGCAAGATATTGAACATAATCGAGTCATCATCTAGACATCCTTCCGCAAGATCCAACCAACACCTAAAATCATGGCTAAGTAATAGGTTGAGAAAATCTGACGCACATAAGTACTCCTTTAAGCCTACCGCTCAAATTGATCTGCGTAGACATTGTCTTCGTCCGTTCCATAGTCTTCCATCTTTCTAAACAAAGCTAGATTCATATATCTGGGCATGGAGCAAGCTCTTGTCACGGCTACGAACTTGTCTTCTGAAAATTGACTCTTCATACTGAAAAGTCTGTTGATTGTATCCTAGAAAAACAATTCTTTAACATGAATTTAAATGGCATAATGAACTACAACAGCACTCACTAGTCGTTCAACATTTCTTTCTTTTGCAATGCGCTGGGCATTTGGCTCCCCTTGACGAAAGTAAAACCTAGGGATTGAGTTCTGCTCTTTTGTTTCTGTTGATGGAGAGATAGATGCATTGTTTTCCTCCAAAACACTTGTTGAAAGCCTAGATGGCATACTTTCATCGTCTTCAGAACTCAGTGAATGATTGGTATCCTGATGACTACCTTTGGTGATTTCAGAGATATCAGATAAGGGTACAGACATGAATTCGATAGTGGATTGTTTACTACTAAGTGAAGGTAATGGGGACCAGCAATTGTCGTCTTTGTCGCTTTCTCGAGCAGAAATAGTTAGCAACATATCCGGCCTGGGAGATATGGGAGAGCTGATGGATGGGGCCGTAACCGCATTTTCCGAACAAACTAGTTTTTGCAACTGTTTTATAGCTGGCTTTTGATAGGGCATTGGCTGTTCTGGTTCTTCCAGATGCGATGTAGTAGCTAGTTCTGATAAAATTTTAATACCGGTAAAGCGATGTCCCTTCACTGTAAAACCATCAAACCTTCATCAAAGTTCACATAGCTGTCATTGAGCATAGGGGCCTCTCCTTCAACATGTGCCTCAGCTACGACAACTGAATCTTTAGTATATTTAGCTTCCAAAGGTCTTGAATTGATTTGTGTATCGAAATCACTGTTGGAACTTGCAATTCTTTTTTGTTTGGAAATTGTTGAAAATGCTGCTGTAATGGTGTCAATAGTGGGGAAAGGAAAATTGTCCACGATATGAATTACAATCATGCCAGCAAGGACAAGACACATTGGTGCATATCGTGGAATGACATACTGGGTCATTGTTCTGTGGGAAAAAGGCATGTTGAGAAAAGGATTGGCGACACTTGCAACAGTTTGGATTGAGAAGGAGAGGCGATCAAAAAGAGACAAAAAGGCAGGATCGTAAATATGACGGCTTTCCAATTGCTTTGAATCATTTAGCCTATGTTATTATTTTATCAACGAAACGGGAATGCTAAATACAGTTGGCCTCGATCGTATGTTAATGCGGTGAGATATCAACATTCCAGTTGGTGAATTTCCAAGCCAGATACATGTCTAAATTTTTTATTGTGTTTTTTTTGGGGTAGGGTGTGGGTGAAGCTACAATTCGCAATCTATGAGGAAGTTGTCGATAAGACGAGCTTTGCCCATGAAGATAGCAAGACTAGCAATACATCCGCCTTCTATAGCTTCTGGCTTTTCGTTTAAAGTTTTAGGGTCGGCTAAACTAAGATAGTCGAATTTCATATTCCAGCCTTCATTCAGGGCTGCTACTTGCTTCTCCTCAGCATAATAAATACCCATTGCTTTGGACAAAAGACGCTCCCTTGAGCGTTCTCCGTTCCTGTAATCGCTTTCTATAGATGAAAGCATCTTGTAAAGAACAAGAGCATGCTTTCTTTGCGATGGAGTCAAGTACACATTTCGAGAAGACATAGCAAGCCCGTCACTTTCTCTTGTTGTGGGGCAAATATGAAGCTCTATTGGGAAATGAAGGTCCTGCACAAGTCGCTTCAGGCACACACATTGTTGAACTTGATGTAGGAAAAGCAAGAGTCAATGAAGAAGTACATTACCATGAATGTCGATTAAGTCAAAATGTATTTACCATCTTTTTGTCCAAAGTATGCATGGTCTGGTTGAATCTATTGCGTGGCCGTGTCAATTAGTGATGTATTTATGTGGCCCCATTTGGATGATGAATACTTACAATATTAAAAAACTTTGATACAACCGTAGCCACACCTCTGAAAAAGTGTGGTCTGGTTCCACCTTCCAGTTGATGCGATAGACCTTTAATTTCTACAAAAGCACCAACTTGCTTTTCAACTTCTAACTCAATACCATTGGGATACACCTCGTTAACTTGAGGAACAAGTACTGCGGAAACTGTGCCCACAGGTAATTCACCAATTTTGTTCAAATCTGCCTGAAGAGTCCTAGGGTAGCTTGCAAGATCTTCATGGGGAGCAAACTGAGCAGGGTTAACAAAAATAGTAAGTGCGACATGGTCAGCGTCCTTGCGAGCTTGTTGAGCTATCATTATATTGTCAGAATTATTTATATGACCATTATTGACTTTCATAATGTTCCTATTCTCACAACTACTTACCCAAACCTATATGGCCTGCGTGAAGAGCACCCATAGTGGGGACATAACCAAGCGTTTGACCATTCATAAGAATGCTACGTCGCCAGCTGCGAAAATCGGCTATGCGGTTGAAAACTTGAACCCCTCTTGGAATGTTGTCTAGTAACACAATTCAGTCAACCTACTTTGGGAGCTATTTGTCATATAAACCCTTACATTTCTCCATGTTGAATGGAATGGACCGAGACCTTGGGGAAACACCGACTAGCTTATTTATTTCAGTGTTTACTTTGTCCCGACCTGTCAAGTTCCTGTGTTACAAAATCTATAAACATGATCGCCACCCACATGCTGCAACGAATTGGACGATCAGCACTGAAGTCGCATAACACAAAGCAAGTAGCTTACCAACTGTGCAGTAGTAGTCCTATATTTGGCGTCTCTGGCTCTCGAATCTTCTCCAAGCACTTGAGTACGCAACAGTCTCAACAATCTACAATCTACGTTGGCCCACTAGCAACTGTTGCTAAACGTTTGAAGCTATTTTCTATCTCATCACTTGGACTTAGCTCTGCGATCACACCATTTGTTTTTGTTCTTGATTTTCCTGTTCCTGTCTTCGCAAAAGTTGTTCTTGTTGGATCAGGTATAGTGAAATCAACAAGCAATTTAATATCATTATACAATTTTATTAACTCTTTATGTTTTGCTCATTTAGCATTATTCACAAGCGCTTCATCGACCGGTCTGATCAACTGGGTCATGTCACCATACGTGACTAAGGCGACAACATCGCCTGAGCAGCCTGGTATGATTAACTTGCATACTCTCAATGTCATTGCCCAAGAACATGTGACAATCGTGCCCATCACAGCCCTGCAGCCATCGACGAGAGTTTTTACAACTATAATGATCAATGAAGGGAAAATGAGCCAAGCTCAGGGTCGAATTGGCGAGAAAATTGTCAGACCCAAGCAGGTGTTCTATGTCCATCCTGAAACTTGTCAATCTGGACCTCTACACGATGCGATATCCGGACTTCATGACATTGACACAGATATTAACACGGAGCAAAAGACACAATAAGCTAGTATATATTGCATCAACAACTACAATATCATAGAAAATATAACAACGAACCGATAATAGACTGTATCATTATTATTATTTTGAAAACGCCTCAGGTTCAACAATATCTGCTTGATCTCAACTTGCTAATTGAGCATGCCAAAAATTTAAATTTATTTAACAATCACACTCTCTTTTCTTCCAGCGTACTCAGTCCAAGAGCCGTCATAGACAGATATGTTTTGGGCTCCAATACGTTCTAGCGTAAAATATAAAACGGAGGCAGTGATACCACTTCCGCAACTAGTGACAATCTCTTGATTAAGGTCAGGAATTTGGGTTAGCCACTTTTGCTTGAGAGCTTCATCGTCCAAAAACTCAGTTCCAGACATTAGATTTTGGAATGGCATACTGACGCTACCAGGCATATGGCCTGAACTTAGTGATGGCCTCGGCTCAGGAGCTTCTCCAGTGAATCTAGCATTGGATCTGGCATCGGCGACAAGGAAACCACCTTCACCGCGCTGAACGTTCTTGACATTCTTGATGATGGTGTCGTAGTCGCGTACCAGTTCTTCTCTCACGCTGGCCACATGGTATTGCGCTGGATCTGCTGGAATCGGTTTGTTCGTATCCAAAGGACGATTTTCGGAAATCCACTTTGGTAAACCACCATTGAGAACAGAAACGTTTTCATGACCAAAAACTCTAAACGTCCAGTAGACTCGGCAAGCCGAAACAACACCAACGCTATCGTAAATTACAACATGATCATTGTTTGAGATACCAAGTTTTCCTTTAAGATTGAACAAATTGTGTTTGAGTAAAAAATGAGACCGAGCATTAGTGGCTATGATGTATCTTACCAACAGCCTCGGCAAATGTATCTTTAGAAGGTAGCATATGGGGAAGATCTGATGCTTTAGCTTTAATGTCATCAATGCCAAAAAATTGCGCTCCGGGAATGCGTTTTTGTACAAATTCTAGGTATGGATCTCTGTTAGCGTTAGGCATATGCCAAGAACCATCCAAAATTTTGATGCTTGAGTCTTTAGCCAGTGCTGATGTTGAAATGAGCGAGCTTGGTCGCGATGAAGTGGTAAATGCTTAAGACAGATAGTACTGGTTAGAGGCACACTAAGATACAGATTTTACAACTTGCGCGAGGTACCTTTTGACGCGCTGTTTGACATTCTCGGGGTAGAACGGGCAATGTTGGCTGCACGAAGCATTACTTTATGAGAAAAGGGTGCTATGACTGAATTATAAACTTTCTTGAAGTTTATGACACAGTTGACTGACTAAATTTCTATTGGATGAGTTTATAAGTCCTGGAATATTATGCTCGATTTTGGTCCGTGCGTCGTCTATGCCTTGGTGAGAGTATTTACAACCTACGGATCAAGATATGTTAATTTCATTTCCTATACGACAGCCTTTAGATGACAAAGTCATAATAGATGCTAACCTTGTAACGCCTGTTCTATTGCTGATATAACCATTATTTCTTGAGCTTCAGTGACGGAAGTTTGAATTTCAGTTTCTATGATGTGTCCATGTCTTGATCGTATGAAAGCATTCTAAAAAGAGTAAAATAACCATATCAGTTTTCGAGTCATTGTATGCTGCGAATGGCTTTGTTAACTCTGGATCGAAAAACTTACAACAGATCCCCAGGTGAAATCCATTTCAATGTCATGAGTGAATTCTGGCGTTTGGCCATAAATCCAATCCCATGAAGTAAGCTCGTCCTTTGATTTTTGGACTTCCTCGGGAAGACCCGATGGATCGTCTTGGGAGAAAATAACTGGCTTGACGGGTTTGCTTCCATTATGAGCTAGCAAAAACTCATCTATCACCGCCTCACAAAATTGCTGATGGTCTATGGTGTAAGAGTAGCTACGCAGATTCGAAACAGGAGAAGGCACTGATGCAACACCTTTTGTAACAAGCTTGTCTCGGCTTCCACCCAGTGCTCCTCTCAGCATCTCAATATCTGTGTCAATTAACATCGTTCCATGGTGATAAGCGCGACGGTTGGTCAACTTATAAGCACTTCCTGAAACTTTAAATCCATCCACTGCTATGTCATGTCTACTATTTACATACGCTGGTATGTCCAGTTGAAGTAAAGCACGGGCAACAAGCTCAGCATTGGCGTCTCTTGAGAATGCCGCTCGGGGCATGAAAATAGTGTATATAGAATTTCCCATATCCTGATGAGAGCAAAGAACAATTGAGAATTCAGTAGCAATATCTAGCAGAGGGAACCTTTTTACTTACATGATATACAGTTCCACCTCCCGATCGTCGGCGTACAAGTGGTATTCCATGCTCTTCCATGTATCGTAAATTGCATTCTTTGAATGGATTCTGGTTCCGTCCTACCACCACACAAGGTTTGTTTCGCCATAAATACAAAATGTATTTCTCTGGATCAGTTGTTTTAAACAAATGGTCTTCTATAGCAAGGTTGACGAACGGGTCTTTATGAGTAGATATGAAGCACTCTACATTGTCTCCTGACATGGTTGTTGAATAAAATCTTGTCCGAAAAGCATTCCGAAGTAGCACATGGGAGTTACAAGGGTTTGACCTTTTCGACAGTTGCTTGCAAAGAGGAGATACAAAGGCACTATGGTTGCACCCTAACATCTGAATGTATGTATACAGTCGTGAGAGCCGTGTAAGGTGAACTTTTGCACAAACTCTGTACCTTTTTTTTTTTGGCAGACCGCAATTGGGAAGTGTCAAAGAAAAGACAGTCATTTGTTACTTGATAATCAACCTTTACTCCAACATGAATGTTCATAGAGATCTTTGGCCGTTCAATCAAGTTCTGTCGGACGAGGAGACGCGAGATTTAGGAACACAACCAGTATATGCCATAGATATCAATCCGCGAAAGACTTCCTTATTGTTGAAGTATGTCACTACTATCTGAAGTCTGTCTTGCAAGTTGTTGCATTCTAATGCAGAAAGTTTTAACCAGATTCATTCAACAACAATGGCCACAACAAACGGGACTAGAACATTGTAAACGGATAAGAAAAAACACACCGGAAGTTGGGGATGTCACATTAACTGTACTGCTTTGCCAGCAGTCTGCCATGGAAGAGCATGAACTCGAGAAACGACTAGATCAATTCAGTAACGGTGATAATGATTTAAACAGGAGTCCAGTACATATAGTCTCGGTACCGCTGCATGCGCCGCTGAATAGGAAGCAGTTTGATTTCTGTAAGCAGCTTTGGCCGGTGATCTTTCGTGAGGATACCAGATTAGATCCTACGTTCAACCAAAATCAAATAGATCAAGTCACTGCTCATATGCAAGCAATACTACGCAAAGCTCAAGAGTCACAATCCGAAGAAGCGCCTATTTTTGCTCGAGTAGTAGATCCTACGAATAACAGAATTATCGCTGAAGCGACTGATACCCGAAAATCTGACAAGCACCCTCTACATCATGCGGTGATGAATTGTATAGATAATGTTGCTCGGGCTGAACAAGATAGGAGGTCTCAGCACAAGCGAAAAGTTGATGCACTGGACTCTCCGAGAGATTCTCCAAGTATTTCAGAAACTGATTCACCAATTGATACTGTCCACACGCCAAATATAGACGAGACCGTGGAAAAGAATGCATATCTTTGTACCGCTTATGATATATATGTTACACATGAGCCATGTACTATGTAAGTTATACATTTTGTGCTGCATGATCTATCTATTTGCGCCGTATTAACATGACTGATCGAAAGGTGCTCAATGGCTTTATTACATTCCCGAATTGGACGAGTATTTTACCATAAATCGACCCAAACTGGTGCTTTAGGCACCTTGTACAAAATACACTCACATAAAAGTTTGAATCATCATTTCAAAGTTTTCAACGACGTGATGAAAACTGAATCATCTCAAGAAGCAGCAAGGGACTCATGCCTGTCGTTGGCCGCAAATGGTGGTAATGAAGAGATTGATGCTTAGACGCAACTTATAATATCTAAAATCTCGGACGGATATATAGGCATGGCATCTTCTGTTTCTAATGGCACGAATTTACAACAGAATTTTACTCAAATAAAAATTGAAAAATAGACATTCCCAGATGGTCAGACCACAACTGCAACGCTTGTTCTATCTAAATGAAAATAAACGAAATGCATGTATCTGTATTTTTGGGAATTTCAACTACGGAATGGGAAATACATAGTACCACTTCCGTTGGCAGCATATTGTTTTGCAGCCATTTTCTTTTGGTTATTCCTTGAAACCAAGTTACTCAAAGTATTGGATTTGCTAGCTTTTGGGGTTGGTGGAGGACTTTTTGACCGCATTCCTGGGGAAGGAGGAGGAAGCATGGGAGATGATGGTTGCTGCGGGACCGGCCCGACAGTATGAGCACGTACCATACCATGAGGCAACGGCGAAGAAGGTGGAATCATTGCTTCATCAAGCATCGACATTCTCGAATTATCTACTACAATTGGATGATCATCTCGGTTAGCACCATTGAATTCTCGACGACCGGTAAACTCTGCTGGATTGATTCCACGTTGCATCATCTTCTTGGCACTAATCATGACTTTCAAGGCTCGTATTTGCAAACTTGTTCGTCCAGTTAGTGCTGCAGTCTCGTATATTTGACTCGCAGTTGTCATAGTTAACATCTGATGCAAAGCATGGGTTGCCAATTCCTTGAGCCTGACAAGATCGTACATGTCTGAAAGTAGTAATAATTGACAAAGGATGTGGGGTTGATGCTGCTCCGATGTGAGTAAATGATCCGAGTAGATGTATTGAAGGAAAGCTAAGGTTGTAACGTGGCTTTCTGGGAAAAACATGGTACGTGACTTGGGACATATCGTTGCTAGCTTGGAGCTATCGTGCTCGATCTTTTCTTTCAGTTCCTCATCATGAACGTCTGGAGTTTCAGCAGCTTTGACCATCATTTCTGCAAAGTAAGGCCAGCGTTCTGAAAGCACCAAAGAGTTTACAGGGAACATCTTTCCATCAGCCGAGAGTATCTCAAAATCGGCCATGACTGGATCATTTAAAACGCTCAATCCGAGTTCTTGAGCAATGGGGGCACAGGTGGATGCAGGTGGTATATAGATGCCAAAAGCTTCGGTATCAACAGTAGCCAAATGATCAAAATTGACTTGTCTATGGTTATAATCGTCCAACAACGAGCGGTCACGGTTACCCAAAACTAAGAAACGGCTACTCGCTTCATGCAATATTCCTCTATTCCATGAACCAGATGATAGAATTGCTCCTGAATCGATCCGTGTCCAGACAAGGTTGGTAAGATTGAGAGCCCAGAGTTGAAACATTTGCGTTGACGGCGTGAGGCAGGTACCAGCAAGGATCATATGATGGCCTAGAATATGGCCGGTGGGAAATCTGAGTCCAGGAGGTAGAGCCGTACCAGACATGCCAGTAGAGTGATCTTGAACTCTATTAGGAGCAGCATTTGGTGAACAGAACAATTGAAGCTCTCGCTTTACATCTGTAAAATTATAATTGGAATAGATGTATACTGGATTTTCAACACTTGTTACAGGTGGAGATGAATATGAAAGACGAAAGAGGGTATTGTTCTTGTTCAAAATGGATTGGCGACGTTGTATATTTGGATTCTTGTCTCCTTCATATGACGTTTCTTCTTCCCAGCTACGACTGCCAAACAGCGGTACGCTACAACTTGATGAAGGACTGACAGACACCGATCTGTAAGCACCACATTGACGCTCAAATGGACACACCTGAACCCACTGGAGAAGCTCTAAATCGAAAACATTGATTTCCGAGATATATTGATTGTTAAGGTCCTGCCCACCCACGATAATTAATTTGTTCCCTGACACGGTTGATAAATGGGCATAACGCGGTCGAGCATTGAACAAAGTAGGGAGCGATTCAATATAATGCCATTCCATAGTGATGGTATCCAGCCAACAAACATCGTCCAAGGCGCATAGTCCTTCAGTAGAAGTCCTTGAATACCCCATGCCGCCAAAAAACACGATTTTATCTTGATAAACGCTTGCTGAGTGAAAATACCGAGACTTCGGGGCAGGTTCTGAATCTGGAGGTGGAATGAACCGAGACCAAATGAATGACTCGAGATCCAATACATACAGGTCGTTGGTCATTCGCCTAGAACTGACAGTCCTTCCAGCAAAAACATATAGCGAGTTATTTACCACCGTGGTAGAAGCACCTACAAGCGGTGGAGGCACTTCGCCTGTGGTAGTGCGAAGCTGAGTGGTCAGATCGGCAATGGACTGTAAGCCAGGCATCAGTTGCAGGAAGGAAAAAGATACACACTGGGATTTTCTTACTACACAGGATTCTCTCTTTTTGTTATAGTAGCTTGGGCTGTTGTGCAACCTTCATTTTCATAACCGACCCCATTCTGCTAACCACGCTATTTTTCCTTGTTAAGTATTGTCATACAAGCACACTTGCACTTCATTTTGTACAGGTACATGTTGATACACAGCTTTTGATTAATTTGTTAAGTAGTAGCACAATGATCTCATATGTGCCATATTGCTAAGTAAATACAAAAGTAGTGGCTGATCGCCTTTTCATAATTTCGATTTGAGTTTTCCCTTGGCTGCATTTCATTGTTGGGGCTCCGCTAAGCTGGCTCTTCATGTCCTCCATCTTTGTCCAAAAAGACATTAGCTACAGCACTAAGCCGACAGGCTCCAAAGACATGGAGCGTGAACTGGATGTCTATTTCCCTTCGACTGGGACAGAGACATCTCCAGTGCTTCTCTTTGTTCATGGTGGTGCATGGCGAACAGGCGACAAAGCCGAGCATTCTTGGCTTGCGGAGAACCTGGCCAAGCAAGGTTTTACAGTTGCCGTAAACAATTACAGGTTAGTGCCCTGAAGGCATAATATATATATTGGATAGGTTACTGAAATCTGGAGTAGATTGAGTCACAAGACCGAAAATAACGGTGAACCTATTATCCAACATCCAACTCACATTGTAGACACCATGGAGGCTATAGAATATCTCAAATCTGAATATCCAGGAAGAAAATTGTTCCTGGTTGGCCATTCCGCCGGAGCTCATATTATTCTTTCTATAGCTCTTAAGCCACAATTCCAGGTGAAAAATATAGATGGATTTGTTGGAGTAGAAGGGATCTACGATATTCCTCTTTTGCTAGATACTTTCCCTGATTATGTAGACTTCATCCAGCAAGCTTTTGGAAAGGATAGTTCAAAGTACAAGGAAGCATCAGTAGTGGATTTCAAACCTGCCCCTGTCACTTCTCCCATAAGCCTTTTATATTCTCCAGAAGATGAGCTGGTTGATCCTGGTCAACATGAATCTATGGAAAAGTTTCTTAGATCTGAAAGCATACCAGTTGCAGTCAATACCGACTTACTAGACAAGCATGATGAATGCTTGAAGACAGTAAAACTGATAGAGTTGATCAAAGGTTTTGTTCAGCAGCATATATAAGCAAAAATCATTGATCAACCTGTCCATTTTATTGCTCAGGTTTTTCAATAAATCTATGTACTATTTCTAGAAGAACTTTATCCTCTCTAAGTTTTAAGATTGATTTGCGGAAGACTTCATACGGGCCAGCGATACAGCCATC
This sequence comes from Umbelopsis isabellina, assembly GCA_016758905.1. Classification (NCBI taxonomy): domain Eukaryota; kingdom Fungi; phylum Mucoromycota; class Umbelopsidomycetes; order Umbelopsidales; family Umbelopsidaceae; genus Umbelopsis; species Umbelopsis isabellina. The sequence continues at coordinate 575,486 of JAEPQZ010000011.1, forward strand.
TTAGCACCTACAACGGCATTGTTCTTCACTAATGCGATGTCTGTGATGATGTGCGTCAGTCTACATTCCGCTACTTGTCACAAGATACATGATACATACTAGCTTTTAAACTGTCCCCTTTCGTCAATTCTCCAATGCGTTTCAGTAAGAAAGGTGTTTCATCTTTGCCGTATACGCCTTGTGATCTTGAACTTTACATCAGTCATTTATTCTGGCTCCAAAACTCGTGAAAATACCCTCATACCTGGCTTCCTGTACGGCTGTTTTGATCGCAGATGCAATGTTTTCACCATCTCCTGCGTGTTCAGTTGGAATTGGTACAGCGAACACCATGCCAGTTTGGAGTCCCATTTTCTGATTCGCATCTATCAAAGGAAAAATATCTAAGTAGCTGTCCTTATGTCATCTCATATTAAAATATCGGTCTCACATATCATCTCAGCAGCTAATTCGGCATTTGTTACGTGAAAAGGGCTCTATGATCATTTGAAAATGAGTATATATCTCAAGCACGCACGCTATGTTGTTCATATTGATTGTACCTGAAGTCCACTATCTGGAGTATAGAATGCTGGGAATGCCTTATTGTTTCCAATTGTAGTTACAGGTACACCTTGAGTTTCCTTTAAGAAAGTCATCAAAACGACTTCTGACTCGTTGACTGAAATGATATCTCACTATACACTTACCAAAACCTCCAATGTCTTTGGAATATCCAGTATACTCTTTGCACCAGCGCATACAACCGCGACCGGAGTCTTTCCCAGTTCTAATAAATCGGCACTTACATCCATTGCTGCGATTGATATGTCAGAATATAACGTGTTCGAATTGGCAGAGTGACATCGAACTTACTCTGTTCAGATCCACGATGCACACCACCAATACCACCAGTAACAAACACAGATATTCCAGCAGCATGTGCAAAAACCATGGTACCAGCAACAGTCGTTGCCCCGGTCAAAGACTGACACAAAAGCTATCAATTCTCTTTTCGATTTCCCATAAAAACGCTTCGTAGACTTACGTTCGCCATCACATAAGGTATATCTCGCCTCGAGGTTTTCCAGGCTTGTTTCCCATGCTTGCCCAGATGATCCAATTCTGTATCATTGAGACCTGTACTCATATTCTCAGCTTCATGATTGACTACTTTATTAACCATCTGTATGGCGTCATACTATTGCTCACCTATATGAACTTTTCCCTTTAGAATGGCTATAGTTGCTGGCACTGCACCATTATCATAAATGATCTGTTCTACTGCTCGGGCAGTTTCCACGTTTTGTGGATATGGCATGCCTTTTGATATTTCAGCTTTCTCGTGTACTTATATCCTTTCATAATATGTATTTTTTTTTACCATGACTTATGATAGTTGACTCCAGGGCAACAACAGGTCTGGAAGATTCAAAGGCTGCTTGAACCGATTTTGAAATCTTAAAGTGAGACGGAATCGTACGGTTGCTTAAATAGCGCAATCCGATATTGCACTTTAGAATTTTCGTAGATCTCGAGAGTTCCCTTGTACACAACATCTTTTCAACAGAACAAATCACGTTCAACATTCGCTGTGAGAGTTCTCGTTAAGTGCCGTTTACTAGACACGTGACGAATCCATCATGAAGGTTAATAACATCTACCAGAAAGCTTGACATTGGATATCGCCTCGCAATGATTAGCTATATTCAGTATCCAAACACAATTGCGTCGCCCTTGTCTCCTAATCACACTCATACGAAATTTGATATATGATATAGATACACTCTCTCCCTTTAATGTCACGTTACGTTGGAACGTCGGGTTTATTTGCCATGGATGTGATTTCCTCGATCTTCAACCGTATAGCATGTGTCGCTGCTACCCATAGTTCTAATTCCTTCTGTTCGGCATAAACAGACGCGTGAAATGGAACAGTCTTATTAGGGCTTTGAGTCAGGATACCTGATTTCGCCAGATAACCGACATGTTCTCTAAGAGTTTGTTGTATATCCTACAAATATTTATAAGTTAATCTGCTTGGAGTATAATGTACTAAAAGACGTACCAACCTTGAGCAGTGCGTAGTAGTTGCGAGATTCTGCAGCAAATGCTGTAGCCTTATCTTGAACATATGTTTCCGTGTCTACACCTTTGATAGCTAAATCATCCGAAAGTACAGCAATGGCATTGCCAGACGTCTGAATTAACTGCACTATTTGCTATATCCCAAGTAAATACAGAAGTATAGCTCAAAGACGAGTGATTTTGCAAGTACCTTTTCTACTGCATGTAATCGCTGAATCCTGATCGCGCTCTCCGACGTTGAATTTGCTGAGAGCGTTTCTGTTGAAGCGTCTATTTCTTCCGACATTAATATGTCGTTATTGCCATCGGTTGCTTCCATATCAAAGTTATGTGAGAGTAGAGAATAGAGCCTTGCAAATTCGGATCATAATTGGGTGTGCCACTCTCAACTTTCAACAGTCACATCCACTTAACATTCAATGAGAATTCAATTCTTTTATATCTTTTATTTTGATATGGATTCCTTCGATTAGAAGCGATATGTTGTACTGATATGTTGAAAATTGTCTGTTTAATTAACGCCAATCACTTTTGCCCGCCTTAGACTTCTCAAATCGGCAACAACGTTTCCTTCTTCTACCCAATGTCTATCATCCCAGGTCTCACTCGTTTTACGTGTAGATGATTCAATCATTTTCCTCTCGGTATCAAAGGCAGCCTTGCGTAGTTCTCCTCCAAGAACACTTGATCTTGCTGAAATATATCTCATTTCAGAGCATAAGTTGATAGTGTCTTCTGGAATATTGAAATTCATGATCTCTTTAGGCTGACTCAAAAACTGCATGGAAAGACCTGCTTCTAAGTGCCACTGGTGAAAATGTTCATCAGAAACAGTAATATAACGTATTTTACTCTCTGTTGAAAAATACTCACATCCATATGACAATGTAGAGCCCAAACACCAGGATTGTCAGCAACGAATCTATACATTTCTTAAAATTAGCGGTTTAATATCTACATGATTTGAAAATTCCAACTGTTTACCTTATAGCTATCCAGCCCTTTCTTGGTAGTACGGCCACGTCCCTTCGCGTAGGATTCTCAAGATTAAAGTTTTTTTCGTCTTTCTTTGAGTCAAAAGTGCCTTGACCAACACCGACAATCTGAAAAGTATGTCCGTGCTAGATGGTCTTGTGTTAATATCTCGTACACCTGGAGTAGTTCTTAAAGCTCGCAGATACTAACCAAATGAAAAGGATGCTCTCCTCCATTTGCTCCGCCTTGAAGAATTATTTGAACAACTTTGGGCGCGTCAACTTTATGAATAAAGTTAGCAGAATCCAAGTAACTCAGACCACTCCACTGGTTAAACATGGTTGGTCGAGCACCATCATGAAAATATGTTTGATTGTTCAAAAAGCCTCGAAGTCGAGTACCGTTTCTACCAAATTTGATCCTGAGAGTAAGAGAGTCGTCATAAGGTGGAGCAGGCACTGGATAGTAGTTGACAAGAGCTTGGCCATTCATATCCTGACAATGTGGCGTCATCATCTTAGCTGCTACAGATCCTTCAAAGGTATCTTCTCCATCTTCGTAAACTATCGTCGCCAATGCAGGCTTGTATCCTTCAAGTTCAGTGGCGTTACCATGGAAACACTCAGTATCTAGCTCTGCTCGCATATAATAATTTTGCGGCTCCTGGTTGGCTTCAACAATCACTGAGTATCTTTGGGCAATATGGACTGAAAGTCGATCGACAGTATATTTTTTCATAGAAGTACCATCAGCCTAAAGAATGCTCATGTTAGTTAAGTTTTACTGTTTGAAGAGTTAGATTTGACTAAATTACCTCGATGATTGTCATTTTGTGATTATCAATGGAGAACATCATGTTGGATAGTGAGCCGGCATTAATTATTCGTAGTCTATACCGCCTTCCAGGGATAAATACAAAGCTAGACAGATCGGCTTCGCTATCACATTCTTGCCCTTCTTCTAAATCTGCTGAATCGCAGTCATAAGTATTCCTTCCATTGATAAGGATATTGTCAGGTATTGCCTATTTGCATAGGATCTGAGTTAAGACAGCTTTTAAAGTTACTATTTCATATATTTAATGATTTATATACCTCAATTGCTCCAATTTCATGTAGCTTTTTGATAATAACAGGAGATTCCGAATGATATCTGAATAGTGAAAGTATTACCATTAGTAGCTTACTTCAATTTATGCCATTTTGCACCGATTATCACTTACAGGTCGTTAATTATGACATCGTATTCAAAGTCGTAGTCGGGTATATGTGGATCTTCCTCATCATTGCGAATTATCAAGGCTCCCACCAAACCTGAAGTAACCCTCGGCATTAGCATATATAGTTCAAGTTGCAGCAAATCGATTGAACCCTACCATCTGCCAGTTGTGCTGAATGATGGGAGTGCCAGTAATAGGTACCCCAGTTTCCTGTCTAAGATTACAAAGAGTGGTTGTTACTGAGAGATATATATCAGCAATTGTTCGCCTAGCTTCTATTGCTTACTGTGTTGAATTCGTATGTATAGCTAGAATTTGGTGGAATTGAACAGCCTGTCATTCCAGGTACACCATCCATCCAAGGAGTCCCTGTTTGCAGCATCCCATGCCAATGCAAACTAGTGGGCTCTTTTAGATTGTTTCGTACGTTCACTCTAATAACGTCCTTATGATTTACTTCAATCCTTGGTCCAGGGTATTGACCATTCGCCAAGATCATATTCCTCATAAATCCATCGGGCGCACGTTTATACTCGCCTACAGTCCAGTTATATTCGACTATTCTTGGTTCTGCTTTGGTCAATTGCAGGCCGCACGCCACAGCAAATAATAAATAGCTGAGATGCATTGATCTATGTGTTTAGATGTTGATTTCCACTTTACGCTGGTGTGGTGAGCAAAGTCTGATGAAATGAAGAAAGGAAGAAGTACAATCAATCATTTTTGGAGCATGTATATCAAATTCAGAATATTCCGTTGAGCCCTGTCAATAATTTTTACCCAATTCAGGTGAAAATGGTTGCTATTGAAAGGCATAATTTGGATTACAGCCACTGGTCAGTAGCAATTTAGCCATAGAAAACTGCTCGGATGTAAAATTTATTTGAACCAACAATCTGCTTAGTTGCTAGCTGCTTATTTACTGCTTTAATTCTGCTGTCGCGCCAAATTGATAACAATACACCTAGCTTATTTGGCCAAACATTTCCGAACTGATACCAGGTGGCAGATTGGTTGCATGTTTGTTTTTTGATTCACCTGAAAAAATATTCCCTTTTAGTGACATTTTTTGATTGGGCTGGTATGCTCTGCAGCTATCCCCCTGTGACTATCAGGTACATACTTGGATTCCATTGTATATCCATGTATGGCTTACAATTAGTATGAGGCAGAGGCTTTACTTATACTAGCCAAAGTTTTCACCCACTAAATAAACAATCTTCAATTACCTTACATGTTACATGACTTCCGTTTATGTTGGCAACTACTTGTGAAAATCTTTTAGGAGAAATCATTAAGAATGTAATCATTGAATTTGGCGCATAACTACAAATTTTTTTGTTTGCATATCTCCATTACAAGGTCCTCGAAATAACAATTAGAGTTATCTCTGTACAGCAAAGCACCTCCTAAGTGTTACAATTTGCGAGACGATTATTATTTCTTATTGAGTAGGCTATTCATTTGGCTCTTTGTCCTTCGACTGCTTGGTTTATGACAGCTTTAGATTGTACACAATTGCTTTAGTTTAAATTCCTACTCGAACATCACCTCTTGTTACAAATGAATAGACACCACTACGTTTGTGCAGATGTTACAGTTTGAGATAGCATCAGAAGTTTCTAAACTCACTTAAACATGCCCTTGTACTGGCGTGCTCGGTCTAGCATGCTTGGTCTAGGGGCTATCCGTTTCAATCTAAAGCAAGCCTTTCGAAACTAGTGTTCCAGATGGCACCGTACCTGGGCTGGGTAAATGGCGCTTCTGACCAATTCTGCCTTAGTGTTTGTTAAGTATCATAACGGTAATTTACTTCCTCTTGATATACTAAAGCAATTTTCGCCGTGAAGCTTGGTATTACTGAGGTCAAGTGGCTTTCAAGGTTTTCGTAATTCATTGCTAAAATTGTTTGTGATTGTGATCCTTACGAACCTCCAGGATGAAAGTAAAAGCAGTGACCCGATTTATAATCACTCCTCTAGTTACCTAATTGTGGTGTAGCTTGCTGAACCTTCTTTCTGTGACGAAAGCCGATCCCTCGGCATAAATATGTACGCATGGAATTCTCAGTATTAATGTAAATAAGAAGGGCAGCACAAGTGACAGTTAATTTTAGTTAGCTCTTGTTATGACTTTGATAATATAGTAATGAAACTTGGTGGTCATTGACAAAGAATCTGATAAGAAATCTTTGCGTCAAGCACATGGGACCAATCACTGTGCTGCGGTTTGTTGGCAAACAAAGTGTCAGCTCACTGTTTATAATTTCAGCGAAGCCAGAAGTCATTTGGACTGAAAATTATCCAGCGTGATGACTAGTCAATCTCATTTATCACATTTTGCAGCTGATGTAACTTATATAGAGTATCTTGCACGTAACCGAATTACGGTAAGGAATCAACTGCTTAGAACTGTCGCTAAGTCAGCTCAAAAATTAATGTAGCGCGGATTCCCGGTAAAATTCAAATAACATTGCCGTGAGCACAAAGTAGTGTGTAACAGGATCATTGATAATTTATAATCATTTATCATAACATAATAGATCAGGTCATTAGTGGTAATCTTTAACCCTCATACGCTACATGCAGTTGTTTCGATGTTAGCGTATGCCTGATAATTTAAATTAGATGGCAAGATTGCGATTAAGTATTATAGTGCCGGCCAGATTGCTCGAATGCCTAAGCATCAAGAGAGACAGTAGCCTGGCAACGCCCTTGATCTATTTATCATATCATATTTGGTCGACGACAGTGGCACAGTCATGACCACACTTCATATACCGTAGTCTGACTCACAAATTTTCTATCCCTGGCGCAGCCAATTTTTCTTCTGAACCTACGCAATAGCTGGGTGACAATTTCATAGCCATATAAAAGAGGGGTTGGCAATGCCTTAAATTTACTTTCAATTCAAGCCATCAATTCTATTCACAATTCATATGAAATTCTTCAAGAAATCAAGCAAATCAAAGCCCTCAGATCGAGACTCAGTGTTGACTCTGGTGCCGGAGGTCAAGCCAAGTACCAAGACAAACAAGGTCAAACTATATACGAGGAAACTAGATGCCTCAGAGAAGACTTTGATTCGATGTGGTATACCGCCTAGGTAAAGCTAACTTGACTTTACCGTGCGAAAGCTGCCAATACCGTTTAATACTTTAGTACATATTTGCTTATTTCATTGTTACAAGTTAAAAATTGCATTACACATACACCTCACTCTAATAAACTCTATAACTATGTAGACCTTTGTAAGTATATTGCGTTTCCAAAAAAGATTTCTGAATTCGGAACAGTAACATGCAGCTGCGAACATAACACCATAGTCCCCAGAATAGCATTCACTCCGTAATCGCTTAAAGAGACAGGCTCCAGAAAAGTTTTTTTACTGCATTCGAGGATATAATATGTGACGACAAACTGTGTAGAGCTATTTTCTATTTGTGATTTGACGAATTACTGAAATATCTAATATATACATATGATTGGTGTAAGTTGACCTGTGAAGACTATGCTCCAGTGTGAGTTATGTCCCGGGCTTTGGATTGAAGAAAAGCCTGTCCACCCATTGGGTTCACAAAATCCTTTGGAGTATCTGGAGTATTGGTTGTTCGTACGGGATCATTATTGTATTTCGAAGTAGCAAGTTTTGAAACGGAAGGATCAGAGGTCGTTTTGGTGGCTGTTTGCACCTTGTTTGATCGGTTGCTCATATTACTGAAAAGCATGGTTTGAAAGTTTTTTTTTGTTAAAGTCCCATTAATTGATGTTATACTGGTATTTAAAGGGCTAATTATCTATATCATCTGAACGTGGGATCATACAAACGCTACCCGCTAGCTTCTATGAAGACCAATCATCGACCACATATAGCTCACTAGATTGTTCTGTCATAGCTATTGTTACTCCGCAATACTATAAACTGGATTGAGTTTATACCGCGACATCGATGAAATCATTATGTTAACCCTCTTTTAACAATTCAGCGTGCATGAATTAGTTGTGTACTTTGCTTAGACACAAACACTTAATCTAACGACTGATGTTATCAAATGATAGTAGCAATCGTACACAGATGTAATTTTATACTTATCGAGCCTATTATCAGGCAATTCTGAGCATGTATTACAGTCCATTACGATCTTAAACATTACCCACCTATGTAGTAGAAAGCAAGCCTAATCTATAGAAGCTCAGAAACGCTTATTGGATCTTTTGTCAACCAACGTAATTGTATTTTGCGATAGGCATGCTTAAATCCACATAAGGTGAAGGGCAGTGGTGATCTAATTTACATGTCAAAAATAAATAATTTGCAATGTAAGCAAAATCTGTTGTGCGACATAGCGTCAGACACACGTTGCTGGTTTTGAGAGCTGGAGATTCACAGAGGGTGTGGTGTAACCTAAAGTCGCTGAAGATCGAGAATTTTTGCCTTTCTACCATGGTAGGAAAGCGGCAGGTGACCTAAAACCTTGCTCGTTCGACTATTATGTGATCAATTCTTGGGTCTGGTCCCTGGCCCAGATCATGCCATATTGAAGGTACTGAATCTGAGACGCTTGCGTTAGCTGAAGCTCTGTGTTGTTTATATTATATAGAGTGTTAAACGATTTCTCCACTGGAGATTACCTTATCTGATAAAAAAGTGGTCTGATTATATAAGAACTGTTGCAAACGGCAGATAAAGATAGTGCGGACGCTTGTGGTATGGAGGACCATAGTCACAGAAGTTTGAACACAGGTAGATTGAGTTCGAAAACGAAAGTTGAAAATAAACGAGAGCCGGATCAAGGTTCATTACCTTTTTCCCTTTTCTTTTAAAACTTCTCTTTTTTTCTTCTTATTTACATATTAGAGTGTACAGCTATGAAGAAGAATTTTGGAAAGTTTAAGCAGGTGTGTACTGTAATGTCTTTATCATGGATCCGTCGTACTCTGTCTATTTTGTTACAACCGTATTTTGAGGCACTGTCCCTGCCCAATTTTACTGAATTCGGAATATGAATAACTAGCGCCATCCTCCCCTTTGGGGAGTCAGCACTATAGCAACAAATACCGTTTGAACTTTCTGTACTGACCAATATCGTTTATGTATTCTAGTGGACTGGAGAACGTCTAGGCTCAGCAAAGACGACTGGACAAACAGATGACTTTCATCAACTTGATCAAGAAACTGAACAGCGAAGGCTGGCTTTCGAAAAAGTATATCAAGCAGCCACCGAGGTGATGCGGCAGCTGGACAAGAAGAAGCCTTCTCCGGAAGATCCAAAAACAAAAGTACCTCCCAATGAAGCGCTGGGCGCTTGTTGGACTAGTCATGGTTTAACCTTTCCAGAGGACTCACTTCTAGGTATGTAGATCCCAGGCGGGAAATTTTAAACCGGAAGGGCGGTATTAAATTTTAATTGCTTGCACCCACAGGCGCCTCTCTAGTTAACTTTGGAAAAACGGAAGTCGAAATAAGTCAGCTGCAACAAGAGCTTGCTTATCAAATGAAAGAGAATTATCTATCCACACTAGAGAAAGCTCATCAAGATTACAAGGAATATTTGGTATGTGAGGAGAATTTATGGTGGTGGAAACCTGCACCTTTTTGTGTTGCTGAGTCTAATTTTTCGTCCGCTATTTTTTCATAGGCTCTCCGCAAAAAGCTGGACTCTCGTAGACTCGACTATGATGCAAAGTTAAACAAGCTTCAAAAGGCTAAAAAGGAAAAACCAGAATGGGAGCAAGAAGTACAGTCTGCCAAGATGAAATACGAGGAAACCGAATACGATGTAGTTCAGAGGATGATTTACTTTCAGGATAGTGAGGTAAAGTTGACAAGTGAACGAGACGACTTTCGGAAGCTGTTAAACTAAAAAAAAAAACTTCCTTTCCACTGCCCAAAAACAGGAAGAGCATTTTAATGCACTTAGCGATGTCCTGGAGGCTCAACTGAACTATCACAGAAGCTCTGCTGAGCTTTTGTCTACACTGCAGCAAAACTGGGCGCAAGGATATGAACCACGCTCACAAGAACCGGTTCCCAGACCTACTCTCCGAACGACCCTCTCAAGATCATCTACAACGAGTAATCCATTAAGACGTAATACTACAGCATCGACTAATTCGGACGACTCGTATGGTGACGATACTCTCCAGCAACGGTCACCATATGCCAATGGTCGTAGACCAAGCATGCGTCAAGGCAGCCAGGACAATCTCCATCCGATCGCTCGACGCCAGTCCAGTTATTCCTCAAATGGGCGATCTGAGGATAATTATGGAGGACGGCCGGCCCCTCCTCCTCCAGTTCCCCGCTCAAACCGTAAGTTCTTTTGTAATGTCAATGCATAGTGTTGGGGATAGTTTCTAAATATTATATGGATTGCAGAAGCCGCAGGGAAGAATCAAGTGAAGGCGATTTATGACTTTAGCGGTGAAAACCCCAACGAACTTAACCTATATGTTGGCGATGTTATTACTGTTATTGAAGAAATTGACGATGGATGGTGGATGGGTGAATTATATGATGCCAACGGTAATAAGCAGCAGGGTTTATTCCCAAGTAATTACGTCGAAGAAATGTCTCCTCCACCTATGCCAGTGCGCCCTATATCTGGAAGGAGTCGGTCAAATTCTCACTATAGTCAAGCTAGTGACACACAAGATATCACTGAAGAGCCTGAAGAAGTGGAGTCACCTTTCGCTGATAGCAGCTCTATAAGCAGTTCTTATAAGCAATATATGCCTCCGAAGCCTGCGATGCCTAGACGTGGTACGGTTGGTAGCTTGCATGGGCCGGGCAGCTCTTCACCTGTAATACCCAGAATGCCCTCTGCCTCTTCAATCACCGCACGCGCCAATATTGGTTCCTCGCGCACACCTCCTCCCCCTCCTACTGCCAGAACTCCTTCAAGGAGTTTTACCACAGGATCACATACTGCCCCTCCCACTCCATTAGGTCGTTCGGGCAACGGCTACTTCAATGTCCAACCAGCGAGTCCTCAAAATCAACCACCCCCCTGTGCTGACTGTGGCTGCGATGAATTTAGCCCAGACGTATTCAAACCGAAGAGATGTAAGACGTGTTTCCATTACCATGGCTAAATATACTGGTATCTATTGTACACATACTGTAATAGTTGGAAATAAATCACACCAACTTATTTATTATCATCTTATTTGACGTAAAAATATGGGCTGAAAGGTTGAGAGCCGGTATCATCGGTTATGACCTATATGATAATTTTTGTTAGTTTGTTAGTAGTGAGAGGTATAGCACTGGGATTTGTTCATATGTGAACCAAGGCTTACTAGAAAATAGCGTTGCTTGGCAATTCCTTTGGGAATATGCCAATCGTATGAGGTTGGGAATGGTTTGTGGAGCTGGACAATGTCTTTATATGGACTAAACAATGGTTGAAAGTCAACCATGAGTAATGTGATCACTTATTAGACATAGGACTTTCAAGACGTGTTTTAGAAAACTTACTGCCAGTGGTGTGCCTTGCCTTGATTAGCGAGTACCAAGGTAATGCTTTCGTTTTTAGAGGTATAGTCATGCCAGGCAAATTTGACAGTATCTCCAGTATGATACACTGCATTTTCCTTGGGACTGGTGAAGCCAAATTCTGCTGCAGAGACAGTAGAGGCAATAGCAAGGACGGCGGCAATAACGGAAAACTGGCAACTTCATTAACGACTTGCACTCCAATCCATGAAGCATTAAGTCAGCATGAGTATAGAGCTTTTACCTTCATGTGGAAGAGTATTTATTGGTTAAATTGTTTAAGAAATAAGCACGGTCTTTGCTTACTTTTATACTGGAGATGAGGAGTTTCAGGATGGCCTGATACGCCCTTAAGCCGTGGGTGTTCGTGCTTTGTTTAGAGCAAGATCATTTACCGGGAATAAGTCATTGCTATAAATAATCATGCGCTTGACATTTGAGAGATTCGCAAGAGTTAAATATAGTCACCTTACATCAACAGGCATGAGCAAATTCTCCTCGTTTAATCGGAATACATGTCTGCGCAATGTTTGTCAGAATGTTTCTGACTTTTCTATTGTACTGAAAAAGGAGCATGCATGTTTGCATTCAGCTAAATTAGACCTATTTGGCCACACACATGCGTATCTCGTCAGTCATATGCCGGTAGCAATAACATATAGCATTTGCAAACTTAAAATACTTTGATAAGGTTCAACGCGTTGGACAATATCACTGAATGCATTTCTCATGTTGTTACATACACATCAACAATCTTGGGAGTACCAAGTGAGTTTGGTCTGTTGTCATGCTGTTAAAAAATAACGGGAAAGCGCAGTAAATGCATGTAATTTAAACAGAGCACTAAACAATCCCACTTTCTTACCTTTTTTTTTTATAGCTTTATTGTGCAATTTTGAGTAGATCCATTAATAACGATATTCAGGTGTCCAAATCATGTGTTATCCTCACCAAGCTGCTATATTATCGATCTGGCGTTTCAAGTTTGATATATATATTTTTCTGCTTATTATGGAATGCCTTCCAAGGCTTTGGAAAGTACTGCTGTTGGACTGCTTTACCACAGAGCGGCGCTGGCGTGGCGTCAGGCGTGGCGCATGATTCTAACTTTGGCGGAAAATTCCAGTCTGCTTCCGACAGCTGGTTTTTCTTTTGTTACCAACAGAAGCAAAAAGCCTTCATAAATGCCAGCGCCAACTGTTGGAAATGGCGAAAAAAGCGATAAGTACAGCGAAGGGCGCGCCTACTCTGCAGTTCGCTCTTTAGCACGGTTTGCCATATGGGCTTATTTTCGAAACTGTCATGTCTCTGTGCTTGGCAATGTCCCAAAGGAGTCGCCCATGCTGGTCGCTGGAAATCACTTGAACATGGTTTTAGATCCATCAGTTCTTATTGTGACAGGTAAGCTATATCTAATATCATGGCGACTTGACGAAACTTCATGATGTTTGCTGACCCTCTCTACAGTTCCCCATAACCGACAACTACACTTTTGGGCATTAGCACGATTTTTCAATATACCTGTTATTGGACGTATATTTTCCGCTGTAGGAGTACTGCCTGTCGATACTAAGACGCGCAGCAACGCAAAACTTTTTGAGAGTACCGTCGATTGCTTAGGTCATGATCAGGCTGTAGCCGTTTTTCCAGAAGGTAAATTTTGCTTCGTTATTCCCAGAACCTGGATCAATCTGACTAAATCACCTGATGTGGCAGGAACATCATACACGGCCCCGCATCACCTACCGTTTAAGGACGGTTTGTCGTGGGCGGCTTATGAGTTTCTATCGCAACAGCATGAACGTAGACAAAGGGGTGAGCCTGCGCCGTATCATTATGTTACTGTCCTTCCTGTTGGTATCACATACACCACAAAGGACAAATGGAGAAGTGATGTGATTGTACAGTACGTATTTGCATAATGGGCCCTTCGAGCTCCGACCAAATGAGTTTACTTTTATTTTTCTAATAGGTACGCCAAACCAATAACGGTTGACGAAGAAGATCGAAAGAGATTTCTCGATGACCCAAAGGCTACAGTCAAATCTTTGACAAATAGAATTACGGAATCAATCGAGCAGGCTACCATCAACGCCCCAGATTGGTAAGCAGCTCGAAATCAAAAAGCACTTTATGGCGGTTGATTGAACTGATTTGTGTTATGACGTAGGGACACCGATAATGCTATGGCTACAGCTCGGAACATCCTGTTTGGGCATCGAAATGGAATTCAGCTCCAAAATTATGTAAAGATATCACAGAGGTATATGTTTTAGAAACAAGTGATATTTCGCATGTTGAATTTACACTGACAAGGATGTTTTTATAAAAGTTTGGTAAACATCCTCCATCCCTTGAAAATACCCAAGTATGCAGAACTCAGTACTCTAAAATCTCGACTGTTAAGCTTTTCCCGGACGACTCAACTACTGCAATTATCTGATCAAGACATAGCTGTGTATCAGAAGGAAAAAATCAGTATCCTGACTGCAACGCTTAGACTACTCCGTATATCGCTCAAGCTGTTGATCGAACTTCCATTATTCTTGCCAGGTTTGATCTTCCATTCACCTGTGTACGCTTTAGGCAAGGTGGCAGAATCAGTAGAGAAGTTCACCGAGTCGGTTGCCCAAGACAAAATTGCGCTAGCGCTTGGACTATTAGTACCGTTATATTCAACCTTATTCTACCAAATTTGGAAGTATACAAACTTCAGCTTTGGTGGCTTTATACTAGGCGCAATTTTGATTCCAACTTTTGCGCGCTATCATATGTCTATGTTAGACAAGCGATACGACTTGGCAAAGGACTTAGTAGCCGCTTGGAGAATCTTTGTTGCTTTGACGGGAGGTAAAAGTCAACGTGCGGAGGTTGAAGAAGCAGTAGAATTACGTAAATGGTGTGCAGAACAGCTGAAGACATTACTGCTTCGTCTAAAAGACGAAGGAAATGAGGATGCTACATTTTTGGTTGAACAGGCTCGTACTTTCTTTAACGAAGGAACAGCCCCAGTATTGGAATGATTGATGCATTTTATTTAGTTTAATGTACCTACAATATACCGTTGATCTTTATGTAAACTTGTTCACAATTATAATTGCCCTTTGCAACTGTAGTAAAGAAAATTGCTCATTATTGAGCGTTAACAAAAGCTTCCAACTTGGTTTGGTCGGCACACTCGTCTTCAACAAGTCTACCAGCAGGACCATCCTGAGCAGAAAAAATTGATTAGTCAATTTATCAGAATCTACCACTCTTATCAGTATCAATTACCTTTGTCCAACGGATAAGAGTGGGAATAGCCTTAAGTGCAATAAGAGGGTTGCTTTTATAGATATGTTCAGAGTTGCGCTTCCATTCGGAGCGGGTACCAACTGGAGCCTCAAGGAGGACAGAGTCCGGTACTTTGTTAACCCACTTGCGAACGAGAGGATCAGCTAAACGACGATAGTATAAGCATCGATTCAGAATAGTAAAAGTTTAAATATGCTATAGACCATACCAATTACACAGTCAGGGCACCAAGACTCATTGTTGTTGACGGGATCTTCGGTTCCTATAGATCAATTAGCTGTCAAAAGAACTTCTGACATGAGGACCATGGCATAATGAGAGCTTACCGAAAAACAAAACGAACACCTTATCGTTCTGAGCAACTGTCTGTTGTAGAGTTTGGTCGAATTCTTCGAGAGGGACTCGCTGAGCAATCATGCTGACAAAACTTGGTATAGGGAAAGAGGTAATTATTCTTGATCATGGCGTGACGGCAAAAATAATTTAGATATTAAGTTCGTGTCGTCTCACGTGCACTACTGACAAAATGGATGATATTGGTGATGGCCAGTGCGCTTAACAAATCAACTACAATTGTTGCTCGTTATAAATCAAAGATCGTTTATTTCAATGTACCTAAGTGGGAATCTCATGAACGTCGCATACGATATAATACTAGGAAGTAGTAGTTTGGTCTAGCGTACCTAAAGTAATTTCTTCGCTCGTATTTATGTCGAAACTTCTATGCGCCAATACAGTTCAATGATAATTGATCCATCACATTATTTCACTGTTTGATGAGCTATTTAGTTATATTGCTTAGTTGGATTATTAAGTGTCTGTGGTATTAAAGTATAGAGATATTGACAGTAGAAAAGACCACATACTTGATACTTAGGCGCCACTGTGACTGACATTTGTGGCTTGGAGTTGTAACAGCCGCAATTTTTTTCTTGGGCTTTAAATCTGGGATATTAGAGAGTAGAATAATCCTTCTCTTTTTTGCAACCCATCACAAACCTCAAGATGGTAAGAATACATATCCATCCATCCAATAGTCCATCCATCACTATCATATGTTACCCATCAATGCAACTTCATTATGGTTTAGCAAAATATTGTTACTGTGAATTGGATTGTGCATGTTGAATTTAGAGATCACAAAAACTAACATTTAATACAATAGTCCGCGGCTGCTAGACCTGTTATCAACGTCCACTCCAACAATGGCTCCGGTGCCACTTTGACCCTCCCTGCTGTGTTCAAGGCTCCTATCCGTCCCGATATTGTCAACTTTGTTCACACTAACATGGCCAAGAACAAGCGTCAAGCTTATGCCGTCTCCGAGAAGGCTGGTCACCAAACCTCTGCTGAGTCCTGGGGTACTGGTCGTGCTGTTGCCCGTATTCCCCGTGTCAACGGTTCCGGTACTCACCGTGCTGGTCAAGCTGCTTTCGGTAACATGTGCCGTTCCGGAAGAATGTTTGCTCCCACTAAGGCAAGTAGAATTCAACATCAGGGAACAAATTTTTCTTGATTCAGCCAATTTTAACATTTCGATTTTTTTTAAGACCTGGAGAAAGTGGCATGTTAAGCTTAACTTGAACCAGAAGCGTTTCGCCACTGCTTCCGCTTTGGCTGCTTCTGCTCTTCCTTCCCTTGTCTTGGCCCGCGGTCATCGCATCGAGCAAATTGAGGAGGTTCCCCTTGTTGTCGCTGATGAGGCTCAAACTCTCACCAAGACCAAGGAAGCCGTTGCTCTTCTTCAAGCCCTCAATGCCTACGCTGACGTTGTCAAGGTCTCCAACTCTCGCAAGGTTCGCGCTGGTGTTGGTAAGATCCGTAACCGTCGCTACCGTCAACGCCGTGGACCTCTTGTTGTCTACGGTGAGGACAATGGTGTTGCCAAGGCTTTCCGCAACCTTCCCGGTGTTGAGGCTGTCAACGTCCGCCACTTGAACTTGCTTCAGCTCGCTCCCGGTGGTCACGTTGGTCGTTTCGTTATCTGGACCGCTAGCGCTTTTGCTCTCCTCGATGAGCTCTACGGTACCTACGAGACTCCCGCCACCCTCAAGAAGGACTACGTTCTTCCCCAACACATCATCTCCAACCCCGATGTCACTCGTCTCATCAACTCTGATGAAATCCAGTCCGTCGCTCGCCCCAAGGGTAACAAGCACCACAAGAGACCTTTCACCATCAAGAAGAACCCTCTTAGAAACGCTGGTGTCATGAACCGTCTCAACCCCTACCAACAAGTCCTTCGTCGTGCCGAGATCCTCGGTGCTGAGCAGCGCAAGGCTGGTAAGGTTGCCAAGAAGGACTCCAAGGCCAAGGGTGTCAACACCTCTGCCTCCGACAAGTTCTTGGAAATTCTTCACTCTGCTTAAGCGTATCGTTCCTGGAGGACACGATATGTTGAAACAGATCTTGTTGTGTTTGCTTAGTCTTTAGTTTTTTACATATCACGTATAAATGAAGAGTTTGCATTGACATCTGTTTGTAAGAAACAATAATTTGTGATGTGGTTTTGTTACTGTGTCGAAAAAAGTTTAGTTTGAATATATTACCTTAAAGTTAATCATACTTTTTTAATGAAAGCCGAAACGCGCCATATATCAACACCATATACGCGTGCGTAATGCTTCGCGACAGCTTGATACAAGCAGTCAAATAGTCCAAATTCAATACAGCCTTATACTAATTTCTATATTTCTTGTTTAAACACAGCTCAGCACTTGCAGCCGTCATAGTATACTTCACACCTTTTAACATTGATCTTTTGTGACATGAGAAGGGATATTGATAGTATTTAAAAAGAAATAATATTCAACAATAAACAGAAGGGTGATTGACTTATTGAAACTGAATAATGACAAAAGTAAGAGATAAAAGAAAGATAAAAGAAATGGAGACAAGTAAAGTTAATGGGAATTTGAAGGTGGTTATCCGGATGGCATGTAAGCAAATACTGATAAGGGTAATCAAAGGTCGTTTGTAGATGGATATTTCGTGATGATGAAAGGCACCATCGACAATTAGAGAAGAAAAAGAAAAGGAAAAACGCGGTTTAATCCTTGTGGCCTTTACTACGATCAGATTTATCACCGTGATCAGTCTTTTGCTTCTTTTTAGAATGTTCGTCGTCTTTATCCTCCCCAAGTTGACGCTTCATGCGATCGTTATCTTGGCGAAGTCTTTCAACTTCATTTTTGAGAACCTCGACTTGCTGGCTGAGCTCGTTGATGGCTTGATCAGTCAATAATTTCTCGAGCGTCCATTTTTCAATAGTGGCAGCTTCATTGTCCTTCAATTGTTGAATATATTGAGCAGCACGTTGTAAAATGGAACCTTTGTTCTTTTCGCTTCCTGGTACCATCTTTGCAATTTCATTAATTCCATCATTGATGGTCTCACGTCGACGACGCTCAACTTGCTTGTGATTTTCGCGTCGCTGTCGGTGCCATTCTTCAGACCCCACGGTTGGCTTTCCGTTGTGTTCTCGCTGTTGACCGGAACCTTGTGTCCGATCAGAGGATTGTTGATGATCAGACGAATGAGACCCTGTTGTTTGATGATGAACAGCAAACGTAGGTTGCTGTGCGGCCATGGTTGCCCACAGCTGATTATTTTCGGCGGTGCTATATCCACCTGAATTCGATCGCTCTTCCTCATTATTTTTTGAAGCAGTGGGTCTGACATTTGACACGTTGCTTGAGCTTTGAGACTGAGAGGCTAAGGCTTCAGTGAGTTGCTAAAACAAACAAAATTTCGCGTTTTAGTAATTGGTGACAATGTAATATCTTATCACCATAAAGCGACTTGGGATTGTGCTGTGTCCGTAGGTTAAGCGCAAACACTAACCTTTGCCAACTCATGCCCTCCTTGCTTCAAATCGAGCATGGCTTGAGCAGAACTAATACTTGTAGAATCCAGTTTGGTAGGTGTCTTAAGTTTCGGAGACGGGCTTTGCAGTAATACAAGGACGTTTGCTATTGAGGCACTGCTGGTATCGAGCACTGCGTTCTCGTGATGTGTAAACAGAATGGACAATCAAAAATGCCTATTAAGTGGAGAGAAATATTCGTTTAATATCATATTTCGTAGCTGGTAGGGTCGCTGTGGGCCTTGTTCATAACCACCAAGGTTACTGTCTACTATATGTTCTTACCTTCGCGGTCAGGTGAAGCGAGGTCACGAGTAGTGAAGATTGTCGCAAGCTGAGCTTGGCGGCACGTTATTTGAAAAACCAAAGCAACGGTGACGTCAGCAAGTTATGCCAATGGTAGCTGATTGGGTAAATGTCCAGAATGACGTTTCACGTGCATACCAATCCAAGCTGGTGAGAAATTTTCTGTGAACTCGTTTCAAGCAGTGTGTAACCTGCGCCTTAACAAGGAATGGATAGACTTTGAAAAACTTTGTTGAATCCGTTATGTGCATATCAACTGGAAAATACTGAGTCGAAAAACCGCGTTTGGTCAAAGAAAAGTCTTAAATCAGATATAGCATGAGCATCTAGCATTCCCCAATCCACGTATTTGTGCTTCCAATCATTAATTTTTTAAGGATGATCAAGGTCGATTAAAAGTATATACATAAGGCCAACTGGGTTTCCTTCAGGAAACAAAAGATAAAGCAATATATTATTGTATGACACCGGTATACGCTGACCTAGATTCACCTAGCATTACTACAAGCATTCTTATATACGATGTGCCTTAATTCCACCAATATGCACTTTATATCAGCATTGGTGCATATCAGTTAAAATACAGTATTGTTGATTGATGTTTTCAGATCTTAGTTTCGACTGTTTGTACCATGTATTTTTATGGTTAATAGATTAGGCATATGGACAACTTTTGCTAGTGTTTGTACGTTTCTACGCAAAAAGCGTTAGCATTGACGACTGAGACGTCACCGGCGAATTTATAACTTGAATTTTGTCATTGAACTTAGCAGCGCTTCGACCCAGCAGTTGCCAGTATCAACGTCATCTCACGCGCCGCCTTTCACTAACGCTGTGAGCTTTCTGCTGGCTTTTACAGTTGTCTTTAGTCTTTAACACTATTTATCTACGATCCGCTGATGGTAAGTATAATAGGGAATTGTACACGCTCATAGGACAGTATCTGTCAGCACCATGTACTGCGGTGCCGTAGGTTGGGCAAGCAGGGTACCTTGTCAGGTCATGACGCATACTCAGCCAATTCGAGCGATGTTGGCTTGACGCCCCCGCAGAAGTTCATGTATTAATAATTCATGAATTTAACCCACTTGTCATTCCAGCAGGACGATACCTATAGCGACTTGGCTAATGAGCCCATGAACGATTCCGCTCCACCACCAGACAACGATAAGATCATGTCCGATGTCGAGCAGGATCAGCAGCCTATTTCTGTGCGCGATCGTATGTAGCCAAAGTTTGCTTAGAGTGGCTACTGAACACAGTTATTTTGCACTTTTAATAACACTTATTTTATCTACAGACGAAGCTATTGCCAACAAGGCGCTCCCTGATTTGGAACTCGAGGTTGAAGCAACTACCGTTTCACACTGGGAGATTGAAGACTGGCGTGGGCTGGACAAACGAGTGCACGGCCCCGAATTTGAGGTCGCTGGTTACAAATGGTGTGTATCGTTCGAGAAAACGTAGGCTTATGCATCGCCTTTGACGACTGTATAAATTAAACGTGTCTTATCAAATGTAGGAAAGTACTATTGTTTCCCCATGGTAACAACCAAACTGAATACACATCTGTCTACTTGGAGTTTTCGGACCAAGCTGCTCAACCTCAAGGCTGGCATGTCTGCGCTCAATTTGCCCTGTTGGTGTCAAACCCTAACGACCCTACACAATATGTAATCCACAGTATGTAACACTTGTGTCTCATATTTGTAATTAGACAAGATTTTCTTACTCCTCAAAATTTAGACGCACAGCATCGATTCACGGCTGAAGAGGCAGATTGGGGTTTCACTAGATTTCACGAAGTTCGTAGACTAGGATCAGTAGACGATAACCGTACCCTTCCATTAGTGCAAGACAATGCTACCACAATTACAGCTGTCGTTCGAATAATGAAAGACCCAACTGGTGTTTTATGGCATAGCTTTGTCAAGTAAGTGAAATTTGACATCATATCGACACAAACGGCCGACCATGCTCTTACCATTTGAAATTAGTTATGATTCAAAGAAAATGACTGGTTTTGTTGGGCTTAAAAATCAAGGCGCGACTTGTTACATGAACTCGCTTTTCCAATCACTTTACTGCACAAACTACTTCCGCAAAGTCGTATATCAAATCCCTACTGAAAATGACGATCCTACTAAAAGTGTTGCGTTGGCATTGCAAAGAGTTTTCTACAATTTGCAATATCAAGATGCTCCAGTTGGTATGTAGCAAATTTTGGCACCCAACTCAAAATCTCGAGCCCAATATTAAATTCATGTTTTATAGGCACCACTGAGCTCACCAAGTCCTTTGGCTGGGATTCTTTAGAGGCTTTTAATCAGCATGATGTGCAGGAGTTCAACCGTGTGCTTCAAGACAATTTGGAAATGAAGATGAAGGTTTGCTATAAGACAATATACCGTAATTGCCAATATCAAAGAATGGTTTTTCATATCGTATTTTTTGCATAGAACACCCCTGCTGATGGTGCAATCAACAAATTGTTCCTTGGAAAAATGAAGAGTTATATCAAGTGTATCAATGTTGACTATGAATCTTCTCGAGTTGAGGATTACTATGGTGAGTTAGGTTTTCAACATCTACCAGTTAGTCAAGCCAGTTTTTGACTCGGTTTGGTCGTAGATATACAATTGAATGTCAAAGGCTGCAAAAATTTGGAGGAGTCTTTCAAAGAATACATTGTCGAAGAAACATTAGAGGGTGATAACAAATATATGGCAGAAGGCTATGGCTTGCAAGATGCTAAAAAGGGTGTCATTTTCGAAAGCTTTCCTCCGGTTTTGCACTTGCAGTTGAAACGTTTCGAGTTTGACATGATGCGTGATATGACTGTCAAGGTACGCATCAATTTTGATCCGGATATTCATCACGAATGTGGTTGCATGAATAAGATCACTAACCTCATTCTATAGATCAACGATCGCCATGAATTTCCACTAGAGATTGATCTCGAGCCCTACCTGTCAGAATCAGCTGACAAATCACAGCCTCATAAATACATTTTGCAAGGGTGAGTCAAAGCGTTTGTATATAGAAGGGTAGCGCATCCTGCTCATCTTCTTCCATACAGTGTATTGGTCCATAGTGGTGATTTGAGTGGTGGCCATTATTTTGCATTCGTGAGGCCCACAAAAGACTCCAACTGGCTCAAATTTGACGACGACAGAGTGACTCCCGCCACTTTGAAGGAAGTCTTGGAAGAGAACTACGGAGGAGAACCACAAGGAGCTAATGCTTTGAACACTCGCCCCAATTTACGTACCATTAAGCGATTCACCAACGCTTATATGCTTGTATACATGCGCGAATCTATGATGGATGAAATATTGAGTGATGTTACTACAAATGACATTCCACCTCATCTCAGTAAGTTTTGATGAGCAAAAATAACACAATCCTGTAGTGTCTGACGATGGGATTGGAATATTTTTTATAGAGCGACGACTTGATGAAGAGAGAGTCGCTATGGAACAAAAGCGCAAGGAGAGACTAGAAATGCACCTCTATATGAAAACATGTGTAAGTTGAAGTGCATTACATACTTTATCAGAGTGAGTTGGGCAACTCACATTAGAATTGTGCTATAGATCATTACCGATGAAACTTTCTCCAAATACCAAGGTTTTGATTTGGCTAGTTTTGATGAAAAGACTGGAGACACTCCAGCATATCTTTCCTACCGCACCAGAAAAGATGATACACTAGAATCATTCAAAGCGGCGCTATGTGAAAACTTGGACATACCTTTCCAACATCTTAGATTGTGGATCTTGGTAAACCGGCAAAATCGTACTGTCAGACCAGACACCCCCATTCTTGAGTCTGATTACCAACTGAGTATGTGAAAAACATAATTTTCTTTTTGTTTGATAGCCTGTATACTGATCTTACCATTTAAAACATATAGCCATGGAACAGATACGAGAGAAGACTCAACCTAGCCAACCTAATCTCCGCTTATACTTAGAAGTTGCAGATCACTTTGAGAATGGTCAAGCTATATTCCAAGCTCCACCTAGCTCTCGCTCACCCACCATATTAGTTTTCATTAAGCTTTTTGATGCTGCCACACAGTCCGTCCAGTAAGTCATGGTTTTTAGATTGTGTGAATAGAGGATTTAGTAAAATTGACCAAGCTTTACAGTGGTTTGGGGCATTTATATGTAGACAAGAATGGACGAGTCGGCGATATCATCCCTACCTTGAATGCTATGGCCGGCTTTGAGAAGGATACACAACTTATGCTCTTTGAGGTAACATATCAAGCCAGTTTATTTTGCGGTGGTGAAAAAATAATTATACCAACCACATACAAATTAGGAAATCAAACCGACCATGATTGACCCTATGGATGTACGATTAACTTTTGTTCGAGCCGAGATACAAGATGGTGACATTATCTGCATTCAGAAGCACATCTCAGAAGAAAAGTAAGTTTCATTATAATTGTATCACCCAATGTAAGCAAACCATTGACGCATTTCCTTTTCCAGCGCACAACAGCTGCGATCACAGCATCAATATCCTATCGTTCCTGAATATTTGGACTACTTGCTCAAGCGAGTAACCATCCAGTTCAAACCAAGATTTGGCACTGGAACTGGTGGACAGTTTGATTTGACCTTGAGTCGCAGCATGTTGTACGACGTTGTTGCCACCAAAGTCGGAGAGAAATTGAATGCATCACCTCAAAACATTCGTTTCACAGCACCTGGAGTTAGTGGAACACCCAAAACAGTGATACGCCATCTACCAAATTCCACTTTGATGGAAATGATCCAACCGTCCATGTATAATGGTGTAAACGTTCCTACATTGTTTTATGAAGTACTTGATATCCCTCTGAGTGAACTGGAAACCAAGAAACAAGTCAAAATCACTGTTTTGACACCTACACTTTTAGAAGAAAAGATGTATGACATGGTTCTACCCAAAGATAACAAAATATCTGACCTCTTGCAAGAGCTCGAAAGGAAGGGTGTCAAATTTGAATCTGACAGTGGTACCAGGTTGCCTCGCATCTTTGAAGCAGTGCAAAACAAATTCATACGCGAGTTGGATATGAATGAGACTTTGTCTGCATTGACAGACTCTGCCTATTGTACCTTATACGCTGAGGTAAGATAAACCCTGAACCCCCAAAAAAAAGGGCACTTGCACAGCATAAGCATTACATGATGGATGATAACATCCGGGTAATTTTTTGTTATTGTAGGAGATCCCCGAAGAAGAAACTACTGCCACTGATGACGATTTCTTCGTTTATGTGTTCCATTATCAAAA